>CATQJA010002708.1:1298384-1919218 GCA_958295435.1 Mesorhabditis spiculigera
AATTATACGAATTTGGCCGAATTACGGGAAAACATATTTCCCAAGACCAGAAAATTTTGAAAACCCGAAACTTTCAAATTTGCTATAGTTTTTTGGAAAATTGTGTTTCGGAAAATAACTAGACTTATTTTTATACCAGAGCCATAATGCTGCAATGTGTGCTAGCCTGCCCTCTCCTCTTCCTCAACAATCTCTGCTAGCCTGCCCTCTCCTCTTCCTCAACAATCTCTGCTAGCCTGCCCTCTCCTCTTCCTCAACAATCTCTGCTAGCCTGCCCTCTCCTCTTCCTCAACAATCTCTGCTAGCCTGCCCTCTCCTCTTCCTCAACAATCTCTGCTAGCCCGCCCAAGGTATACGACAGACGACCTTAACCGCCTACAAATATTATCACAACCTCCCTCGTTCTGATGCCAACAAAATGGGAAACTTTCTTTTATTCAGAATTTTTAATTTATTTTTCGAATCATGCGAAGCGTTTTGGTGTTTTACGGGTACGTAATGCGCTAATTACGGCCATTTTTAACCGGACCAACGAGGCGTTAGGCGGCTATTATTTGCTGTAACCCGACCCCCCAACCCGGGGGGATGATCTACCGGCTAAATATCGAGCGATCGGGCCTACTTCATATTTTCCAAAATTTCAGTGGTTCACACTCATATGGTATTTTTAGAGTCATTATAAAAATATATACCCTATATTTTGTCAATTCTTTTCCGTTAGAAACGATTACGGCCAACGATTAGAAAGGATTTCGGATTCGGAGCCAGTCGTGATTTATGAAACACAGAATTCTTCACCATTTCCCCACGAAATTTCGAAATGCCGATTTTCGCAGCTCTAGTATAATAATCACCTCCCTTGCGAAGTGATACTTGCGAATTGGTAATGCGAAATCCATCGCCAAATCCAAGCAAAAGTCATAAATGTAATTTAATGAAACATTTTTTCGCCATTTTCCGCCCTGTTCTGGAATTTCGTCTCTTGTTAGCCTTGGCTTTCTAGAATGAACCTAATTCTATCAATTTTACGGTACTTTTGAATGAATGACGTGTTCAACAATATTCGCATAAAAAAGAAACACTATTATCCTAGAATCCAAAAAAAATAAAGAATTGCCGCTTCTTGGTCGCGGTCGATTACAAAACATCGGGAGTTTTCATACGGGGTAAAGCCACGAAACATTTTTTTGTTGTGTTAAAGTCGCTATCGCGTTATTCGGGGGTGCTGTAAATTAGTGTTTCTAAAAGCGTTTTACTATTCGAATACGAAAAACTTTACAAATTTATTTGAATAATAATAAAATCTTGATTTTTTCGGCCAGAAATGGCCGTTTTTGACCGAAGTTCGACTCTATCAAAGCATTTCTTCGGTTTTTGGAAGTTTTCTAGTTAAAATACAGTTATATTTTATTAAAACACTAAAAAAGACTTCCCATTAAGTTACTAGATTTCTACAAAAAGTATGTTTTCCTCCGCAGAGAACCAAAAACCGTAAAACTCAAAAATTACTAAGGTTAGCTAATTACGCATAATTTTCCCGAATTTCCATCATTTTTTGCTGTCTCTGTCTCTCTATCGCTCTATCGCTGTGCTCTCTCCCTATCACTATTCTCTCCCTCAGCCGTGGAGTCGCTCTTTTTCCATCTCCGCAGAAAGGAGCCGAGGCGGCAGCAGAAGAAATGTCCGCCGAGGAGGCGATATCCCTCACCCGACGATCGTGAGTTCCACTCCCTTTAGGAGCCAGCTAACAGAGATTATTTAGGAATTAACCACTTTGAAAGAAATACTGGAAGGGCCATGGATTTTTTTCGGTTCTGGACTGTTAACGGGGGGGGGGATTTTCCTAATAATGTCTGCGGCCCCATAACGAAACATAAACCATTTTTAAAGCAATTTGCATAGTTTTTAGAGAAAAATAATACCAAAAGTGAGTAAAATTTCGAATTTTTTAACTTTTTGGTCAGAAATCTTTGAAAAACGTCAAAAATGAGGATAATGCAGCCAAAAAATCGTGAATTTCCTGCATGAGAAATGAAACACAGTTTTTCTACGGCTTTCATAATGACTTGCCGGTAAGCGGTTTGTAAATTTTATTTCCTGGTGTTTTTAAAATGCCAAAATCTTGCTTGAATTTGGCATGGCAATTATCATAAATATTTGGCTGATTTCAGGCTTTTAAGACAAAATTCCGATAGATTTAATCATTACACCCCTTTGCATTTACAAAGTTAAAAACCGATGCTTAGCACCTGAAAAAATCAAATCCGTACACGATTTTGAATTTGGTATGTTTCAGAAATCAACAATATTCTGAAGGCTTTTTCACATTAATTTCCTGTATTCTGTTCCCGCGAAATCCAAATAATCGGCTGGCTTAAAATTTGAACATCGCTTAGGATTGCATAATCTTTATGTTTCACAGATTCGGGCATCGTCTTCAAATTGTGTTCCCATTAATTTGGAGTCTTGTGTTTTAGCGCAAAAATCAGCCCAAGAACTTCAGAGTCCGGGGACTACTCTTGCTATTACGTAGCTAGTAGTATCCCGGATTCGAGCCAAGATTTTGCCCCCACCGCAGGCCGTTACTCACCTTTTTGCGACCTTCGCGGCGGCGAGCCTGAGGCCACTTTTTTGGAGCGACCAATCTGGGAATCATAAATGAGCAAGAGATGGAGGCACGCGATCGGCTCGAAATCTGGCCATCCGATGAGATATATGCGTCCATTTCTCCTAGTCGAAATTGCCTGGAAAAATATAAAAATTCTTTGCTATATTAAGCTATCAATTGCTGGTTTTTTATCCAGCTTTAAACATTTTTAATAACTTCTTGACATTTCTGGGGCCCTTTTTAACGTGTGTTTCAGGATTTTGGATCATTGTAATTTTTTGTATCTGGGCATTCCTTCGCTGCTTTCTTCGCTGGCCTGTTTTTCCATGCAAAATACGAAAATTTATCGTGTTATATTAATTTTATTAATTGCTTTTCTTATTACCGGCTGCTTGAAGTATATTTATTGAATATCAAAGTTATTTTTTGGACTATAGAAGATCCGCATTGCGCACTTTGAGATATTTTGCTTCTCAAAATTTTTTGAAACACTAATTTCTACGAAATTCATCCACATGGTTAAGCGCTTGTTCGACCGAACGCTATTGAACGAACGCGAACGTAGATTACATGTTTCAGCTTTTTTTCAGTAAGAAAGTTTTTCATATGCTCGGATTCTCCCTTATACGTGGCTTACGGAATTAGAATTGGGCTTTGACCGTTGATAAACGGGGTGTAATTTTATAATGTGATCATCTCCACCATTTTCTTTTTAATTTTCTACTTTTCCGTAACTTATTCGTAATGATGTCCCTTATCCTTATCCTTCATTAGTTTCACCACTTCACAAGAATTTTTAAACATTTGTTTTCGGTACTTCCGCGTGGATCGAGACGGAACACACTAGACCTCCTGGCCGACCCGGATATTTGCATGAATCTTTCACCAAAACCCAGTCAGGCCGCCCCCCCATTTTTGGGTAACTGCCCTCTAAAGGGCCAGTGAAGGCACCGAATACCCAAAATTCAGGTTTTTCTAGGTTCTGGAAATAGTTAATAGAAATTTAAAGTGCGTTAAGACCTCAAAAACGCGAAACACTTACTCTTGGCTTCGAAATCCAAGCTTTTGGAAAAAGGGCAGCTTTATCCGGGGGGATAGATTCATCTTCTTCACCCCCCCCCCCCTCCACTACCACACTCACTTGTCAGAAGATACCCAGGGTCCCTGAGCAAGACCTGGAAAAAGCGTAGTTCAGGCAGAGGCTGACAAATCACATCCGCCCAAAAAAATTGGATATTTTTCGTTCGATTCTGTATATGCAGTTTTCAGTTATTTTAATTTTTAAATCTGGCAAAATTAACCTCTTTTTAAACCCCAAATTCATCTACTTCTTGTAAAAATGGTATTGGAAAATCACGAGGCGTGCCAAAAACTAACTCCCACGACATTTGACGCATGGTGAAACATCTTTTTTTCTTGCTTTAATCTTAACTATGACTTTTATTGATGTTTTTTTTGTCATTCGGTTTATCTTTTGCTTTTTATTCTACATAAATTGCGAATTCTTTACTTTACCCTAATTCTCGTCCAAAAAATATTGTTGACGATCGTTGATCTTTCCGGATCTGCCAAAAGTTCAAACGGCACAATGTTGTCTGATCTAGTTTGAGATACCAGACATTCGTTTGTTGTTGCATTATTAAAATTCGATTTCCAAAAGGTAAACTAGTTTTTAGCGTTTAGAAGTGATGTTTCACATCTGGTTAGGCTAGGCTGAAAACTAGGAGATTTAATGCCATTACGCAGATTACCTCGGCTATTTTTTCTAGGTTTTTGTAGGGTTTGTCTAGGCTAGTTTTTCGTCAACAGAGTCTTAATTATAGCTCATAAATAAAGTGCTATAAAACAGCCACTCGAAGATAATCTGCCGGCAATAGATGATACCCCCTCCCCCACTAAGAAATCAGCGCGCTTTCCTGTCCCTTTAAAAGTCGTATTCCCCTCCAATCTCGGGGGCATAATTTGGAGCAATGCCCTCCCGGGGGAGCATAGGTGCTGCTCAAAAATTCCGGTGGGGTCGCCGGGGATGTCCGCCCCCGAAACAATTCAGATTCACCCCCACCAACGTCCGGCCCGCTGCGTTAATCCGATGCCCTGGGGCGGGGGGGCACATACTTGTTGCTGTCCACTCTCTCGCGCGAAATTTTTACATTAATTTATACGCTTTATTTTTATACACAAATCAATTTTATTAAATTTATACAAAAGTTATAGATCCATTTTTCTTCATAAAATTTTAAAAACCTAAAGATACGAAAACGCCAATAAAAACGTACGATAGTTAGGAGCGGATAACTTACTAACCCGTCTAGGTGGTGATTTTAAAGGATTTTCCCCGAAACATTTTATTTTTTGTCTTAGCAACCGAATATTTTTGTGCGGATTTTTTGCAGAAAATTGAATTTCACCATGTTTAAAGGTCCTAAGAGGCGCGTGATTGGGAATCAGGTTTTCTCAGGAAGCAGGACACGTAGCGGCATCAAGTTGATATCTTAAAATTGGAAAGAAATGAGCTTGAAATATAGCTTTTTTAGATTTCCTGATGCTCTGACGGCTTGTTCTTTTCTTTAAAAACCAATGCTGCAGCCAATTCGAAAACCAGCCCCTTGTCAATGGGGTCTAGTAGTCGACCCGTAACTTAGCACCAAATACATAATTCTACCCAAATACTAAAATCATCGAAAGTATCAATTATAATCAATTAAAAGAAAAAATTCTGAAGATTTGGATAACCAAAATTGTTTTAAAAGTTTTCGATGGTTTTTCTAGTTTGATAATACTAAAGTACTGCTTCCCAATTACTAGTAAAATAAATGTTACAAAAATACTTCCACTTAACTGACCAGGAAATCCCACACTAAATCAGAACAGCGGTTCCTTAGCTTAAAGTGTGCGCCACATAAATTATGTGGTCTCAGTTAATAACCAAAAGATACTTTATGTTTTAAATCTATAATTTTTTATATAAATTTTTCCTGATAATTTTGAATTATATTTCTTAAATTTAAGGATAAGACACAAACAAACAGACAAACAAACCGAACCAACTTTTGAGCCTAGCCGAAAAGTTGCGATTCCAATTTCTTGCAGGGGCCCAAGCCAAAGGGCCAAAGGGCCCAAAGAGGGGCCCATTTACTCGAAAGGGGCCCACCACAAACAGACAGAGAGACAGACAGACACCTAAATTTCCATTCTCTACTTTTCACTTTCACGCCCCCCCATAGGGCCCACTTTAATGGGGGGCCCAGCAGGAAATCCCTCCTCCTGCCCTCCGCAACATTACTGTTGACGTTTAAGGGGCCAGCAGGGGTCCTTTTAAATGGGCCCTCCTTTTGAAGCCTTGATTTTTTTTATTAATTAAAACTATTTTTTGTAGTCAGACTACGGAGTAATTAGGCGGAAAGAAACTGACAGGACTTCTTAAAACACCGAAACAATTTTTTTTAACTGTGAAAATTCGTTTTAATCTGAATTGATTTAAAGAAATCAAACGCTAGATGGAAAACAAAAATTAGCAAACTAAATTTTTTACAAAATATTTTGTTATAAGGTAATTTGGTTTTTGCCCTGCGCAACATTACAGTTGACGTTTATGGGGCGGAGCCGGAGTCCTTTTAAATGGCCGCTTTTTGGAACTGGATTCGATTTTATCAAATAAAACATCTTTCTTTTAAAAACATCAAAACATCTTTAGCTGCATTCAATGGAAACAAGTTTAACGCAAATTCTCACAAAGTATGAAACACTTCTTTGCAAAAATTCTAAACATTTGTATTGAATAAATAAAAATAAAAATAAATCAAAACCTAGAAAGAAAAAAACAAAAGTTATCAAAATAAGTTTTATATAAAATTTTTGTCAATAAGTTTATTTAGTTTTTGCCCTCCGCAACACTACTGATGGCGCCCCTAGGGCGTTAAAACTCGTAGAATAATGGAAAAAGAGGGAACAATTAAAAAAATTGATAAATAAAAAAATAAATTTGTTGGAAACCTGAAAAACGAAGAAGCTAAAGGTAGCCAAAAATTTTGTTAAGTTCACTTTCGAAAGCTCTAAAATTATTTGTGTTGCTCTGACTCGTGTCAATTAGAAGAGAAAACCTAAAAGCAATCAGCTCAGATGATGAAATACCTTTTTCTTAATAAAATAGGGATCCGGTTTAGGTTGGGTTGTTTCAGAAATGAGCTCTGCGACAGCGTACACCAAAAAACAATATCCTCCATTTCCTCAAACTTCCCGCGATACCTCTGATAGCAAATTCGTTTTACAGTTGCCTTTGCTAAATGCGCCCCGGCGGCTATTTCCATCAGCGCAGATATCACGGTGGGTGTAGTACGGTAGTTTCTGCTAGCTCATGCTCACTTTGTACATAGAATATATCGAATTTTCGACGATATTTTGCTCTTCCAACTTTAAAAATTGCCAAAAATGTGTTTCGCGTTATTTAGAGCGTGGTGAAAAATGCAGCTTAGTAATTTTATTAAAAGGACTCAATTTAATTGGCAGCTTTCTGAGTGCGAATACGATAAAGCGATTTTTGTTGTTTTTTCAAGGTAACTGGAGTTTCCGTGGTTGGACAAAAGAGCGATTAGATAGTTCTGTGCAGGCTTGACATCGGCTTTTTTTGAAACTTGATTTCTTAAGCATATTTTTTTGATCTGAGAGATTGACAGTAGATCTGAGGCCCGATTTTTTCCTAAATTCGAGTAAAAATGGACGCGGTGGCTAACTTTTATATATTTAAACAGAAAAATGTCATGATTGCTCATTTTGCCACGGACCTAAACCCGGAATTTTTTGAAGCAGTGTTTTTCTAAATCACCATGCTTTCCAACCTAGTAATACGAGACGAAAATGTTATATTTTTAAGAATCGCAAAAAGGCAGCATGTGTAGGAAAGGCTTTTTACCGACGAAGAAATTGATCACAGCTCCCATCTTATAGATATTGCATTTTTCGAAACACTGTTTTTCACAAAAAAGCGAACCTGATTTTTTCATTTTCTTGCTTTTAGTTTGTATTAAAAAATAACAGTTTTATTGGTTAATTAATTAAATAGCGTATCTCATTGTAATACGGTCGGTTTAATCAGGGTTTGGACGATATCTTTCTCTTCCAACTTTAAAACTCCCAAAAATGGGTTTCACGTTATTTAGAGCGTGGTGAAGAATGCAGCTTTTTAATTTTATAAAATGGGTCTCAATTTAATCTCCAGTTTTCTGGGCGTGGGATTTTTTTCTTTTTTCGAGCTAATTAGAGTTTCCGTTATTGTGTTTGGACAAGAGAGCGATTAGATATTTTTTCCGCAGGCTCGACATTGGATTTTTTGAAACTTGATTGTGACAAATTGAAACTTTACGGCACTGTGATTATTCGTAGTTCCCAACCCACAAATATTTCATTTTTCGAAACATTGTTTTTCACCGAAAAAAGTGACCGAGATTTTTTCATTTTCTTCCTTTTAATTTCTATTAAAAATTTCTAGCTGTTTTGTTTACGGGTTAATTACTTTTATAAATCAATTCATTGTAGGAAGACCCCGCTTAATGGCAATTCCATGAACCCGTCCACAAATTTGCGGACCTGTCAAATCGCGCGGGTAGGCCGGCGACGCCCATTTTTTTTGTTTGCTCACAAATCCAGGGCTCAACTCTGCCGATTTCCTCGCAAAAATCAACCCAAAAACTACTAAAAATTCCTGTATTCCGTACTGTATTCATTAAAATTATTAAAACACCTCACTCGTTGCGCGGCATTACCTAAAATTCGCCCCCACCCCACCGTATGCCCCGCCGAAACACCCGAATTTAATGTGCCGCCTATGAGATGAGCGCTCGGGCCACCATCTACAGAAATATCATTTCCAGTGAGTGTTTATCGCATTTTTTGCTGTTTTTGACGATTTTTTTGCTTGCTGGCCCTATCGCTTTACATTAAAAAATGTGAAACTGGATTTTGCTGCATTTTCTTATTGAACTTTCGCCTTTTACGAGTTATGTTATCGCACTAAGATGCGTCTTTTAAATTTTGTTAGAAGGCGCTTCCATTTTAAAGGGACGGGCAACGGTTGACTATAGATTTTTCGTCAGGTCTGATTTTCAGATTTCAGATAGTAAGGTCGCGCCCTTCAAAATCCTAAAAAATGTTAGTTGAAACATTGTGTTTCTACCCTAGGATGATTGGAAAATGACATGGAGACCCCGGTTGGCCATTTACGGCTAAGTTTTTCACTGTCATAATCCCTTTAAAGTTTTCCCGTTGCTTTTTTCGGCTTTTTCAGTTGCTCTGGCCCCTCCTGGCCTTGCTTCTAATGTAACAATCAAGCGGAAGTTCAGTTTTATTAAAAAGTAAGGTAAATTGCTAATCAGTAAATTTAAAACTACTATTTTTTAGTTTCTGATAAAACATTGGGAAATTACACAAACTTACGAACTAACTTAAGATTTCGACCTGACTTAAGAGTATTTTAACTATACATTTAAATACCGGACTCAATGCTCTAAGCGATACGTTAATGTGTTTCAGGTTTTTATGGACCCTACGAACCATTCAAGGCATCAATAAAGACATTTAATATAGCCAGCCAGAGAGCATGAGGGTGAGAGAGATAGAAAGTCAGGGAAAGAGAGAGTGAAAGAGAGAAAAAGAGAGAGAGAGAGAGAGAGAGAGAGAGAAAGAGACAGAGAACGAGAAAGAGAAAGAGAAAAAGAAAGAGAAAGAGAGAGAGAGAGAGAGAGAGAGAGAGAGAGAGAGAGGGGGCGAGAGAGTGAGGGGGAGAGAGAGTGAGGCAGAGAAAGAGATAGAGAGTGAGAGAGAGAGCTCAGACACTAAAGTTACGCCTAAAAAGGTGCCGAAAAGGCGGAGGATACCCGTAAAAAGAGGGGAAAAGCCGAAGGTGGGGGGGGGGCTCACAAGGGCGGAAATCGAATTGTGGGGGTGACTTTTCGACGTCGCGCCTTAAAGAATGAGATGGAGATGTGCTCGATTTGAAGAGGTGGACACCGAGAGATAGAGAGAGATAGAATATGGACAGATAGACAGAGACCCGGTCAGAAAGACCGACGGATAGACAGATGGACAGACAGACAGACAGACAGACAGAGAGAGGCGGTGGGTACCCATCCAATTCTCTCACACATACACACACCAAGCCCCAAAATGCCCCCCGGGCCATTTAACTGCAGCCGATAGGGGGAACGCCGATACTAGAATTCGCCTGTTCTAACTGGCCGAACTATTGATTATTTTTGAAACATTTATTTTAATCGGATTTTTATAACAATTTTGCCAACATTTGCATTCCTATTAATACCCAAAATTTAAATAAGAATGATGTTTCAGATAATTTCACAGATCCGCGCTTCGGACTGTCAATAATCCGCGCACGCGATTGAGATGCCCGAACTCGAATAAAAAACTGGGCAGATCTTTAGTTATTGTTTTTATTGCATTTAATTATAGTTAGGATGGCATAACAACTGATCTCCTCGATACCGCCTTTTCTCGTAAACATTTTTTCCCAAAAAAATTCTGTTCAAATAATTTCAAACCTGACCTTTTGGTGACCTAAATAATCTGCGCAATTTTCACGCGGCACACCCATACGAATTTAATTAAATTTTTAGCCTAATTTTATTTTATTCCAATCATCGAGATTGTTTTAAAAAGTTTGTTAAACATTTTTCTATCAGTCGTCTCTCGTCCTCCGTAATCATCCCTAGTCCAAAACAGCAGAAAATTTTGTTTCGAATAATTTTAGCCAGTTGATTTAGAGAATCTTTCCAATGCCGTTGCAATACGATTTGCCTTAATCATTCCGTCCCTTTTTAATGGGCAAGATTTGGCCAAAAATAATGTTTCGAGCAATTTCAAAGACCAGCTTCTGAAGATTTGGATAATCAATGATGGGAAAATCTGTTAATACCTTTGAAAAACGTATTTTTAACGATTGTATTCCATGTAAATTTCCGTGTAAATTGGAAATTCGTATCCGCGTAATTAGTATAATAAAAAGTAAAAAAGTAATAAGACATTTTTCGTCTCTTTCATATAAATTTCCAACTTTTATTCGCCTTGCGTTTTGCCTTTTGGCATTGTAAAAATCGTGTAAGCTTCCCAGACTTGTATTAAAAAAATTGGGACCTTTATATTAGAAACGACCCCCCCCGATAATGCCAAAGTACCGATTTGAGGCGGGTAATACCCGGTATTACCACGCATTACTACGCTGCACTACCAATTCCGGCAAAGTGTATGGGTTTTCTAGGTGTGTGTATATGCGCACAGACTAATTCCATACCTTTTCCCCCGTGTCCTCTCTCTCTCTCTCTCTCTCTCTCTCTCTCTCTCTCTCTCTCTCTCTCTCTCTCTCTCTGGCTGGGTCCCACCGCGAAAATAGCAATCAGTGGCGTATTGTAGCGCCGTGGGTTTGCCAATGGAGGTGTCCCCGGGAAATTGGCCATCGACACCGCCAGCCAACGCCCAAACACACACACTCCTAATTTCACCCGCCCCGTCGACGAAACTCGGAATTTTTAAAAATTGAATTATCGAATTTTTATGGATTTTTTGTGCGGTTCTTTCCCATTACCAACATTTTTTCCTAGGATCCAATTTTTTTAAATATAAATAGTGGGAGCGTTTCTAAATAGCTTTTTTACTCTTCCTAAACGTCAAATTTGCAAATTTTACAAATATGCCTTAAAAAATATTAAAAAAATCGTTTTTTTGATTGAAAATAGCGAATTAAAAAACCAATAAAATTTAAGTAGTTTTCAGCGACGTGACTCGCAATTTGATTAAATATCACGTTTATTACCATTAAAAATTTGTATGGCCTTATATGTCATGAATTGAACAATCCAGTTTTTTGTCAGGCGCCTTTTCTTTTAACGAAACATACTTTTTGTAATTCGCAGGTTGCGGCACAAGAAAACGCCAAATACATAATGCCATAGTAGTTTATTATAATCCATACATTTTCGGACTTTTGCTTATGAATTCTTTTGTGTGATAAATAATATTATAAAAACTGGGTTTTCTTTTCATTAAATATAAAATTATTTATCGTTTAATCACCCATAGCCTGGTTCACACTGGATCATTCACCGCCCTTTTCACCACTTACATCAAGGAAACGTACTTTTTGAAAGTCTTCATTCAATTTCGAAAGCAAGTAGAAACTTTTAATTTTATTAACTGAATGAATATTATTTTTTTAGATGGTAGCTATTGCCTACTACTAATTCCATGTAAAGGTACAGCTTTTCAAATATTTCACGAAACACATTTTTCGAAATTCACCGGAAGCTTTACCGAGCTATGGGGGGTCTTTTGCATGTCGTCGTCTCCCACCTTCTAATGCGCGGGACTGCTAATTCGGGTATTTTTGGCGGTCTATACATTCCGGAAATTGGGTTCCCCCCGTCGCGGCGCGCGCCTCGGAAACGCCCGAATTTTGAGAGGGCATCTTCGCTCCCAAAAAACGGCCCATCCCCCCACTAGCTGGAACGTTGCCAAAAGTGCAGCATTTTTCGTTGATTTTGGGTTTCTTTTGAGGCCTAAAGTTCTCAGTAAGGCATCTAACTAGATGTTTCAAACTCCTAGCACGCTATCTTTTCAAGATTTCAGATTTGATATTTTATTAGGATTGAGAGGGACGGCACGCGGATTCGGTCAAGAAACCCTTTTTCTTCAATTTTTTCGAGTCGTCTTACTTTATACATCTCATATTTTCGTTGAATTTGAGGAACCTTCACTTTTTTTCATCGTCCTAAGAATTCAAATTCGAACCATTGCCCTTTTTGGTAAAAAGTAAAAGTAAATATTTCATTTCGACGCAAAATTAGATGTGTAGAGATGTTTCTGACAATGGAGTTCTGCGAAACATTTATTTTTCAAACGCTTTGATCGATTTTTAAATTGAATTTTAATCGATACTTTAAGTTTTTGGGATTTAGACGCTCTTGTTAATTTGGAGTAGATGAACAGACATTTTGTAAAAATCGTACCGACGCCTTTTCCACTTTAACTTCAGTGATTCAAATCCTAGAACTTCCTAAAATCCTAGAAATTCAAATCCGAACCATTACCCCTTTCTAGTCAAAAGAAGAAAATTCGACATCTCATTTCAACGCAAAATTGGATGGGTCAAATTTTTTTGAAAATGGATTGCTGCGAAACATTTGTTTTCTCAACTTTATCTTTCTCCATCCTTTGGTTTCGATTCTTCAATTGTTTAGGGCACCCAAAACTTTTGCAAACTTAAAAATGATTCTTTATAAAAAGTAATTGCTAAAAAATATAATGAAAGAAGATCCCTTTTGAAAAGAATAGAAAAGCTCTTGAAAAGTCGAAAATTTCAAAATTCGAAAAATCCTTTTTACGCCAAAAAGGACTGAGGACTAAAGATGGAAACCCGGTTGTGCACAGAAAATTTTCCGAAACATCGATTTTATCAATTAAAAATTTTCTGCCATTTTTCGCTTTTATTTGCTTTTTACTAAGTCGATACCAGCTGGCGGTGTGCGTAAAATTGAGCCGTAAAAATACCAAAAAACGCGAAAATACCGAATTTTCGAATATTTTTCTTTCCGAGCCCTTTCGGAGGTTTTTGCCCCAGCTCAGCTAATTGGTCCTTTTGCATTACTAGCGGCAAGGAACGAAAATTTTTTGTATAATTTGATATCTAAAATTTATAGTCAAAATCCCGAAATTTTAGTTTATTAATTTTGATCGAGAAATCGAAATTTTGTGTATATTTTTTATTACAAATTTGTAAAGTTTTTACGCTTAGGAATAGTAAAAAGAGCTTAGAAACACTTTTGAAAAATGGATCCTTAGAAAAAGTGTCCCCCCGATAATGCAAAAGAACCAACGAATATTTATTGATTGCCCTGAGCCAAGAGCTCCTTTTGCCGTTTTTTTCCTGGGGCCTTTCCTTTCATGAGATGTGTGTCTTCTTGGGGGGCTTGTGAAGTTTTTGATTAGAAGTCGCCAAAGGGGGCGACACATCTCTTCACGGGTAGAATGACGAGGCGAGAGAGAGAGAGAGCGAGAGACAGAGAGACATCTACACCTCTCCCTGCCATCAAAAATTATTCCAACTAGCACTCCTCCTCCTTGCCTTTCCCGGAGGAGGAGCGACAGCCCCTATATTGCATACACTTTGGCGGGCTCTCCTCTGAAAAGATTGCAACACTTTTTTCTGAATTTTTAAGCGCTTTTCATTTTTTGCTTCTTTTTCGGAATGATGAAACTTTACGTTGATCGTTAGAGTTTGGATTAAGCCTTAGCCTCTATACATCCGGCTTTTTACAATTCGTCTGTAACATCAATTCCACGAACGGGTGAAGAAAAGAGTGTTTCAGGCTTTTATGGAGTTTCTGGGTGTGATTTTGCGCCAGTTTCGTCTCGCTTGGTAAACGAAATCCAAGAATTTTTGACTTCACTGTCGCTTTAAAAATCATGCTTCTTTTTTAAACGAATATCTGGAATTACTATTACAATTCAAAAAAGATTGTAGGTTGATTGGATCGATTTTAAGTTGGTTGCTTTAATTAAAACGATATCATTGATTTTTTGCTTTACTGAAAATACGATGAATTGTGATGTTACAAAATTTTATGGAGTTCTGAGCTGTAATTCTTGCCTAATATCATGATCTTGGAGTAATTTAAGAAATCTTGACTTCACTGCTTCTTTAAACGCCAATTTTCTCCCTCGCGCGATTTTTCGACTTACCCACGAAATCCCGGAAATCTCGGAATTCGTGTGGGCCCCTGGTTGGGCCCCCATTCCTGGGGCCCACCCTCAAATAAATTATTCGAAACCGTGCGACACCCCGCCCAGGGGCCCCGCAATGAGCGCCTGGATTTTTGGTTTATCGATTGGTTCTTTTTATTTTTTGGAATTTTTTAAGAAATTAGGTCTTTAAAGATACCTCCTCAGAAAATTGACTTATTTTCTCCCATTCTGCACGATTTTGCTGTGCATTACCATTTTGCTCTAGTTTTTGGCTTTCTGGTACCTTTAAAAACTCCCTGCCATTAGTGTGTGGCGATCCGGTTACCTGTTTAGGACCTGGAAATCGTCTTAATTTTGGTTATAATATTACTAAAAATTCGTTTTGCTTTTTTCTGCGATTAAGAGGAAAATGTTTCAACGATGTTTGTTTTGCTTCCAATATTTTTGGCTATAATGAATCCATAAGATTTCAACTCTATTAAATTTAAAAGAATTGTACATATTAGGACAATATTCAAGCAGGCTACTTGTTTCAAACAATCAGTGCTTTTGCATTATCGGGGGGATTGTTGAGGAAGCGGAGAGGGCAGGCTAGCAGAGATTGTTGAGGAAGAGGAGAGGGTAGGCTAGCAGAGATTGTTGAGGAAGAGGAGAGGGTAGGCTAGCAGAGATTGTTGAGGAAGAGGAGAGGGTAGGCTAGCAGAGATTGTTGAGGAAGAGGAGAGGGCAGGCTAGCAGAGATTGTTGAGGAAGAGGAGAGGGCAGGCTAGCAGAGATTGTTGAGGAAGAGGAGAGGGCAGGCTAGCAGAGATTGTTGAGGAAGAGGAGAGGGCAGGCTAGCAGAGATTGTTTAGGAAGAGGAGAGGGCAGGCTAGCAGAGATTGTTGAGGGAGAGGAGAGGGCAGGCTAGCAGAGATTGTTGAGGAAGAGGAGAGGGCAGGCTAGCAGAGATTGTTGAGGAAGAGGAGAGGGCAGGCTAGCAGAGATTGTTGAGGAAGAGGAGAGGGCAGGCTAGCAGAGATTGTTTAGGAAGAGGAGAGGGCAGGCTAGCAGAGATTGTTGAGGGAGAGGAGAGGGCAGGCTAGCAGAGATTGTTGAGGAAGAGGAGAGGGCAGGCTAGCAGAGATTGTTGAGGGAGAGGAGAGGGCAGGCTAGCAGAGATTGTTGAGGAAGAGGAGAGGGCAGGCTAGCAGAGATTGTTGAGGAAGAGGAGAGGGCAGGCTAGCAGAGATTGTTGAGGAAGAGGAGAGGGCAGGCTAGCAGAGATTGTTGAGGAAGAGGAGAGGGCAGGCGAGCAGAGATTGTTGAGGAAGAGGAGAGGGCAGGCTAGCAGAGATTGTTGAGGAAATGCCAACTTCATGCGGATTTCCATATCCCACCCCTTTCTAAATACAGATAAAAATCTGAAAATAACTTTGCCAACTCCAGTCCCCAGCAAGTTTAATTGCGGTCGAGGTGTTGTGTATGTGAAGGGCCCCGTGGCAGCTTGCTTTTTTCTGTTCACACTGAAAGGCGACAAAATAATTACCCTCCCACCCCAAAATTACGGGTCGCCCGCGTCGTGGGCCCCTGGCGGCCGGCTTGGCCCCGCGGCCTTCACAAATTGTTTGGCCTCCCATCACCTCTTCGCACTTTTTTGTGCGAAAAACTTCATGTTCGAGGTGACACTCCAGATTTTGTGAGCTGGGCATTAATCTTTATAGAGCCTTAAGCTATATTTTTGTTAGGATTTGTTAGCAGTGTGCCGCAAATTTTGATCAAAATTTATTCACCTGAGCTGTAGCAATTACAAAATTAAAATGAGCTATTAAACAAACTGTAAAAATTCAAGCGTTTCGATACGTCGATAAAGATAATTTCACCAAAATTGCAAAGAATGAAGACCTATGAACCCACTATTGATCGAATCCTACACGCCGGAGTTTTGTACTGTATTGAAACAGAATTTTTTTCATCATCCCGGTTTTTCTGGCACCTTGTCTTTTTTAAGGGTGTAAAAGCTGCTTACTCGCCTTCGCGATTTTTCCATCTGCACATCCGATCGAGAAGTTGCGCTTATAAGATCCGGCCGGCGGTAAGGTGATTCCAAATAAGCGATTGTGTACAATAGTGAGACTGTCCCGAACAAAAACAACCGTGTTTGCCAGTTTTTTGAAACATCATGTTGTTTCCGCCACGTAGGGCTGATCCCACTAATTGAAGCCTAATTTAAGTGCCTTAAAACGGTTTAAATTCGTCTACTAGATAGGTGTTCGGCTCGTATGTAAAATGTACTAAAACCCGATTTCCCCTCACTGCAATATTTATAGATGTAACATTTTTTTAGTGTAACAGTTACACGGGTTTTCAATTTTTATCATTTTCGACGAGTTACGTCATTAGACTCAAGATGGATCCGATGTGAAAATCTATTGCTCGGAACGCCCCCAAGGTGGCTTTTGTAATTTTTGCTAAACGTCATTTTTCATAGAATTGCTGCTTCCTACTCCATAACGGATTATTATTGCTGCCTAATACGCATTTTTAAAAATTCTGAAACACGATTTTTGCGATTTTTATTGACGTTCCCCCGTTTTTCTTTCATTTTGATTTTTTTTTACCTCGTAAGCGCCACTATTTTTCGTATTTCCTGATTTTCCTGGATGCTGATGTGGTCGCTCAACCTAAGCATTGCGTTTAAACAATCGTGAAAAAACATTCGTGTTCGATTGATCGGATTCAACCGCACTTTTTTTAAAACTTTCGAAACATCATCTTTTCACTGCTTGAATTATTTTGATCTCATTTTTGCTTTGTAAAAAGGTATTTTGATCTTTTAAATTTCCCTATATGCAAATCACCTCCGCCCATTGCGTTTAAAGGACTGGGGCCGGCCGTCCACAGTACCAGCCACGCGACCGGGCGAGAGAGCGAGAGAGAGCGAGAGAGAACGAGAGAGGAGAGATTGAGATGATCTACAAATGAAGCGGATGAGATGCAAACCCGTGGACCACTCTCATTCTATAGGCATCGCAGAGTAAAAGGTTCCCCCTGGTTTCGAACTCGGCGATTAATTGACGTACGATAGTTAATCCAAAAAGAACAAATGAATTTAATAGCAAAAACAAAAAAATTGAAATCAATAATATTTCTGAAACATCTTTACATTTTTCTGTTTCAGGACACGGGCGTGACTCTTCGTATCACCACGCGGCCGTCGTTGAAGTGGGTTTATTATTTAATTTCAACCCTTCTGTACAAAATCCTACTTGTCATTTTACCAACAAAACGCGATTTAAAAATAGCATGTTACATCGATGAAACATGCTGTTTCAATTTGCGGGAAATAATTTATCTTATCTTCCATTTTTACCGTAATTGAATTTCGCAGGATAACATTGTATGGCGATGTTTGAATTAAACAGATGCGGCCCATTTCTGAGTCTAAAATCCAAGAAATAATTTTGCAACATCTGCTAAATTACTTTTACCAGCTCTAATTTTACAAGACGATCATCGCACGAACATTAAAGTTGGTGCCCGCTGTTTTAAGAGTGTTTTTATTGAAACATACTATACTAAAAGCGGATTTTGCTTACATAATGAGATTAATTAGCTGGAATTTGATTTTAATGGATTATGAATTGAACTTTTAGAGTATAATTGAACTGAATAAGATTGGATAATTTAAATGGTTTTCGAATAAAAAAGGCTTGGTAAAACATACATGACAATTTTAGGCTATCCGACAAATCTGTAAAATTACTGTAAAGAATTTACTTGCCTTTAACTTTATTGATCAAAAACTACAGCAATCCCCTAATTCAGGTGGGAGCCATGGTGCTCCAAAATATGTTCAGCGCCCTCTCCTTTCTCCACTACCGCAAAGACGACGACTTCGTAGACAGGTGCGCGCCGGAATATTGTAGATTTTGTGGTAAAATTCCATGTTTAATACGAAAGCTTGCAAAGATGAAAAACAATTTTTCTCAATGTTACTTTTGCGAAGGCCACTTGTTGAGAAAGATACCAATAGCTTTTAAGAAACGTTGCGATATCGCAATTTTATTGAAACATTGTGGCGCAAAAAAAGATTTTGTTTAGTTTAATACAAAACATAAATTTTATAATGCATTAAAATAATTTTTGGGGTGAATTTTGAAGCGGAAATAACTCACTCTCTGAATCCCCAAAAAACTGACAAAATCAGAAAAAAACGCCAATAGAAACCCACATCTCTCCAACAAATAGGACCGTATTGGCTTGGTAACAATATTCAGGTAAAGGATTTTCGTCGAAACATATTTCGGTCAATCATCCTAAGCGAGATTTTTAACATAATTCATTGTTGTTTTATAAAAACAAGTATAAGAACAACACATAAAGGAATTTATTTTCTAATAACGATACGGCTTTTGCTTGTTCAGATTAAGCTACTTCTACACCTCATCCTTTCTAATAATGATGGCCGTGCTCGTCAGCTTCAAGCAGGTACCAAAAATATGTTTTATAAAAGTGTTCTTTTGAGTGTGGCAGTGGGACTTTAATACACTATCGCCACTCGATGCACAACTTTGGAATAATAGGCCACACTTTACTGACCCTCCCCCCCACCCCAGCCGGAAGTTTTTGGCTATAAAATTTTTATTTTACACCAGGCTTGAAAAGCCGCTTCGCGACTTTCCAACCCTGGCCCCGTCTGAGCCCATGTTATTCTTCACTTTGCATAATTCGCCCGGGCTGCGATGAAAAAATAATGGAAAACGCTCCCACTGACCCTTTATATCGATCCCACCACTTCCGGCGTATGCAAATTGTTTCCTAACAAAGAGGGTGCCCGAAAATTTCACTAAAACCTTGTGGGGGGGGGGGGGTAAGGTAAAGTCTTGCCGAATAATATATTTCTCGATGTATTATTACTTGCTCTTTTGAATCGAGTAACTAATAATATATTAGTATAGTATATAATATAAAGTGATTAATACAAGTAAATTTTATTACTTAAGTTTGGCGGCCGTCCACTGGAGTGCTGGGTACCCGCCCAGTTCACCGCTTCGTGGGAGGCGTACACGGAGATGTACTGCTGGGCGCAGAACACCTACTGGGTACCCATCGAACAGGTCAGTCCTACGGCATCAGCTTTTTCCATATTACATTAACTCGATATATTTTGAAATATTTGATACCTTTAATGAGATTAAATCAAGCAAATTTTTTTATTCCTTCATTTCAAGCTTTTACATTTTAAAAAATAGATGTTGCTCGAAATATCTGTTCCTGCGTTGAGAATGTCCAACTAATCCTTATCCACTCGAAATACCCCATTTCAAAATTCATGATTTCGAAAAATCAGCATTGCTAAAAGTCACCATTGGAAAATCAGCCTTGACGGTTCAAGAAAACATGTTTCTTAAAATTCCTGTTCCTGCGTGGAGCATTTCCAACTAATCCCTGGCTTGACGACATTCTATTTCTTAATTAATTAAATAATTATGAAATTAATTTACTGCCGCAACAAAACGCCTGTTTTTAGCAAAATGACTTTACATTTAATCGAAATTGATATACATTAAAAAACTCAAACTTTAATTCTAGAAAAATATTTCGAAAAATGGCCTTTTAGGCTTAGAACATTTAATATATTGTTGCATTCTTATGTGCTTGATGGTTTTTCACTAGCTGTAAATTTGATATGGGTTATCAATTTTTCAAAAAATTTGTTTTAAAAACGTATGGGACTGGGAGAATTCCGAAAACCGCAATGTCTCTTTAAATTGGCTTTTGAAATTAAAATCCTGGCCATATAAAATTGGATTAGCAAACTAGATGCCAAAGAGGTTTTATTTAGCTTAACGGGAGTGGACGATTCGCTGAAGAAAAATTATGTTCCTTAAAAAGAATTAGGTAGAGCACCTGACGAACGAACTAATTCCATTGTGTAACGCGGTTATGCACTCTTTTCGTAATAGGTCGTAACCGTTTTGTTGATCATCTAATCTTAATTAGATTTCACTTAATTTATTGTTTTAATTTAGTATTCAAATCTTTAGACTTACGTAATATACAGTCTAATAATATCTAATTGCTTGTTGATCGCCATTTAGAACAGTGATGCCTCCATCCGTTTAAAAAAGCATATTTTTTGTTTTCCTCATTTATTGAATTTTATGTCGCTGGTAATCCTAATAATAATCATCCAGTATTTTTCACAATTATTAGAAAAGGTATGTAACAAAAGCGGCATTGTTCGATGATTTTTGTTTACTAGTTTTTAATCAATAAACGCAATATTTCTAATAACATACAGCAAAAAGAAAAAACAGCAATAAAACATAAATGAAAATTGTGAAAAATTATGCACATTTTGACGAAAAACCATGTTTCATAAAAAATTATGAATATGTGCAGCAAATTTGGATTAATTCGTGTGGGCTTGCATTTTTAACACAACTTTTTTGGCCTAATACATCCTGTGAGTTATCTAAAGGTATATTCAATGGCCAATAAAAACAACAGCAAACTAATTTAAAAACACCGCGAAAATTCCAGGACATTCCGGTGGACATCAGCGAGCGGGAATACCGGCAAATATCCTACTACCAGTGGGTGCCGTTCTTCTTGTTGATACAGGTATTTTTGCACTTATTAAACCAACCTAATTGCTATATTAATACAATTAATCTTCAATTAAATTCAGGCCTTTCTCTACTACATCCCCTGCCTTATGTGGAGGCTGATGAGCGATAAATCGGGTACGCGAATTTTTGTGCTAAAAAGTTTTCATAAATGTCAAAGTAAATAAAATTTTCTGCGGAACTAATTTTTTTAATCTTTTTATTAGCGTTTTCCAGGTATTCGCCTGAACGACATTGTCCAGATGGCGACTGAGAAGGAAAATATCGAGCCCGACTACCGGATACGAACCATCGAATCGCTTAGCCGACATATCGAATCAGCGCTCAGGTAGGGCGAGAGAGAGAGAGAGAGAGAGAGAGAGAGAGAGAGAGAGAGCGGGCGGGCAAGCAGAGATTGTTGAGGAAGAGGAGAGGGCAGACTAGCAGAGATTGTTGAGGAAGAGGAGAGGGCAGACTAGCAGAGATTGTTGAGGAAGAGGAGAGGGCAGACTAGCAGAGATTGTTGAGGAAGAGGAGAGGGCAGGCTAGCAGAGATTGTTGAGGAAGAGGAGAGGGCAGGCTAGCAGAGATTGTTGAGGAAGAGGAGAGGGCAGGCTAGCAGAGATTGTTGAGGAAGAGGAGAGCGCAGGCTAGCAGAGATTGTTGAGGAAGAGGAGAGGGCAGGCTAGCAGAGATTGTTGAGGAACAGGTGAGGGCAGGCTAGCAGAGATTGTTGAGGAAGAGGAGAGGGCAGGCTAGCAGAGATTGTTGAGGAAGAGGAGAGGGCAGGTTAGCAGAGATTGTTCAGGAAAAGGAGAGGGCAGGCTAGCAGAGATTGTCGAGGAATCGAGGGCCTGCTATTAATGCGCAATTTCAGATATCAACACACGGCCACCTCCCGCACCCAATACACGCTGCACCGAGTGTTCAAATGTTTCAACATGCGATACTACGAGAGCTACGTGACTGGCCTCTATCTGGTATGTTTTTTACTTCAAAATATTGGGTCAGATTAGTACGCGCTCATAAGATTACCGTGTTTTTTGCAGGCAGTACCATTCGCCGAAACATTATAAAATCATCATTCTTTTTAGAACGACTCCAAAATTACTATAAAAATTGAAAAAACCCGGTTTTACTGGGAAATTAACGAAGTTCTGGAGGTGGAGCCCATGTAATGAGGCGCTATGCTCTGCAGTGCGAGGAAAATTTTAGAATGGTTTCCAGGACCAATTATATCATCAGAATTCCGGCAAACAGGGGCGATAGTTGAAACATTTTTTAACCCGAGTGATGGGGGTTTTGGTTCCAAATACTATAAGTTTTAATCCGATGGAGCGCAAGTTCTGCAAATTTCAATAACCTAGAGCATCAATACCTCTATTGGAAAAGTATGTAGTGAATTTTGTAACGATTAAAGCTCGTTCAAACAAGTTAGAAAAACCTCTAAAAGCGACGAGGCCGTGAAAAGGATCGGTTGGCGAAGAACGCGATGACTGACTCCCCAATTGATTAGCCGCAAAAAGTTTGCAAAAATTATTCGCCGATCATGAAACATACTTTTTTAAGCCAAAGTGGCATTTTTCTCTGAAATGAATTTAACAATTTGATCACCAAACGCGCAATAAGCATCGTTCATTCGGAACCTATTTCGCAAAGAAAAATTGCCTTTCATTCAGTTCGCAGAATTGCTACAAAACATGAAACATTTTAATACACAGCGACAATCGGCAAAAAAGTCAATCTTTTCAAAAATTTTTTTTACAAATACATCAAAAGAGGAATCTATGCGATCCATTAAGCAGTATCATGAATTACTCGGTCCTTATTTTCCCGCAACTTCTACAAAACATGAAACATTTTAAACCAAACACGGCGTTAAGTACACAATTCTTTTCAAAAAATTTTTTATTCCTGACACAAAAATCATATACATAAATAAAAAAAGGAATCGATAAGATCTAATACGAAGAATCGAACCAGAGATGCAACGAGAGAGAAGAAGAGCGAGAGATTGGGCCCCGGGCGAAGAGGGCACAGAAAAATGGGGCAGCATAATGACTTGAAAGCATTTTCATTTTTGTTTCCGTTTTATTATTTGGTGGTAGGCGGGCAGGCGGCAGGAGTCGTAGCGGTAGTTGAAAAGTGGGCGTGGCCTATGGACGGCGCTGGTTGTTGTTGTTGTTGGTGGCCGCCGAGTGGAAGGAGGTCGAGGAAGAGGAGGAGGAGGCCTAGAAAAGGTTTTTTGCGTTCTCTCTCGCGCTCTCTCTCTCCCGCTTTCTCTCTCACTCTCTCTCTCACTCTCTCTCTCTCTCTCGCGCTCTCTTACCATGACAGGAGGAGGCGGCTGGCGCGACGTCACCGAGAAGGACAGCGAGCGGGCAGAATCTAAAAAATTCAAATTAAGCTTAAAATGAAAATTACATACCATTTGAGGTAGCATACGGATTCGGGGTGGAGCGGACCGGACCGATGGCACGGGTAGACATCAACTGAAAAAAATCAATTTCCTAGCTAAATCTCTGCTAGCCTGCCCTCTCCACTTCCTCAACAATCTCTGCTAGCCTGCCCTCTCCTCTTCCTCAACAATCTCTGCTAGCCTGCCCTCTCCTCTTCCTCAACAATCTCTGCTAGCCTGCCCTCTCCTGTTCCTCAACAATCTCTGCTAGCCTGCCCTCTCCTCTTCCTCAACAATCTCTGCTAGCCTGCCCTCTCCTCTTCCTCAACAATCTCTGCTAGCCTGTCCTCTCCTCTTCCTCAACAATCTTTGCTAGCCTGCCCTCTCCTCTTCCTCAACAATCTCTGCTAGCCTGCCCTCTCCTCTTCCTCAACAATCTCGGCTCGCTCACCTCAACCTCAACAGCGTTGGCCCTGGGCTGCTGGTGGAGCCTCCAACTCGGCTGGGTCGGGGTGTAAGGGATGGCAGGCGAGTCTGAATTCCAAATTAAACATTCAGATCAAGGCTTAAGTTTAAAATTATCCAATTTTTTGATAGTAATTGTTAAGCGGAACCAAAAGCATGTTTCAAAAATCTTAATCAATCGAGCGATTTTGCTACTTTTAATGCGAGATTGCATTGTTGCTTACCCAAAAGCCCCTTCTCGTATCCGGTGGGCGTGGTGATCTTGTAGGACGAGTCGGTGGTCACCATGTCACTGGAAAAAAGGATTAAGGGCTTTACAAATTTTAGAATGGAAATCGATGTTCGTAAGTTACATAATATTACAGCACGAAGCCCTAAACACCAAATACAAATTATTTTTTTGAGAAATCGAAATGTTTCACCAAATTCTAATCAACAAGATGGCGTAGCGAAATTAATTTTATTCAACTTTATCATAAATTCTGGTAATTCATTTCAGGTTATCGCTATTGTTAATGGGATATACAGTAAATATTGCCGCATTAAAAGGAAATGAAAAATAGTAAAAATACAATATATGAAAAAAAGTTTCAAGAAATCGCAATTACCAACGCGGAATATCGAATCTAAATTATTGCCTGAAGTCACTCCGTAGTTCATTTTCTGCAATCTTAAAGGACGGCTAAAGCAAAATAAGCAATTTTTATGAAAAAAAACAAAATTAGAATGTTTTCATTTAAAATTTGAAGCTCCCAGTCCTTTTAAAGGACTACAGAAGTCAGTAAATCCATAGTCTCCAACAAAGCTACAAACTACATTCCCAAGAGACCCACTCGAGCAGACGGTGGATGGGCTCGAAGCGCGGCGTCTCCAGGTCCGAATCGTGCAGCGCGACGGCCGGGCTGGGCGGAGCGCGAAGCGCGCTGCCCTCGCGCTGCGCGGCGTGCACGCTGCGGCTGCCCGACATTGACGAGGCGTAGTACAGCTTGTCGTGCTGAAAGCAGGGGGTTTGGCGTTTTAAACTAGAAATCAGGGTTCTTGTGCATTATCGAGGGGGGGATTTCTCCGACCTTGGCCTCCTCGCTTAGGATGCAGTAGGCGGGAATGCGGTCCTCATCAGAGGTCTCTTCGGAGTCGTCCTCCTCGGAGTCGGCGTCATCTTCCGAAGTCTCGTCCTCGGATGGGCGGCGGTTCTGGAGAGGGCGCATTAATAGATATTTGCTGTTGCAGCTCAGAAAAGTTCCTAAATGATCTCTGCTAGCCTGCCTAGCTTCAGAATTCTAGACGACATGTTCTAGAGGGTCAAAACCTTGCTAAATCTTCGATTCGAAATTGTCGAATTTTTAAATTTTATCTGTCCCTCTTGAAGTCGTGCGACGTCTTCTAGCCGTTCAACCCCACTACTCCAATTCCCTCTGCTAGCAGTCAGCCCTTCGAAAAGCCGTCCGGCCTCTTCTAGCCGTTCAACCATCGAATTCCCCAACTCCCTCTGCTAGCTCCCCCTACCCACCCGATGCCAAACACCATCACTCCGCCCGGCGCCAAAGCGCAGCGCCGTCTTGGTGGTGACGCTGTGGGCGGTAGCCGGCCCTCCGCCCGGTTCGTCGATCTTGACCGTTTCGCCGTCGTGGTTGTCGATGCGGACGGCAGTGGCGAGGCGACGGGCCCCGGCCGTGTTCGTCGACAGCGTCCCCGGGCGCTGGGTCGACATCATCGGCGTGGTCACCGACGTCTGAAGCAGAGACTTGGGCTTAGGCTTGGGTCTAAGCTTAGGCTTAGGCTTGGCTTTAGGCTTCTGCTCGGGCTTAGGCTTAGCGTAGCCTAAGCTTACCCGACTGTCCACTGGCAGACTGGCGACGCCGCGGATCGTCGGGTCCGTGGCGCACGTCTCCACGACGATGGCTAGAAAATCGTAAAGTTCTCCTTACTGTCACCGCCCCTTTAAAAACCAAGAAAACCCGGAGTTGAGCAGCACCTCGCCTGTTCACCACCGTCTTGGAGCCCTGGGTGCTCTGGGCGGGGAACGACCAGTCGGTGGCCATTTGCGTACCGTCGCTACGCATCGGCGTACGGCTGAGCTGCGTCTCGGCCCTGAATACGGTAGTGTGTACATAGGAATGTAGCGTAGCGTCGCCTACATTTTGGCCGACTGCGACTGGATACGCGCGGTGGCCATCAGCGTCACGGCCGTCAGGGTGCTCTGAGCAGGCTAGAAGCGATTGTTGAGGACGAGGAGGGACCACCCCCCCCCCCGTTAACAGTCCAGCTCCAAAAATCCTTACCCTGGGATTGACAGTCCTCGGGTTTGTCCTTCCCGCGCTGGCGGCACTGTTGGCGACGACCGTCGTCTCATCCTCGACGACCACCATATTCGGGTCGGTCATCAACATCATGGCCGGGGTGGGCAGCGTGCGAGCGCTGGTCGTCGGCACGGGCGCGCCCGGGGTGGCCGTGGCGGGGCAGGTGGACGGCTCGGGGGCGGGGCTTCCGCGCTCTTCGGACTGCTCGACCATGTCGCTCACCACGCCGGCCAGCGTGACGGTCCTGGTGGACGCGCTGGCGAGGCTGGAGGCGAGGCGCGGGGGCGCTGGCGCGGGTGGAGTGCCAACGGTCGGGCCCGCGTCCCTAGATGAATTTTTGGGGCCAAGTAAAGAGCATCTACGTGGAATTGGTGATGGACTTTTGGAAGGAGTGGCCGCCGCCTGCACGAGCCGAGGTGTCACTGAAAACGATGGTTTTAAGGAGCCTCGAAGCCCTAGCCTAAGCCTAACCTAGGCCGAAACTCAGCCTAAGCCTAAGCTAAGCCTAATTGAAGCCTAAGCTATTGAAGGCAAATTCTCACCCATCATTGTCGGCCTCAGCAGACGGCCCACCGCCTCCGGGGTGCACCTGGCCGGCTGGCTCGTCGCGGGTCGAGCTGAGCGCCTGTTGACGCTTGCGCCAGCAGCGGTAGATGATCACGGCGAACACGGCACACTGGATGATACCCAGGCCCACGACGACGGAGATGGCCAGCACGGCCGCGTTGCCTGAAGAGGGGGCGGTACAGAGAGAGAGAGAGAGAGAGAGAGAGAGAGAGAGATAGGAAGAGAGAGACCCACTCATTCCATCAGATGGTGGATTCCTGTTGGTGATGCGCGGGTTGTTGTTCAGCAACGACCCAGCGGTCTGTTGCTCTTGAGCTCCATCGACTGCTCCAGAATCATTGGCATGGGCCCGCTTGCGGAGTTCGCGATTCGAGGGCTCGAACTGGGGCAGTGGCGTCTAAAGGAACGGAGTGTCGACCAGGTTTAGGCTTAGGCATAGACAAAGTACCGTACCGTGTCGGTCCCGCTGATGATGTTGTACTCGACGCGCTCGAGCTGGCCGCCGGCGCGGCGCACAGCTTCGTTGACGGGCACCAGGGCCCCGCTGGCCTTGTCGAACACGCGCAAGTCATCGCCGTTGAACACGAAGCCGTCCGTCGAGGCGCCTATAAAAACTGGCGATTACAAAGACACATGAAAAATTTTTGAAACGGTTCTTGATCAAAGTTTTAAAAATACATGTTTCATGACATGGCCAGAAGCAAATATATAAATTTTTGAGAATACAACTGGGCCCATGTCACTAAAATGTTTGTTTCACCAAATTTCAAAGGTTTGCAGCCCAGAAAAAAACTGAATCATGCTTATTAATCCATTCGAAAGTTTACGAATCCGAAGCCGTTCAAGTTTTCCCAGTCATTCAAGCTTTCCAAGTCATTCAAGCTTCCCAAGCCGTCCAAGCTTCCCAGGTCGTTCAGCTTTCCAAGCCGGTCAGCTGTTTAAGCCTTCCAATCTGTCCAAGTCTTCTAACATGTAAGGCATCCAAGTTTTGCAAGCTACTGAAGCTTTCCAAGCCGTTCAAGCTTCACAAGCCGCTCAAGTTTTCGAAGTCGCTTAACCCTACTTTAACCGCCTTCTGTCATACCGAGCTTGAACGTGAGCTTGGCCTGCTTGAGGGTGGTTCGCATGTCCTCCTCGCGAACGCCGATCAGCATCGGCTTCGGGACCGCCAGCGGGAAGGAGAGGGCTAAACCACCGAATTGAATTATGGTATTACATCTTTTATAATATCCAAATTAACTTACGCGGAATGTGGCGTACGGTGGCCGGCATGTCGAACAACTCGCGGAAATCGACCAGTTCCAGCGTGCCGTAGTCGAGCAGCATGATTTGGACCTAGGAAAAGGGCCTGTTTTTTCACTAGTAAAATTCATTAAAACATCTATCAAAAAAAGATAAACACCCCCGCTAGTACACTAGTACCGCCAACGAGCAAATACCTCGGCGGCCGTTTCGCGGTTGAGCACCACCGCACGATACCAGACTTTTTGGGGGCCGATTCGGGTCACAGCCAGATCGCCTGGAAATAAAAGCAAATTAATACCTTCCTAAATGGTCTCTGCTAGCCTGCCCTCTCCTCTTCCTCAACAATCTCTGCTAGCCTTCCCTCTCCTCTTCCTCAACAATCTCTGCTAGCCTGCCCTCTCCTCTTCCTCAACAATCTCTGCTAGCCTGCCCCTCTCCTCTTCCTCAACAATCTCTCTAGCCTGCCCTCTCCTCTTCCTCAACAATCTCTGCTAGCCTTCCCTCTCCTCTTCCTCAACAATCTCTGCTAGCCTGCCCTCTCCTCTTCCTCAACAATCTCTGCTAGCCTGCCCCTCTCCTCTTCCTCAACAATCTCTCCTAGCCTGCCCTCTCCTCTTCCTCAACAATCTCTGCTAGCCTGCCCTCTCCTCTTCCTCAACAATCTCTGCTAGCCTGCCCCTCTCCTCTTCCTCAACAATCTCTGCTAGCCTGCCCCTCTCCTCTTCCTCAACAATCTCTCCTAGCCTGCCCTCTCCTCTTCCTCAACAATCTCTGCTAGCCTGCCCCTCTCCTCTTCCTCAACAATCTCTGCTAGCCTGCCCTCTCCTCTTCCTCAACAATCTCTGCTAGCCTGCCCCTCTCCTCTTCCTCAACAATCTCTCCTAGCCTGCCCTCTCCTCTTCCTCAACAATCTCTGCTAGCCTGCCCTCTCCTCTTCCTCAACAATCTCTGCTAGCCTGCCCTCTCCTCTTCCTCAACAATCTCTGCTAGCTGGCCCTCACCCTTCCTGGGGTTGTTCAGCTTGGCGAGCGTCTGCGTGACGGCCAGCTCGCGGTGGATCCACTCGAGCGAGTACTTGGCGGTGATTAGGTGCAGCTCCAGCTGCTGCTCACCTAAAAAGAGAATAACAGTTAATACACTTAAAGTACCCCGGAATGTCGAGACAACAGCATCGACGTATTCGCCTGGTTGGGCGGGGATCGTCAAGGAGGGCAACCCGGGGATCGTCCAAGTGGTGGCATTTCCTGAAAATTAAAACCATGTGTTTCATCAAGCATTTCAGATGCGGAATTATTTCTGCCAGATCGTAGAGCGTTTTTGCAACCCAAGAACCAGAAAAATCCATGAAAATCGTAAACCCAAAAGCAATCATTGTGTTTCAATAAAATTCGCATAACCGGAAACTTGGGAAGCAATGAAAAAATTGCTCACCAATATGGGCGCCCATTCGGGCGGCTGGGGGTGGATGGAGAATGACAAAAACTGGCATAAGTTTTTTCCAACCAAATATGCTAATTTTGGGAGCCAAATTGCCGAAATTAAAATTTTTCTGCCTGGAGTAATAAAATGTTTTAATCTAATTTTCGTAAAATGTCGACGCAATGAAAAAGCCAGGATCAATACCGCATATTACAATTTTAATGATTTTTTTCATTCAAAATTCATTCATTTCATTCAATAATTAGGGATTTTGACCACTTCTCGACTGCGGTTTCTCCGATGGGTCGTAATGGAGAATTTCAGTAAAATCTACTAACTCTACTTAAAATGTACCGAAATAAAGAACAAGCCTAGTTTAAGCAAAATTGGTGAATTTTTTCAGGCGACAAAAATCATGTACGTCGGCAACATTCTGACCAACCTGGTGCTGGTGAACAAGTTCTTGGAGACGGACGACTACTCGGTGTACGGCTTGGGCGTGTTGAGGTGGGCCGGATAGTTCTTAATATCTAGCCTTGCGTTGTGCTTGTTAATTGATGTCGACCTTTGTCTATTAAACAAGAGCGTAATTTTGCGTGAAGGCGGTTGTCTGAAACATCTTATCTGATAAATGAAACCTCCGGTTTTTCAGGGATCTCCTATTCGGGCGTAGCTGGATGGAGTCGGGCAATTTTCCACGCGTCACCTTGGTAAGTTATTTGGTGCTGTTCTATTTCGCGGGGGGGGGGATTTTCTTCGTTTTGTTATAACTCTTTTACATGATGCTATTTTGAGTTGTAATTAAAACTCTTAGTATATTTTATGACGCTCTATCGAATGGCATTAAAGAAATTTTTGAAAGTTATCGAAAATGACGAAAACTAGCTTTCGACTCCACGATCCCATGTGGAAACACCGAATAAACCTTGTTTTTGCTCTAACTATTTTATAAAACAATATTTTTAGATGAAATTAAAACTCTTAGTATATTTTTTGATGCTCTATCGAATGACGGGTTCAAAATATCAAAAAAATGGCGAAAATGCCGGAAACTAACATTCCGGAAACAGTTTAAATAGTTTTTTTTTGTTTTTGCTATAACTGTTTTATATTACAATATTTTTAGCTAAAACAAAAACTCTTAGTATATTTTTTGATGCTCTATCGAATGGCGTTGCAAAAATCCCGAGAAAATAGCGAAAAGATGGAAGGTTCCGCGAAGAAAATCCCCCCCGCACAGTTTCCCCCCCCCCCGCGAAATAGAACAGAACCAGTTATTTTATAATGAGAAAAAGAAAAGTCCTGACCAGCTCTGACCTAAACTATTAAAAAGCCATTTTTCGCGTATCTAGCCAGCTAGCTAAGCAAAAATGTTATATTCTTCTGTACTCGCGCATCATTTTCCACGTTTTCGCTCCATAAAAAAATAGTCATCGGGTTTTTGAGGAGCGACAAAGGTCAGCCGAGATGCTCAGCTTCCCTGTCCCTGGCAGACGTTAAAAATAACAAATTTTAGTGTGATTTCGAGGTGCGCGTGCTCGGGAACAACCAGCGGCATTCGGTGCAGGTAATGGAGACATTTTGGAGTTTTCAATTTATTCTACTAATTCGCCCCCGCATTGTTTATCTAAATAACTCGTTGTGCCAAGTAATAAAGTGAAACATTCATCAGCATCGCTTGCCTTTTGCATATAAAAGAAACTTTTTCTAAATTATAAGGTGAAACATTAATTTTAAACCGCTTGGAACTGCTTAAATTTACGATCTTTGTTTACAGTAACATAATAGTAAATTTAGAAGCTTTTTCAAGCGCGGCGAGGTTATTTACAACTATCTTATAAAAACCCGTTTCGCTTTCTTTATTTATTTCCGAAAAATATGTTTCGGAAAAAATTAAAATATAGCAAATTAGGTACCCATTATTCATTGGAACATTATTTAGAGTATGTATTCCTGAAACACATCGGAAATTGCCAAAATTTAGCATAGTGGAAAACACCCTTTTAGCCTTTTCTTTTTAAGTAAATTTTTTTCAAGAAAATTAAAAATCTGTACTTTTTCCAAAAAAATAGTTCGCATAATCGCCTCTAATTCTATCCTTTTCAGTGCGTGCTGGTGATCAACATCTTCAACGAGAAGATCTTCATCCTCATTTGGCTGTGGTTCACGCTCCTGTTCATCGCCTCCACCCTCGACATGCTCTACTGGTTCAGCATTTCGCTTTTCCACCGGGACAGGTAGTTTGCAGCCTGTAGTTTGTAGTCTCGCCCTCGATACAGGTTCCGCTTCGTGCTGCGGCACCTGGAGCTGACCAGCGACCCCGACAAGCCCGAGCTGTTCAGGAAGGAGAAGCGGAAACAAGTCGAGCACTTTTTGAGGACTTATTTGAAGGTATTGGAAGACATGACAAACACCGTATTAAAGCAAAAAATGAGACTAATTAGCTATACCTAGACGAAACTTAAAATTACAGGGTGCCCCAAAAAAACGACCCATCTGGCATTTTGCCGTGTTACATCCAATCGGTCCCAAATTTGGACCAGGGGTGTATCCGACCGTAAATAACAACAATCCTGACTTATAGCCCTGTTGCTATAGTAATTCTCGAGTTATAGCAAAAACAAACTTTATTTTCCGTTTTTCATGGTGTTTCCGTGGGATTAGACCCCCTAAACATTAAGCGAAAATGATTCGGCAAACCTTCTTTACCTCAAGAAATTTTTTCCGAACTAAAATTGATTGAATAAGCTTCGATTTAAGCGATTTTTACAACGCCAAATTACCCCAGATCTTAAGCGAAATTAGGGATTCGCGGCCGGAAGTCGATGCAAAGTCCAAAAAGACAGCCGAAAAACTGTTCCAAATTCCGTGAAAAACAGTATTTTAGTTATAACTCGAGAACGATTGTAGCTATGGGGCTAAAAGTCAGGATTGTTGTTATTTACGGTCTGATACACCTCTGGTCCAAATTTGAGGCCGATTGGATGTAACCCGGCGAAATGCCAGATGGGTCGTTTTTTTGGGACACCCTGTACAACGAGCCGTCATTTCATTGATTGATTAAAAAAAACTTTTTATACCTTTCAGTATAAAACACATAAATTTGTGCAACAATGTGAGGTTTTTAAGCATTTTCTATTGTCAAAGCCATGGATTTCTTTAAATTAAATAGGAAAATAAATCATAAAGAGGCCGATCCTCTTTTAAAGTCTGGCGTGAATCTATGCACTACCTGCTACTCAATGTCGCCGCAAGGAACTAAAGATTGGCAAGCCTGTGCGAAACATAAAATTTGTTTTGTTTTTTTTTTGTTGGAATTAAAATAACTAATAATAATCGTTAATTCAGTTTTAAAACCCTCTACCGCAAAAAAACCCAGTTCTATAATTTATTTTTAATTGTTTTGTTCTAAGATAAATAGATCGGACTATTTAAATCAAAGTGCAATAATTTGTAGCGTTTGATCGTACGGGGAGTTTATTTCTTTTTGCGATTTTAATTAAATTTTAGCCGAATGCGACTGAGTCTTAGTATAGTTTTTTTTTTAATTTACGAGCTTCTAAACCGAAACATTTATTTGAAAACCTGAAAATCCATTTCAGGTCGATGGGGTGTTAGTTTTACGGATGATTGCCCTGCACGCCGGCGTGATGTTCTGCACCGAGATCACGGACGCGCTATGGAAAAGGTTAGTCTTTTTTAAGGGCCATTGAAGGCAAATTTTGCCGCTTTGAAAAATCCTATCCAACAGGGCATTATAAAGAAAAAAAATGTGACGCATATTTTTTTGAGAGAAGCATCAATTTTTATGAAATCGCCGCGATTTTTTAAGCCAAACAAATCGTTTTTAAGGAAGAAAATCCCCTGACAATCGCGAAATTATTTAATTTTTCCAGATACCTCTCCCAACACCCCGAGAATTTGATAGACGAAGACTCGAGCTTGATAAGCTTTGCCAGGTGAGCTAGAAAATTTTTGACCACTATCATCGGTAACTACGATATTTTTGAAACATATAATTTTTAACCTCGGTTTTAGGGCCCAATCGATCCGCCGAAAACGGCACGAGAGCCCTGGCGGTGGTGGCACTGAACCGAATACTCATGCTCGCCTGGGGCGGATACTCAGCCATCGGTATGTAGTCACGAAGAGAGAGCGAGAGAGAGAGAGAGAGAGAGAGAGAGAGAGAGAGAGCGAGAGAGCCAGAGAGCGGGCGGGAGTGAGAGACGGGGAGAGAGAGAGCGAGAGAGAGAACGAGAGAGAGAACGCGCGAGGGAGAGAGGGAGAGAGAGAACTTAATTGAATTAATGAAACCCAAATCCATTAAATAAAACCTCCTTCAGGACGGGCGGTAGCTTTCGCCTCAACCGTACGCAAAGCACCAACCGGTCGCTCAACACGGATTCGACGGGCGCGCCGAGTGTCCCCGGAGCCGCTACTGTATGTTGACATGTTTAAGCTACCCTCTAGCTTACCTAACCCATTAATGTGTAGTTTCCTTTGGTGCTTTGGCAATATCGGGGGTGGTAGACTTTTTCTTAAAATCAGCTTCTTTAGAATAAATTTTTAGGAAAAAAGAAGTGTTTCTGAAGCGGATTTTGCTTTTCGTAAACGTAAAAGCTCAATAAATTATAATAAGAGATTTAAAAACCTTTTCTTCCAAAATTCCCCGATTTTCGACAAAATTATAGACATTTTCTAAGGTTTCAAAATACCTTTCAATTGGCCATCTAGCTAAATACTATCAAAAACTATTTTTTTAAAAAGTGCAAATGCTAAACCGTTTTGTACTAATCTCAAACGTAAAAACCTTACAAATTGCTTAATTTTCAAAAAAAAGAATAACGACCAAAAAAACCGTTTTTGAAAATGATTGCAAGCTTTAGGTAGTTTTTCTAATTAAAATCTAATTTTATTTTACTAAACATTATTAAAATAGTTCCAATTAGTTTGATAGGAATTTCTGGACTATAAAAAAGCTTCGCCCCTCGATATTGCCAAAGCACTGTTCCTTTTACTAACCCCCCAATTTTCTCAGCAGGAACGCCGTCGCCTGATCAGGTAGTGCAAATAAACCCCCCGGTTTCCGGAACTCCGCCGGAAAACCGGAAAATTTCAAGCTTCCCGCTTGACCGCCCTACACTCTATCATTTCAACGCCACAACGCCGCAACTTTACCCCGAATTACGAAGAGCTATGCACTGCATCAAACTGCTAATTTTAAACGGACTGTGAAGGCAGGATATCGGGAAACTTGTTTATAGCAAAAACGTTACTTTTCGGCGGTTTCAATTTTGTAGAAAATTTTTGGCAAAATAGAAAAAACCAGGAAGCACAAAAATACACTAGAAAAGATATAGAAATAAAAAGTCTTAGAACAATCTGAACTACCTGTTTCCACCGCATTCCCAGTCCTTTTAAAAACTATTGCCAGCAAAAAAACTACATTTATTTCCCCCCCACAAATCCTCTCCCAAAACGCTGCCGACACGATTTTTGGTTTCAAAAAACTATTAAATTCGAAATCATAAAAATACTCCCTGGTTTTAGAAATCAGTCACTCGGCCAGCCAGCGCCCTTGGCCGTGTGAAGCCGCGGCGGACCGTCGTCACCATCAGCAGCCCCAACCAGGAGGACCCGACGGCCGCCGCCGAGAGCAATGTGGGTGTTTGAAGGTTGGCGTTGAAGTTTGTAGTCCTACTAAATGATATATGAAATTATACTAAGCGAATACTACCGTTGGTTCTTTCGCATTATCGGGGGGGGGGGGGACTTAAGGGCCAAAAAAATGTCCATATGTCCATGTTTTCCCGCCAAAAATGTCCATTTTGCAGCAAAATCCGAATTTTTGGGCTTTAGATAATTTCCACACTTGAAATATAGTTTATTTTTTCTACTAAAAACTATAACAAGGCGTACTATACTAGGCAATCTTGGACTTCTACGAAAAAAGTACCCCCCCCCCCCCTCGATACTACGAAAGCACCTAAAATTAAATGGCATAAAAAATGAAGAATTTCCGAAAAGCTGATCCCGTCAGGAGATCGAACTAGGGCCTAAAGAGGCGCAAAATAGAGCTTACTGGCTTGCCCATTCTCAAAAAACAGCCAGCCGATTCAAAAAACTCAAAAAATCAAGAAAATCGTCCAATCACCCAACGATTACGAAATAATAATTTACTAACAATTACTATTATTAAACAACCAACCCGTTCAGCTCGACGACAATGCGAAGAAGGACAGCGTCGCCCTGATGGTGTGACTAGGCGGGGCGGCGCGACGGGTCCGTGCCTTCTTCAACCGGCACACCAAGCCGGCCACCACAGCCCGCAAGCAATAGCATTTCTCAGACCTCATCATCTCGTCCCCGTTGATAATCTCATACATGCCCCCTCTCAACAAAGGTCCAGCATTCAACCCGTCTTTCAACGTCCTCATTTTCAAATGTCATTAATTTCAATATTTCTATGCGCTATTCCGTTGTGGTTTGATATCTCGTGACCTGTTCGCTCATATGGGTATGCTGACAAATTGACTACGGCCACACAAGGTTTTGGTCGTATCCCCGGGGAAGGTCGGAAAAGTTTCGTCCGAATCGGGCTAAAAATTGGTACATATCTGGAGTTTATGATGCTGATTACCGACTCGTTCCAAAAAGTCGTGGATCACTTGTAAAACACGATAGAACAAACCCGAAAGATAGAAAAATACAAGATTTTGACTAGGATGATGATTGCCTAGTTTCTAGAAGTCGTTGCTAACCTCTAAAATCCGATATATTTAAGCCCAAAGGTAGAAAGAGTAAAATTTGATCTAAGCTGAGTATCGGATAAAAAAAAATACAAGATTTTAGCTAATCTGATCAACGTGAGGCTTTCTGAATTCACTGCCGGACCCTAGGCGCGTTGAAATTACGCCGAAAGGAAGAAAAATATAGTATTTCAAATCGGCTGTATCTGCCTGCAAGCCTAAATATATCGATTTAAAAAAGCCAATGGCAATTTCAAAAGTTTGGTGATGACCTTCTACCCTAAATTTGTGCCAACTCGACCCCAAATCTGATTACCGACTTTCTGGCCTTCCCCAACTAGGCTTTTGAGGGCCGAATGGTTCGGGCTGGCCTACCCGCAAAACAATGTCAGGGCATCGCTGACCCAGATCATCTCCCCCTCGCAATTCAAACTTGTTTGTTATTGGTTTCCTACATCTCTACTCCCTTCCCCCTCATTCCTCCTAATAACCAACCGGCGCCGCCAGCCGGATCCACTGCGATACCCTTCACTTTGACAATCGGTACTGGATTGTTAGCGGGGGGAGCTATCCGTCCGCTTCCGTTAGCGTTTTAGTCCTTTTAGTAGTGCTAAATTAGACAAAAAGTCCTAAAAATATTTAGAAAAGATAAATTTAAAATTTCGACTACAAATCAATTTTTTTCGAAAGATTCATAGTTTTTACACTTTATTAATCAAAAACAGTAAAAAGCAACGTGAAAAGAGTGCATGTCATCAACCGAGCCCTATGAGGCCATATGCCTAGGCAAAGATAGCCTCCCCGCTAACAGTCCAGTACCCGAGAATCCTCAACAAACCATGTCCCACCACCATCGCAACAACCCGTTAAATATTCCTCGCCCCTGCATTTCGCAATAGTTCCCTTGCACCCACTTCCCCGCCCGGTGAAACAATTCGCTAATCTAGTCGACCTCTCCTTCTTCCCCCTTTCCGGCATAGCCCTTCACAGCCCGCTGCCGTGCCAAACATAGGCCGATCGATTTGTCCGTTTCCGTGAATATATACTTATATCCGTTATCAAACGTCTGCCTTGAGTGCGAAGGAAGGATAAATTGTCGATGATTCTCGCATTTATACATCAGAAAAAACACAACATAAGAAGCGGCAACGTTTATCGGGTAAAACATAGCATTAAATTAAATGAATTCAATATTTTTATAAATCATTCATAATCTTGGGCGCCGGTGGTGTTGTCTCCCTCGAATTCGCCCTCGTCGTCGGCGGTGGCCTCCTGGTATTGCTGGTATTCGGAGACGAGGTCGTTCATGTTCGACTCGGCCTCGGTGAACTCCATCTCGTCCATGCCCTCGCCCGTGTACCAATGAAGGAAGGCCTTGCGACGGAACATGGCTGAAAGTAAAAATCAGTAAAAGCCAAAAGCAAGACGCTTACCGGTAAATTGTTCGCTGATGCGCTTGAACAGCTCTTGGATGGCGGTGGAGTTTCCGACGAAGGTGGCGGCCATCTTGAGCCCTCGGGGCGGGATGTCACACACCGCCGTCTTGACGTTGTTCGGGATCCATTCCACGAAGTATGACGAGTTCTTGTTTTGCACCGAGAGCATCTGGTCGTCAACCTCGCGCATGCTCATTTTTCCGCGGAACATGGCAGCGACGGTGAGGTAGCGCCCGTGACGAGGGTCGCAGGCAGCCATCATGTTCTTGGCGTCGAACATCTACAAACACATGTACAACGATATTGCGCCACAAAAAATTATACCTGCTGCGTCAGCTCGGCGACGGTGAGAGCCTTGTACTGGGCGGTGCCCTTGGCGGAGAGCGGGGCGAAGCCGGGCATGAAGAAATGGAGGCGAGGGAAAGGCACCATGTTGACGGCGAGTTTGCGGAGATCGGCGTTGAGTTGTCCAGGGAAGCGGAGGCAAGTAGTGACGCCGGACATCGTCATCGAGACTAAAAGCAAAGATAAAACTAAACCAATTATAGCCTTACCCAAATGGTTGAGATCGCCATAAGTGGGGTTGGTGAGCTTCAGGGTACGGAAGCAAATGTCGTATAGGGCCTCGTTGTCGATGCAGAACGTCTCGTCGGTGTTCTCGACGAGCTGGTGCACAGAGAGGGTGGCGTTGTATGGCTCGACGACAGTGTCAGAGACCTAAAACAAAAATATAATGCCGTCCAAACAAAAATTACCTTTGGTGAAGGCACAACCGAGAAGGAGGACATGATACGGTCGGGGTACTCCTCACGGATCTTGGAGATCAGGAGGGTTCCCATTCCGGATCCGGTTCCTCCTCCAAGGGAGTGGGTGAGCTGGAATCCTTGCAGGCAGTCACAGCCTTCAGCCTCCTTGCGCACGACGTCGAGGACGTTGTCGACGAGCTCGGCTCCCTCGGTGTAGTGTCCCTTGGCCCAGTTGTTGCCAGCGCCCGACTGCCCGAAGACGAAGTTGTCGGGGCGGAAGATTTGCCCGTATGGCCCGGAGCGCACAGAGTCCATGGTTCCCGGCTCGAGATCGACGAGGACGGCGCGGGGAACATACTTGCCACCTGAAAAAAATAAATTAGTCTACTCCGCCATTCCTTGTACAACAAACTGTCATTAAAATTTTAAAGGGCTGCGGACGGCATGTGTCGATCCCCCCCATCAACAAATTGGCAAGTAGCCAACAGGGCAGAGAGCGCGCCCTGGGGAGAGGCGCAGAGACATTTTCTTTCCAGCGCGTAACCGATTGACTATGCCGTCGGCATCCCTTTAAGGCCATATCGATCTGCCGGCGCTGCAGGTATGAGCGGATTACTCAGCATGACCGGCAAACTGATAAGCAAAGGTGTCACGAACGCGAAATAAAAACCCCGAAAAGTAACTGACCGCTGGCCTCATTGTAGTAGACGTTGATGCGCTCGAGCTGCAGATCCGACTCGCCCTTGTAGGAACCGTCGGGCTGGATGCCGTGCTCGTCGGAGATGACCTCCCAGAACTTGGCGCCGATCTGGTTTCCGCACTGGCCGGCCTGAACGTGGACGATCTCGCGCATGATGACGGTTGGCTGAAAAAGGGTAAAATTAAAAGCAAGAAAGTACACAACGTCCAAAAAAGAGGATAACCGCGAAAAGCCAAAAAATAAAAGACGGGCAATGGGAGTACTGTAAATCCAGGGAAAATGTTTTGGAAAAGAAAAGGTAAAGAGGTGGGGAAAGCCTGGGGCTGAGATAAATCCGGGCCAACAATTTGTGAAGCCCGGGGTGAGCCAACCCCACGACAGGCAGAAAGAGTTCAAGCGCCAAAAAATAAACGAAAGAGGAAGGAGGCAGAGAATTGTAAATTAAACTAAATTCTAAGTACTTTTGTAAAACAGCTGCAAAAAAGTGAAAATGGTGCGAAAAGCGCGGAATTGCGGCGGGTTTGGGCCAGAAAATTTGCGGGGTCGGGGGTCGGTGGGGCGAGGTCGCATTGCGAAACGCGCGGGCTGGTACGGGGCAAGGGCGGGAAAATCGAAGAGTGCCGCAAAAAGGGACGCGGCCCCGGGCGCCCGGCTCCGAAAAGGGTCCACGCTATAGCGAACTACGGTGGATTGTCCACTGGTTCTGAGGGTGGCGAGAGAGTGGGTGGGGGCTGGAGAGCACAGAGATCCCCGGCTTCCGGCCGATTCAAGGGGCGTGAAGCCGAAAAGCGATGGACAATAAATAGAAAATAAAATGTATTTTAATTTGCAAAAATATCAAAAAGAGGTGTCGGTTCTTTAGCTTTATCGGGGGGGGGGGGGGGGGGGAGGGGGCAAAAATTTTTTCCTAAGATCCAATGTTTCAAATAAAAATAGTGGCAGTTTTTCCTAACGGTTTTTGCTATTCCGAAACGTAAAAACGTTACAAATTTTCCTGAAAAATGCCGATTTTTCGACCAAATGACCAAAGGCCCATTTTATTTTTATAAAATTTCCGCCTTTTTGAAAAATTTTTGGAAGTATTTTTATGTTTTGGTATTTTGAAAGTTCCGGTGCTTAGTAATAGTAAAGAAAGAGTAAAAAGCTTATTTGTATTATAAAATCTAGATACCAAAAAAAGTTGGTTTTGCCCCTAATAATTCGACATACCATTGGCATTTATGGGTTGTCATTTTCAAAATAAAATATTTATTTCAAGATTTGTCTGTCGTTAGAGCCCATTTCGCATAGTCGGGATCGAGATCGAATGGGTCGTAGCCTAAAAATATTTGTATTTTGATGGTCACCTGGCCTAACGAAAAAATTATGATTTGCTGGGCACATCGCCCGGATTCGATTCTTGGCGGGGCGTCTTTTCCGCTTTTTAAAATCCACAAACCTAGACTTGCCATCATCGGCGCCAATCTCGGGATTTTCCCCAGCAATTCGTCATTGAAAAATCCCTTCCAAGCTGTCATTGCCTTCAGGTTGACTCGTTGGACCACCTGATTGGTGCTGAACTCGTTCCTGGAAATGGGGAAATTGGGTTCTGGACTGTTAGCGGGGGGGAAGAGACGGACCACTTTTTGTTTTTCCACGTATACCTGTTTTTAATCTACAGTGTTTTTAGAGTTGTTTTTAACGGTTTTTGATGGCTAGAAAGTTATAAACGTATTTTAAACTTTTTTGAAAATTTGACCAAAAAACCTCCAGCAAATTGGAAGTTTGTCGCAATTTTGCGAAACATTGCCTTCTATTGAATCTGTAACCCTTAAATGAATCTTTTGCAATATCGGGGGGCGGAATTTTTTCTGCAATCTGAACGTTGCCTAGTAACTTAGAAATAAGCATCTCAATTGTGTGTGTTTTTTTAATTAAAACCCATACGGATTGAGCATCACTTCGCCGCCCACAAATTTCTCGTGTTGCAGCACGTTCTCCGACCACGGCTCCTCCAAAAACGCCAAGATTTCCGCCATCTGCTCGCGCGGCGATTGCACCAGTGATTCGTAGTGGACCTATTTACAATAAAAGCGCTTTTATCGTTTGATTTAATAAATTTTATAACGCAAAAAATTCTGAAGAATACCATCAAGCATCGCCCGGTGGCCCCTCGACATTGGCTGACCAGCTTGCGCATGTTGCCGTTCCAGGCTTGGAAGCATTGCTAAAATATTTTTTTTATATGTTGGGATATGAACATTTATTGTAATGAAAAAGCCGGTTCTGTTGCATTATCGGGGGGGGGGTTGAACTTTTTTGTGGAAGGGTAGACATGTGTAGTAACTTACTTGGAGCTGTTTTAATAGTGTTTTTAGTAAAATGGCACTATATTTCATCTAGAAAAACCATGTAAGATTTGAAAAATATTAGAAAAAATGCAGAAATTTTGGTCAACAATCGACCATTTTTGGTCGAAAAATCGATCTTTTGTATATTTTTTAATAAAAAAATTGTAAAGTTTTCACGTTTAGGAATGGCAAAAAACTAAAACAACCTTTTAGAAATTAGTTTAGATTAGTTAAAAGTAGTTTAGATCATACGGTTTCATTCATACCTCATAATTCGTTCTATTAAACCCGCTGATCGGGACTTCTCGCGTGATGACAGAATGGACCGTCGCGCGTGCATCTCTGAAATTGAAGTTTTCTTGTTCTTCTTCTTTTAGACCCACCGCAGCATCAAAATATACTTCGATTCCGGGAACAAATCAGCGAGATAGTCGACGTAAAATAATGCGAATGGGTCCTTATTGCAAAGTCTCGGGGCGAGGGTGCCGTGTCGAGTTATAATCTGAATGTTTTCAGACCGCAGAAAGAATTTACCTCCGAGATAAAAGCCGACACAGCTTCATCAAGCACTTTTTCGGATAGCCCGCTTCCTAAATAGGATCTCAAATATTTTTCAGCAATTGAAAACCTTCCGTGATCCCCCTGCGCTTCACCCATTCCTCATGGCTTTTCAGAATCCAGGGGATCACCATCGTTTCTTCGCCGCTGAAAACGTATGATCTCAAGAATCTATTTTTTTCGCTTACCATCTAATCCGCTCGTGTGCGTCCAGCATAGCTCTCATTAGCGTCGTTCCGGATCGGGGCATCCCGCCTGAAAAGCAAATCCGCTTTTAGAAAAAAACAATGAAGCAGGCACAATTGATTTATCAATTTTTATCTATATCTCTCTAGGGTAGATCGCTCCTCTAGTTATGAAACTGAATCTTTCGCATTATCGGGTGGGGGTGAAATTTTTTTAGTAGGATCCAATTTTTCAAATATAAAAAGACGAAGTGTTTCTAAAGTTTTTTTCTATTCCTTAACGTAAAACTTTTTAAAAAAATAGAAAAATATCGATTTTTCGGCCAAAGAGCGCGTTTTTTAGCCAAAATGTCATTTTTAAATTTTTTTTGAGATAGTTTTCTAGTTGAAATTAGTTTTATTTGATTAAAAATAATATTAAAACACTCACTGTGACACTTACTAGACGCTTCTAGACTTATACAAAAACAAACTTTGCGAAAATCGGTCTCATTAAAGCGTTATACCACTGCTAAATATTTGGAGTCTTTACAAACTAACGAACCAACGAACACAAACGGCTCCTCATTGCCCAAAATCCGCCTCGAAAACCGGGCGTCGAACATTGTCAAGGCCTGGACGAGGGTCGAGAAGTAGCTGCGCTCATTTTGCAGGCAGCAGATGATGAGCAGCAACAACACGATCAACACCGTCCCGAGGCCCGGCATCCACTTGGCCAGCTGGCATCGTTTTCTAAAACGTAGAATAGTTATAAAAATCAAACATTTGGCCAAACCTGTTCCAGCGCGGCTTCAACAGCCGGGTGGAGTCCATTTGGGTTAGCTGGAACGCCGCCGCGCGCCCGTCGCAGCTATTTGTTTAGGGAAATCGCGGTAAATACGTTTGTTTGGGCATAATTTTAGGAAAAAAAATGTAAAAAATTATAAATTTGTAAAGTAAAAAGAGTTTTTAGTCTTATTTTGTAGTCCGCGTGACACGCAAATTACTTTTGTTCTCGGCTGAAAATATTTGCCCTTGTTTCCTCTCCTTTTTTAGCACGATCAATTCGTCTTTCGCTCCATCCTTTCACGACCTTCTCTCTTTTCACTTCATCTTTTTACGATTTTCTTTAATAAGATCGATTGTCTTGAAAATAATAAAAGCGCGCGATAGTCACTCTCAGAGAAAACTTTTTATTTTCGGCTGAAAACATTGTTCATTTTTTAGCACAATCTGTACGCTTCATTTCTTTACCTTCGACGATTTTTCTTTATATAGGCAAAAATGATAATTATAACTTTGTTTAAAGGTAAAAGGATTTTAGTTTTGTAGCCCGCGCGAAACCCGCTCGTTTTCGGTTTCGTTTTCTTTTTTTTAGGCAAGCCTTTTCTTTATCACAGTCATTGATCTTGTTTTTCTTATGTTTCTTAACCCCTTTTTCCTTACTTTAAATAGTTTATATATTTTTCTTTCATTCAGGCACCCCAACAAGATGCCGTCGGCCTCCTACTCGATCCCGTGCCCCTCGCCCTTCGCTTCTCCCTACGAGGTAGTTTACTTGATCAAATTCTATACCTTTTTCTTTTTTTTTCAGGGTGAAGCCTCCTACTCGTCAGGCGCTGAAGGTATAACTTTCCCTTTGCGAGAAAACAGTTTCTCTTCTTTTAGAATCGCCACCGATCCCGCGCCATTCGCACTCCCAGCCGCAGCCGGTCTGCTTGGTCAGTGAACTGATGTTTTCTTTTCAAATCTGGGGCTTATTAGGTCAAGCGTCGGAGCGTCGAACCGGGCGACTTCACGCAGCCGACGAAGCGGGCGCGGCTGGGCGGGAGGAATGGCTTCCTCGGCCAAAGCAGCTACTCGTCGGGCGACTCTGGATACGGAAGGTCAAAATTTTTTCTTATCCTCAGATCGTTTTGTGCTTGCTCGTTATCCGGGGGCCTAAAACAGTTTGCTGATGCAGACTACAAAATGTCTCAACGAAAAACACCCTTCTAAATCGGCGCAAAGGTATCGGATCGAAACGATTCGGAAACGGCGATTTTGCAGCAAACTTCAACGTTGTGTTTTTCTTTAACCCGGTATTTTGCGAGCCATTTTGTAAAATTTTGCGGTTTTTCGGGGTTGCAGCTAATTTTGCCTCAACTTTCTGAAGCAAAATGGCCGGAAATCCCGTTAATTCTATGCCGAGGCCGTTCCTTAACGTTTTTAAATGCGTTGTAAGATACGCGTTTAAATAAACACATCGTTTTTAAGATAGTTGCAAACTCGCCGTTTCAAGGGCTTTTGAATGGTGTAACTATCATCTCGAAGCGATACTTCTGCATCGAGGCAGAGGGTTTTTTATTGCAAAACTGTTGGTCAGCGATAACGAGCCAAAACAAACCGTTTTTAGGTCCCAAGAAGAAGGGTCGCCAAGCGAGAGCCTGACCGACTCGTCATTCTTCTCAACTTGCCGCACCCACCTCTCCCAGCCGACCCCCAGCGACGACTACCTCACCAACAAGGAGTACCACCAAGATGTGATTTTAGCAATTTTTATGAAATCTTTCGTTTAGATCTATGCGGTCCTTCGGCAACGGGAGCTTGATGCGCCTACCATTCGCCCGCATTTCCTGCAGAGCTGCATGCTGGGCATCGAGACGGCGAGCTTCATGCGCCGGGCGGCCATTTTGCGGGCTAGGGTGGCGTCGGACGCTCTGCAGTGCAAAAAGGTATCCTCCTAAAGGTTTTGGCATGATTTTTTCCGTTTCTTGACTCACCTTCAATTGCTGTCCGGTTTTTCCTAAAACCGGAAACCAACTCTTTTTTAAGCAAGACTAGATGTTTTATGAATAGCGGATCCGTTTCTACCCTGTTTTTAACTATTCCTGTGCGTAGAAACCGTGCGAATTTTATTGTAAAATTTTCTTTTAGGTCAAAAAATTGGTTTTTCGACTAAAATAATAAAATTTTCGACTTTTATAACTATTTTTCCAGCTTTTTTTGAACTTTGCTACTTCAAATATTATTGTAGCTTACTAAAATCAATAAAGATACCCTTTATGATCGATTAATAGGCCAATCTAGCCCGCCTGGAAAAGTTGGTTGATCGATTTTCGATGTGGAAGGGATTTGACGATTTTTCTTTTCATCCATTCCGTCCCGATAATTGCGTTGTTTTTTGGGCGGGGAGCATACAGATACTAAGACTTAAAAAGTAACATTTATGAAGGCAAAAAGTCAAGTAAAAGTATTATTTTATGCTTTTTAGGAAACATTCCACCTCGCCGCTCACTATATGGACGCCATCTGGTCGACGCTGCAGCTCTGCGAACGCGAGGCCTTCTTTCAAGTTGCCGCCGTCTCCCTCGTCACTGCATCGTAAGGGATATTTTTTTGATTTTTCATACTTTTTTTTGTTTTAGAAAATGCGAAGAGTACAGCAGCATCCGCTTCTCAAAGGTGGCACGCGATGGGATCTGCGAGATTACCAACATTTCCGTTCGCGACTTGGCGCAACTCGAGGATACTTTTCTGCATGCATTGAAGTTCGTAATATTGAAAACAAAAGAATCCAAAAAATTTTCACCCGCTTTTTTGCAGCTTTACACCACTGTTCGTATTTTTTTGATTGCTAGAAAGGTATAAGGAACTGTTCACAGTTTTTTAACCTTTTCTGGCCATTGTTGTTTCATTTTCACGAAAAAGTCAAAGCTTTTTGAAATTGCTACAATTTTTTGGTGGGCTTTGATACCTAAAACTGGGCAAAATGCTATAAAAAGGCTTTATTATTTCTGAATACTTTACAGCCTTGTAGCGCAAAGGGAAATCGGGATACAAAAATCTGGACGTGGATAAATAATTGAGTTAAACCAAAATAAAATTAGATAAAATACTTAAAGCGTCTTATCGTAATCCTAGTTTTATAGAATATTTTTCCAGCTGGCGTCTCACCGTTGCGACACCGTACACCTTCACGACCTACATGCACACCGTCGTCGCTGAGAGTACAGAACGTTGCGTCGAGCTATCTGATGTAAGCTTATTTTAACTGATCCAGACTCCATGATTCAATCGTTACGCCAGGAAAAGTCGGACTGCCTGCCAAGGGGGATCGACCGATGCCTTCTGACGCCCTTTAAATATGGATTTTTTCTAGCTCCTCATCTTCCTCGCCGTTCTTGACGATCGGAGCCGCGAGTGGAAAAACTTCGAGGTGGCCTACGCGGCTGTGCTGGTCTCGAACACACTGGTTGAATATTCAAAGGTAAAGCTTGTTTTTTTAATGTCATATTCTTTTAGGTTTTCTACGAGCCGTGCTCCCTGCAGCAGCTCGAGGCCAAACTTTCGGCAAGGACCAAGGTGCGCGAAGGGGCTACGCGGCCGCTCTGTCTGAAGCTCGTCAAAATGTATGAAAAGGTGTGGTTTTATCCCGATTTCGCTGAAGTTTTGGGCCCGGGGAACACGAATTCTTGTTTTTTTTTCGGCCGTTCGTTCTGTTGATAATTAATAATGTATTTTTTAGTGCTTTTTGATTGATAAAAGTTCTTAAAACTTGAAAATTCGAAAATTCTGCGTTTTTGGCGATTTTTCGTACATTTTTGGTCAAAAAGGCAAAGATTTTCGAATTTTTTTGGAGATGTTTATAGCTAAAGAGTGTTCGAAATTCTACAAAAAAAAACGGGTGTATCAACTATAATAAAAAAGTAAAGACGTCCGTCCGTGTGTCTGTGTGTCTGAAGCCGAATTCAACTCGAAGGGGAAAGGAGCTAGAGCTTAGCTCTCTTCGGATTCGGATAGAGCGTGGTCAGAAACCCCCAAACTGATAAAAAAATTATGAAAAAGTTTTAATTTAAATTATTAAAATTAACTTTGAAAGTGGCGCCTTAATAAAACGAGTGGGGGCCCCTCTCCCGGGAGGCCACGCCCCTTTTCTCTTCGCCCCTCTTTCCCAGGCCCCTTCCCGCGCCCAGATCGCTTTCTTAATTTACTTTAATACTTTTTAATACGTTTTAATTATGTTAATTCGTTATTTAAATCATTTAAAGTATCTAAAGCCATCGGGAAGGTCTTTAGGTAGTTTTTGAAGGGGATTTCGGCTATGGGGGTATCTGAAGCCATCAGGAAGGTATTTAGGTAGTTTTTGAGGGGGATTTCAGCCATGGGGGGTATCTGAAGCCATCAGGAAGGTATTTTGGTAGTTTTTGAAGGGGATTTCGGCTATGGGGGGTATCTGAAGCCCTCAGGAAGGTATCGAAGTAGTTTTTGAAAGGGATTTCGGCTATGAGGGTTTTCTGAAACCATCAGTATATCCTACTATATCCTACTATATATAAAAAAATAGTGTCTGTGTGTGTGTGTGTATATTTGCATGCACTTCCGTTTGGATGTTCCGCACCTACAGCCTCGGGGAAGGGTTTTTTGGATAGGGAAGAAACGACAATAGGTTTAGAATGGTCCGGAATCGCACGCATAAAAATTTTGAAAAATTGCGGTTTTCGCTATTAAAAATAGGTTTTTGTAAAACCCTGTTTGTTAGGGGAAATTAGCATGCGCCGGAAGTAGGAAGAGCCTATATAAAGGGACAAAGGAGCCGTTTTTCACTTTTTTCTTGCTAGAATTCAGGAAGAAACATGCAAATTAAGGACTTTCACAGGTCCTGGACGGGGCCAGGGTTGAAAAGCCGCGAAGCGGTTTTTCAACCCTGGTATAAAAAAAATAGTGTCTGTGTGTGTGTGTGTGCATTTGCATGCAACTTCCGTCCGTATGTTCCAGTCATATCTCAATAGGGGAGGAAGTTAAGGGTACGTATGATATGTCATTAGGTGCGTAATGGTCATGACACGACTGCACGCATATTAGTTTTTTTAAAAATCAGCTCTTTTCGATATTAAAATTAAGTTTTTGTGAAGATCTCGCTCGGCCTCTTTGTTAGGAATCAATTAGCATGCACCGGAAGTGGGTGAATCCTATATAATGTGCGAGAGGACGCGCTTTTCATTTTTCGGCACAGGAATTCAGGGGTTTATGCAAAGCGATGAAGTATGGGGGTAAGACGGGGGGCCAGGGTTGAAAAGTCGCGAAGCGGCTTTTCAACCCTGGTGTATTGATGAAAATAGCAAGGGATGTGGTGGTGTCGAATATGAAGTGGGGCCCGAAGGCCAGTCGATTACAGTCGCGAAGCGGCTGTAATCGGCTGGTTTTGTTCTAACGCTGTTAGGAAAAAAATGGAAAAATAACTGATTCCCCCAATAACCGTCCTGTACATACATTTTTTGCTTCTAGACGCTCCGGAAGCAAAGCTACTTGCCCGAGTCGATCCCGCTCGTCGTCTTCAGCTGGGAAGCCATCAGCAGGACGAAGCAGTACTTCCGCGTGGGTTTTTGATGGCATGATTCAAACTCGGTGTTTTTGGGAAACGAGCCGCTTCTCCCGAATCTTCGGCAGCCAGGACCTCAACGACTCGCTCAGCACCCTCACCACGACGAGCACCATCTACAGTCAAGATTTCGCATCCATCCGTTCTGCCGGCAGCACCCAAGACGAAGCGGCCATCAACACCAAGCCTGAAAAAGACTTCTCGCACCTCCTGGACCCTTTCGGCCCGCTCTAGAACGCCCTAAATTATGTCCCGGTCGATTGTGAGTCTCCTCTGCCCGCAAATGCATGAAAATACATGAAACCCACGTTCCCAAAACGTTGAAATTGTTGTAATAGGATGGACAAATCTGATCATAGTTTCACCTTGCTAATAATCTTTCACGTCAGCCACATTTTTTCAGTGATGGTCCCCAGTTTTTTTGTTGTTTTGTATAATAATCTGCTCGCCCACTTTCCCACCCTGCCGCGGGCCCACGGCGTATTATGTTGGAATTTTGTAGTCAGTTTGTTGTCGGCGCTCTAGATTTTTGTCCGTTGTTGTTTTCCGCTGCTTCGACGGCCGTTGGCGTTTTTAATAAAACTTGGCGCACTAATTTTGGATGAGGATGCCTTCCTCAAGGATTCTGCTAGCCTGCCGCTCCTCGGTTATTTATCCAGTTTTTAGCTATAAATCGCGAAATTACTTCTCAAGAGCGGTTGCTAAACGTAAAAACTTTAGCATTTTTTATAAAAAATACCAATTTTTCGACAAAAAACGTTACTTTTTTGAAAGTTTTAGGTAGTTTTTCCAGTTGAAATAGGGTTTTATTGGACGAAAAACATTATTAAAAACTTCTTATCAAGTTACGAGTTATTTCTGGCATTAAATTTTGTACCCCCCCCGATAATGTGAAGGGTCTCCTCAATAATCTCTGCTCGCCTGTCCCCAGCATTTTGTTTCTACTTTATACAGTGTAAGCGTCGATGATGGGCCGAAAATTCTCGACATACAAATCGGGTGACTGGAGCGTCTCGTACACGTTGATCATTTTTGTCTTCGGGAATTCGCCGTCGTAGAGGTTCTAAATAATCCATCTGGTTAGCTCTATAATTTTTCAAACTAAGCTTACCCCCAGCACCGATCCGATCAAATTTCGCTTCGCATTTTCAAAGGTCAGGCCCTAAACCTTGAAGTTAGCAATTTTTGGAGTTTCAAAACTACCTTTTTCATACGAGAGGCGATCGGCGCATCGGCTTGTTTCATCTAAACACCGATTTGGGCAGGACTTCGACAAATCTCGACAAAATCATTGCGATCGCCCAGACTCACCGTCTTTTGCCACTCAAAAACCATGGCCACCAGCGCGTAATTAGCGTCATTATCGTAGTAGACTTGATAGTAATTGTAAGCGTTTTTTAACCGGAATTTATTTTTTAAGAAAAAGTCCTAAAGGATCCCTGCTAGCCTGCCTTCTCCTCTTCCTCAACATTCTCTGCTCGCCTGCCCCCAGAAACCGACTTACATATGCTACTTTCTCCTCGGAAAGCGAAGCATTTTGGCGAATCGCAGGCATGATTTTTGCGGTGAAAAATCGATAAGCGGTGCAGAGGCTTCGCGCAAAATTGAAGATCTTATTTTGGAAGCGGGCGCCCTAAATTGGTGTAAATAAATGCTTTACAAAATGAAAATATGGGGAAAAACCCAAGTCCAAAAAGCATACTCACCAAAGCGGACGCGATCCTGGTCATATAGAAATTCTTGTTCTTGCAGCTACGGTAGTGGTTGAAGCGGCGTCGGAGCTGAAAAAGGGGCAGGCTAGCAGAGATTGTTGCGGAAGAGGAGAGGGCAGGCTAGCAGAGATTGTTGCGGAAAAACCCACCGTTTCCGCGTAATCCGTCCCAATGTGGTTTTGAAATTCGTAGCGTAACCGTTTCGCGGATAATTTTGGCTGATAGCTGCCGTGAATCTGTTTCTGCAGGGTACAGTCAACTAGCGAAATTAGAATATACACTTTTAGCCACATTTTAGAGCCTAGAATCTTGTGGTTCTTGTAGAGAGATCGAGGGGGCGATGGTCAGCAGTAAAAATCGGAACGCAGGCATTTTTTTTGGGTGAATCAGAGCCAGATTTTGCGTTTTTAATTGGCTACCGGGTCGGGGGGCAACGGTCGAGTTGGGGGTATCTTTTTGGAACTGTCAGACTGCCAGGTTGGATCTTTGATGCTGAAAAACCCCAAAACCTGCAGAAACGGGAAAATGCTAGAGGTAGGCTGGCAGAAATTCTTTGGCAAAAATTAAAATGGTCGCTAGAAATAGGAGAAATTTTAAAAAATGAGAAGTATGTTTCAGGGAATTTGGGTATGATAATTTGCATACCATGTAGATAAACGGCTTTTCCTGGGGCTAGACTACAAAATTCGGCACGGAAACCCTCATTTTCATTCCTGCCAGCCAGCCCACGGGGGTTCCGACGTTCCGGTGCTCGCCACTCCCCCGCGAATTTCTCGAAGGCATATCAGGTAAATTTATTTTATTCTAATTATTAATGATGCAAATTGCTCGGAAAATGGAGTCAATAAAAGCTAATGAGTCAAATTATTTTGAGGTATAACACGACGGCCAACCACAACAAGCGATGGGCGAGTTAGTTCTGCTGGAGCCCGGGCGTAAGGTATCGTTTCGAAGTTTTTGACTTCAAAAATCTTGTAAAATTTTTTCTAGCAATTCTTGACGTAGAAAACAACTTAAACATAAAGTTTGGAAGTTTTAAATACGAAATGCGGAGGAAAATCGCAGATTTTGGTTGTAAAATCGAAGTTTTTGTCATTTTAGAAAAAAAAGGTGTGAAATTTCGACTTATAGGATAGTAAACAGACATCGATAAATATTGTTGTTTTCAAAAATGGATCCTAAAGAAATTATCCCCCCCCCCCGCTAATGCAAAAGCCCCCTTTTCAGGTGAACGAATGGGTGATCGAGAAGAAGCTGGGCGAGGGCGCCTTCGGTGCCGTCTACCGCTGCAACAATGGAAAAGGCGACTTGTTTGCCCTCAAGGTATAAAAATAATAAATGGCTATGATAAAGTTAATAGTAATATATAAAACATCATTCTCTAGGTCGAAGGCAAGAACGAGGCGATCCAGCTGCTCAAGCTCGAGGTGTACGTGCTCAACGACTTGGGCAAGGCCGGCGGCCGGCATTTCTGCAAAATTGAGGACAAGGTATCTCTAGCTCTCTCTCTCTCTCTCTCTCTCTCTCTCTCTCGCTCTCTCTCTCACCTCCGTTTCCAGGGCCAACTCGACAATTTCAACTACGTCGTGATGACGTTCGTCGGCCGATCTCTACAAGACCTCAAAGCGCTCGCCCCTAGTGAGCTTTTTGCGATTTTAAAGGGCCAGTGAAGGCAAATTAAAGCACCCTAAAACATAACATTTTTTTTCAGCCAAAAAGTTGTCGCTCGGCACGGCGATGAGCGTCGGGATCCAGTGCCTCGAGGCCCTCGAAGATCTGCATGGAATCGGGTGCGGAGCCTCAACAATCTCTGCTAGGCCGGCCCTCTCCTCTTCCTCATCAATCTCTGCTAGCCTGCCCTTTTCAGTTACCTCCATCGTGACGTCAAACCCGGGAACTACACCATCGGTCGCCCCGAGGTCAAGGAGCTCAGAAAGGTCTACGTTCTCGACTTCGGAATGTGCCGAAAATTCGTGCACGACGACGGGACGATCAAGCAGCCGCGAGCTGTCGCTGGTTTCCGAGGTACGGTATCATTTTTTGAGGGGGCAGGCTAGCAGATATCTTTGAGGGAAACCAAAAACAACGAAAATCCCATTTTAAAGGAACCGTGAAGTACGCGCCGGTGGCCTGCCACATGAACCGCGAGCAGTGCCGACTGGACGACTGCGAGACGTGGCTGTACATGCTCGTCGAGCTGACGAAGGGCACGCTGCCGTGGCGTAACATGAAGGTATCGCTCGCTCTCACGCTCTCCCTCGCTCTCGCTCTCTCTCTCTCTCTCTCGCCCACCACTGAATTCCAGGACATTCGCGAGATTGGTGACGCGAAGCGCGGCGTGCGGATGAGCGAGCTGGGCCTGAAGCAGCTGTTCGGCGGCTGCCCGCGCGAGTACATTGATGTGCTGAGGTAGCCGTCATTTGCGAGTCTGAAAACTGTAGCCTGTAGTTTAGTATTAATAAGGTATTAACAACGGTTGGAATTACCGTACTAATTTTTTGCGTATTTAGGGTGATCGACGGGGCGAAATTCTTCGACGAGCCCGACTACGCCAAGATGTACAACCTGCTGCGCCAGGGGATGCGCAGCACCAACGCGAGGGTCGGTTACCGGTCCCGTTAAGCGTAGTATTACAGCTGCAAAATTTATCGGAATTTTGTTACAGGAATACCCGTACGACTGGGAGGAGTTCCTGATGCGCCAGATGGAGGAGGAGAAGAAAAAGAAGGAGAAGGGCGAGGGGTCGGCCAAGGCGCCCAAGAAGGAGAAGAACGAGGAGGTATTTTTCGTAAATTTAATTTTTAATTTAAATAGTTTAAAAATTACGTTTCAAATTTTATCAAGGCAATTTCGATCTAAAAACCGGTTTCCAGGACAAGCAAGCCGCCGAGGCGAAGAAGCAGGCCATCCTCGACCAGCAGGAGGAGGTGCGGATTAAAATCGTTTGACCGAAAAGGGTTGAAATTTATGCGAAACACGATTTTTACGAGGCTTAGGCAGGATTAGGCTTAATCTCAGGCTTAGGCTTAGCTTAGGTTTGTGAGTAGGCTTGGGCTTAGGCTCAAGCTTAGGCTTAGGCTTGAGCTTGGGCTTACATTTGGTTTAGCTTAGACTTACTTAGGCTTAGGTTGGACTTAACCTCAGGATTAGGCTTTGCAGCGATTAGCTTAGGCTTAGCTTAGACTTAGGCTTAGGCTTAGGCTTAAGGCTAGACTTTGGATTGGAGGTTTTACTGTGTTTTTTTTGCAGGACAAGAAGAACAAGGACAAGAAGAAGGACGACAAGAAAGACGACAAAAAGGACGAGAAAAAAGACGAGAAAAAGGAGGACAAGAAGGATGAGAAGAAGGAGGACAAGAAATAGCGAGAAGCCGAAGAAGAGGATGAAGAACCCGTAGAAGACGTCCCGTCCCCCCCTCACTCTATTTCGTGCCCCCCACCACCCGGCTACCGTACCCCTTCGCCCCCCCTCACTAAAAAGATCTCGAATCCGATTAAATCCTGCACTGTTCACATTCACCGTTTTTCTGTAGACTCGATGCCCGGCTTTTTCGACGAATAAAGTTGAATTTTTTTGCTTGCAATTTTTTACACCATTATATAAAGGTTGTGGTTCTACATCAAGCGGTGACTCGTAACGCACGTGACGCCCGTGACGCGACACGACTCGCACCGCACACTGCACGTGACGAACGCACGCACGCGACGCGACACGCTCGCAACGCACGCACACGACGCGCCACACCACACGCCGGCACGCGACTCGACGCGACACGCACCGCGGCAAGCGACGTAGCGGCGGCGCGAGACGCAACGCAACCCGCCGGTCGCGAGACGTAACGCACGCAGCCACGCGACGCGACACGCATCGCTACGCAGCCGCCGCGATAGCTAGCGGCAATATCGCGCGACAAGCAACGCACTCACGCCACGCGATACGCCAGGAATGCACGCGACGCACGCGACCTACGCACGGCCCGTGGTACGCATGCACGCAACGTCGTGACACGCATCGCATGCGACGCGATGCAGCACGCACCGACCGCGGCAAGCAGTGCAGGTACAACACGAGACGCAACTCAACCAGCTCGTCGCAGATAGCGAGATGCAACTCGACACCCAGCGAACGCACGCGACGCGACACGCAACGCAGCACGAAATACCCAGTAGAGCAACGCGCCCGCCGTGACAAACAAAGCGCACGCTATTTAGAAACTTGGATACGCAACGCGTTTGGCCGGCGTGCATCAGCCGTACCGCTCTGCAGTGTCAGGGTGAGCGCGTGCGTTGCGTGGCGCGGTCGCGGCACGGTCTTTAGGATTCGAGTCGGTGAGGTGATATAGTGATTCGGAGTAGAGTTGTTATAACTCAAACAACAAACAACAAATTATTCAAACAACTCAAACAAATTTGCTTTGTTTGAACTCGAAAAGTTTCAAACCAAACAACCTTGTTTGATTTGAGTTCCAGGGGATCAAATCAAACAAGATTGTTTGACTTGTTTGAACTTGTTTGAGCACCCAAAGCTGTGAGATTTTTGGGGATTTTTGATCGATCGGAAGCGAATTCAAACATTCAAAAACAAATTTTACCGGAAAAAATTTATGCAAATTGCGAAAATGCTGAAAAATCACACTTTAAATCCAAAATTAGCATACATTTCAAACAAGGTCAAACAAAACTCAAACTGCTCAAATCAACTATAATAATTTTGCTGTGGTGTCCGTCCGTCCGTCCGTCCGTCATGTCCCGGATTCAACTCGAAGGGGAAAGGAGCTAGAGCTTAGGTCTCTTCGGATTCGGATAGAGCGTAGTCAGAAACCCACAAACTGATAAAAAAATTACGAAAAAGTTTTTGTTTAAATTATTAAAATTAACTTTGAAAGTTTTTCCTTAGTAAAAGGGGCGGGGGACGGAGGTTGGGGTGATTTTGGACATAGTGAGCCAGGTCGCGCGCGTTTCGTGGATGAAAAATTTCACGGGGGATTTCATTTCTTTTTTCTCTCATTCCATCCGGCCGGTCGTTATTTTCGTTTTTTAAAAGGATTTCTGCTAGGGGAGGTATCTTAAGCGATCGGGAAGGTATTTAGGTGGTTTTTGAAGGGGATTTCGGCTATCGGGGGTATTGATAGAGGTGGGAAAGGATGTGGTGGAGTGGGACATGTAGGGTAGCCCGAAGGCGAGATGGTTGCAGTCGCGAAGCGACTGTAACCATCTGGTAGTTCAAACAATCTTGTTTTGTTTGAGCGATCAACGGTCATCTCAAACAAAACATGTTTGATTTGAATCTCCAAAAATCCTATCAAACAACGTTGTTCAAACAAGATTGTTTGAGGCCTTGTTTTGTTTGAGTTATAACAACTCTAATTCGGAGGCCTTGCATTGAAATGGATTCTGCCTTGCGGCGACACGCAACGCGTCCGCAAACGCGAGCTGGTCGTCACATATACACAAGGGAAGGACCGCGTCTGCGTCGCGTGTTTCGGCGCGGGCGCGTTTCAAAGCCATACTCAGCAATCAATAAAATCCATCATCATAAATTGCGTTGCTTCGGCGTTGCGTTGTGGGTTCGTGCCGGCGTTGCGTTGCGTTGAGTTACGTTGCGTAGCGTCGTGCGTGTGTGCGTGCGTGCGTTGCGTCGCGCCGCGGTCCGATATGAATCCCTAGCCCGTGTCATGTGTTTCAGCCCCGTTTAATGGGATGGTGGTCCGGCGGCTGTAAGCGTGTAGTGCAACGGAATCTGAGGAATTGCAATAGCCATTTGTCAAAACTCTGTGTTTTGTATACAGGTGGGGTCGAAGGAAAATATTTATTGGTACTGTATTTGTGTTTGTCTTGGTCCATTGTTTTTATTGTGCTTCGAGTAGAGTAGAGAGTAGTCGGGAGGTTCAGGGCTGGAAAATGAAAATTAGATTGGATGCCGGGGTTCTTTTGCCTTATCGGTGGGGGTAAATTTTTTCCAAAGCCGCAGAAAAGCCGAGTCACTAAATTGTATGCCTTTTGATGGTGTTTTTGGTGCAAGCGAAAAACCCCTCAAAAACAGCTTCAAAAAATTTTAAAATGCAAAACTTGGATTCGAAAACTCATGTTTTTCCTTCTTCAAAATTGGATGCTAACCGAAGAAGGTTGTCCCCCGTTAACCGCCCCCCGATAGTGCCAAAGACCCAAAAGCAAAACAGCCAAGTTTAAAGCTGAGCTCAATTTAATAGCGAAAGAAGAAAGACTTTGTGTGATTAAATCTAACTTTGCGAGCTTTTTGTGGAACGTCCCGCACCTTTTCGTCATCAGTGAAGATGAGCCCGTCTCCCATCAAAGTCGCCGGCTCATCCACAGCGCGGCCGTCCGTCTCGTCCTGGAAAGTAGGTTTTTGTATTATCTATCAGGGTTCTTCCCAAGGAGCGCTTATCAATTTTCCTCAACAATCTCTGCTAGCCTGCCCTCTCCTCTTCCTCAACAATCTCTGCTAGCCTGCCCTCTCCTCTTCCTCAACAATCTCTGCTAGCCTGCCCACTCCTCTTCCTCAACAATCTCTGCTAGCCTGCCCTCTCCTCTTCCTCAACAATCTCTGCTAGCCTGCCCTCTCCTCTTCCTCAACAATCTCTGCTAGCCTGCCCACTCCTCTTCCTCAACAATCTCTGCTAGCCTGCCCTCTCCTCTTCCTCAACAATCTCTGCTAGCCTGCCCTCTCCTCTTCCTCAACAATCTCTGCTGGCTTGCCCTCTCCTCTTCCTCAACAATCTCTGCTAGCCTGCCCTCTCCTCTTCCGCAACAATCTCTGCTAGCCTGCCCTCTCCTCTTCCTCAACAATCTCTGCTAGCCTGCCCTCTCCTCTTCCGCAACAATCTCTGCTAGCCTGCCCTCTCCTCTTCCTCAACAATCTCTGCTAGCCTGCCCTCTCCTCTTCCGCAACAATCTCTGCTAGCCTGCCCTCTCCTCTTCCTCAACAATCTCTGCTAGCCTGCCCTCTCCTCTTCCTCAACAATCTCTGCTAGCCTGCCCTCTCCTCTTCCTCAACAATCTCTGCTAGCCTGCCCTCTCCTCTTCCTCAACAATCTCTGCTGGCCTGCCCTCTCCTCTTCCTCAACAATCTCTGCTAGCCTGCCCTCTCCTCTTCCTCAACAATCTCTGCTAGCCTGCCCTCTCCTCTTCCTCAACAATCTCTGCTAGCCTGCCCTCTCCTCTTCCTCAACAATCTCTGCTGGCCTGCCCTCTCCTCTTCCTCAACAATCTCTGCTAGCCTGCCCTCTCCTCTTCCGCAACAATCTCTGCTAGCCTGCCCTCTCCTCTTCCTCAACAATCTCTGCTAGCCTGCCCTCTCCTCTTCCTCAACAATCTCTGCTAGCCTGCCCTCTCCTTTTCCTCAACAATCTCTGCTAGCCTGCCCTCTCCTCTTCCGCAACAATCTCTGCTAGCCTGCCCCTCTCCTCTTCCTCAACAATCTCTGCTAGCCTGCCCTCTCCTCTTCCTCAACAATCTCTGCTAGCCTGCCCTCTCCTCTTCCTCAACAATCTCTGCTAGCCTGCCCTCTCCTCTTCCTCAACAATCTCTGCTAGCCTGCCCTCTCCTTTTTCCCAACAATCTCTGCTAGCCTGCCCTCTCCTCTTCCTCAACAATCTCTGCTAGCCTGCCCTCTCCTTTTTCCCAACAATCTCTGCTAGCCTGCCCTCTCCTCTTCCTCAACAATCTCTGCTAGCCTGCCCTCTCCTTTTTCCCAACAATCTCTGCTAGCCTGCCCTCTCCTTTTTCCCAACAATCTCTGCTAGCCTGCCCTCTCCTCTTCCGCAACAATCTATGCTAGCCTGCCCTCTCCTCTTCCTCAACAATCTCTGCTAGCCTGCCCTCTCCTCTTCCGCAACAATCTCTGCAAGCCTGCCCTCTCCTCTTCCGCAACAATCTCTGCTAGCCTGCCCTCGCCTCTTCCTCAACAATCGCTGCTAGCCTGCCCTCTCCTCTTCCTCAACAATCTCTGTTAGCCTGCCCTCTCCTCTTCCGCAACAATCTCTGCTAGCCTGCCCTCTCCTCTTCCGCAACAATCTCTGCTAGCCTGCCCACTCCTCTTCCTCAAAAATCTCTGCTAGCCTGCCCTCTCCTCTTCCTCAACAATCTCTGCTAGCCTGCCCTCTCCTCTTCCTCAAGAATCTCTGCTAGCCTGCCCCCTCCTCTTCCTCAACAATCTCTGCTAGCCTGCCCTCTCCTCTTCCTCAACAATCTCTGCTAGCCTACCCTCTCCACTTCCTCAACAATCTCTGCTAGCCTGCCCTCTCCTCTTCCTCAACAATCTCTGCTAGCCTACCCTCTCCACTTCCTCAACAATCTCTGCTAGCCTGTCCTCTCCTCTTCCTCAACAATCTCTGCTAGCCTGCCCTCTCCTCTTCCTCAACAATCTCTGCTAGCCTGTCCTCTCCTCTTCCTCAACAATCTCTGCTAGCCTACCCTCTCCACTTCCTCAACAATCTCTGCTAGCCTGTCCTCTCCTCTTCCTCAACAATCTCTGCTAGCCTGCCCTCTCCTCTTCCTCAACAATCTCTGCTAGCCTGTCCTCTCCTCTTCCTCAACAATCTCTGCTAGCCTACCCTCTCCACTTCCTCAACAATCTCTGCTAGCCTACCCTCTCCTCTTCCTCAACAATCTCTGCTAGCCTGCCCACATTCCTGCCAAAGCTCCGTAGGTAGTCTAGGCCTAGTCAAAGTATCGTACTGAGTCCGGTCGGCTGTTGATGTTGTACACGACACGCTCGAGTTGGCTGGCGCAGTGGACGGCCTCGTTGACGGGCATCAATTCCCCGCTGTCCTTGTCGAACACGCGCAGTTCATCGCCGTTGAACACGACACCATCGGTGGTCGAGCCTATAAGCACGACAATAAAGAAAGACACGAAAAAACTATTTGGAAACTGAAATTAAAAATTAGTTTTTTGAAAATACAAGTTTCATTGCATTGATCATAGCAATAGATTTTTTGAATTTCAAAACATCAGTTATTCATAACCTATAATAAAGTATGTTTCAAATCATTTCTGTGGTCTGCAGCACTTTCTTGATGTTTCAAACATGTTTCCCAGGCCGCTCAAGCCTTCCAAGTCGTTTAAGCCTACTGTAACCGCACCATACCATACCCAAACGAACTGAGATGCGGGCATGCTTGAGGGTGGTGCGCATTTCCTCCTCGCGAACACCGATCAGCATCGGCTTCCGGACCACCAGCGGGAAGGAGAGGGCTAAAAAGAGAATTAAATTAGTTTGGTACAAAACGTTGCAAAACTAACAAATAATGAACATGCGGTACTTACGCGGGATATGGCGCACGGTGGCCGGCATGTCGACCAGCTCGCTTGTTCCAAAGTCGACGAGCAGGATTTGCACCTGGAAATAAAATCGCATTTCCAAGCCACTCCCCAACGAGTTAAAATTAATTTTAATTTTAATTTCTCAAAAACGTCGAAAATTTTGAACTAATTGTGTATTTTTATGCTCAAAACCCCCTGAAAGGAGCAGTTTTATGCGAGATCGGAATTTAGCGCGTTTTTTAGCAAGGCGTTTAAAGGAATCAGGAAGGCCCGCGAAAAATTAGCATAAAACGGGCCTTCGCTCTAAATTGGCAAAGATCTTATCTGATCCCTCCGGCCTCGCCCCACTCTCTGCCCGTCTTTTTCGCGTTACGGGTTTGGACGTTGCCAATTATAGGTAAGCCCTGACCTGCTGGGCCTTCCTTATCCCTTTAATTACGTTTAGGCCGAAAAAGGAACCAACCCCGCCCTGGCGCCAGCATGTTTCACACGCGCCAGGGGTGCGCGCCTCCTTGACGGGCGCAATGCGCAATGCGAAAAGAAGTAATACTACGGTTTTTGCTTTTCCGAGCGCCGTCACCGATATCATTCAAAAATGCACATGCTAATTTGGGCAAAATCTCTATGGTTCTTTGGCATTATCGGGGGTAGTTTCACAGGAAAAAGTGTCTTTTTGCAATCCCGTTTTCCAACAATTGCGAAGCGCTGAGACTTTACAAATTTTTGTGAAAAATTAATATTAAAAATGCAAAAAAATTGTTTAAAAATGCAAAAATGTCGATTTTCGAGCAAAATTACGAACTTGAAAATTAAATTACGGTAGTGGGAATTTCTTGGCTTGAACAAAATCACCCCCCCGATAATGCGAAAGAACCAGTTTTTGATTAAAGACACAGATCCCATGCTATTTATCTATATTTTTCTATACAAATTTGAGGATAACAAGCCCGCGAACGTAAACAGTAGCCGACCGGAAGTGGGCCCGCGATCCGCGCCAATTAAAGCATCAAATGTGACAGGGCAGCAGGCCGGCGGCCAAGGTATTTATGCGGAAAATCTCCCGCGAGTAGCGCACCAAAATATAAAGGTATTTGCTGATTTTTGCCGTCCTTGCCCGATAATGGGAAGAACCAACAAATGATATTTTATTGCTAATTTTAGTAAAACATTTATTTTGGCTTAAGTGCAGGTTACCCCCCCCCCCAGCCCAGCTCCTCAGCCATAAGTCCTATTAATGCGCCGAGTATCTCAAAAAGTTCGCCGTGGTTGAAAACCTCTAAAAAAGTTGTTTACTTGCGCCAAAAATTGTTACAAATTTTTTTACAAGATTTTGAAAGTTGAAAAGATTAACCCGCTATGCTTCAATGTACTAGGAGTCTAAAACTCAAATATTTTTATTTTCCCGCTATTTTTTTCGACTCAACCGTACTGTAGTCTTATTCTACAGAGCGAGAGCTACATTTTGGTACTATTGACAGCTCCGTAAGTCAAAAGATAGCCGCGATACGAAAACTCACTTTGGAACAGCAAAAATTAACTAAAGAAAACCCAGACTTATAATTGTTATAAAAAATTGTTAACAATTTTTGGCGCAAGTAAACAACTTTTTTAGAGGTTTTCGACCACGGGAAAATTTTGAGGTATTCGACGCATTAATAGGACGTATGGCTGAGGAGTTGGGCTGGGTGGGGGGGGGGGGGTAAATTGCGCTCTAACCTTTATTTTGACATACATTCAGGTTACGAAGTCAGATCCGGATTAATATTCTATTAGTCGTAATAAAATGTGTTATAATTCTGCTCCACTTCCGGGGGGGTGATGGACCTATTTTTTTGTGGGGAGCTTTATGAGTGTGGGCAGATGGTCGAGGATAGCCCCCCGTAGCAAATATTGTTTGCACATCCCTAGAGGGGCGGAGGCTGTGACCCGAGACGGTTTTTCGGTGGCGTCCCCCACAAATGCTACAGCCATTTCTATATTTCTGCTATATTTCACCCTGGGCTATTTATTTAGAAGATTTTGGCTTCAACCGTCCTTTAATATGGCAAAAATCGACCTAGAATTAATCACCTGTAAATGGTGATCCGAATCGCCGAAGTTCAAGCATGAATCGCGTGCATTGAGGCATTAAAGACGCTAACAATGACCCGAACTGGCTTTTTGGACGAAACAGAATTCTTGATAGCCGGGTTTCGGCTTTTTCCCTATTCGACATTCTCCAGATTTTTATAATCTACACCATCAACATATTTTCAGCCAATTCCATAATTAAATGGGCTCCGAACTGCCAAATCAAAGCCCTTTTGGGACGGCTCTTTGATTTCTGGCAAAATGCCAGCGGGCGCTGCGGGACGAGAGCCCTAATTCTTTCGATTTTTGCGCGAAGTTGGTTTTGCCCGGTTTCTTTGTGAAAACACTATAACTCGCGCATTCAGAGCCCATTTTTGAAATCCTCACTTAATTTTAAATAGTTTTGAAGTTTTAAGCATCAAATTTGGCCCAGAAACAGCCGAGAACGTGATATCGAGGTGACAACAGGCAATTTCAAATTTGCGAGCTTCCCGGGCCCGGGGTGTAAAGAGGCCTCCAACGTCCAGGGCTCCGATTTTCGCGCCGTCTCTCAATTTTTTGCATTTCGCAGCCCCTTTAAGAAACTCCTACAGTTTTGGAGCGTCTCCCTGGATTCAGGTTTCTAGCTTGATTCGACCGTTAACCGTAGGCTGATTAAAAGCAGTGAAACCTTCCGGCACTGCCCTTTTTATGAAACATAATTTTTCTAAAAAAAGGGTGTTTGAACTTTTTTAGACTACTGTCATACCTTCTCCATCAACGTATTTGCAACCAATTCCATAATTAAGACCACGTTCGTAAATTTTGGGAGGGCCCTCTCCATTGGCCATATATTCAGCAATTTCCGGCTTCAATCGTCCTTTTAAACCCGAAAAAAATGGCTTTTGTTACAAAAAAAATTTTTCAAAAACTAAAAATTGTTGACAAAATTGCGCCAGATTAGATTTTTGTAATTGTATTTTTTTCTTCTATCTACAGGCTTTCAGCCAATACCAGAATTCAGATGTCCCCCCCATTCCTGCCCTTTTCTATTCAGCAGCTCCTGCCTTCAATCGTCCTTTAAAATGATAAAATTGATTAAAAACCAATGATTTTGAAATTTAGAATTTGGGATTAAGTCAGTCTTTCCGAAAACCAAATGCCATCGCAAATATAAGACGAACAATCGGCGGTTATCTATTGAAGCCGCTCAAAATTGCCCGAACTGGCTTTTTTACGCAACATGATTTTTGGAAAAAACAGAGTTTCAACTTTTTTCGAAATACCACAACCTTGGACTTCTGTGATGGCTTTCTCGCAGTTGTGACTCTGTTAGATTTTCGTGTTTATTTTTCATTAAACCTGACCAGAGACTCTCCGAGATCGAGAGATTCGGTGGCTTATAAGGCATTACGAAATGTAATCGCAGTAGGCATTTCGTTTTTTGACCGGTAGGTGCATCCCCCGCACGCACGCATTTTGACTTCCGCGCCCCTTTAAGACGGTCCTCCGAAATCTCGAAATTACACAATTTGCGGATTCTGTAATTACTTCTCCATAGTCTGCATAGATTTTCGTCAAAATTCCATCAATAAGATGCTCCCAAAAATCCTACCACCTGGATATATATTTAAGGCAGTTTCTGCTTTCAAAGTCCTTTAAAATGGCAAAAATCGTTTAAGAATCAATCATTTATGAATTTAGAATTTGCCAATAAATGTGAAATGCCCAAGTCCGAGCAATTTTCCCGAATCTCAGTTCGTTTATTGAGGGTGCTAGAACTTGCGCGAACTGGCTTTTTTAAGAAACTTAATTTTTGTAAAAACTGCGTTAACTTGAAATTCTACAACCTTGAACTTCTCTAATTGCTTTTCCATGGCTTGCATAAAATTTCAGCAAATTCGGTAATTACGAGTGGGGAAATTAAGCTAGAATTGCCCAAGGCCGCTATAACTTGACCTAACTGCTTTTACGAAACCCAATTTTTAAAAAAACTGGGGTTCAACTTGTTCAAAAGTCTACATTTAAGGCCTCTGTAATTACTTCTCCATAGTCTGCATAAATTTTCAACAAATTCGATAATTTGTTGAAAATTGATTAAATTGAGATTCTCCCCCAAATTCCGCCCCGGTCTATATATTCAGAAGTTTCTGGCTTCAATTGTCCTTTAAAATCCGCTATGAAGGCGGATCCGCCAGCCAGGATTCATAGATAATCCACAGCCACTGCCTTGCCTGTTCCTTTAATCCGAAAAAATAGTTGCAAGCGCTGCGGGGCCATGTTTGCCGGGGCTCGAAACGGTTTGCCCCCGTCGCGCCGTCTATTTTCTGAGCGGCTAATCATTGCGGTTTAACGGTCGGCAGTCCGGGGCTGTACTCAAAACGCAATTTTTTTCAGAAAAATTTTTCGTAATTTTGTAAAACTGTTGGCGCCTGGGAGGGTTGCTAAAATTAAAATGCCAAGGTGAAAGGCATACCATCGCTTCAAAAATGGATGTTTCAAATTTTTGGCCGTCTCCGGTTCTAGGGATATTTTTTAGTTAATGCATCTCGTAGCTGTCATACATCAATGTTCAAATCCCACCACGCGCACCCGCTCGCTCTCTCCTCGCTCTATCTGTGTCTCTCTGTCTCGCTCTCTCTCTGTCACTCTCTGCCTCTCACTCTGTCTCTCTCTCGCTCGCTCGCTCGCTCGCTCGCTCTCTCTCTCTCTCTCTCTCTCTCTCTCGCTCTCGACCTCAGAAAGGCATCTCATTTTTTTGAAAAGAATGTTTCCAGAAAATTGCATGTTCGCCCATGCAATTAATTTTTTGATCTGCCACTCTTGAATTATCTATTCTTCTACCTAACTGACCACCGTTACAATACACAACACAACGTTAATATACACAGCGGACAGGGCCCAAATCGCCTTTAAAATTTCGGAAAATTTAATTCAAATTCAACCCCTTACTGCTCATTTCCTTATTGAGCTTCCGGTCAGCGGGCCCTCAAATTTTTATGGCCACTCATCCAAACATGACCCTCCGGGGCCATTCAGGAATGCATCAAGTCGCCCGGCTACAGCCCCGCCTTTATGCATATCCGCACGTTTTATTGAGCGGCTATAGTCTTATCCTTTCATCGAATTTTAGCCGAAATCCCGACAACTATCCCGACAATCGACAACAGCCGTAATACCGACAGCCAAAACGGTTCTGGACCGTTAGCGGGGGGGGGGGCGACCAATTTTCCCTGTAATGCTCTCAGGTCTTATGACAAAATATCAACTATTTTTATAGCATTTTACAAAGTTTTTAGATTTAAAAACCAATATAAAAAAATAATAAAAATTTTCGGAACCAAATAATAGATATTTTAAATCCAAGAATTTTTTCGACAGTTTGTTTCAATCCCGAATCAAGACTAAAGATTCGCACTTTCCGCCCCATTTCCCACCCGTTTGGCGCGCGGCCAAGAAAATTGGATTGAGCTTGTGCTCCCCGAGGAAGAGTGGGGATGCGTGCGTAGTATGCAAAGGGAAATAGGGATCGATCTACACCCCATGGGGAGGGGGGTGGAGATTCCCCATTCTCACGCGACGTCGACGAAATTCTAATAGTTTTTGCTTCTCTTGCTCTCACTCCCTCTCTCTCCCCCTCTCTCTCTCTCTCCCGCTCTCGCCTTTTATATCCCATCTCCGCATCAAATGGGCCATCCAGCCCTGGGAGACGCCTGAGAATGGCGGCTATCCGATCAGCGGCACAACGTGTTTTTCGAATTATACAAAGTTTTCCTGAACAATCTCTGCTAGCCTGCCCTCTCCTCTTCCTCAACAATCTCTGCTAGCCTGCCCTCTCCTCTTCCTCAACAATCTCTGCTAGCCTGCCCTCTCCTCTTCCTCAACAATCTCTGCTAGCCTGCCTTCTCCCATTCCTCAACATCTCTGCTAGCCTGCCGTTGTCCCTCCCCCTTTAGGACCACCCGCACTGGGTCCCCGGTTTTTGGCCGGCGGCCAAAAATTTTACTCGTAGGGTCCCCAGGGGGTGAAGGGCCCCCAGCACGGACTAGCCGAATGGGAGGAGGGCCAACTGACGGCTTTCGAAAAGGGGGAGGAACACTTCTTTTCGATTCCGGACGGCACTAAGCTTTTCGCTCGGCTAGGGCCCACTTTTTTGGGCCCTAGCCTAAACCGAGGCTTCAAATTGCTTGGGTTTAGGCTAAGGCTTATCCAAAGGACTAAGCTTAGTTTTTTGAGCTTAGGCGTAGGCTTATTGGGCTTGGGCTTCGGGCTTAGGCTTAGGCTTCGCTTATACGTAGGCTTAGGCATCGGCTTAGGCTCAGGCTTAGGCTTAGACCGAGGCTGAGGCGTAAGCTTAGCATGAAGTTGTATAGCGAAGTAAACCGTTTCAATAGGAAAAGCTTTTTGAGTAGTAAAAAATCAAAATTTCGACAGTTTTAATGTTTTTAAGGGCTTTTACGTGCCCGTTAAAAACGGAAAAAAGCACCCCTGCTACTGCATCAGTACCGCACTCCCGAATTCTGATGATCTCCACCGCAAAATTTTTCGGAATTCCAGCGAATTTTGAATCAATTTACCAATAATCAGTGTTTCTGGCATTTTAATACCTTTTAAAAAGTTTTATCATTTAAAGCGGTAAAAAATGCCCCCCGCTAATGCACCAGCGCCCACTCCCGAATTCTGATGTGCCGGATTGGTGTGTGTGTGCCCCCCAGGGTATGGGAGAAGGGCCCCCCTTCTCCCTAATGGGTGTGCTTGTGGCTGTGTGTCCCATAGCCTCGGGGTATCGATTGTCTCGTCGTCTGCTCTCTCTTTCTCTCTCTCTCTCTCTCTCTCTCTCTCTCTCTTCTATGAAGGGTCCCCTGCTGTGTGTGTGTGGGGTACCCTCCACCCGTTTGCTGTAGCCATCCCCCCGTACACCCTGGCCCACTGGACTGGCCCTTCTCTCTCCCACTTCTCTCTCTGCCCCCTCTCCCTATCACCCACTCTCTCTCCCTCTCTTTCTCTCTATCTCTCCCAATCTCTCTATCTTTCGCTGCATATGCATTGTTTCGACCCGCTGCCCGTACCCCCCGGCTTGTCCCACCCCCACCATCGGCTATTTTTGGCCGATTTTTACGATACGATCAGCGATTCATAGCCGTTTTTGGCGATATTCCTAAAGACCCTCTGCTAGCCTGCCAATGGAGGGTATTTTCTGCAAAGAATCTCTGCTGGCCTGCCCCATGAACGCCCAATTTTTTTTGCTTTTTCCTCTGGCAACTCGTTCGTAGCCAGCTCTCTTGATTTTCCGCAAAGCATCACTCCTAGCCTGCCGTTACCGCACCAATTTTCCTCAAAAATCTCAGCTAGCCTGCCCCTTCGGAACCAATTTTCCACAAAAGTCTTTGCTAGCCTGCCCTTGAACGCCCGAATTTTGCCGATTTACTTCGGCAGCTCGTTATTAGCAACCTCGCTTGTTTTTCCGCGAATAATCGTGCTAGCCTCCTCTTTTGAAACCCATTTTTCGATCGGCTTTTTGGATGAATTACGAAACGTCTTTTTTTGGATGGCTAGCTGAAGGAATTGCTCCTTTTTATTTTAGGCGATTAAAACTAATGTTTGACTGAATTCAGCTACCGTCTATCGTTTTTCGCGTGTTTTTGATTTTAAATATGCGGCAAAAATACTTTTTAGTCCAGCTTAATTTTCGTTAAAATTAAAAATTAAACGAAGATGGTTTGATAGGGATTTTTTCCATGCTGGCATTTCGGAAGTCATGTTAAACTCGTCAGCGCGTTTTTGCTTTGAATTTTTCTTGAAATATCCTGACGTAACGTTTGCTATTTTTTTTTATTTATTCGATCGTAATAGTTGTAAATAGACTTTATCAAATCTCGAATAGCTTTTCCAATTTCTTTTTCACATCACTTTTACTCGAAACATCAAAATGGGTCAAAAACTTTGATGTTTTAAAAATTTAGTTAACATATTGCCGGAACTTCCGGGCTACACCCAATTCCTCATAACCTTTGTGCAGCAGCCCGCCACAAAAAATTGAGTTAAGGGAACAGGGAGGGGTGAGCAGCATATTACACTCGAAGCGAACACGACCCCCCCGGTCGGCCACGAGCGGTTCGATTTTTTTGCAGCGCCTTTTTCCGGCTTTCCGGGGTAGCTGATCATTTTTTGAGCGCCCGAAATACACGGAATATCCAAAATTTCAAGCGGAATTAATTTTTTATACAATTTTCCGAAAAATCAGTGTTTCGAATGACGAATTTAATAAATAGATCGTTAGGCAATTGATAACAGTTCATCTTCCACCCAATTTTCATACCTTATGTAAATTTAAGTCGTCAGAATTCAGTTTAAAGTTAAAATAGGCTACATCAGTAACCGTTTTTCGGCCTTTCTGAGTAGCTGCTCATTGTCGACCACCCGAACTACACGCGAAATCTGAAATTCTTGCATTTTAGGGCTCGAATTAAAAACAATATTAAATTCTACCAATAGAAAATTTTTCGTGGAAAAAATTTGTGTTTCACCCATTGATATCATCAAACCGGCCTTCTGATTACTAATAATTTCATCTGTTCGGTAAATCTTTTCCACGGGCGGTTCGATTTTTTGCACGCCTTTTCCCGGCCTTTCCGAGGTAGCTGATATTTTTTACCTCCGGGAATACGCGGAATATCCACAAATTCAAGCGGAATTAATTAACAATTTTCAGCAACTTTCTATTCGTCTACAATTTCGGAAAAAATCCGTGTTTCGTTTGAGGCATGTAATAAATAGATCGCTGGACAATTAATGAAATCACGAATGGTATCTAATTTTCCAAAACTTAGGGTAATCGAAATGATCATGGTTCTGTTAATATCGTGATATAAGCTTCACCAGGAGTTTTGAGTAGCTGCTCATCTTCTGCCACCCGGAATACACGGAAAATCCGGAATTCTTTCCATTGGAAGCTCGAAATAAAAACCTAATTAATTTTTATGGATAGAGGATCTTCGCGGAGAAATCTATGTTTCACCCCATGATTTCATCAAATTCGCATTCTGATTATTATTCTGTGATTCTGTGATTCATCGGCGTTCTCTACAAACTGAAATCGCGAATTTGAACGCTGGGGAAAGCAGGGAATTCAAACAGAACTAATTTTTATTATGTGGCCCCGACAAATCCCGACTAATAACTTGCTATTCCCGGCCGGGCATCCGGAATTCTAGCCGGCCGGACCCGGCTAATTTGTCCATTTTCCTCAAGCCATCCGGAGACTACTTTTGGCCTTTCTCGCTCCCTCCCACTCTCTCTCACTCTCTCTCTCTCTCTCTCTCTCTCTCTCTCTCTCTCTCTCTCGGCTAGCCTCGTGGGAAATATCTACAGGGTGTCCCAATAAAAAAGGTCACGCTGGCATTTCGCCATTTCAAATCTGTTCGTTCTGAAATTTGGAACAGAGCTGCGGAAGGGAATTTAAAATGTTCACAGAAACTTTCAGCTCGATCGGTACAGTAGTTTTCAAGTTATAACAAAACTAAAAACTTTATTTTACGTTTTTAACCTGGATTTCGTCGGAATTGAGCCTTGGAATGTATGGCAAAAATCAAGCGCCGACCCTTTTTTACCCCAGAAAATTTTTTATTTCGTAAAATTCGTTTTGGAAATAAGTTGTTTAAATCATTTTAACAAGGTGTTATCATCCCCGATGTTAAAAAGAAGGAGGGATTTAGGGTCGAAATTGATGGTAATTGATGCAAAGTCCAAAAAGATAGCCGAAAAAATGAAGCAAAAGTGTTGAAAAAACAGTATTTTTGTTATAACTCTAAAACGACTGTACCGATCGGGATGAAAGTTTCTGTGAACATTTTAAATTCCCTTCCGCAGCTCTGATCCAAATTTAAGATCGAACAGATTTGAAATGGCGAAATGCCAGCGTGACCTTTTTTATTGGGACACCCTGTATTAGTAGCCTTACTCCTCTCCACGGCATACAAATATTTGGTAAGGTCATCAAATCACGGAGAAGATATTTTTCCCTGTAACACTTCGGTTTAACAAATTGTATGAATATTTTTGGTTAGGCCACTCATGTTTCAAAATAAAAATACGATAAAGCGGGTTTTGAAATTATCAATTATACCTCTTGTATCATTTTCGAATCGTTTAATGATTTTTTGCAGAAAAATATTCAGATCTAAAACGAAACCACCCCGGTTGCTAATGTTTTAATTTCCTTCTTCGTTTGGCTCCGCTAGACTATTTTCCCTGAATTATTTTTTCAGAAAAAGGTTTGACCTCAAAAGCAATTCTTACCAGCGTTTATCCCATCCCCTATGCCATCAGCTGCCTGCGATAACACCCTTTCCCCCTCATTCAAGCACGAATGGCTACGTGGCACCCCAATTGACACCTCTGGAATTTGAATCCGGCCCCGGGCAAAGGTTGGAAGGGCTTTTCAACTCCCTCTAATGATTTTTTTTAAACATTTTAATGTACTATGAACAAGATAATGATATTTGAAAAATTAAATTTAATGGCTAGAGCGCTGATTATACGCTCAGTAAAATAACTATAAAGGCAGTGGTTTTCGTCGAATATCTCGGCGGTTTTTGCACTTATCGAGATGCAATTTTCAGAATAGGCTTCTGAAGAGTCACTTGATATCCTAAACAAATCCGTATCAAATCCGTTCGTGGATTTTTGGCAAATGACCTTTTCGAAACTGTAAAAAAAACTATAAAGGCAGTCAAAAGAAATTCATTCAAAAATTACCAAATTAGTTTCTTTGCAGATTTACAATGCAATCATGATTGCTAAAACGTCCACTGCCACACTTTAAACACCACTGCCTTTATAGTTATTTTATTGAGTCACAAGTGCCTCTATTAGAATGCAATTCAAGTCCCGCTACCGTGATTTTGCCAAAACATTTTTCTCCAAAAAACCAAAAACTTCATTTTGCTTTTTCAATTAATTTTTATTAGTTTTTTTTGCTAATAAAATAGCTCTATGTGTGGCCGCTTTGGCCATGCATATTTTTCCGCCAGCTTAAGACCATATATTTGTATCAGGTAAAAGGATAGTTTCTACTGTTTCTCTTTTTCAAAGCGGAAAATTTTTGCGGCTTTAGAAAAAAGTGTTGCAAAAAATTAAAAATACCCGTGAGTATTTAAATCAAAATCCAGGATTAATGTTGAAGACAATATCAAAATTTCACAGTTTGCAAAATACGTTAAAATATAGCAAGCATTGTTTCCCCGGCGGCTATAAATCCCCATCCACATCGCGGGCGGACGATAAAAAGCCGCCCAAATATGTCGTGTTTATCCCCTCGGCGCGGGGGTAGGGGCGCCCATAAAATGGCCATAAAAACGTCCGGAGGTGTCGCGCGGACTCTGACCGCCAAGTCGCTGGTTTCACGGCCAGCAGGCAATGATAAGCATCTACACCCTGGGTTTCCAATGTTTTTCAGATTTTTGGGATCTCTCTCTGTCTCGCTCTCTCTCTCTCTCTCTCTCTCTCTCTCTCTGCCTCTCTCTCGCCCCTGACTCAATGCTTACCTCGACGATTCACTGTGTTTGTTCTTGTGCCGCATCGTGTTGTGTGTGTATTTTGCTATTTCGCGCCCCAGCTTTGCTCCGGGGAAAACACTGAAATTTGAGACATTTTTGGGATGCTTGCTGTATCTTACGATTTTCTCCTCAGGACTGCATAATTTGCTCCCGTTAGGTTTTAATTTCGAGAAGAATGGCCATTTATCAAAGGAAAGATCAAACGATCAGAATTCATTTGTGAAAATTTCAACTATCCAGCATTTTTGGTGAAACATGAATTAGCAAAACAACTCGAATTTTTTTAGTGCTTATTCGGTTTATGTTGCCTTAATTTTATATGAATTTAAATGATTAAATTAAAATTTCACATTTGTCTAAAGAAAAACCTGCATTTAGTTTTTAGAAAAATAAAGAAGAATTGCAATCTCGAGGTTCCTTAACACGAAATATTTGTGATGTTTCAGAAAACTTATATTTTTATTGTGTAAAACTATTTTTTTATTTTTGTAGTTTCTTCTATATTATTGCTTGCTAATAGGAGTATTTTAAAAAATTCTGGCTTTACTTGACGGGCCCTTTAAAACGCTGAATGGGGCGTTGATCCACTTTTTACAAGCATTTTTTGTGTGTGGTGTCTGGTTCTATTGAGCCGTATCACAGAGATTGTTGCGTTTTTCTGTTCTCTCTCGCTCTCTCTCGCTCTCTCTCTCTCTCTCTCTCTCTCTCTCTCTCTTCCATATTTGCCTCAGCACATCTTCTCCCCCTACGCATGGGCCGTCTGACTCATTGCTCGGCCTCCTGGTTTCGATTCAAATTTGGCATTCTTTCTGGCCTGCGTCCATTGTAAAAGGGTCATTTTTGTAACGCATTTTGTTGCAAGAATTAAAGTATTTTTTGCAGACCGATTAGCATTGATTTTTTGGTTTTAAGTCCCTCCTTTTCGATGCCACTGTTTGGTAGGATTTTTAAACCGGATAACATATACAACGACAAATTACTAGAATACAACTTGTTGGGTGGTTAGAATATGATGCAACATATTTTTTTCAACCGCGCTATATTTTTAATTCTGGTGTTAATATAGATTTCTGAACATTTAATGCCGCATTCTCAAACGTTTTTATTAAGCCGAGCAGTAGATATTGTAGCTGGTGCTCTCTTTCCTGCTCTTTTGAATTTGAAAACCACCGCAAACATTGGCTCCGTGAAACGTTTTATTATCCTACCCATTTTTATTTATTTTTTTATTTGTTGCTGAATTTTTTATTTTTCTCCGACCAATGACCAACCTATCTCAACTTTTTTCTCTTATTTTCCGCTTTTTGAAGTCAGCTATATATATATTCTTTGGATTTCAGGCAAAAACCGTCTCAATTTCCCGCCGCGCCGCCAGCCGATGCGTTAACCCCCTTTACGTGTACGCCCACCCGCTGGAAAAACCGATGAAAATGAGGTGGGTGCTTTTGGGGGGATATTATTTGTTATTTATTTGAAACGAATTAATGATTGCATTTACTGATTTATGCATATTTTTGTACTTGGCTACCTTGCACGGTATTTGGTAATTCGAAAAAAAAAAGAGTTCTTTCGATAGAATTTTTGATTCTTGCCTTTTATGACTGTGCCAATATTGTCTCAAAACATTTTTGCGAAACCTGTAATTTTTTCGAAACATTCGTTGTTTAAAAAAGGAGTGAAACATGACGACAACGATACTATAGATTTTTTTGGTAGTTTTAAAATTTAATCAAATAACTGTGAACTGAAAAACTTAAAACCGAGATTTAAGCCATCTACAGCATTGCCAGGACATGAAACATTTTTTTCAAAGGTTTTTCGGAAAAGTTAAAAAGGCGCAGCTGCTTATTTTCGAGACTTCAAAGGCCCTTTTTGCTTCGCAAATATTCAAACGATTCGCATCGGTTTTTTTGGCGCTTTCACCGAAAAAGCAACTTTTTGTAACGAAAAGTTTCAAGCATTTTTATAGCCAAAACTGAGTTTGCGGTTCGAATTTGGAACAATTCGCGCAGATATATCGTGATTTTAATATCTTTAGAATTTTTATATTTAATTCGTAGTTTTTCTCTTTGATCTTTATTGATTTAGAATATGGCCTTATTTAATTTAATCTACCGAAATTTAATGAATTAATATTAACGAGAAAGCGCTAAATATAATTACTAAGAATGACGGCGTGTTCACCTCAAAACTTGCTGAAACATTTATTCCAAACATTCCAGTTTGGACTTTTGCTTTTCGAAATTGCTAAAGCCGACTAAAACTCGCTTTAAATATCTATGTTTTCCTATAGGTCCTCTTACGAGTTTTTCACCTCATTATACCCCCGTTTTTCTATGCGCCCCAAAAAATTACGAATTCATAAGCGTTTTCAAGTGGGTCTGGAGGGCCCATTGAGTGGCCCCCGGTGTGTACTCCAAGCGCAAAAATGGAATTTCCGATTTTTTGGGAAATTTCGAAAACTAATGACGAGCCCATTACAACAATGTGATTTGGTTTTTGGCTGTAATTGCCTGAAACGTATTTTTTGATGGTTCTAATTTTTCCTTTAATTTATGTAATATAACCATGTAATTTAAGGTAATTGAAATCGCCGCGAAACGGCGTTAAAGATTAGGAAATTCCGGATTCCCGAGCCTGAATTTGCATAGAGAACACTGCATGTTTTGAAGGAGTCGTCATTAAATTTTTACAAAAATCACGTTAGATTCCTTGAGATTTTAAATCATCGTCATAATATTGGAAAAATTTTGTTTCCGCTTTCTAACCCCCGCTAACGGTAAAGTACCGTTTTCGCCCAATAATATAACAAAAAGGGCAAAAAAAATTTCCCAGGCTGGTCAGCAGCCACCTTCTCGCGTGGCGTCACCACCCTCGGTGGTGTCTTTTGTATATTTGCGTAGTGTTGGTGCGGGGATTGGATTGTTGGCACAAAGCCAACCCCCGGCGGTCCATTTTTCGGGCAGCAGACTGGTCTGCACCCCCGTGTTCATAGCAGTGTAGCGCAATGCCTGACGCTGGATTCGTTGCTTCTTAGGAAGCGATAATTAGTTTCCGTTGCCTCTTTCTTTCTCTCTTGTTATGAAACTTACTTTTTTGAAATATTGGCCGGCCGATTTAGATGCAGTCCTAAAAAAACTAAATTTTTGTTTCCAAAATTTTTATGAAACACTATTTCCATCGCCTCTTTTCAGATGAATCCATTGTTGAAACACGATCGTTTTTCCATGAACAGCAAAACATTTTTGGTTCAAGTGAACGTAACGCTCAAAACTAAAAAGCCTCGCACCTCTCGATGTGACAATGGCGGGAAATCAGATTTAGCTTGAGTTTTTCTTGATCTCTCTCCCAGTCTCTCTCTCTCTTTCTCTCTCTCCCTCACTCGCGCCCTCTTTGTCTCTCTCCCTCCTCCACTTCTACTGCAAGTGAAGCATCGGATGTGCTTGGAAGGAATCTCGTTTAGTCGCCATCCCGCATCCATCTCCCTCCTCCGCTTTTTTGTCCTGACAAGTACGGGGGGATACCCCTTCCAGAAAATTTCACGCGACATTGGCTTTCGAACGTACAACCACTAGATTCTGCCAAATCCGAAAACACCATTTTTAATTCGTAAAAAATGTGTTTCATAAAGCTTCCGCTAATCGTAAAGATTTTGAAAACCAGTGAAAGGTTTCCTTATCGCGTTCTGAATAGAAATCCGCAGTTCTTGGTATTAGCAAAGAATCTCTGCTAGCCAGCCCTATCCTCTTCCTCAACAATCTCTGCTAGCCTGCCCTCTCCTCTTCCTCAACAATCTCTGCTAGCCTGCCCTCTCCTCTTCCTCAACAATCTCTGCTAGCCTGCCCTCTCCTCTTCCTCAACAATCTCTGCTAGCCGGCCCTCTCCTCTTCCTCAACAATCTCTGCTAGCCTGCCCTCTCCTCTTCCTCAACAATCTCTGCTAGCCTGCCCTCTCCTCTTCCTCAACAATCTCTGCTAGGTTGCCAATTTTTTCGGCAATCGCCGCCCTCCCATTAATGCAAATCCCCCCATATTAGCCCCCATTGTACAGGATATGCAGATAATGGGTAGGGGCCGACCGGCTGTCACCATTTCTTCCCCAGGCCATCAATGCCCATTATGCCCGGGGGCTAGGCGCGCCCCGCGCCGGCTCCGCCCACTTTTTTCGGTGTATCTCACTCGCTCTCCCCCCCCCTCTCTCTCTATGTCTCTCTCCACTCTCTCGCCTTTGCGCAATGGCCTCCCGTTGTGTTCCCATCCGACCGCGAAGACCGCGCCCGAAATGGCCTTGTTCTAAGCCGCTTGTCTTCTACACCGCGGCCTTCTCGTTTTATTTTCTCTTATCGATCCATTTTTAAAGGGATTGTGAAGACAAATACATGGCGTAATTACTGAATACGGAAGCAGGAAGCATTGTTTTCATTAGCCGGAAATTTTTCTGCCATTTTGTTGCAACAAGCTTTTCTAAAAAAATTTCATGAGTTTTCCACTTTTTCAGGAGTTTTAAAGGGACTTGGAAGAGTTTTGCGGAAATTTTTCGAATATATTTGACGCTAATGGTGCGTTCACTGCACTGTTCACCGGCTAGGTATTAAGCAAAATTTTCCGAATTTGGTGTGCATCTTGGTTGTAACATTTTCTCACAAAGTCCAGTTTTTAAAATTGGCTTCGTTTTATGATACCGTTTTACAGAGCTTTGTTTTCGCTTCCTGAACTGAATCAAATAAGGTTTTTTTTTGATTATGCGATACTTACTTTAAAAAATACTGAGAAATTAACCTGCGCCGTGTTCTACATTCTGCCCCAAAACCGGAAATTCTTTTTAGATTTTGACGAAGCATCTAGATTTTCAGGTCCATTTTAAAGGGGCGGTGAAGGCAGATACATGCCGTAATTTTTCTAGGTTCTCCCGACGTAATGAGTTCCTTAGCTGGAAATGATTCACGGATTGTCGTGTAACACATTTTCTGTCAAGGCGAATTTAAGCGAAATTTTACCAAATATTTTGGACAAAAAGCAATGAAACCTTATCAATTTACAGCTTTTCGTTAAATAAATTTTCTATTTACCACATACTATATTGGCAAAAACGCGCCGGAATTATTTTTCGAATTTTATGCAAAAACAGCGCTGACCCCCCGCTACGCGGGGGTTCAGCGCTGGCCTCCCTTCCCCACACAATTTGAATTTTCAGTTTGAATGCAGAATTTGGCTGCATTCCTGGACGCGGGCGGACAGACGGACAATAGAAATTTATATTGTGCTATGGTTTGTAGCCTACTTGTAATGGTTTTGTCATTTTTCCGGCGCCCAAAAATGTATTGGTAACATACTTTTTTTTCTCAGCGCAACGTTTTCCTTTGATTTCGACGCTGTCGATTTAAAGTTATTCAGAAAAAAACGTATCCTGTAAACTAATATTCCACAGGCTAGTTAAAACCGAAATTAAAAAATATGTTTCTAATTTTTGCCAGGATTCGGTGTGTCGCTTTCAAGTAATCACCAACGTCCCTCGCGTGTTTTTAGAAATTTCTGAAAACCTAGCTCTCACCATCCCTTTAAAAAGCTCTATTTCCCCCCGCGGTGGCCCAGTCGGGCTTTTTGGCCTGGGGCCAAAAGATGAATCGGGCCATCGTCGGGCAGGGGAGCGTGTGGAGTGACTGGGTGAATGGGGCCCTTTTTGGGCCTTTTCTGGGCCCTTCCATCGGCAATTTGTGCCCAATTTGATGAGCTTTTCGGCTTGGGGCCCACCCCCGGAGGGGCCCGTAACCCCATATTTGCGCCCCTGGCGGGTGGCACCTACCTCCCGTAGTACTCACAGGGCAGTTAGAGTACTCTTTTTGGGTCTCAGATGTTCGATATATTTCTCGCTCTCTCTCGCTCGCTCTCTCGCTCTCTCTCTCGCTCTCTCTCTCTCTCTCTCGCATTTCTCACTGTTGTGCCCATTGTCTTAAAATCGCTAAGGTTTAGCGTCAAAAGTTCTGAAACAATTTTTTTGCTGGATTACGACTGAAAAGCCCTTTCAAAGCCCTTTAAAAGGTCCCAAATATTTTTGGAAACTTAGTTCTTTATTTGAGTGGATTCGGGCTGTATTTTTTGAAAAGTTTCGACTCCACAATAAAAGAACTTTTTTCACCGAATACGCTTGCATCCGACATTCTAAGGTCGATTCTCCGGTAATTCCCGCAAAAAATGTAGGTTTCAGAGATTTCCTACCTGAATCCGGTCTGGCTTCCCGTAATTCTAGCCCATAGTCGTTCATACCTTCCGCAATTTTTTATTTAAAAAATAGTAATTTTTTTGGCGTCGCTTATCTCTTTAAAAGGTTGATATTTTTTCAAGGACTGTTTTACAACTGAAAATCTAAAATTTAATTTAACCTGGATAAACCAGGTCCAACCGGAAAAAATGTTTCAACAGTTTAAAGTATGGCGAAGTACGGCGTATCGCCAAGACGATTCTGTGTTGTGTTTTTGTGGTTTGAGCTTCCCTTTAATTTTAAAAGCAAAAAAAATTTGGAAATTAATAATTTAAAAAGGTTTCGGCGCTTTAACGGAATAATTCCACCAAAAATCGATTAATTCCGATCCGCGCATTGCGTACAAACCTAATTAATCCTGCCGCATCGCAAAATTAGCATAAACTCAGCCTTCTTTATTTCTAGGAATTCTAGGAACCCGCCATTCCGCAGGGCTACTCTAGCCGCCCCACCCCACCACTGACCGCTTTTTGTATCGTTGCGTAGTGGTGGGGCGAGTTTTCGGTCCCCTCCCACCGCCCATAAAATTCGTGCAGTGGCGTACCCTGAGGGCATTCAAATGCCGACAAATGTCCTTTTCTCTCTCCCTCTCTCTCTCTCTCTCTCTCTCTCTCTCTCTCTCTCTCTCTATCTCTCCCTCTCTCCTGATCCACTCGATTCGTACCTGTTTGCCGGGGGGTAATCGAGTTTAAGCGGACCGTACCCTAAACTGGTCGGCGTATTTCTTTACGTTATTTATATGTTCTTATTTATTTAGTAGTTAGCTTTATTTTCGAGTGAAAAAATTACATACATGCAATCCCTCGATTTCAAAAAATATATGTTACATTTTTTCTGATTTTAGGAAGTGTTCAAACCTTCCATTACATATGTATTGGGGCATTAATGTTTTGTTTTTAAAATCCCAAATAGAGGGGCAACTATTTTAAAATACACTTTTTAATACCTTAAATCTCTAAAAAATTGTGTTTCATCAATACTTGAATTCAAAAATTTCTTGAAGCCATTATTATTCGGCGCGCCTTATCATGCGTAAGTTTGCTACGCCATCTCAACAAAAAGTACGTTTCCAAACTATGGCAATATCGTCGGGTTTTTACCTACATATTCGTGCTTTTCTTACCGTGTAGACACGTCGAAAACAATCATAATCTAATTTTTTTGAAAATCGACGTTTCGAAAATCCATGTTTCTGAAATCTTTGACGGTTTTAATTCCTTTTCGCTTTAATTGAGGTTACTGAGTCTTTCTCATTTTTCGAATACCATGATAAAATGTGGAATGAGACCGAAATGGGTTTGATCAGTATTCGCCCTAAAGAAATAATTTTCTTGAGTCAATGGAAGGACGGGCGAATATCCCAATACTTTCCTATTCTTCGCTTTTTAAAGAATTATTTAAAAAATGGAAATGTGGGTATAAAGAATTTAACCTATAACATGAGCAATCATGCCAAAAGTATGTTTCACGAAGATACTTTCAACATCGTCTTTGTTCCGTACTTTTGTATAAAAACCTCATGCCCTGCGGCCTTTTTCGTTCCTTTCAAGACTGCGAAAAAAGTGTTTCGTCAACGTTCCTTTATCCGAAAAATTTATTTACCTTTAATTTGATATACATGTTTCACCATCAATATTTCATTACTTTTCTATTCTTCCTCTTTTTCTATTCAATTTAACCATCACAATTTTAATTTCATATGTTTAACTTTTCAAGTAAAATCACGACAGCCCCAATCGGAATGCTGTCGTGCGCGAGTCGGCAGCTTAATTGCGGGCTCACGTCGCAGATCCGCCCGAAGAGCGCCCTTTTTGCGCAGCAGCAACAGTCAACGGGGCCCGAGTATGGGTGGGTGCCATTCATGCGTGAATTGATTTCGCGCTTTATGAAGCTTATCTTGGTCTTTAAGTGTTTTCAACTTCATGGAAAGATGATGAAACCTCTCTTCAGGAAATTTTTATTGTGGGAAAAATGTTTTGTAACTGGAATTGACCAAATCTTGGTTTTTACCTTTAATGCTATCTTCATTCGAAAGGAGTTCAATTTTTTCGGACCGGAAATTGTTGAAAGCGAAATGTTGTGGTTTAATAACCTTTTTGCGATAAGATAACCTGGCTTGCCGTTTTAAAGGGACCGGCAGGGTATCTGGATGTGTATATGAATTTTTGTTGACCGTGAATTTTGACGATATTGAAATCCATAGCCGCTGATCCAGAAGCTTGCCTTTTACGTCCCTTTAAAACGTCATTTCGCGGTATCGATCTGCTTGCGAATCTGCATACCTTCTGAGGGCAGCACGGCCCGCGGCGCCAGTTTCCCATCATGTCTTTCGTAGTTTTCTCCGCTCTCTCTCTCTCTCTCTCTCTCTCTCTCGTTCTCTCGTTCTCTCGCTCTCTCTCGCCTCCCAAAGGGTATTCGGGTCCGTCCGCTCGATTGATCACACCGCGCTGGCGCGCGTATGCAAAAAGTGGTACCATCTGGTGGTTGCCCTTCGCTCCCCTGACATTCCCAGCACCATTGCCTCGAAAAGAAACGTTTTTTTTAAGTTACCGAGCAAAAAGCAAAAGAATTTCGCGGGCGGGGATCGAACCTGGGTAGTGTGGACGGGAGGCTAGAGCTTAACCAATGCACTACGCTTCAGTTAGCGCCCATAGAATTCAAATTCTGGCTGAATATCTTGAAATAAAGTGTTAGATCGCGACGGCTTAGTTATTAGTTGCAGCAAATTTTGCGGAAGTAATAAAAAAGACGAAACACACATTTTTCAAAAAATCACGATGGGTCGCGCGTTTTTGTACCTTCTATGTTTTAATCAGCAAACCGTCTTATAATATAGTTTTTATGCTAATAAAATTACATGAATTTCATGCAAATAAAATTCGAGAGCCTATTTTTTTTGGTAATTGAAAAGTAACGAAACCCACTTTTTTACACAGAAAAAGTTCGATTTCAGCAAAAAAACTCGACTTCGAAAGAGCCGAACCTAAAAATAGTATCTATACGGTTTCCGGCAAATATGAAAGATGATGCAGTTGCAAATCCGCCGAATTATTGTTTTTTTTTTGCCAAGAATCCTATTACCCAAGAACGAGTAACATCAGAATCTTTGCGTAAAAACCACAAATTTTTTGAACATTTGGTGCATTAAAAAATTATTAAAAATAAGCGTGACAGGCAAAAACAGGCATAAAATTTTACAATTTCATTGCTGAAAGTATTTTGGTTATTTTATAGCAATCAAAAACTACTTAAACCAAGATAAAAATACATAATGTATCACCAAAATGTATATTCCATAGACGGAAAAACGGATATTAATTGCCCCCTCCCCCCGCTAACAGTCCAGTTCCTTTAAATAAACGCCTGAGACCCCGATAGTTTTTGGCACTCGGCCGAGTGGCTAATTCCTCCTCCTCCTATGTTTTCCTTCAGAAAGTGAAAGGCCCGCCGCCGGGGGGTCATTTGGAGCGTGGTGTACGCTTGCGTAGTAAAGCGTTTTCGAGGCCACTGCAAAACTAATTAGCACCCCCCCAGTCCTCACTGGCTAGGGACAAAGAGCACATTTATTTTCGCGTACCCAACAACGTACTGGGGTGAAAATCTGAATTCGAACTGGTGCCGGGAAGCAGAATTACACAGACAAAAATTCTTCAATTGCCAAAAATTTTATGAAACACTTTTTAATAAGAAAAACTAAATTTTACTAAGAAGTAAAAACCTGTGAAAAAACGTGTATTCGTTTAAGGTTTGAATATAGATAATTTTACCCATTTAATTCTGTCTAAATTCTAGGTACATTCACCGTAAATTTAATTAATTAAGTGCTATACCAATTTACTTCGTGAATTACAACGTGATATCCAAAAACTAACCTTCTTAAATTTTCTCGTAATCGGTGAGCTGAAACACATTTTCGGCAAACATTTATTAAAATTTTCGTTGTTGTAAGGACAGCTTTTCCTTATTTTGCGAAATTTTTCAGTTTTAGATTCTTTGTAAATCAACTCTGCAAATTATTTAAATCTAAATTAAAGCATTTACATTAAATAAGCTAATTTTTTTAATAAATTTACTGCTTCCCAACTTCGATTTCCCCCCGAACACCTTGCTGACCTTGGGGCGATTTCGGCTGGTGCGCCCACCCTGGCGGCTAATAGGATAAGAATTGTCGGGGGGAGGGTATTTATTCCGGGGTGGCGCTGTATTCAAAGCGTCACTCCCAAAATCTGGGGCACCATTTGGGCGAACAATTCGGGCAGGGTTGGCTAAAATTTGGGAATGAAATAAAATGTTTCATCAACGATTGATACGCTCACCCAATAAAGATTACCTATTATTGTTAAAATTTTACATTTCCAAATTTCGTAAAAAATAATATAATCAATATTTCTGTTTGTACAAAGATCAGCGACCGCTTTGTTGAAAACCGTATGTTGCAGCAAATCTATTAGCCCGGCGACGGAGTAAATTATGATTCGGTTCCAATGGTTTAGATGGCTTCTTAACGTTAAACCTAGGACTTTTTGTGCATATATCAACTAAATAAAACAAAGCTATTTAGATTGATAATTAAAAACATGCGTAAAATATAAAATAACAAAATTACAAAAAAAAAATCAAAATTGTCACTTTTAAAAAGTATGTTTCACGCGCGGAAGAGTACGCAAAGTAAACCGAGCAAGCTATTCTGTCGACCTGTCGTTTCAAAAACGCGCAAAGTATCCAAACAAACGCGAAAAAATAAAATATACGAAAATAAAAAATTGGATTTAAAATCGTTTTTTTAAATATTATAAAAAATTTTTTTTTAGTGAGACGGCTGTGGCCCAGGTGGCCGCCGAGGTGATGCTCTTCCACGACGCGCAGAAGACGTGCGTTTTTATTACTTCCGGGTTTTATTATGTTTATTATTTTGTCTGAAATTTGGCGTAAATTCTAGGTTATCAAATGCGTAGAGTTATATAATTTTTCAAGCACGTAACTTGGAAACGTTTGGAAACATATTATTTCGAACAATGGGCCTTAATGCTTTATTTGCAAAACACGCCCTTTGATCTTTTGATAAAACATTGTTTTTTCCGATAAATAGCTAAAGTTAATTGGGTTATAATATTTTTAAGTGATGAAAAAATAATTTCAATATAATGATAGGCAAACCAAGATAATTAGTCAATTTTTAAAGGCTTGGAAACAACTCTTTTCTAGGCGGATCAGCTAAACTTTAATCGGGTTAGAATATTTATAAGTAATTAAAGGATAATTTGAATATAATAATAGTTAAAGCACCACAATTACACGATTTTTCACTGCTTTAAAAACACTTTTTCCAGGTGGATCAGCGCGCCGGGCGTGCCGACCAACCAGCCGTCGTGCGTCCAAATTCTGCAGCACAACCAGCAGCAGACGTTCCGGATAATTGCCACCCGGCAGGAGGTATCATTTTTGTAATAAGTAGAGGTATAAAAAACTCTTTTTTAAGCAATTAAAATTCAAAAAGTTAACGTGTTTTTTAAAATACTTTTGTGGCATTTAGCGGTAAATCATTGTGCTTTATTAAATTACGCTTAGCAAGACAAAAGTATGGAACATAAAATTATTGTCTGGAAAATAATGTTATAAATTTTATCAAATGGTTGGCTGGGATTAGCGATTAAAATATAAATTCGATTCAATTAAGATAATTAATTTGTATAGTATTAACAAAAATTATCAATAATTTTCCAAAAATATGTTGCAGCAACTCACAATATCTAGCCTAGCGAACGGCAATCAATTCCTGCTACATTTCTTTCAGCTTGCAAGCCTTAATTTAATGGAATAGATACTGTTTTTGTATATAAATTTTATTAAATTATATATAACAAATAAAAATATGTATAAATATCAGGAGAATTGATAAAAAATTGAAGTATCGCCGATTTTTATATTTTTTTGCAGGACGGCAGCCTGATCATGAACTGCCGGATACATCCGAGATTCAAGTACCACGCCGCCAGGCCGAATTTCCACCAGTGGCGCGACGACCTGAAGCAGGTAAGCAGAGGTTTTTGTGCTTTTTTGATGATTTCGGTGATTCTTATAACGAGGGCGAAATGCGTAAAAATGTTATATGTAAAATTTGTAATGTCTCTGAAAATTAATAAAATAGTTATTTCTATCAAGTGTTATTTTATTTATGTTTTTGTTGTTGATTTGGATTTATTTAATTTTAATTTATGCAGATGCTTTGTGTTCCAGGTGTAGCCTCACTTATCCGACTAGGGCAAAAGGCGGCGTAAAAATGTTTCATTGAAACATGTTAAAAACCCAATAATCGTTGCGCTAATATTCAGGAAGTTAATGTCTTCATTTTTATATATAAACTAACATAATAGTTATTCTTTTATCATTTTTTGAAGTTCGATAACAGCTATGGAAATCCTGCTAGGCCAAGGAGCACAAAAATATGTCATCCCAAATTTGTATACAATTGGATATTACTTGGCGTTATTCCTGAGTTTCCCCTGGCTTAATATTTTTAGAATTTCCTTGTTAGTAAATTTATGCATATACTCCTCGTTGTAGGTGTACGGCCTGTGCTTCGCCTCGGACCAAGACGCGCAGGCCTTCCAGCAGCGGATGGACTGGTCGATCTCGGTGCTCCAACAGCTCCAGCAGCAGATGACCAACGGCGAATACCACTGCCCAGGTAGGCTCGTTTTAATTTTTCGTTTAAAGCTAAAGAATCATTGCAATTTTTAAAAAAGTAATTTTAAAAATCCAGACAAATGGCAAAGGCTTTGGAATAACGCCTAATCGTATTTTTTCTTCGCAGCAACTGTTAACATCGAATTAACTGTTATGAAAATCCTAAGATAGGCCGATGGGATGCAACATGTTTTCTTAAAATCAAAACGTTAAATTGGATCACACTAATGTGCAGAAAAGATCCACCAAAAAAAATCCGACGGAATATTTACCCCGAAGACAGTTTTTTTAGAATTACTACTAGAGACTGAGATCTTGTTTCTTTCTTCGCTTTAATGCGGGGTGGTGAAACGGTAAATACTTGCTATGCCGAATTACAGTATGCCGATTATTGGTATGCCGAATTTTCGCTATGCCGAATTTCGCTATGCCAAATTTTCACTATGCCGAATTTTCACTATGCCCAATTTTCACTATGCCGAAATTCGCTATACCGAATTTGCACTATACCGAATTTCCACTATACCGAATTTCGCTATGCCGAATTTTTGCTACTCTACTACTATATACTCTACTTATATTAATAACTAATATTAATATGGCTGGGACTTTGCGGTCCAACAAAAAATCCTCTGCGCCTACGGGACCTACGATCTGCCCGAGTTTTTGGAAATTTCTAGGCTAACTCTAACCTTCTAGGCCCATGATATTTGAAAAAATAGTAAAAAAACGGGGAACATACCGCTTATCAAAATTCGGCATAGCGAAATTCGGCATAGCAAAATTCGGCATAGTGAAAATTCCGCATATCAAAATTCGGCATCGGGAATGGAACTCGGTGAAACATACCTATTTTGACGGCTTGAAAATATGAGTTTTACCGCAATCGGCTGTCAAATAAGAGGGCCTGGCTTAACAATGTCTATTGTTCGAATCTTTGAATTTCCGCAAAACTGCCGGTTACCGCCTCTTTTTGGATGCATGTTTCAGAAATTTCTCGTAACAGAATGAGGGTTTCTGACAATAATAATACACGAGCATAGCCAAACTAACAATGAATCTAAACGAGCTCTTTGAACTTAAGCGTGTTTTCTGAAATCCTGATGTTTCAAATATTTCTGAATAGATTTAATTTTCCCGAGACTTCAGTTTCTGGATTCGGACGTTTTTTCAATTCCTGGATTTTTAGAATTTTTTAGTTTCGATAAACCGAAATTTTATATTCAATTAATTTAGGGATTTCGGCATTCAAGTTTGTTTTTTTCGAGAAAATGATTTTCGACATGCTAAATTTTAACAAAATAAATAGGGCCCAATCTTTTTGAATTTTTCGCAACTTATTTGCCTGCCGGAACGGCGGTTAGAATAACCGCCCGCCATTGTTTGTCTGACATTTCCGAGGGTGGAAATTTTGGGGGCATTTCGGGTTTTGCACGTTTCAAATTTCCGTTTGCCCTGGGGACACGCGGTTTAGCGGGTACGCGACACGAGAATGCCCAGTCAAAAACACAACCCAAAAATTTGGCCTAATCATTTTTTTGAAAAGCTTTATTCTAATAAGATTTTTGGATCGGATGTTTGCCGTTTATTCAGCTTTAGCCGACGAGTATGCCATAAAATTAAAATGTTTAATTAAATTCTTTGTCATTCGTGTATTACATATTGTTTGTCGGCCTCGGCGGCGGCATCTATTTTTTACACGAAACATTTTTTATTTTAAAATTCATGAAATGAAAAAGGAATGAACAATCAATGAAAAAATGGATGCAAAATAAAATTTAAAATTCAATTATTAATATAAAGGAAAATTACGCTAATGAATTCGGTATAAATCCGATAATTAACAGTTTTCGATGAGTTAGAGAAAGAAAGCTGAGGATTCTATAAAAATCGTGGGGCACTACTAGGAAATTTTATGAATCATGTTTTTCTATCTCGAGCATTGGCGCTGCGAAAATTAAAAAATGTCCAAAAATGCCGGAAGCCGAAATATTTATGTTTTATTAAATTGCCTAGTGTCTTGCAAAAAAGTAATGGAATTGCATATTCTTGGGTGAGGTAAAGGCTGAGGAAAGTCGGTACTGTAGCTTACAAAAAACATGCGGCATCACTGTCAACAAATATCTATCAAAAGCTCTCTCTCTCTCTCTCTCTCTATCACTCGCTCTCTCTCTCACCCTCGCCTTTTATGCTATTGCTGTTTGTTAGTGTCCAGAGTACAGGCGGTGGCCTGTCCAGGGGAATGGCGTGTACTGGATTTTCGCAAGGGGGTCGGGTATTCTCGTGTATTTGCCCACCTTCTCGACGCCCATAAAAGCCGCACACCTCGAGCATGACGCCCTGATGGCTATGGCCGGGCTGCTGGCAAAAATGCGACAAGTTTTACACCTCCGGAGTTTTCTATGACTTCTTGACTTTGGTTTTTAAGACTAATTTTTATGTTACATTCAAAATGTCGAAAACGACGATGTCGAACTTCAAGATTTTCGACATTATGATTTTCGAGATTATGAAATTTCGACATAATGATTTTAGACATTAGCGTTTCGAGATGATCGAACTTTACCTTTTTTTAATTATGAAGCGTTCGAAGAAACAATTACCGTAGCTATTTATTCTCTTCCCCGTTGCTTTGATGAAATAAGGAGACGCAAAATTTAAGTAAATAGAAAAAATTAGTAAAGAAAATGTGTTTCAAAATTGACTTAACTTCTTAGTTCACCGCCTTCTCTAATCAAGACTCCGAAGAAGCCACGTTTGATCGTAAAAACAAAATTTCTCTTTCAACGCAGGTAAACGAAAATTTTGATGTTTCAAGATTATTCCTGACCCGCAATTCACGGCTTTGTTTAATAGCCAGATCATCGGGCTGAAGAAAAATAATTGCAGTAGGGTGCTTCACAGTTAATTCAAAACAGATTTTTTTTCTGATGGCCATTTACCAAAGCCCGCTAAAACCGTATACTTTTTTATGGGCTAAGCTTTTCATTGAGACCCCAATTTGTTAGTTTTTTCTCTTCCAAACCCCTTTAAAAATATTTTAAATCCCCGCAAAAATTGGCGAGGCCGGTCAGCAGACCGCCCGGTTGCTTGGAAATGTATTCTGGCGGCGCCCTAGACTCGGCCTTCCCCCAAAATTTCCCGAATTTTTCGGCTTCCCCCCCCCCTCGGGGCGGGTATGCATACCCGATTCTATAGAAGTAATGTGCCTGCCCCGATTTGCATTAGTTTTTACTGACATTTCTGGTTTTACTGCTTGTTAAAAACCTTTGCTAACTATTGAGTTTTTCAAAACGATGTTTCGAGGAAAATATCGGTGGCGGTTATAATTGAATTTTTACGGTGTCGAGGTGCCTGCGCATAAAAAAGTTTGGATCCGCAATTTTAGAGCTGGTAAAAAATTTTTTCAAAAATTCGCTTTTCTCTTCGCTAATTGATCAGTTCCGTCATCAATTAGTTGAAATTGCCGGCGGAAAACAATGTTTCAAAAAATTACCTTGGCTCGTAGCAACCCAGCATCTTAATTGGCTTATCCTTGATGCGTTTTCGACAAAATCACATTTTTACTGTGTAAAACGCCCGTCAAGTTGAGTTCATTAAATTAGATACCTTTACAGTTTACACGACAATTTTGATTCCAGGAATCGATACGTTTAGCTATGTTTTTTCGAACTATGGATTTTCGGCAAAGGCTTTGGCCTGCATTCAGCGGAAGATTAGGTAGAACAGATGAAACCGATTACCAAAGGTTAAGGAAACTGTTTCAAAAAAGTTCCTCTATCACGAAGCAAATAAACGTGGAATTTAGCCCCGGCGAATTTCGTATACCAGCAGAACTCGACAAATAGTGTTTATAAAAAGGAAACAGCTTCTGTAAATATTTTTAATTGAAGTTTGTCGTGCTAGACTTGTATTCGATTTCCCAAAAATATATTAAAAAGATTTTGTTATATTTTAGGAAACAATGTTTTATAGATTATCCTCAGTAGTGAAAGTCACAGCTAGCCAATTTAGGTCTTCGTCAGGCCATCTCACTACAAGTATTTTTAATAGGGTACTAGTAATTTTTCCGGCGAAATTTTGATTCTAATGTTTTAAAGCGGCGCCAATCCCTCAAACCTCATTCAAAAAAGTTGGAAAAATGATGTTTCGGATCAACGCCTAGACCGGCAAATTTCCTTCAATATAATGCCAGTTTGCTTGTCGCAAAGGCCGTAGCCTAAAAAGTAGTGCAAAACATAAGAAAATACCCCGCAAAAACGGGCGTAAAATAGGGTGACAGCGGAAAGGGGGCAAAGCCGAAAAGAGGGCGCACTAATACCCGGAGGGCTTATCCCACCCGGAGGCCTATTTTTCTGGGCTCTTCTAATGGCCACTCAGCCACCCGGGGTCCCACCTGTGACTTTAGTAAAGTAATAAAATTTCAAATAATGTTTTTTATATAAATTTCCAATTCCAATTTCTATAAAAATTCGCTGCAACCGTGTTTCATAATGAATTCCAGATGTTTATTTACAAATAGAGGCTTCAAAAGTTGGTTCCCATATTTTAATAATGGCATTGGGTGCTTTTTCATTATCGGGGGAGGGGTGGTCATGGGGGAGCGGAAGTTTTCGTAACTTATAGCTATTTTAAAGCAAAAATATTATTATATTCCAAACCGGAAAACCTCGAAAAAATTAACTAAATTTGAAAGCTGAGATTTTGGTCGAAAACGTCAGTTTCTCGTCCCAAATACGAAAGCAGCATTTTTTTATTGAAACTTAGCGGAAACACAGGGTTTTTTGCGTTCTGGTATCGGAAAAAATCTGCTAAACTGTTTCTCTTTTTCGCTCCCTCTCTCTCCCTCTCTCCCTCTCTCTCTCTCTCTCTCTCTCTCGCTCTCTCCCTCTCTCTCTCTGTCTCTCTGTCTCTCTCCCTCTCTGTCAACCTGTTCCTTAATCTCCCCCACCTCTACGTCCATATCTTAGCGTATGGCGTGCGGGGACGCTCCGGAAAAGTGGTGTACCTCTGTTTGTCTGTGTTGTCTGCCTGTATCTCTCTCTCGGCTATTTGTAGCAGTCATTCGGGGGGTTAGTTTAGCCGCGGGTACCCCTCACCTTCTTCACACATCTGAAGTACCCCCCGGGGTATTGTCGCTCCCGTTTTCCGTTTTTGTCCGTTTTTCGGTTCCACCCCAACTTCGATTGCTCTAGAAAAATTATAGTGAGAAACCAGGGTTGAAAAGCCGCTTCGCGACTTTTCAACCCTGGCCTCTCTGCGGGGCCCTTTGATACACGGGCACTTTGCATATAATAATTTGCATTAATATTACGAATTACGTTAGCGATAGGCACACCACGGGAATTACTTGAGCAACCGACTCGGAACCCCGCAAAGCCCAGTATGAGCCGAATTAATCCTCGCATGCAAATTGGCCTATTTCCATATGTTTTAAAAACTTTAAAATAAGGTATTAACCGACATTTTTATAAAAATCTGATCAGCGCGCAGTAATCTACGCCCTCGATTACCCCTAACCACTTTACTTCTGTACCATAAAAACCTCTTTCCTTCGAGTTATGGCTGGAACCCGGGTTTTTATGCAAAGTGTCCACACACACACAGAAACTATTTTTTTATATATAGTAGGATCTCTAGAAAAATTATGTGTGTCAAAACAACAGTAGTGAAGTTTCAAGAATGCTTGTTTTGAAGTTTTTATGAAACATAATTTTTTTGGACATCGCATGCACAACTGTTTCATGTTCCAGGAAAATCTATTCACAGATTCGTTTCGAACTAATTAACATGATTGTTTTTTAGGCATTTTGATTTTCGTAAACATGTATTAAATCTTATTTTATGCATTTTTATACATTTCGGTCTGACTTTCTATCAAAGCGTTGATATTTTTCTTATGACATATCAATATGCACTTCAATAAAAACGACCTCATTTTTCCGAGGTCCAGTTTTTTTGAAGCATTCAAAATTTAGAGATGTGTGCGGAGTCCTTTAGCGATTTCACGCGATAAGGCCTATCATCTCGTGTTTGTGAATGTTTTAGGTCATTAGAATTTTCGTATTGGAAACTGCCAAAATTCAAACGTTTCCAAAAAATGTTTCATAGCATGGTTAAAACATAATTGGTTTTTTCTCGCAATGATGCTTCAAGCTGCTGGCGGTAAATACAAAAATTCTATTTATTCACCTTTATGCCAACTGGTTTAAAATATTTATAAAATTAAATTAACCAAAAAATATGATAATTTAATTCCACCGCAACTCTGAACTTTTATAAGCATGTTTCGTTTTTTCTCAAGAATATGTTGCTTCCTTTTAGAAAAATATCTCGCTGTATATTACTCCTTTTGCTTCGTAACAGCATTTGTTTACAGAAATTCCTTATTAACCACGGCGGTAACTGCCTATTTGCATCTACGGATACGGTGGCCCGGAAAATGGTGCTGTGCAGCCTGTGTTGCCACCCAAAACCCTCCGAGGCGTTTGCCGCCAACGTCGAGCCGATTTTTCTGAAAAAGGAGGCCGCTGGTAATTCGGCGGAAAGCTGAAATATATTTTTAAATCTTGTAAAAGCTTCAATTTTGTCATTATTATTGTTCAATTTATTAAGCTTTAAAATTCGTGAATTAAAAAATTTATTGAAATCGAACTATACTTGCAGTAACTGCCTTATAACGCTGACTATTACTCGACTTGAATGACCAAAAAAGTGTGTTTCATAAAATTATAGTACGCAAATCAGTTTCCGAACGCCAATAGGAACTGGGATGCTGCTTTAGTAGAAATAAAAGAGAGGACATCCCAAAAAGTATCAAAAATTAAAAATAATAAATTATTAAAAATTAATGGAATTAAATTTAATTGAAGGAAACGACACGCCACATTGCGTGAAAGCCCAAACTACCGATCCTTAAAAAATTAGAAACATTTTTCCGCAATTCAGTGAGAACAGACACGAAATAAGTTAAATTAACAGAAAAATATACCGAACAAATCGTATTTAAATATCTTTCAAAATCTTATATTCCAGATCAAGTCTACCAAGACCCGACGCAGCACCACGCCCTCCACCACAATTCCTCGGCCCCCACCTTCAACTCGCAGCCCAGTTATCATGAGCACGAGCAGCCCTTCAGGTGGGTGGATTTAGACATTGCAGGATTATTAATTAAATTAAATTATATTAAAAATGATAATTACCTCGAAGGATTTCACTAATTTACTGCGAAAACTTAATTTCTTTTACCTTTTCGCTCTTTCTTGTTTATATCTGTTATTTTTTGGTTAAATTTAATCGAAATCCCCAGTCCGCCAAAAATTCATGTTTCATCGAACCTTGGTGGCCCCGGAGTTTTGGAAAAACTAATAAAGACAAAATCCACGGGCTTAATCCAAAAATGATGTTTGATGATACTTTAAAATCCATGATTTTCCTCTTTGCCGTAGTTAACCAACATTTGATGATTAGGGCAGCGAACTAGCAAAAGTATACCATAAATATGTTTTGCGAAAAATTGTTTCAAAAATGTAAGCAATGGCGCAATGGAAAAAGCTGATCAGTCAGATTGACACATGTGTCTTTTTCTATATTTTTAAAACCATTCAAATATGGTAAAAAATGATCGGATTACCGTAATTAACTACTGTACACTGAATAATTTTGCCCTTCAAAAAATCAGCAACAACATAATATCAAAATGAAATACTATGTTAAAACAATAAATTTAGCAATCTTTATCTAGGGTCATTTATGAAATTACGTCAGTTTACTGTACAATAAAAATGTGAATTGCAAACTTGAGCGAAATCGGATGTTTCACGTCACCGTAAAATGCTGATTTTTTTTATATATGATTCAGGGTTTTCGACCCAGCCTCATTTTATCTTAAATTAACGCTAGTGTAGTTTTCAATAAAAATGCGAGTCGCATATTTAAGCGAACAATTTTAAAAACTAAATGTTTCACTTCACTGTAACATTGCAATTTCTCGGTTTTCATTAGTTTGTCGGTTCTCGGATCCTTGCTCATTTTATCGGCAATCTTAAGCAAAAAGCTGCAACAAAATGGATGTTTTCTTTTGGGGCGTCTATTATCGAGTGATGCACTAAAAACATCCCCCCCAGCTGACTCATCGCCTCGCAAATAGCCCTAGCGCATTTCGGTGAACGTGTGATGCTGACAAATCCCGGCCGGAAATGGCATAAAAAGTCGATATTTCCCCTCTTTAGCTTTCGCTTTTTTAGTTTAAATATATTATATTTTAATTAGAATATTTAAGTAGTTTAGCGATACTAAATAAACGCTTCTGATGTAGAAATTACTTCCCCCAGATCCTGGCCAGTCCGCAAAAAATTAATGTTTTAGGCTTTGAATTAGTGGCCCAGTTTCCAAATTTAATAATGGTCGGCCGAATCTTCTCTCTATTAATAATATACAGCGTATTCTTATGATTTTAGGCATTTTTAGTAATTTTTGATTGCTAGCAAATTGCCAAATTATTGTAAAAAAATTGAAAAATTTAAACTGTTCATATTTTTGGTTATTTTCATCCACATTTTTGACGAAATAGTCAAAATGTTTCGAAAACTTTGATAATTTTGTTAGATTTTTATACCAAAAAAAACTTTTTAGAATGGAATAAAAAATAGGCGGTCGATAATCCGGGGTTTTGCGCGTAAATTTCGAAAATCGGTTTTTTTAAAATGTGTTTTATATGATTACTTTAACTATATAAAAAGAAACGAATAAAGAATAATAGTAGAAATTAAATAAAGATTTTTTTCACAAAAATCGTCCCTTGGAGAAGGCAATACTTGATTTAAAAATTCATATTTCCTGTAAAATTTTGAAACAAATCAATTTCAAACGCTCTTTTTCAGCCGGAAAACCTCGCAGCCGCAAATGACGAGCCATCAAATGATGCAGCAGCAGCAGAATTTGCAGCCCGTCGGAATGAGCCGGAGAACGTCGCAGGTAGATAAATATCGATTGATTCTTTAACTTTATTGGATTTTACAAGCGGTATTTTTTAACGATTAAGACGAAGGACTGTCGAAAAGAACAAATTCATTAGAACAAATTAATTACCACGAGAAGCGCAATAATCTGAAACATGGTTATCGAACAGGGTTTTTGGCCGCATGAGCATGAACTGATGCTCCTTTAACGCTTAAACGTAAAAAGTTGAACGGGAATTTTGTAGGGATTAATTTAGGCTAGCGGAGTGGGCTGCATTAAATCGATTTAAGTGCAAACCTCAAACTTTTTTACTGAAACATAATTTTCAAAACCACTTTGGGCGATTTAATATACGAAAAGAAGGCTCTTGAAAGTGCTAGTTTTCTGAACATTTGGACTCAAACAAAAATTATTCTTATTTAGCTTCATTAAATTAAATTACTAGGTATTTAAATTTAAGCGAAACATGGAGTGGAACGATTTGAAACGATTTAATCGCAAAATACTAGATAATTTTTTGCAACTGCATTCCTGGAAAGATTTATGGATTTTAAGTTGACGGGGATATCTGAATCGAAACCGCATGAAAGTTAAAGTTTTGTGAAACATCAATGCGCAAAAATACTACCCAAATTTAGCTCCATTAAATTAAATATCTAGGTATTTAACTTCAAGCGAAGCGTTGGGTTGCAAGAATTAAAGCGATTCAATTGCGAAAGCCAACCGATGTGTCTGAAACAGCATTTTTCAAAAGATTTTTGGGACTGTCTTTCCGACGTCGAATATCTGAATCGAAGCTGCATGCAAGCAAAGGTTTTAAGAAACATTATAGCACAAAAATATTTTGTACTATATTTAATGTCGTATAGAAGTATTTATAGATGTTTAGCTTCATAAAATTAAATATTTAATGGAATAGCATCAAATAATCAAAACCATTTCAGGGGAGCAGCATCGGCAGCCAGGGCAGCCAGTCGACAATGGTCGCCAATATGTATCAACAGGTACCGTATATTAGGGAAATTCGGTTTAAAGGGATTGGCAAGCCAATATTTCCCTCATTTATAGCCAAAAACAAGTCGAATTTTAGAAAACCCAATTTTTATAAAGTTGTAATCAAAATAAATTTTGGAATTTTTCCTTATTTGGTATAGATTTATTTTTATTTAGACGGTCGGTTTCGCACAATGATAACCTTCACAAATCTTTTTAAAAACTTGTTTTTGAAACGTACTTTTCTTTCGTGAAATAACTTTGACCTTCGCGCCAACCAAATTTAAATACCAACAGCAATTTTAAATAGGGATGCATCTAAAAATCTCATTTTCCAGAATGTACCATAATCGGAAATTTTCTATTTCATGTCATTTCTTTTGGCGTTCAAAAATAGACTGTTTCCGTCAGCATTTCGAGACAATTGTAGCATCAATATACTTGTTGCTACATACGCTTCTCGAAACACTTTTTGGGAATCGAAATTATGAAAATTTTGAAATGCATTATTTTTCTATTCCCAACCTCAAAAACCAGCAATTCCGCTAAAAATGCCCAAAAAATTTGCCTAGCAGCTAATCGAGCGCTCGGGCGCCACCGCGGCGCGTGTTTGTTCGAGGAATTTGAGCCGATTTTTGGGGGGCCCTGGGACGCCTTGCCTGAGGGCAAATTCCCCCGAAAGTCCCCATTTTGCCTCCCCGAAAACAACATTTGGATTCCCAGCTGCATCCTCTTTCTATTAACTTAAAATCCTATTAGATTCCCAGATTTTCTGTATTTTTACTAAATTCTAAATTCTAGTAAATTTCTACAATATCTACTAAATCTCCTGGCTTCACGGGCCCTTTAAAACCCCGAAAAAATGCTCGACGCGAAGAACCGAAAATTGCGCAATATGCTGCAGGGCGCGCTGGCCGTGTCGGTGCGTCTTTTTGCGCCCGGGCCGGCGCCGCAAAAAATGGCCATGCAGGAGGTACTGTAGAAAAAGAGGCAATTGTTTCGTAAGAAATTTTAGTCATAATCCGAAGGCCCAAAATCATGACAGAAAAATACCGACAGGCCCAAATCCCGTTACCGAAAATACTGGCATTTAAAATCCCGACAGCCAAAATGCTGACATTTGAAATTCCGACACGCAAATCCCGACAGCTGAAAGAATTCCCGACAGGACAGGAAAATCCCGACAAATTCTTGACACCAATTTGAAGGCCACTCGCTTCCATTTAAAATGGTCCATTAAAATCAACTTTTTTACGTTCTGATGAGGGTATTACATAAAACATTGATTTTAAGAAAAAATATCGAAATTTTCAGGGTATATTTTTCCATTATTTGATTAATGCAATGTTTTGTTTTCAGTCCTCCGTGCCATCTCCATCTCGAGCACCAGCCCCTCCTCCTCCCCCTCCAGCAGCCCCGGCTTCAGCGCCTCCTCCAGCCCCTCCACCACCTGCCGCCCCCGCGCTACCCCCTGTTGGAGTTGGTGAGTGTTTTAAAGGGAGAGTCACAGCAAGAACATGAGCGGAATTGGGGCAGGCTAGCAAAGATTATTGGACTGGCGGTTTTGGAAGGCAAATTAACATTGGGAAGTCCGCTTGGTAGCTTAAATTCGGTGAAACCTAAAGCTTTTTCCCGCAAATTGACACAATAAATTGGAGCCTACTAGACCATGATATTTTTTAAAGGGTTTTTGCTAAATTTTAGGTATATATAAGGGATAGGCACTTTATAAAAAGTCACCATGAATAAAGATATCTTGATAAAACTGACTGATTGGCCATTTTTGCGACTCCATAGATGTGCTGAAACATCCAAATCAAAAAAAATTTTAAAGCAGGTAACTGGCCACGAATTTTTGAATATAAAAAACTGATTCTTATTTAAGAGCCAATCAAATTCCATAAAGAAGTATTTATTACCGAACTGAGGACAAAATAAATTTGATTGTTTTAGGAGCTCCTCCACCCCCGCCACCTCCTCCGCCACCTCCGCCACCCGGCGGCCCAGGCGGGCTGACGATGGCTGATCAAATTAAAGGTACAACAATTGAGGTGCAGCAAATTGAGATTAAGAAAAAATGTGTTTTACGAAAATTATGAGGCCAAGAAAGATTTGAAAATTTACGGATTTTTCGGTGATGGCAAAGCAATAATGTCTATACGGGGGTGACACCACGACAATATTTAAAAATGCTGGAAAATCGAAAAATCAAAAATTTTAGTTAAGGTTTGATTTAATATGATGCCTTCATTCAATACTTCATTAATATATTATTTCCTTTAACGCTTAATTTAATCCCTTTTATGATAAATGTTTAAAATAAAAGAAAATTATAAGTTTCTAGCAGCGCGAAAGCTTTACTCGCTTGATAGATACCTTGAGTTCTAATGATTTTCTATATAATTTCGCTTATAGAAATTGTCCATTTATTTATCCCTCTCAATCTTTTTTTAATTAAAATTTGTTTCACGATGGTGACCGGCCCGATGAGACAAAAATTTCTTTATTGTGTGGCAAGAAGAAGTGGGACCAATAATTTCTATGAACCATACTCATTTTTTTAGTCGGAATCACGCTTCGTTAAACCCATATTTATTTCATTATATTGCATTGTTTGATCCAAGGTTTAATTGATTACTAAATTTTCGTTGATAAATATACAACAATAAAAAGAAAATTATAATTACTGACCTTTCAAAGATTTTCTGTGCTTATTTAGTTCTATAAGTTCTCTATGTCTATATGCCCTTAAATTTATTTTTTTTATTAAAAAATGTTTGACGCCGGCAAACAGTGAAAAGATATAAATGGCGTGTATTGCGTCCCAAGTAGTAAGCTCGACCAATAATTTTCGTGAAACATACTTCGTTCTTTTTCAGCCGGAATCACGCTTCGCAAAACTACCACCGCATCTGCAGCAGCCTCATCCTCAACCCCCGGAAAAGAAACGCGGAGTCAGAGTCTGGGCGAGGCCCTCGAAAAACCGGCACCACCTGCAGGTCAGCCAAATGTTTCAGCTAGTTGTGACTATTTTGGCATACCTTGAACCAGCATTAATGGTTCCTTTTCGTATTTCTAGCCCTTCTCAACCAAATTAAATAATGTTAAAAATGAATCTTTAAACAACTAAAATTAAGCCAATAATAGTAATGAATTAAATAAATCCCCCATTTTTTTCGGTTGCGACTAATCCGTAAACTTTTTATTTCCAAAATTTTTAAATGTTTCAAATTCAAGACGGGTTCGTAAAAAAACCGCGAAGTATTATTCCATCCCGGCGTTTGTTCGTTTCTAAAATGTCTGAACTAAAATTATCTAAAGTGTTTTTCAAATATAATTTTAATTCAATCTTATTTTCAATTTCAAATTTTCAGGCGCGGCCGGCGGAGGGAACAACTTGATGAGCGAGCTGATGCAGACGATCAACCGGAAAAAGAATGCGCAGGCCCAGCGAGATTCGCAGGACAACAAGAGCAATATATCGAATGGTAGGAATTTGCATATTTTTAGAGAGCGAAACTGAAGACGATGAGTAACTTACTAGCTATGCGATAAAAATCCAGCCTAGTCAATTCGTTGAAACTTGATTTTTCTCAGAATTTCTCTCTGTGTATATGGACACATATCTCTCTTGCTCTCTCTCTCTCTCTCTCTCTCTCTCTCTCTCTCGCTCACTCTCGTACACGCAAAAAATAGAACAAAATTAGTTTAAAAGAACCAGAAAAGCGGCCTGAAAATCAATGTTTGAAAAAAATTGTTAAGCCGGAAAATTTTTCTCGAGTATAATATTGCCTTCAAATAATCGTGTTACTATTTTTCTTTGATTATTATAAGTATTGTTGCTAAATTAATTTAGAATCAGTCACAGATCAAAATAATAAGAAAAACGCTTTTCGATCGACTTCTAGGATACGGCAGAATAATTTGACAAAACTTGTTTCAAAAAAGTTACTGGTCACACAATTAATGATCAAACCGCTACGTTTTTCTTACGTCATATTTAAAATATTTTTCTCTATGAGAAAATAACTATGATTTAGGTTCCGCCGATTCTGGCACATCCTCTTCTTCTGAAATTCGGCCGCCGCCGCCCCCGGCGACATCAGCGAGTAGTGCAGCGCCAGCCGTCAAGAAATGGGAGCCGGTGAAGGTAATCCGATGCGCCGATCAAAAAAAAAAGAAACATAGATGTTGTAGCAAAACGAGCATGAGGCATCAGTTAGCAAAAACAAATCGAAAAATAATTAGTTTCAATCTTTCAAAATATACATTTCTTGATGTCTAAGATAATTCACATTTGCTGAGGGATGCTTATAAGTAATTATGACGATCATGAAACACCCATTTTTTTGTAAAAACGAATAAAACAATTGGTTTGAATTTATTAAATATATTTTCTGATTTTTACATAATTATTAATTAAAAATAATAATTAAATATCTATTTTACGCTATGTTGAACTTTATGTATTTTGTTCTGATTCAGACAAACGGCATCGTCAACGGCATCGCCGCCGCAGCTCCGGAAAGCCCGAAAACGCACAGAAAGTAGGTTCAATAAGTAATTGCTTTTTTCTAAACTAGAAAATTTAAAACATGTTTCACTAAATTTTCGCAATAAAGCTGATTTTAGGGTTTTAATCTAGCTTCCGGTGTGAATCCCTTAAAATCTCGTCAAAAAATTTGCATGTTTCGGCAATTACAAAATTAAGAACGCGGCCTCATTTATTTAATCGAAGGAGATTCCCGACTAAATCGCAATTGCAAAATATCTATTTTTCCGCTGTTTCTTAGAACCTGATTCTTTTCTGGATTATGTTATTTATTCTATTACTTACTATATAACGTATTTTAGAGCCCCGTCCGCCTCATCTATCAGCACACCGCAAGACGCAGCTGGGAATACGGTAATTATTCCCTTTTAAAATACTAAAAATAAGGTTGGCGAGTAGCTTGTAAGTCTTGATTATATGTATATCACCAGTCCCAGGCGACTGGCAAATCAACTAAAACAAATCTTTCTAAAGGATTTACTAATGACTGGGTAATCAAATCATTTCAAAAAGGATGATGTTTCGAAAAACTTAGTTTAACCAGCCTAATAAAAACTAATATTGCACAGTTTCGCTAAAGTCGAGTATAACACCCGAAATCGCGAAACTGCATTTTGGTAATGTCGCTAGTTTTTCATGGCCATTTTTATAGTAGTAAAACACACTTTTTAAAATCGCAGCGCTAAAACCATCTGAGTTTTTAATTTTAATTGTAATAATTCAAAAGCATCTAACAGCCCCCGTTTTTATTTCAAAAGGGCTGATTGTCGTTTTGCGAAAATTTTTTGATCGAAATTTGAATGCCTTTTTCCCTGGATTATTAATCACAAACATTTCGACAATTGAAATTTCGGCGCTTTAAAACTTCGACAAAATGATATTTCGACAAAACGATGTTTCGAAAAAGTGTTAGCAAATCTTTAAAATCAGTGCTTTTAATGTTTTTAGATATTCGAAAAAAAGATATTTCCCTACTTTTGTACCAACCATATAATTTTTACTATAAAGTAATTAAATTCGCCGTTAAGGTATCCCCCGAATTCCTGGAGCGCTTCCGCGCCGACCTGATGGCCGAGGTGAAGGAGGAGATTGCGCGCGCCAAGCAGGATATCATCGACGTCATCCGCCAGGAGTTGCAGCGCAGATGAATTTAACTCGGACTCTGGATTTAATTATTTAAAGCCCACATTTAATTGCGATTTTAAAGGGGGCGTGACATGGAAAAGCGCCCTGTCGCTTCCCCTTTAAAATCCAATCTTTCAGCCCAAAATGACCTGTTTTTCTAATCTGTCCAGTTAAGTCTGCCCTAATTTGGTTGGCTAAAAATGGAACTTTGTCTATTTTGGAACTGAGGAAATGTGTTTCTAAAACGTATGTATGAGGATTTTTGGCATTAATAAGTCTCCACCTCCTTCAAAAAAATTTAAATTAAAAATGACGGAATTTAACGCTACGGCGACTTAAAAATAGAAAGAAATAAGTTTCAGACATTTTTTAATTAAGTTAAAATTCATTTTCACTATTAGGCCTTCAAAATCAAGGAAAACATAATTATCCATCGATTCCAAAAAGGCCAACTTAAAACCAGCCATTTTTAATTATTGTAAACTACTGTATCCTGCTATAAAACCCGTTAAATCCAATATTTGGCAAAATACCTCCCCACCCAACCGGCAATTTCAATTTTTCAATACCCCACGAAAAGGCACTTATTCCATTACTCACCTTTATTCTTATCTGCTCCAAAATCAATCAATTACCTTTTTCCTAATCCCCGATTTTTAAAAATTTTTGTAACACATATTTTCCGATAATTTTTTTGGCTGTTTTGGATGCTTACCCCCTCCCTTTGGGCCTTGTAAATATATTTGGTGCATTATAATCCATTTATTCCGATTTTATTATTATTTAAAGTGTAGTTTGTGTCGATTGCTCCCTCCCCTCACCCTAGTTGCTCCAAAAAACCCCACTCGGAAACAAATAATCTCCGCCCCGCCACCATCTACTCGCACTTTAATTTTCGAATTTTCGAATTTTTATTTTATTTTATGTTAATTTGTGAACCCACCCACTACCCCTTGCAGCTGGCCCGGTTTTGATTGGTGTGTGTGTTTGATAATGCTTGTTTTTTTTAGTGTAAGGGTTGTAATTTGGAATCGAGCGGAATCGGAACCGATTTAACATAGGCTTGGCCTAGGCTTCGGCTTAGCTTAAGCTTGGCTTAGGCTTGGGCTTGGGCTTGGCTTGGGCTTGGCTTAGGCTTGGCTTAGGCTTGGCTTAGGTTAGGCTTAGGCTTAGGCTTAGACTTATGAACCGAATTTTTTGCTGTATTCTATTCCATTCCGAACCTTTCCGAAGTACAACCTGGACACTACAGTAGTACCCTACGTGCCCTCTACCATTGGTTTTGATGTCTCCTCCATCCAATATGCTCCACCTTACACCCGCTTTACACCGTGTCATCAAATTTTTCGTACTGTCGTGCAACAATATTGTGGTTTCTTCTCTGCCCCTCTCCCTCTCACTCTCTCACTCTCTCTCTCTCTCTCTCTCTCTCTCTCCCCTGGAGTTTGTGACTATTTATGCGCGTCTTTTTACAGTTTTTTCCCCTCATGTGTGTGCCCTTCGGAATGGAATAAAAATATTTGGAAACATGGGAAGAAGGGGAGCAGGGGAATTTATGACACCACCTTGTCCGAAATCTGGCCCCCGCCTCTTCGTGTGGATTCCAGGCAACTAGTCAGATGCGACGGCAACGCGCCCGCGCCGCATAACATTTTGCGCCTGTTAGGACGTGAAAACGCTTGAATTTAAAAAGTCTGACGCTATTTTTGTGATCCACATTGAATTTTTTTGATCGTTCTAGACGTTTTAATTATGGAAAATGATCAGAGAATGACCGAGATCGAGTGCGAGAGGGTGCGTTACAAGGCATTACGAACACATGCAAGCGCCGTCCACTGAAAAAGTCGTTTTCGCCCCAAGAATATTTCGGTTTACTCGAACATTTTACGTTTTTTTCGCAAAGAAATGACTGTTCTGGGTCTTCTCGGCAGTGAAGCGTTCGATTTTTGACGAGTAGGCCTAATCCCAGCACGCGCGAATTTCGGCTTCCGAGCCCCTTTAAAGAAACATCCAAGCTAGTCCATGGCCATGCGACCCCAGAATTCCCAACTTCCGGCTTTTTATGAAAAACCAAAAAGTTGTCAAGGCCGGGGGTCGAACCCAACATTTTTTGGATACTATACGACAGGATTAATTCTGATTGGAGCTGGCCAAAGTCGTTGTTATTTACCGAAACATGATTTTTTTCTGTGTCGGAAGCGTTAATATTGTCGATTCTATTTCGAAAGAGCTTACTCGCAATTAAAACATAAAAAGAGCCTCTTGACATGGGTCGACGCTTGCATGCGCCGCATAAGCGTGACTGGCCACGCTCTTCCGAAGCGTGGAGGACCACGCTTATGCGGCGCTTTACGCGTGCTTTTTCACGCGCGCGATTTAACTCCAGATGCAAATCAAAAATTTAAAGGGCACATATTTATGGTTTCGATTTGCAAAAATGAATTACCGATACATAACTATCAGAGTCATCTTTAAATTTTGATAAATAAACAAGATAGATCGTGATCCAACTTCTTGTTAGTTAAATTCTCGAAAACGGATCGATTTTTGCTTTCATGTCCCTTGGAAAACTTTGATTTTGCATTTTGATAAGCTTTGCATAAGCGTTTCCGGAGCGTGGCCGGCCACGCTTATGGGATGAAGGTCGACCCATGTATACTCTTGAAGCCCTCATACTAATAGATTGCAGCCTAAAAACGGACGAGAATTTATTGTAACTCGAGAAGACCGGGGGCTGGTCCATATTTTCCGAAACATTGTTTTAGGAGAACCTCCCCTAAAGTATATTAAATGATGAATGCTGTTGATGTTAAAGAAACAGAGATTGTTGAGGAGGCAATTCCAACCTTTTCGTCACGTTAAAACATCTTTTTTAAATAAACGACCAAACAGCCAGACGGTTCCCTAAAACACGCGCAATTAGCAGCTAGGCGCAACATTTGGTGGTCGACTATTTTGTGCCCTTTTTGGGGGAATGTTTGCCCACTCCCCCCGCCGCTCGCTTTGATGCCCCGAGGGCAATTTAGGGATTTACCCAGTTAATCGCTCTCATCCCGCGCCGACAATGACATATGGACGTTTTTAAAGGGCCATGCCAGGTAAAGATCGCAAGAAAATTTGAAATTCGACTTTGAAATTGATGTATTGTTTTAGCAGCCAGTGAACCGAAAAAATTCTTTTCTGGAAGGTTAAACGCCCAAAATAGTTATCACCTCTGGTACCGTGGAATTAAAGTTGCTAAAAACCATGGTCGATTTGAAGGGTGCCGAAACCTATTTTTTTTAATGTCCGGCGCTTTTGATGAATGTCATACTTTGAGCAGGAATTATCAACATCAATAGATTTAAATAAATTACAAAATTACGTACAAAATAAGGTAATAATTTTTCCTAGAAATCGCCGATTTAATAATGTACTCAATCCTTGTTGTTGGGACTTATTAATATTATCTATTCCTTAAAGGTATATCTCGATTCAGGTAAGCGCTGTAGCATTTATACAATTTGAACTGAAACCAAATTTGAGTCCGGAAAGGACATTTTTGTACCAAGAAAACCGCGTGTTTCAAAAGCGCTGCATCTGTCGAGCGTTTAGAAAATGCCAATCGGGTATCAGTATAACAACTTTAGTTCAATAATTATTTTACTTGTAAGCGACGTTGCTTATCGAAAATCCATAGTTATCCCCGAAAGAAAATGTTTCAAAATTACAACAGTTCGCGCTGAATTTTTTGACCCCAATGCAACTGCGCCGCATTTTCACGTTCTAAAATTCCAGCCATATGCAAATTATAGCCGCCAAGGCGTCAAGCCGGAGGCCCGGCCTTCACCTGTAAGTGCCTTTATGCCTTAAGGGCATAAATACGGGACGAGAGAAAGAGAGAGTGAGAAAGAGAGAGAGAGAGAGGGCGAGAGACGCGCCTTCGCGGATTAAAGGGATTATCAAGGGCATCCGGGCTGCACCGTAAGGGCCCAAAATATGGGCCCAACTGCCGCCAGACGCCACGGATTTGCATGCGCGACCCGGAAGAGCAACAGGTCAAATTGGGTGTTTCAAAAAATATGCAAGCAATTGTTTTGAAAGTTTTTAGACTGGCAAGACGTAAAATGCGTTATTCTGGAGCACACGTTAAGACACTCGCCAAAACTACGGCAACGAATTCAGGATCAAGCGCTTTATCAAAAATCGGGTCACTTCGACTTCCGATTTTTATTAAGAGACCTGGTGGGTTGAAAAGATGCAAAACTGTGTTGCATTGCCTCCTCATTTATAAAAAAATCTAACCTTTCCAGTAGTAATAGAAACATTTTCCTACAAATTTGATGTTTCACCGAATATATTACAGGTAGGCCTTACAGAACCAGCATTAAGCAAAAACGGTTCCATGACTATTTTAATCCTTACATCGATTTTTGATATTGAAGGATTTAATTTAATTTGTCGTGAACATTCCAGTCGCTACGACGACGCATTGTGTGTAAATTATAACTTACTATTCGAGTGTTGACTAAAACATGTTTTTCTTAAAATTTTAACTAAAATTTATTGAAATAATTTCGGTATTAAATGCATATTTTATTTATAGTTATTTATATTTAAATCGTAAATAATTTCAATTTAAATTTAAACTTCCTAACTTTCCTTAATTCCTCCCAATAACACCGGGCAATCTAGCAGAGACCCTTTGACACCCTCCGCCCGGCCACCCGTAATTAATTGTAAGGCGGAAAAATTGCGTGGTACCTCATCTCCCCCATCTGGACGGCATGTCCGATTCTCAAATTTCGCCTAGGGATGTGGCTGAGGGGTGGATATTTGACACCCCGGCTACCGTACCCAATGCACATCCGCCACCGGATCTAATTAGTGGGATATACATGGATATATATCTTGATCTGTCTCTCTCTCTCTCTCTCTCTCTCTCTCTCTCAAAGAACGTTGATGCAAAGAGTAGCTTTAAAATGTAACTAATTTGCCAAATAACTAGGAGGGGGGGGGGGGGGGGGGGGGGGGGGGGGGAGAGAGAGAGAGAGAGAGAGAGAGAGAGAGAGAGCTAGAGAGAAGGAGATATTTTCGATGTAAAGTGCCTAAATTGTCGTTTGAGTAGATGTATGGTTTATATTTTTTTACCCAAATCAAAAGTTTTTATAATTTTGTTTAAATATAGGTAAGCCCAGGCATTATGGAAAGTGACAGCACGACTCCATTTTCGCGTCGAGTTTCCGAAACGTTTGAAACATTTACTCAAAAAGCTGAAAAATTTCCAGTCTTTTACTTTTTATTTTTTCTTTAATAAAAAACGCTAAAGCCCTATTTTATTTTCATTTTTTTAATCACGCTCGATTCTCTAAAGCACGATCAGTTTTATTATTTAAGAGAAGGGATTTAGAAAAACAACCTTTGGAAAAAATTGATCAAGAATGTTTCGGAAAACGTGTCGGTGGCTCTAAGTAGATCACCGCTAATTCATCCAAATGTTTCGGTTTTGAGGGCGAAAATTTCTAGCGCTTCCCGATTTTAGGTTACGGTAGGCTCCTCTAGGTCCCGCCCCGCGCCCTCTCCAGCGGGCCCCTAATTAGCGCCCTTGTCGGGGGCGCTAAATGCCCACAGGGCATTTGGCCTCGGGCTATCTGTCACGCTCCTCTATTGTTTTACAATTGTCATTATTGCATCTTAAAGGGGTTGGGAAGTCAAATATTTTATAGGCCTGGTAAACATTGCGTAATACCTATGAAAGAGCTATCTGATGGCTGCGATTTCATTGATCTTCCTAGTACAATATCCGTATTGCAATGTTGTGAAACATATTAATTTTCCCTTTGCCTTTTTTTCTCTTTTAAAAAAAATAAATAGACTTAAATAAAGAATTAAAATATTTATAGACTATTATTTTCTATTCCTAAATGCTAAAACTTTATATATTTTAATTACAAAATACAAAAACTAATGTTTCGAAAAATTCAAAGATAAAAAATTTGTTTCAAGCCTTAGTAGTTTCTTTTCCGTTTGAAATACAGTTATGTTCTAAAATCAACTTTGTAAATTTACTAGGTTAATTATTTTACCAAAAATGCGATTAAAATTACTTATATTTTTGAATCGCTACACGGTTATGTTCCAGTCCCTTTAAGCTTGTAATTAAAAAAATTACCGTAACTTCCGCAGCCATGGAAAACCTGCAAGCCATGCTGCATCAGCACCTCGACGTCAAGCCCAACCCCCCTGCACAAATACCGTACACCAGGGAACAGGTGAATTTCGATAACCCGAACGCAGACAATACCGCGCTTAAAAGCTTTTGGGGATTGTTTTCGCACGAAACATTTTGATTTTTCGGGTTTCTCGGTGAAAGTTGCTACAAGAGCGAGAGTGATAAAAACAGAGAGAGATGGAGAGAGTGCGAGGGAGAGATAGAGAGAGAGAGACAGAGAGAGAGACAGAGACAGAGAGAGAGAGAGCGAGAGAGAGAAAATATTCGAACTGTCTTATCTGGTTAAGCAGTTTGCCTATTATAAAAAGATAATTTGGAGCCGTGTGTAGGGCAGACTAGCAGCGATACTTTGCAAAGTACGTCTACGTAATGTAATCAGGGCCAAAGAACGTTGGTTGCTTCGGGGAAACGTCGGAATTAGTAAAAAGAACAACGAACATAGTATTACGAACGTCTACGCGTCATTAATTTTAAGGTACGCCGAAACATTGATTTTCAAAAACGTAGATTATTATGTGATTTTCAGTTTAGTTCAGTGTATGCTAGCAATTACGCTTTGCGGAAGTGCGACACTCTTTTAATTTGCTAAAAACTATCTACGTCCAAATACTGACTCCTGAGTCGATTTAAGTGATTAAAACCCAGTCGTCTTACTTGGGAGGGTGAATAAAACGTTTATTTATCAAATATTTGGTGTATTTTGGGTTGGGGCAAGCTAGCAGAGAGTCTTTCCGGAAGGAATTTTGGCCATGACCAAATATTTATGAAAAACAACCAAGAACTAAAAATTTTCCAATTTTCAAAGTTTTACAATTTTTTCTACCAATCATAAACTGTTTAAAACCTACAAAAACACTTGATATATGATTAACAGATTGGTATAGGCGGAAAATAAAAATTAGCCCCTCCACCGCCCACATTCCAGTACCAGATCCTTGTGGATTCAAATATTTGGGGCTGATTCGTTGCGGTAACTGCCGCCAATTCCTGATGCCATTTCTTAGAGGACCTTGCGAAACGCTGAAACAAATTTTTGTTAGGAAATTTTCGAATTTTTCTTCTTATCATTTATTCTAATTTGAGATCGAATGCATCTGCTGGACGCTTTTCCAAGCCCGTGACGGTGCCCAACTCGTCGCCCTATTTTCCCAGTTCGGAGACCAGCAACTTCTTCGAGCAGAGTGGCGCTCGGAGGCGGTGATTTTGGGTAGGTTTTAATTTTTTTATATTATAAAATATATAGTATCATCTTCATGAAAAATAATCGCAATAAAAATAAGAATAATAATGAGAGTATGAATACGAATATTATTTCAGGCTACATCCTGGCATTGCACGAAGCCGGGCAATTTGAGACCCTATTTACAGGTTAGTACGCTGGAGAAGTTTGCTATAATTTTTAAATTAGGTAAATTTATTTAACGATTTCAAATTGAAAAATAAACGTAGGAAAAGTGCCTAAGGATGACAAAACCTCAAAAAATCTTTATAAAAAATTTAATGAAAATCAATGTTTCATACCCGAGCCATTCTAAAGGATATTTTCAGGTCGTAATCCACATCTACTGAAAAAATGGATCTGCAAAAAGATTAATTACATACATAAAATATAAAAATTATGTGTTAAATCCGCGAGTAAAAATTTGTAAAATAGCTTTTTGGAAAAATATGTAAAATGTGATGTTTCAGAAAATTAGTGATTTCCGCGTGGTTTTTATTGCACACTTATTGGGCGCTTTGATCGCTGGTGAAAATTCAACCTAATAAAAATCCACTATTTACTATCGTAATTTTCGATACCTTAATAAATTTTCCTGAACCCTAAAATGGGTATTTAAAAAAAGCAAACCTCTTGCAGTAATCAGCAACGGGTCATTCCACGAGAAAAACTACAAGGACCTGCAGGACATTTGGTATATGGCGCATTACCAGGAGGTATCGTAATTGCCATTACGTTTCTGGATTTTGCAACGTATTTATTGATTTGTATTTTAAATATAATGGAATTTAAAGTATCTTTAGAACGAGAATAAGCGGCAAAAAGTGCTCGGCGCCGTCGAGAAGTATCGATTAAGGAGGTATGGGATATTCATTAAAGTTTTATCTAGTCATAGAGGTTTATCTATCTTTAGAAATACAGTTCAATCAGCACGTTAGAAACTGCCGCGGACTTCGCGTATTAGAAAATGAAATATGCAAATTTCGTTGAAAATTGAAGTTCCTAAAATCGATGTTTCGAAAAATTCCATTATTTTTGGATCATTAAAAGCGTTGATGTTTCGTCCCAATGGGCGTAAATTATTTCGGGAGGACGGGTATGATTTCGGGGTAGTGACTTAATCCATGGCGCCAATCACTGGTCAGTCAAAAATCCAGCCTCACTGCCTTCAATTGTCCTTTAAAAACTCCGTTTTTTCAGAAAACACCCGCCGCCGCGCTCGATTTGGGATGGCCAGGAGACGATCTACTCGTTCAAGGAGAACAGCAGAAAGGTGGGTGTACTGTAGAAAACGCACATTGTTTGAGTTTTTTAGCATTTTTTATCCTTTTCTTGGCTTTCTTAGCGCTTTTTTTTATCATGGAAAATCCCAAGAAACAAACGCGTTCATGAATTTTTCGAAAAAATCTGTTTCACAAATTTTCATAATCGCGACAAAAAGTCTATCATTAATGCATGACTTGAGTTGGTCCTATATGATTAAAGGTTGTTTATTCGCTTTTAATTAATTTTAAATGTTCGCGAACAATCGCTGCAAGCCTGCTCAAAATTAACTTAAACATTTCAATCGATTTAAATCTTTTTAAAAAATGTGTTGCATCAATTTTGGCACTGGGTAGATTTTGGGGCAGTCAATTCGACATCTCTTTTTCCGTTGCCATGCATTTTTCCACAAATGACCTCTGCTAGCTTGCCCAGCGTAGCCAAAAACCTTCAAACTTTGAATATAATTGATTTACTTAATTCGCGATATAATTAATTCATAGGAAACTAATAACACTTTTCCAGTTCCTCCGCCAATTCTACAAGCAAAACCCGTACCCGAATCTCGAGCAGAAACGCGAGATCTCCCGCGCCACCGAGCTCGAGCTCGTCCAGGTCAGATTTTATGTGTTATTTTTCTGTTTATTTTAATTGATGCCTTAATTATTCATTAAAACGGACCAGTTGGAGTCAATACTGGGTTAGCCACAAACTTTAACGAAAGACATTGCGAAACATTTTTTTGTAAAAAATTCCAAAAATTTTTTGGGGCCGATTACCCTTTTGAAGAAGGCTAAAAATACATAATTTGCGCTATTATAACGAATTCTAAAGTGGATAAATTAATTCTTAGCCTGCTTAAACAATTTTTAAACCTGATTTTATTAGGGTTCCAGACGCACGGAGAACGAACTATTAACGGCTTTGCCATTATTTTTGTATAATGGAATTCCAAAACATTTTTTCAAAAAAAAAACCGCAAAACTTCAGCACTTCTTTCGTCCTAATAATATCAGGAAACATTTTTTTTGGAAGTGGATAATTGGATGCATCTGATAAATTTTAGAAAACGAAAAAGCAAATATTTACAAAATTTTCTCTTAATTTAAAAATATTATAAAGATGGAATTTGCATACCCAGAATTAGCCAATCGGCTATATTAATTTCTAAAGAAATCAGAATTATTCGAAAAATTGAAAGAATCGAAATCGGTTAAATCAGTAGCAAATTTACATTTAGCGTCAAGTTAATGCCGTAATTTGTAGTATCTCGTAGGCTATCGTGTTCAGTACCGTATTCCAGATCTCGAATTGGTTCAAGAATCGACGGCAGCGCGACAAAACCAACAAACACCACCACGGCTTCCGGCTGATGGAGATGCCCGCCCACCTCCAGCACTACCCGATGGCTGTTTAAAATATATAAATAACGAATTGTTAAATATATGTTTGAGAGTTTTTCGATCCTTATTCAAATCATAATCGCCGATTTGCCGGTCAGCTCCGCACGGCATTTTTATGAAACGTATGCTTTTTTCGAAAAGTTTTTGGGACGTACATTACAGCATTTTAGTCATTTTCGTCTTATTAATCGCATTTTATTGAAAATAAAAATGACACTTTTGCAAACTACATCGTAATTAATAAAAGATAATTCAGATATCCAGGCTAAAGTTTAAATTGCCTCTAACTCAAGTCGGATTGGAAGCGCAGTTACACCATTCGAAAGCCTTGGAAACGGCGAGTTTGCCACAATCGTTAAAACCATGTTTCTTTTTAAACACGCCATTTTATAGCTGATTCAAAAAAATTATGAAAGCTTCTGTCTCTAATTAAGGGCTGTTTACGGTCATTTTTCTAGGAGAAATTGAGGTAAATTAGCTCGTTTGCAACCCCAAAAAAACCGGAAAATTTTAGAAAATGGCTTGTAAAATCATGCATTCAAACAAACTGATGGTTTTGAAGCTTGTTGCAAGCTCACCGTTTTAAGGGCCTTCGAATGGTGTAAATATCGTCACGATCCGACGCTTCTGCCTCAGGTTGGAGGGGGTGTTTTTTCTGCGCGAGCCACGCGGCATTGCGAATATTATTCGCCGGTTATCTCTGTCTCCAGCTGAAACACCAGTGTTTATCGCCGCTGGCAATCTGCAGCTGCCCCCTATTTCGCGCCCCCAAAATAGACAACTCTTGGGTTGACACTGGTGGAGAACAATTATAGGTATGGCAAGGTGCCAAATCGGATCACAATTAGCGCGACAAGCGATTGGGGGTGTCGATAGGAATTACCGTAACTGATGCACCTGCAAAAAAATATTTAGGAAAAATGTTTCAAAAACACTTCAATCAATCATTCAATCGTATTACAATTACAAGCTATTGGCGGAATCAATAGGAATTACCGTAAATTCGGCACCTGCAGGAGCTTCTGTAGAAAAATGTTGTTTCAAAAAATTTTCAGGTCTCAAGTAATCTCGCGCTTTTTTTGCCATAAAATTGGAGTGGGGTGAAAGGGCAAATCGATCGGGCGGCGTCACACTACCCGCTTGATAAGGAGAATCTTTTGCTGCAAGGAATTGCCCCGGATTCCATTTTTCCGATGTCGAACTGAATTCATTTGGATAATCCTGTTTTAATCCTCAAGCATTTATTTATTCTTTTCGACTTTGATTTAGTTTATCGATTCAGACGCCGACTTATTTCGATTCCGAAGCTGGGCTTAAAAACTCAAAGACCACTAATAATAATTAAACACGGGGTACTTATAAATTCAGTTAAAACACATTATTTGTACCAACAATTAGTTGTCATAAAAAATTGCTATAATTAAAATGCTATTCGGAAAATGGCTAATAAGTTGTTAAAAAAATGTTCCATCTCTTGGATTTAATAGCATTTCCTCCCAGCCGCTGACGATCCTGTGTGAGGCCTGTCTAAAATTGATTTTTCCGCTTCTCGCTGAGTGGATTATAATAAACGTACAATAGCTTCAAAAATTAACTATCAATTTCTTAAAAATAGCTCCCTTTTAAAAATAGTTACATTTTACAGTTAGATTGCCAGACGCGGCCCGCATTAAAAATATGTTTTAGGTAAATAACTTTACGTTTTGTGTTTTTACGGTTTCAATGTGAGTGTCATCACTTGTTGATAGCAAAATAATGTTTCGGTTCTCAAACCGTCAATATTGGTGATTTTAACGATAATTTTTAATAGTGCGGCGCCTCTAACCGACAATGGCAGAGCAGAAGCCGCCGATGGTCGCCCGCCGTTCGCAGAATGTGAGTTTCAGAACTAAATCATGGTGGTAGGCTTGCAAATATTTTTAATTTTAACTTGGAAAGGATAGAGTTCCATGAAGTATCGGTTTGTAGAAATGAAAATCAAATTATAGTGTTCCTACAGTACTGCTGTAAATATTGAAAAATTGTATGTTTCGCACAATTTCAAATGGCGGGAAAACGAACTCATCAACTTTGCCCAATCAGCTTGTAATTAGTGATTACGCAGAGAGAGAGAGAGAGAGAGAGAGAGAGAGAGAGGGAGAGAGAGCGCGCCAGAGAGGGGGAGAGCGCCAGAGAGAAAGAACAACTTCACTTTTCGATTTTTTCAGCGTAGATGGTGTACGCAAACGTACAACTGCAGCCGCTGCCGGGCGACCGGTGTCAAGGTCGATGACATGATGTGCAACCTCGAGAAACTGGAGACGGCGCTCGGCATGAAGATGGACGAATTTACCGGAAACTTCTCGGATTTGCACGATCAAGTATGATTTCATTTTTAATAATAATAATCTATAAAGCAAGAAGGCTTTTATTCAGAAAAATAACGTGAAAAAAATCATAAAAATTCATTTTTTAAAATACAATCGAATGTTTCGAAATTGATAAATTTTCGTGCGATATTTTCTTGCTTTTAATGAATGTAAAATGAAATAGTAATTTAATTTAAACCCTTAGATCGCAAAATAAGTTAAAATCCATAATTTATTTTTAAGCATATGAAAGATTAAAACAATCCCGTTGAGCAAATTGTTACAGAAAAATTGTTTCAAATTTTATAAATGTGGCGATCGATTTATACCTTTTAATAAGTGCTGAAGTCTCACAAGGCACTATCAATGTGAGTTGATCAAAATTGACAATTAATGAATTTATTTTAGATTTAGCTTAGTTAATTTTACATAACTAAAAACAGGTTATTTTTAAGCCTAAGCTTATTTAAATTATTAAAAAGAAGTTCCAAAATCGTTCAAAAATGATCTGTTAAATTAAAAAAAACTGTTTCGTAGCTTATTAATATAGACCATAATTTCTACGCACCGAGTATACCTAGTATACCTTCTCAAGTTCCCATTTTTTTTTTAAATAAATAATAAATTGATTAAACCTTTCTTCCAGGTTCAAGCCGCTTCCGAATGCTACAAGTGTGTGCTGAAGAAAAGCCTCGGGGAACCGCTGGAAAAGAAGCAGATGTGGAAACCGCTGGAGAACATCATGGTGGGGGTTTAAAGGCGGGCTGACAGCTAGGGAAATGTATAAAAAATATAAGGTCTATTAGTGCGTCAATCCACTTTATTCTGTGTTTAAAAGGTGGTGTGAAAAAGCGAAGTTTTTAATTTACATTTACTTTCACATTGAGAAAAAGAATGTTTCATCAAAAACTCGAGGGTGGGGAATTTTTTGTTTGTTCAATATCTTACATCCACCGTACTTAAAATGCTATTTTTTTATTTGGATCGTGCTGAAATTTTAAATTATTTTATAATTTTCGTTAACTATTTGATTTAGGTATTTTTATATACTTTTTAATTCAATTCGTCATCCCAGATCGAATCGCACGCCAAGGAAATTGGCCACCAGTCGCAGGGCGGCTCGGAGGAATTCCTGAAGCGCCTCATCATTTTCAAGCGGCTCCAGGGGCAGCACGAGGAGGCCATTAAGGTATCGTGAAGAACATTAGCAATATAAAAACAATTTATTAGTTTAAATTTGAAGTTAAATGTTTAATTTTTAATTCTGCCAGCCTAAAGTCAAACCGATAGCTCAATTTGCCTATTGCTAAATTCGACAATCCCCAACCGAGTAACTATTTCTCATGTAAGACTTTCCACCAAAAGTTTTTGTATAAAATTAACGTAACTAAAATTTTTTTAGGGTAACTAAGCTAAATTTATTTATAATGGGCAAATTAAATCAAAACTTCATCCTAAAAATTTTTACTTTGCATTCAATTAAACTATTTAACCCTAAATTTGGCATTTAAAACTCTCTTTTACGAATTTTTACGTTTCTGTAAATGTGTTTCATCAACGCATATGATTCAAAATTGCAAGGCACCGACATTGATTGCCGATTGCCGAACACATTTTCCGTAGAGTTGTTGATGATCAGCCATTTTTCATCCAGATTTCAAATGTTTTTGTTTATTTCTTATTTCAATCACCCGATCCAATTTTAAGGTAGAACGAATAAATTTAAGGTAAAATAATTTTCTAATAAGAAGAAGCAATTCCACCATTTTTCAGAAAGGCGACGAGTTGCGGCTGAAAATCGGGGAGTCCAAGTCGATTTCCGAGTACGAGGTGGCCATCGAGAACTACGAGCGCTTCATGGAGGATTTTACATGTCTATCTGAGGAAATGGCCGACGGCCTGAATATTGGCAGCAAGAAATTTGAGGTATGCACTTTATTAAATGGCCTTGCATAAATTAATTTAAATAGACATTCAATAAAATAGATATAGGATCAAGGTATAAGAACGTAGATTAAAAAGGCCGCACTTTCTGAGGAAACAATACTAATAACGAGGTAATTGTCCGTCTTTTTTTAATGAATGGTCGATACAATTTAATATTGAATTTCGGGTTTTTTACTCAATCTTTCAAATTTAGACAAAACGTAAAAATTTTTGATATCATTAGTTCATCCGGTCAATGTATTTTATCACTTTGCTTATCTAGATAATTATAGCTGTTCTCCTCAATATCAAAATCCCAAAAAATTCTGCATTTTTAAATTTCATATGTTTCAAATTTCTTTAAGAAAAAACAATTTGCGATGGCTTTATTCGAAATGATGCAGATAAATCATAAAGCAATGCTAGGTTCCAGGAACTGATCCGTTGCGGCAAAATCGGCACCCCCGACACGAAGCCGTCCACCAGCGGGCTGAGCAACCAAGCCCCGCCCCCGTATGAAGAAACGGAAGCCGTGCAGGTTCCATAATGGGAAACTATTGTTTTAATTTCTGCAGCTATAGCAATTAATTAATTTTCGTTGTAATGAATTGATGAATGAATTTTAATGTAATAAAGATAACCTTCGCAACTCAAAATAAAATGCCGGTTAAAAATACGTGTTTTGAGTGGAGACAATATACAGGGCGATGGTGTAGATACAATATATGACTCGTTGCTAAGCCCAAAAAGTCTGAATTAAATTAATTACCGCTTATAACTTATATTTACTTATTTGATTATATAAAATATTTGATTATATAAAATAGCAATGATTTGATTTTCTATTTTTTTTATAAATTTAATGCGATAAATCTAAGTTTTATAACAGCTAAAAGACAAAACACAGGAAAAATATGTGTTTCTTTGAGCGACACTTTACAGGGTGATGGTATAGTTAAAATAATGTTTGATTGCTGACATTGAGCGCGAAAAGCCTGAATCGATGCGGGTTCCATAATAGGAAAACACAGTTATTAGTTACTGCATATATCTATATGATTACCTAAAATAGCAATTCACAATTTTTCTATTGTATTTTATAAATTTAAATGCAATGAAACGAATTTTAATAGGTCAACTAAAAGAAAAAAACCCGGTAAAAACATATGTTTTGAGCAGATACACTTTATAGGCGGGTGGTAGAGGTACAATAGCTGCTTACCAACCTGAAAAGGCCTATCATTCGAGTATACAAATGCCGTTTCCATTTCTCATTAAAACTTTCAGTCAAAAAGCTAGTTTACCATCACTGCCAAAAAACTAAACATTCGTTTTTCGTTTCGTTTCGCGATTCGTAAACCCATGAAAAACCTTTTTAGATTATACGGATGAGATTAAATTGAATGGTATTAATTAATTAAATTAATTTATATGCAATGATCCATACACCGAATTTATTGTATTACGTCCCTTCAGAAAAAAAAAACATGTTTCAAAATATTATTTGTATCGGGAATGTGTCAATTTGCCAATATGTGTAAGGTGGGCATTGGCCATTCCTCATTTTAAAAAACTTTGGAAATTTACTAAGATTTCTGCATTTTATTGCGTGGTCTTGCATTTTCAGTTTGTTTACCGTATAACAGATTTTGAACGCAATTTTAGCGTAAAAATTTTCGCAAAGTTTTGCAAAAACATGTTTCATAATTTCACTTTTATAAAAATATTTTGAAGTGTATGATTGAAGCCGGCCATTTCCCGATTGAGCATTTATCGCGTCGATAGAAATCAATAAAATCAAGTCAAAATATGGCAATTTTTTAAATTAAAAAAATCGAATAAAATTCACAAAATTCGCTGAGTTTGACAGGTGGGCGGTGTTTACGGCCATGGGCTACAAACTGCAGACTACAACATTTGGCCGTTCTGCTCGTAGCCGGCAGCAATTAGCGATCTACGGTAGTCCCGTCCATAGGAGCCATCGTCGTCCAGGGCGTTGTTGTTGTTGTTCGTAGTCAGCACCGTGGTTTTTTGTGGCTTTTTGGTGAGGCCCAATCGGCAGCAAATTCCGCCATGTTTCGGTAGATTACCCTCGAAAATGGCAAAGAGTGGGCATTGCTGAAAAAATTGGAATTTTGCCTATAACGTCCTTAAAAATTTTGAAAAGATTTTCAATTTTTTTGGATTTTGCCTTCGGTGGTCCTTTAAAAGCGGATTTTGCATAATATTAAGATTTATTATTATCTATAAATTTCGACTCCATTTTCCTGTGTTTTTTTTGCCTTCATGGGTCTTTAAATCCTTTTAGAATACAAATTTAGTAAAAAGTCAAAACTTACGGCACTAAAGCTTAAAAACAGATGTTTTATTTTATGGACGTTGAAAAGGATTATTAATATAAATCAGTCTAATCGCAAAAAAGTAAACATAAAATTATATTAGGGTTTATTTTCTAGTTAAGCTTAATTTTTTTAGAATAAAGGCTTGCAACTTTTCACAACAACAAAAATATTATATGTTTTCTAATTGAACGTTGTTGGCGTTTTCGCTTTGCGTATTGTTTTTTGTAAAATCATGCCTTAAATAAATGCCTAAAATCCCAATGAGTCCAGATTAATTCCGAAAACTATCTACCTTGATCAGCTCGGCACGTATAGACGGCGAGCACAGCATGTAGATGAACAACCGCAGCAACGAGTTCAGCGCCACCAGAATTGAGCACAGGTCGCTGGTGAGCGTGTAGAATTGAGTACTGAATTTTATATACGTTATCGAGTTTTATATAATTGAAAATTATCGTTTCGGCACTTTATGTGCACAAAATGAAACATTGCAAACTTTTTTCGAACTTTAGCGTGCACAATTTTGTAGCCGAATTTGTGTTTGTTCTAAGAATAATATTTCGCAAAACAATATAAACAATAATTTTTAGAAATTAGAGGCTTCACCTAATTTTCGGAAGCGATTAATGAATCCATTGTTGATGCAAAAGTAAAAGTTGTCTTGTATACTTCCAATTATAACAAAGATGCTGTAATAAAAGAATTTTTAATGTTTCAGCAAATTTGTAGGTACGGTATTTTCAAGGCTTATTAGTAAAGAAGTTCACCTGCTCCCATCCGGCTCATACATCAGCGAGTTGTCCGCAAAGTAGTTTTCCATAATCTGTAATTTTTTGAGATTGGAAGGTTGATTTGAGGTTGCTTTAACTTATACTTGACACACTTTTATTAACAATTTCAAAAAATCCAATTTTTCAAGAAATTTAAAATTTAGCATTTTGCATAAGATTTTTAAGTAGTTTTTCATCTAAAACATTGCAATTTTTTTGAATTCAAAAGTATTAAAGCGTTTGCTATTACATTTGTAGGCCTAAATATTCTTAGAGAAAGCCCCCCCCCCCCCCCCGGTAATGCAAAAGATGCAAATGCGTCGGGTATCGCTTGCCTTGTCAACCCCTTTAAACCCCGCAAAAACCCACCGAAATAAATAGCGAAAAAGTGTTGCAGCAAAGATAGGACGTTACTATGGACACCATGGTCCAAGTGGCGTACCGCAGCTCGTCCCGCCGCTTCTTCGCCGAGGAAATTGACTCTGCAAAATCGGTACATTAATTTGCAAAAATAAATAAATCAATAAATAAATCATAGGCGTGAGCGAAACTTAAATTTTTTAATGCAAACAATTGCGTGCGCGCATTCCGGAAGGCATTTAAAAAAGACACACACGAAATATTTCGGCTAAACTGAAAATTTTGGTACTGGACTGTTAACGGGGGGGGGGGTGGTGGTATTGTTCTCTTTTAACCATCTGACGGCGTCAGTGACTAACGCAATATAAACCATTTTTGTAGTTTTTTACCAAGTTTACAGATATAAAAACCTTAGAAAAATTTAGAAAAAATTTAAAATTTCTTGGCTGATTGGTGAAAATGTATGCCAAATGGCCAAAAAAATCAACGTTTTTAATTTCTAAATATTTCTTAATATCTAGCAATCAAACACTACTGAAAAACGGTGAAAAAAGTATTATTATTAAAGGACTTTTTGAAGTACCGCAATCAAGGCCATGCGCCAAAGATTGGCCTACTTTACCCTTGGATGAAACCTGCTTTTTCCAAAGGGCCACGTAAGTCCAAAACTTTCAAGAGAACTTACGAGAGAACTCCAGAACTTGTTAGAGCTAGGATTGACTGAATGGTGTTGGTGCAATATCGGGGGGGGGGGGGGGGCTCACCTGGGCCTTGCAAATTTGCGTAGCCGTTTAGCAGTGCCTTAGGGATTTTAACGGTATTTTTGAAACGTGTGGTTCTTCTTCACTTCAATACTGCCAACTCAAGGCATCACGCTTTGCTAATTGTTGAAACAGCTTTTTTGCGAGAAGAAAATTAAAATTTGTAGATGGCGTTTCAAAACATCAAAAATACATCTAAAATTCAAAATTAGAAATAAAATTCACTGCAATGGCCAACCGCGCTTCGTAATAGCATTGAATGTTAGTTTGCTAATGAATTATAATCTGTATTTTTAATGAAACACTTTTTGTAAACGCAACGCCATTTTTGAACTTTTGATTTACCAGATGTTTCATTTTTTGTATTAAAGAACCGCCCCAAAATTTGCAGAGTTCATGTATATCTAAAAATTTACCTTCGCCAAACCGTTTTTCAGAGGCTTACAAATGAAATTATCAAATGTCGAAATCGTCGCTAAAAAGCCCCCCCCCCCCGTTTCTTAAATTTTCTTTAGTTAAAAGTTAGTTAAATTGTCTTTTCTTTTGCTAACACAAGCTATTTTCTTCAGATTTTATTTCGGTTAAAATGCCCGAGTGAATTGGTTCGCAGAAAAATTCTTGATTTCGCTATTTTAATGAAACATAATTTTTCAAAAAATCCCGTACTTGCTGAAGGCCAGCGATATACCAAATGATATGAAATTCGACACCAGAACCAAAAATTCAACTTAAAATTCATCCAATATCGCATGCTTCAATTTCAGAAATCATAGCGTTTTAACCAAAGCGTGTGCTGCGTAGTTTGGATTTTACGACCTTGATGTTTTCCGCAACACGACAAACGGCAGTTCGCTTTCGCTGAAAATCTCAGAAAACCGTTAAAAGCATTTTTAACGATGTTAACCTTTAAACATTAAATTATTTCAAGTTTTAAAATTTAAATAAATGTGTTGTAAAAATCTAATCAATAAAATATATAAATACCAGCTTAATTTTGGCATTATTTCAAATTCGGCGGTCAAGCTTTCTTAAATTTCAATTTAATTAATTCTTCAATTGTTAAATTGGAGCAAGCAAAATTTGCAAAATTTAAAAGATACAAAATTTATTTAAACCAAACACAAAATATGCAAAATCATTGAAAATTTTTTTGACAAGATATGTTTCGACAAAACTGGATTCTCCGAGAAAATTCAGTGAAATAATGTCTTCTGGGTCGTTCTGTTTAAGTTCTGTAACTTCTTTTTTCGTTTATTTTGTGATTTTTTGTTTTTAATTTCTTTAAAAAATGTATTAATTCTGTAAAAATACTGTAATTTCAAAACGCACCTTTCCGGATCAGCTCCGTGATCTTGGGCATGTCGATGAAGGTGGTGGCCGCCCAGCCGATGTGTCGAAGTTTTCTATACAAAATTGGGGTTTAAAGGAACCGGGAAAGCATCGGGATGAATTTTGTGGCTCTGCATTCCCTACGGATTTTAAGAGGTTGGGTCGGCTTAAACCGAGCTTAAAAACGTTAAAAATCTACTACCTTAAATTATAGCGTTTAACAGCTTTTTCCAGCAATTTTTCTTGTTTTTTTTGACCATAACTATTTCATTTTTAGTTATTTTGAGGAGAAATTACAAATCTCCCTACATTTTTTGATGCTTCATCGAATGACGACGTAAAAAAATTAGAAAAAATCGAACATGCCGAAAACTAGCTTTATTAATTTTATTAAATTTGTTTTGTTTACGATTATTGTTGTTGCTGTTACTATTTTATATTCAAGTATTTATAGCTCTGAATCAAACACTTTGGAAATCTTTCAATGCTCTATCAAATCGTGTCGCAAAAATCCCGACAAACGAGCGACAAAATCGAAAATTTCGAAAATTACTGAAGTTATTATTACGACCTATAAAATCAGTCTCGCACGGAAATTATGCGAAACATACTTTTTTAAGTTTTGGTGAAACTGGTTTTTGCTTATTCTGTTTTTATAAATTAAAGTTAGAAAACCCACTTCTTCGTCACGGCTACGATCGAAATATTGAGCAGCAGCAGCAGGGCAAACGGCACGAAAATGTGCAGCACGGTCATCACGTAAAAGTTGTAGATGCGGTAGTTGTCCTCGGAGCTGAGCAACGGCTTGAATTCGTAGTTCTGAAAAATCGTTGTATTTTAACGTCAATTTTGAATTGTGACAATTTCAACAAATCAGCACGCGTAATTTGTTGGTTTCTCTGATTCCGTATTCATTTGAGATTTGTCCGCTCCAGCATGGATTTTGATAAAATCTATTTTTTTATTCGTTCTTTTATATGATTTTTTAACAATTCCTGAACGTGAACACATCACAAAGTTTAAGCAAAAATGCAATTATGGGTCGAGAGCTGAATTTTTCGGTTTTTCCGTGTGTTTCGGCTTTTAAGCGGTGTTCTAATTCCTTTCGGAATTATTACTGCTTCCAATATCGTCAAAAATTAGAAAAAAAAAACAATAAAAAATTCTTTCAATTCGATTCGAACAACCTGAAGGTCCCGGCCAAAGGTTTTGCAAAAATTTTCCAAATTCGATGTTTCAATTTTTATCGTTGCTTTTTACAGCTAAGTAAATTTAATGGCACGGGGTGGCGTTGACGTTTTAATTTTTTAAAGTGCTTTTAGAATATTATTAAAATCTTGGTCAGGAAATAATTCAGTTCAATTCTATTCTATTTTACTATTTCTAGAAACGCAGTTTTCTTGAGAATTTAAACTTAAACTTTCTATGTTTAATGTAAGGACATAAATTCAGCGTTTTAGCCAAAACATCTGTGTCAACTTTTTACCACACTTTTTATAGGTGAATGAATTTAATAGTCGCAGTTTCGCCTACACATATATTTCTGCCTAATTTTCTTATAATAACTTTAAAACAGGCTTTTCAATAAATATTCCCCATTACCTGAAATGCAGCACACTTCGGCAGATACTCGATGGTGTACTCGAAGAAGGCGGGCAGTCGAAGAAGGAATACCCCAAAAAGGACAACCCCGATCGTACAGTACCGGCCGCGTTCGCTGTAAAAAATATGGGTTTCAGAACATCTTGTTGGCACCTATTTACTTCTTCAGCAGCTCAAAATAACAAAATTTACCGGGAAAAAAAACGTTTCGTAAAGCAATGATATGCGGTTTGATATTTTCAGAACAATACCTTCTTCTGGATCGAATGTAAAAACAGCTACATTGAGAATCGAAACACATTGTTTTTTTTTTCTTATTCGAAATCATATTTCATAAAATGGCACAAATCGGGGCAGCTGAATTTTGTTAATTGGGCGAAAAATAAAGAAAAGAATCTTAAAATACAAAAACACTCACGAAAATTTTTAGCCACTTTTCTGGGAACGAAGCAGTTTGAAACTTAATGTTTCGAAAAATGGCACAAATGCAAGAAGCTAGTTTTTGTTAATGTTGCGTTGGGATCAATCAAGGTAATGAAAAGGAATCTTAAAAGTCATTTGGAGCGGTAGCAGACCTAAAAAAATAATGTTCAGTTTTTACTGGGTATTCCGGATTTTTTTGAAAAATATTTTTCATAAAACATTGTAAAAGAAATGGTTGATTAATGGGAATTCATTTATCGTAATCGCTAATAATAAAACTTCTGAGCGCAAAACTCAATTCTATGTTTCATAAAATTTTAAAGACAATTGAACCTTGTTTTTCCTAATCATCGGTTTCAGTTGATTCCAAAAATCTTACCTGACCAAAAAGTCGAGCGAATGGATCTCGGCCACGACGATGAACCGCTCGATGGTGGCGCAGAGCACAATGTAGGTGGAGGCGAATTGGACTGCAAATTGTTGTAATATAGGTTTTTCAAAAGTCCCAAATAACCTCTGCCAGCTTGCCCCAGCTCAACCATTCAAAACAAGCATACAAACTTGATTGAATTTGGGTATAGCCATCCTAAATTACCTTTTCATCCCTGATTTAATTTTTAAGACCAGCATGACTAATTCCCAAATGACTTCTGCTAGCCTGCCCCGGCTGAAAAGCTTTAAAGAAGCGAATTTTCAAGCATATTACCGTAATCCGTCTCTTGTTTTATTTTTATTTTTGTCAATTAAGGCATCTAGCCCCGAAATGATCTCTGCTAGTTCGCCGATTTTAAAAATTCCGGAGCGGAAAAATAGGGAATAAGATTTTCAGACTCAAAATGACACTATTGTCTTAAGTTTATGGAAATTCTTGTTAGGATGTGTTTTTTTAGATGTCGTGGGCTAAATTTCGGCAATTCTTGAAAAACAAACGATGTTTCCCAATTTTATGGCATAATTATTGTGGATCGGATTATAATTGTAAGTAATGTGGCTCCCGAAACATCAAAGTCTTGATTTCGAAATTTCATAATATCGATATTTACCCCGGGAACCCAAAAACCTATGCCAAAATGCCAACAAATTAAAATATTGACATTCATCTGAAATCTTCTGAAATCATCCAACACCCATAGCCTTAAAAAACGTACCCAACTTCCCGGCGCCGTACAGAAAAATGGCGTACGTATGCCAGATCTCGTGCAGCATCACGTTTTCCCCGTAGATGGCCAGCGCGTCAACTGAAAATTAAAGGAAATCGCTTAAAAAAACCCCGCTATTTTTAAATTAAATTAAATTTTAAACGATAATTTTTGCTAGATATACGCAAGCTTTGAAACCATCAAAATTGTCCACACTTTTATAAAACTCCCGAATTGCCACGGATTTTTGATTACGCTCTTTATTTCCTCTTAAAACTCATTAAATTCAAATGTCTTGATATGCATTAATAAAAAAAGTAATTTTTCCGATATACTCAATTCATGAAACACTTCAATTTTTTCAAATGGTATTGATTTTTCCATGTAATTCGTTAGCGTTTTCGGAATTTGAGCTTATTTTTTAATAAATAAGCAAAAATACTAAAAGAAAATCGACCTAATTTACGATGCGGCTAACTAAACGTCAAAATCTCGACAAAAACATATCTGGTACAAATTATGTTTCAAAAAATTTTGAAGTCAGAAAGGTTTGGTGCCGATATTCACAACAGCGCATTTGTTCGAAATAAATAAGCTCAAATTTTAAGGAAAATATATAAAAACATAATAATGAAATGTATAACGTGCAGTTTCCGATCCTACTATATATAAAATAACTTATTAAATTAATTGTAAAACCCTATTACGACAGATTTCTCCCACATTTCAAACCTGTAAAAAACGGCACGTAGAACAGGTCCATCAACAGGTCGAATGTCGCCAATATTAGCAAATACAACGTGGGCGACCGCCGGCTTCTCGCCTTCGAAAATAGACGCTAAAAATGTATCGAAATTGGATTTATAAAATTGTTAAATCGTAAAAATTCAAAATTATGAAAAACCTACAAAAAGTACGCAATTACACAGCACGCCCAGGATCGCGATGGGCGTGCCGATGTAGACGATAAGCCCAAATCTAGATAGGTAACAAATTTAATAAGTTAAAATGATGGTTGATAGCATATTTAATGATTGGGATTATTTTAAGGAGCTTTTGCGTTAACGGGGGTGGAATGACCAGCTTTTTCCAAGAATCCAATTCTTCAAAAACAGAGGAAGTGTTTCACAATTTTTTCCTATTCCTAAGCATAAAAACTACACAAATTAAATTATAGAAATTCGAAAATAGAAAATATAGTTTTTCAACCACAAAAAGCCGATTTCCGACCAAAATTTCAAAATTTTCATGTTTTTTTAGATAGGTTTTACTTTGAATATAGTTAACTGAGGAAAACACTATGCATTAATCCCTAGGCATTGTAAACTTACAGGAAAAATTAACCCCCCCCGCCGATAATGCAAAAGTACCAAGCTTAGCCCTTGCATACCTGACAAAGTCGTAGCCAACATTTTCGGTAGCACACGCGGACTCTGCCGGCCCGCCGGGCTCCATTTTTCTGAAAAGCGAAAAATTGTGGGGTTGAATTGATGAAGCGGAAATCAGAATTATAGAACGGGAAATATGGGTCTGATGATAGCAAATAATACAAAACAATCCGGGAAAAGAAACAACAAAATGTTTCAAGAAAATGCCACCACTCCGAAAAATTTTTTACTTTAATACCGTACGATTTTGGCCACTACATCAATTTAAATATTGATGAAGCGTCGATAGAAAATATAATTAGCGAAAAAGGGTGGGATGGTCGCTCCAGCAGTTAAAAAATTGACTTTCAAAAAGGTTTTACAGCGATTTAATGTAAAATAGAGTTAATTCTGCGTCCTGGGTAATTAGTTCTACTTTCCAGGGTAAATTTTCTTACCAACGGAATGTTTCATAAAAGTTAAAAAATACTTTTGTTGAATCTTGACAACGTCAAATCTTTTGTATTTTGCGTTAATATTATCCGCCCCCCGCCGGACTACGGTAATAACCAAAAAAATTTCTAGGAGCGGATGACATGGAAATGCCGTGAACGGATTTTCCATTCCACTTACGCCAATATCAAAATCGTTATATCAGCTGAGTGATAAGTAGGGTTTAAAAGTCTGACGATTTAGTGATGCATATCTGACTACAAAACACAAAAAAACACTCATATTGAATAAATGCCCATTGTGTCAATCAAAAAAAAAATGCCACGACGACCATGGAAATCTTTTTCTGAGAAAAATTATGTTTCTAAAGAATCTTAAAACGCGAAACAGATTTCTGCCATAATTCTATGCCCTCCTTTCTTGAAAATCAAATAGTATGCCAACATCATTTAATGCATATCTAAAAACAAATAAGATATTTTAATACTATATAAAAAAAATCTAATAGGTTTTTAAAGCCCCACCGCTCGCTCACTTGCCTTCAAAGCAGACTTTTGGGATAATGCCATGTTTCAAAACGATTCCAGGCACCGGCGTAATTTTGAAATTCATTGCTAGCAGATGTTACATAGTGGACATTTATTTTTTATTTCTGTTGTATTTGGATATAAAAAAATTCGAATAAGAATTTGGGGACACTAATACTTCGCAAGGTGCCCCATATCCTAAACAAAAATAATTTACATTTTTGTCAAAAGCTACAGTAACCATCTCCAAAATCATAGATAATGAAATGTGTTGATAACGTACAATAGGAAACCAAGAATTTTTTGAATAGTTTAAAATTAGAATTAAATAGATAATTCTTAAAGGCAAATCGGCAAATTATTAAAAAGAATTTTGTTAAAACCAGCTTTCATTAGAGCGCAAGTATACAACATTCTTATAAAGTTCTGCAAAACGTGTCGAGCCCCGAAAACCGTAAAGCACGGTTTTTTCCGAATCCGTGGGCGTGACTGATGAGAAATGATGTTTCGACGCTGACAAATGGATCCCATCTTTGGGCGAACATAATGATATTTTCAATGGAAATGCTGATATTAAGAAAAATGGAGAATTTTTAGAATTGCAATGATGTGAGAAAAGGTAAAAAATCAAAGTTCAATGGAATAAAAAGTGTGAAGAATCTTTAGAATCGTTTTTTCTAATTCGTAGTTTTGGAGCTAATTTAAATTTTAATATAACAATTTAAAGTTAAGGCTCCCATTTAAAAAATCCAGTTCCGAGGTTTTCGACAAAAATATGTTTCAGAAAATTTTCTATATTCGGAGCAACCGATTTAGTTAGTGAAATTCCCTCTTGAAAATGCTCAAAAATTTCTTCAAATCACCACGGATGGATTCCTAAATAGTCGCTGCTAGCCTGCCCTAAAAGCTATATTTATACTAATTACTGTTATTACTATTTTTAAGGTGCAAAAGTAGCCAGCTTCCAGTTTGCACCTAATTAAAAATTTGTCCGAGTAGGATTCTGATTTCTCCCGCTCCCGTGAAAGTTCGTGAGTTCGAGCCTATAATTTATTTATTTACAGGGAAGGAGTTCCCGGAAAACTGACCAAATTTACGTCAACTTTACGATTTAGACATTTGGAAAAACATGTTTCGAATTTATAGGTTTTGGTTCCCAAAAAAATTCGGCCCATTGCGCGCACATTGTTGTCGACGAATTTTTTAATTAATATTGTTAAAAAGTTAAATTAATTTAATATCTTACTGTAACCGTTTTTTGTTGACCGTGGGATTTCGATACGTGAGATAGCACATTTTGTGCAGAATTTTTCGCTGATTTCGAATCCGTAGCTTAGCTCAAAATTCACAAAATTTCAAAAATTGGCCGTCCAGGGCATTGGCCCACCGAAAAACTTTTTTTCATGAATTTTGAGCTACGGGTTCGTGAGGTAGCCCATTCGAAAGAGCACGTTTTTTTACCCCTACGAGTGCTGTATTTTATCCCACAAAATGTTCCACGAGTTTTTTATAAGGATTTAAAGTTTGTAATTTTCGGTCATTTGGGGTAGAAAACCGGCTGTAACTTTTTATCTAGAGGGGTTCCGCAACTTTTGAACACGGATTCGAAATCAGCGAAAAATTCTGCACAAAATGTGCTATCTCACGTATCGAAATCCCACGGTCAACAAAAAACGGTTACAGTTAGTTTTGGATTTAAATCAACACCGACAGCCCCCCGTGGCTCAAAAACTATTTACTGCTATTTTGTCGTATTGTCGAAGAGCAAAAAGAATATTAGAAAAAAATTTAAGCAGTTTTGTTAAAATAAATATAAAGTGTAAAAAATGGGTTTCGGCAAAAGTTCAGTTCTCAAATTTTGTCGATAGGCAATTTCCAAGTTTCACGAATTATAAGGCCAGTTAAAACGATTGCTTAAATATTGCGTCTATTTATTAATGCATTCTTAAATTATAGTAATACAAATCCCGCTAAATTCCTACTCACGCCGCCCCCACGTCAAGATGGGAGGGTCCGGAAAATTAAATGAGTTTCGTCAAAAGTGGAAATCCGCCAAATTTGGTGGCAAGGCATTTTGTCCCACAATTCAAACTTGAAAAATCACTCTAATTACAAAAGGTAGAATCGGGAATTAAAATACTACACAAAGTCGATGCTACGGATTCCGTGACGTTCCTCTTTGCGCTTTTGGCTCACATAACGGAAAGAGTTAAAAACGTGTTTCGTCGAAATTTAAATACCACATTTTGGAAATCGGTGAAACGTATATTAAAGTATTCTAAAATAGCTGCGCTACAAATTCCACTAAATCCCTATTTACACCCTCGCCGCCCAAAAATTAATAATTTACTCGGGGCCCCAGAAAATGCTAATAATTGAAAAAAAATCGGGGAAATTGAGGCTGCCAAGACCACCGGGACGGCCGTAGGTTGTCAACAGCCATGGCCAAAAATTCCCTCATTTACCATGCTAAATTGCGCAAAAATTTGGTGTAAAGATGCGTAGCGTGCTATAAAATAGCAACGAAAAACTGTTGGGGAACGGAAAGTAAAAACAAACCCATGTGCCCAAATTGTTAGGAAGCAAATGTTTCGAAATTACTCCTAGGGTGACGTAAAACTTCTTCTTTAATCATGACTTCGAATCACGTTTTAAATTCAGAAATGTATGAATGGAAAGTATCAGCAAGAAAATTAAATAATTAAATCAAAAAAGGTATTGTCGCTACATTTAGCAGATCAAAATTTTATCACCAGATGTTTCAAAATGTCACTGGACAAACGAAAAACTGGCAGTGCTAATACGGCTTTCGTTATTGGTGCAGAATAATCCCAATCGATTTCTAGTTAATTGGCTCTCGATCCCGTTGAAGATATTATAAAGGACACCCATCTGTAGTGGTGCCTTCCCTGGCCCTTTAAAAGGAACAAGCCATGTTTTGGCCATTTTTTGCTAAAAAATGTTACAAAATTGTTATAAAAAACTAAAAGATCCAAACAATTAGTTTCATTTGCGCCGGTGTTAATAAATTCCCTAGATCCATCAAGCGAGAATAAATCGAGTGTTTTCGGCCGAAACCGGCGTGAAAATGGGAAAATTCGCACCCGCGGCGTGGGCAATATTTGCCCAGGCCCCAGGTTTCGAACCCGGCTGAACCGAGAAATACCCCCCGAAATTGCTCTTTTAGGCTGGCGAAAGGTCATTTAGGCGAAAGGTCTTTGCAAACGTGCAAACTTTAAGATTAGGGCCGGATATCAAAGATTGTTGAGGAAATAAGAAGAGAATTATTGAAAAACGGTTTTTCCATAAAATTATTGTATGTTTCAAAAATAAAATTAGATAAAATTTTTTAGAAGCGTATTAGTCGGCTGAGCTATGCTGCGGAAGAGGAGAGGGCAGGCTAGCGGAGATTGTTGAGGAAGAGGAGAGGCAGGCTAGCAAAGATTGTTGAGGAAGGGGAGAGGGCAGGCTAGCAGAGATTGTTGAGGAAGAGGAGAGGGCAGGCTAGCAGAGATTGTTGAGGAAGAGGAGAGGGCAGGCTAGCAGAGATTGTTGAGGAAGAGGAGAGGGGCAGGCTAGCAGAGATTGTTGAGGAAGAGGAGAGGGCAGGCTAGCAGAGATTGTTGAGGAAGAGGAGAGGGCAGGCTAGCAGAGATTGTTGAGGAAGAGGAGAGGGCAGGCTAGCAGAGATTGTTGAGGAAGAGGAGAGGGCAGGCTAGCAAAGATTGTTGAGGAAGAGGAGAGGGCAGGCTAGCAGAGACTGTTGAGGAAGAGAAGAGGGCAGGCTAGCAGAGATTGTTGAGGGAGAGGAGAGGGCAGGCTAGCAGAGATTGTTGAGGTGGATTTCCTCATTTTAATCACTTAAATTTAATCCTTAATTCGTTCGTTTAAAAATCCATGTTTCGTGCGGGTTGAGGTCTAGTCAAATCCCGGATTGAGCCCCGATTTTTTCCCAGGGGATACGAAATTCGGGCCACCCGCCGGCGTGCGCTTTCCCCCCTGAATTAGCGCCCAAAAGCAAATTGTTCTAGGTTTTGGGCTCAAAAATCGTGACGCTCTTTACGTACTTTTTATGGGGGCTACCGTACTCCCTTGCTACGCTTCTAAAGAAAATAGATTTTTACATTCTTAGGTCACCAAACATTTTTTAAACGAAATTTGGAAGGTCCTACCTGTCCCCGTCCCTTGAAAACACCACAAATCACGGAAACGGAACGCTTTTCTGTTCAGGAAAACAGGAAAAGCCCAAAAATTCGCTTATCCAGCAGGACGGACGCATGGAAATTTCACGGCACCACCACCCAAGCGCCCACCCCCCAAAATTCCGGAGAGTGCCGCCGCGGCCCCCGGAAAATGTTATTGAGGGCCAGCCGTCTGCTCAGAAAAAATGGAATTCAGGCGTGGGCCCTAAGGACCTTAGGGCCCATAAAGGAGATGATATTGGGCCCCCCTACCCGATCCACCTCCCCAAAATACATATACACTTTCGGGGCCGGACCGAAAAATTTAATTTTAACCGGTAGTTCCGCGTGGGGACGTGTGCACGCGGAATTTTTACTTTTTTGGTGGGCGCGAGAAAAAAAGGTAACAACTAGCCTACTGAAAGTTTTTGGAGTTTGACGTTTTCGTGAAACATTGGAATTACAGTCCGGAAAATCGGGAAAACAAAAGCCCACAAATTCGAAGATGATTTGGTATTTTTTAGTATATTTAAGTTTATTCTGAAATTTCCTTTGTAAGTCATAAACTTAATTTTTATTTTTTTATTTAATTTACTTTTAAATTCATATTTAATTCTTTTGGATATTTTTATCAAGTTTCGGTCTTTTGGGGTTTACCCTTTCAATTCCTCAAATAGAATTTTAGAAATGATAGCTAATCAATCCCCAGAAAAGCACGAAGTGAATAAGAATAAGCAGTAACATCTGAAACAAATTTGCGTTAAATATTGCGTCGAAACATCGAATTTTTTCGCTGTTTCAAACATAAAAATAGAAGTTTATTTAAATGGCATTATTAACGAAATGCTAAGTTTTTTGCGTGTTTCACGAAGATTTGTAGAAGACTGTAGAGATTTGTAGAGAACATTTGAAGATTGTTCCAGGAGAGCATGAAACCAATTCTATCTTTTTTGGTTCGATTAAAAAAATTACAAAAAAAAATTAGAGGTTCCATTGTTTTTGGTGAAGGAGCAGCAATCAAATTTCTAATTCTTACATTTATCAATTTTTCAAAAAAGTAGACTTTTGCTAAACATTGTTACAAAATAAACCGATCTGATCTAATAGAAAAACTTGTAAGTATGGTTAAATCCGCGACGAGAGATAATTGTCATAAAAGCAGTTCCGTCCTATAACGAAAGAGTCAAAACATATATTTGAAACAACGGTTATCAATCTAATTGTTCATCAAAAATATTCAAATCAGCTTAGGATTACGGTAGAATTAGCAGAAAGTTCAAGATGGCTCCGAAAATTTGAAGATCCCCGAAGATGATGGGTCGAACAAAAGGTGGATGGGCCCTTGGGGGACCATTCAGGCGATGGAAAAGTGGGCACCGGGCGAGAGAAAGAAAGAAAGAGAGAGAGAGAGAGAGTGAGTGAGTGCGGGAGAGAGAGATAGAGACGCAGAGAACGAGACCAAAACAAATCCCGAAAATTCGTGCCCGTGGAACGCGGGTCGAATTAGGAGCCCATTTGGGCCCCTCTTCCACCCGTCCGGCGGTTCCGGAATGGCCCTTGCCCCCCCCCCACACCCACGACACCGGAAAATCGGAATTTTGAATGGTAGAAGATGAAATTGTTCGTCATTAGTTAAAAAATACTCCAAATTTTTCCTGCTATCGGAATATTAGTGAAACATTTTTTGAAAAATTTTTACCAACATAAAAACGCTGAATTTTGAAATTTTGGAGCTCTTATGTTCTAAAAAACACTGGCTTTTTGCTAATATTTATTTTCTTAATCGGGAACTTCTGGCCGTGCTGTCGGTATTTTTAAGTCGACACTCTTTGATAATTAAAGCAAGCGGGAGCCACACAATATTAAGGGAGCCGCGCATTTTTAGTTGGTGAAACCATGAAACACCGAGAATTGCGAGAAATGGGGTTGCTCTCACTATTTATTTCAATTTTATTTTTTAATGGGAGGAAGGGTTGGAAATGGAAATGTAGTATGATAATGTAAACTGGAAAATAATAGGGGGCACGGCTTGGCTTCTTCGAATAATCCAAAAAATTTTCATTTTTCCACAAAAAATTGTGAAACATTTAATACCTCTCAAATCCGCCATATACTAGTAAAGTTTTTTTGTCTCCGATCTTCGACATAAGTATATTAAAGACATCGAAATCTACAAACTTCTGGGTGTTGTTCCTGCCCTTGCCTTCAATGAATCTTTAAAATTGGAGCGAGTGGACCGGTGATGGAAGAGAGAGAGAGAGAGAGAGAGAGAGTGAGAGAGGGAGAGAGAGAAAATGATTCCCGGAAACTTTTGCGTGACCACAAATAATTCAGTCTGGGTGGCATGGACTTTGCAAAAAACCTTAAAAATGTCTGCAAACCCGGAAAGTCCGGGAAAGACCGGAAAGTGACGAATTTTTTCGGCTTCACAGCTCCTTTAAAGGGAAGGCTAGCAGAGATTGTTGAGGAACAGGGAAGGGATCGATAATTGACAACTGAAAATTAGAAAGATTCAGTAGAAACTGGAATTGTCGTTTTTTTATCGCTCGGCAAGGGTAAATCTATGAAACCCTTTTTTTACCATCTGCCGGATCCGGCTACTCTCCAAAGCAAAATTTAAAATTTGTGATTTGAAACCGCAATAAAACCGGTATTTCTTACTTAAGTTTTGGCTGATCTTTGTTGCCTTGTGGTAAAAATGAAGTCTTTTTCTGTACTTGGGCCCCGCAAGTGGACGGGTCAATTTGTTGCACAATTAGCCGGCGGGAGTCATCTTGGGGTGGGTTGGCCCCGGGGAACGAGTTTCGCCCAAAAAGTTTCAGGATGGTTTTTTAAGTTGAAACTGTGGAGAAATGCAAAATACGGCCAGGCAATGGCAGAAGATGGCGAATGGTTATAAAAATTTGTATTGAAAAATCCAGGAAAAATTCGTTATAAAATTTGTGTTGCGTCGATTTTTTAGGATCAGTTTCGTTTGTGCCAAATAATCCTGATAATTAAACTAATGCTAGCGATTTTCTCTCCATCCAAAACCACTTAATATGCAGTGTTTTCTGACATCAAATGGTAATATTAAACATTATTGACGTCAGCGTAGGCTTATTTTTAGGCTTACGGTTTGGCTTAGCCTTAAGCCTGTCTTATGCTAGGCTAAGGCTTCGTCTTAAGCTTGGCTTGGGCTGAGGCTTAGGCATAGGCTTAGGCATACGCTTAGGCTTAGGATCGCGTCATGCAGCATTCCGCATGAATACTACGCACATACCAGCACTACCTACTCCCGATGACTACGGATTTTGGCCACGCCCCTTTCCAGTAGTGGTGAGGGGCATCTTTTTGTGTGTTTCAGGAGGGGATAGGGTAGATGAATGCCATGCATTTTTGATGTCTAGCCACATCCAATACATCCGGATGAGACAGCTGGGCTCTTAAAAGGCAAAAAGAATTTTTTTGGTCTCTTGAAAATGCATCGAAAATTTTAGATGTTTCACGAATCACTAAATGCCGCGAAAAAAGTGGTTTACTGACAATGAGGCATGAATGTATGGGAAGTTACCCCCCCCCACCCCCGATAATGCGCAAGAACCGAAAGTGGCAGGCTCGTAATACTCTAGTTTCAGACCCCATTCTGCAAGCAATTTTTCGAAGCACTTTTTTTGCTATTTTGCGCCCGGAACTTTGTCAGCTTATGCAGAGAGGGTGGAGGCCACGCGGAAACTAGTATTTAAAAATTAAGTGCGGACAAAGTAGACAAAGGAACTCTTCCGACACACAGACGACTTATCCGCCAATTTTCCCTGGGTTTCTTAGGGGGAAGTGGCCGTCACTGGATGAATATTGGATTCCGTTTCACTCCAAAATTCCCTTCACCACTCCCCTTCTTCTCGCTTGAAATTGGATGCGGGATAAAGAGCTGCAAAATCGGTGGAAGTCTTTGTTCAGCTAAAAAATCCCTGAAACATTGGAAAAAATTGGGTTGGAAAGAGGCGAGGGCAGGCTAGCAGAGATTGTTGAGGAAGAGGAGAGGGCAGGCTAGCAGAGATTGTTGAGGAAGAGGAGAGGGCAGGCTATCAGAGATTGTTGAGGAAGAGGAGAGGGCAGGCTAGCAGAGATTGTTGAGGAAGAGGAGAGGGCAGGCTATCAGAGATTGTTGAGGAAGAGGAGAGGGCAGGCTAGCAGATATTGTTGAGGAAGAGGAGAGGGCAGGCTATCAGAGATTGTTGAGGAAGAGGAGAGGGCAGGCTAGCAGATATTGTTGAGGAAGAGGAGAGGGCAGGCTAGCAGAGATTGTTGAGGAAGAGGAGAGAGCCGTTTTATTTGAAGAACCGAATAGACGAATTGTTTTCAAATATTGGTTTCAAAGAAATTCATTGTCCGAGAAGTTTCCTAGATCGTAATTGTGTATAGGCGTGTTGCTGACCGAACTTTTCAAAAAATAAGAGGTTGCTTCACCTTAAGATATAACCTACCTATAAATATAAACTACCTTCTTCTGAGGAGTGACTCACGTTCTTCGTTCTTCTCAAGTTTCCAAAAAATCCAAGAAGAAATCCATCCATCAAAAAATTAACAAATCGACAGCTGCGTTAGAAAATAATACCTTATGAACGAGGTATAGCACGCCTTGGCACTTTCTATTTAAAAATCTGCATCTACAACTACCAAAAAAGCAAAAAAGTAATCAATCCTTGTAAAAAATGTGTTACAAAAAGTACGCCCATGGAAAGATTGCCGTTCGAGGCCATCAATGCTCGCCTTTTCTGACGAATCGTTCTTTTCATATTTCTCCCGAGCCCAAATTGCCTCCAGAAACACCTGGCCATTCGTAAATCGTAAACTCTGGTACCATATATTTTTCTGGAAAATACAAAAAATCAAAAACAAGCCGCGATCCACCTGCGCGCTCTTAATTAACCCCCTGTAGTGGTGAATAAGGTTTTTGTGGCAGCTGTAATCTTGATCTATAGCAAAAATGCAGAATTCATTTCCAGAAAGTACAAAGTTATCTGGTGGCATCAGTTACTATATTAATTTAGAAAAAAAATCGAGTTTCATTGTATAGAAATGAAACACGTTAATTTTTGGCAGCATTTCTCCATTCTTTTTGGCAGCAGATTTGCGGAATTTCTCCAGTTGCTTAATCCAATCAAAATTATAAGTATATCCAAAAATTCTAATTTTGCCAGCTTTAAAACAAAACTAAAATTATAATGGCTAGGCTTCTTTCAATTTTCAGCGCTGAAAACGTTAATAAGCATTGCCCAGCCACTCAGGAATATTTCTTAAAATTTGTTCATGAAGCTGTAAATCAATGAAACACAATATTGAACACATAAATACAAAACAAATCTATTTTAAAAATACTAATAACAAATATAAAAAATTTAAAGAAAGAAATTAAAGAAGGATATTAACGGAAAAGACGGGGCTATTTGATTAAATTATTTAATGGATCCGATTACTAATCGATCAAGTTGGATTCACTATTAAAAGGCCGTTTGCGAGAGACCCGAACAAGGCTTGGCACAGTTTTTTTCGACCCCTTTTTATGAAGTCATCTGAAAGAGCCTGGTCGAATTAGTAGTGGGATGGTTTTGAAAGCTTTAAAAGTTTAGTTGTGAGGTTAAAATGGGCCTTAAAGTTGCCGATACCCAAAAATATATCGAAAATTACTGACCAGAATTTGCCGAAACTTTGTGGCAATCCATAACCTGGCTCGGAGAACATTTTTCTAATACATTGCGAAACCAGAAAGTGGCCGGAACATAGGTATCGTGCGTACTAAAAACAGTTTTTTCGGAATTAGTAGTTTTACGGGTGATCGCTGCATCAAGCGATTAGTGCCAAGAGATGCACCGAAATTTTCTCTATCGATTGATGTATCTTTTAGAATGCAGCGAGCACCCGTAAAAACCGAAAAATCGTCCTGAATGGGTCGCCAAAGCGTCAATTTCGGCCATTTTGATGAAGAATTCCTTGCGGGAATAGGCTAGAGTAGGCGAGATAGTGGGGGAAAGTGAGAGATTGGCCTCCGGGGGCCGATTAGGCTGCAGGCCTGTTCGGCTGTCGCTGTGGTGCATTGGTAGTGGGTCGGGATCCTTGCACCGGGGCGCCTCTAGATCAATCCCAGCCTACCTTTAGAAAGCGAATTTCTTTTTGCTCTTTTTTGCAATTATCCTAACTCGGGCTATAGAATCATAACCATGTCACTCCTTGAAATATTTGCCAAATTTGGTCTTCCGGCGACAATTCCGAATTGTTTTTCCAAAAAAAATTTCCGGGCTCGGGAATAAATGAAACACGTATTTTGATCTTTAAAAATTCACGCTAAACCGCAAAAAAATACATTTACACCTGAATGACGCCCATTTGAGTCTAGGGATTTTGAGACCCGAAAAAAAATGGATGACATGTCGAAATGTCAGCCAGACGTAGGGGAGACGAACAGATGCCCCCACAGGGTACGTAACCCGCAAAAAGATCACCGGCCAGCCGTTTGTCTCCAGGATCACACACTAAGGTGATTGACACCCCTCCGGGGCATGACTAGAGAAAGCTAGACTACCTGGAAGTGAAATCCGAGCCGAAACATGGGGTTTTTAAAGGGCTTGTGAATTTAATTTAAAGGCTGAATTATAACATTTATTCAATCCATTTATTAATTTCTTTATAATATAAAATTATTAGGGTGTTCTAAAAAGATGAAATTCCAATAAGACGGTCTGGACCATGAGAATTTTTTGTTGATTGCCATCAGCAAAAATTTTTGCTTTTGAATGTTTGATGAAACATATTTTTTGCAAAGATATTTTCAAAGACACCGACCACGGTGGTGACGAGTCTGTAATAATCAAACCGTTTAATATCAAACAGTTTTTCGACTATCACTTTTTAAAAGCTAAGAGCCTTTTTAAAAACCACTTGCAAGCTTTTAAACTTTAAAAAAAATACTGTAAATGAACAAGAACAGGCAAATATGTTGACCTGGTAGTGAAAACGGATTTGAAACACCGACTTTTCAATTGTAAAAATTAAATCTGAATTAAAGGGCTAGTTCAGCCAATAAAACAAAAAAATTTCCGCGGCCAGGAGTCGAACCCTCTCTGCGTTTTTGTGTCTGCGCCTCTCTCATTTCCCCGATCTATAATAGCTGTCGTAATGGGGGACTGTTCGGGCGCACTGTGCCTACGTCCATAGTTTCCCAAGGTACCAGCCCAAGCTCTAAAAGTTGAACTAGCCCTTTAAGGAAAAGTTGTAAAAGAGTTTATAGCAAAGTAAATCTGAAACTACGATGACGAAACCATTTGGAAACTACGACAGGCAAACTTTTCTGTTTTTTAAACGTTGTTGAAACACTTTTTGATAAATTCTCGTAAAAAACAAAGATATTTTGCAAAATTTTAGTAAATGTAAGAAAACTCAGGATTTTCGAAAATCGGAGAGAAAATGGCAAACGTAAAAATCGGTCATCTGAGGGCCGCTAGAAGACTTTTTTGAGGACCAACGTTTTTCTAGGGATCGACTTTTCCTAATCTCATTATAGGAAATTTATCTTTTTTTCCTATGCCTGAACGTAAAAATCTTACAACATTTGCTTCAATAATAGAAAAGCGGCGTTTTGAAACATTTTGAAAGTGAAAGTTTTTGCGTTGTTTTTTAGCGAAAGCATAGTTAAATTTTACTAAAACCTGACACAACGCTTGCTCTGGCTGAATTGAAAGCAGCTTATTTTTTTGCTTTTGTATTTTCAGTGAAATACTCCTTCACAAAATTTTTTTAAAACGATAAAATTCAAAGAATGCATCAATCTAAGCTCCCCTACACTAGAAATGACGACATGTATTATGGCGACTAGAAGATGATGGCCGTTCAACGTTTTCGGCAAGTGTCGGCCGCTCCCCCCTCCGCCTGGCCGAGGAGAAGCCTCGTCGAATTCGTTTATCGCTTCCCCCGAAGAGACACCCAAAAGCCGTTTTGTCTTTTTGCGTGTCCTTTTTGTCGTTTTTGTCTTTAGTCGAGACACTAAAGACCCTTTCCTTTCGAAAAGAAGAGAAGAGACCCTCCCAAAAATGATTTACCGTCGCCCGGAAGTGGGAAACAGTAAAAAAAGGAAATGCTGTTGGGAAGGTTTGAAGGCTCAGTAATTCCATTGTCTGGGTTGGAAACTTTCAAGGCGCGTGCAAGTAGAGACTAATTTTTGACTTTCCTTTTATCCGGGGGGGTCGGGGAAACCAATTCTTTTTGGGTCGTAACGACGATTTTTTTGTATTTTTACAGCCCCTAGCGTGAAACGTTATTTTCGCTAGTTTTTCGGGGTTTTTCGATGCGGTTCCATAGAGCATCGAAAAATATACTCAGAGTTTCCATGCCAGCTCGAATAGTGCACGATATCAAAAAGTTTAAAAACACAAATAAACCGCTGAAATCGGGTTGGAAAGATGATTTTCACTATTTTGGGGTCGACATTCGATAAAGAAGCGAAAAATATAGCCAGATCATGTGTTTCAGCCCAAAATAGCGTAATATAAAATAGTTATAGATCGAAACTTGATTTCCAAAGCGCAAAGCTAGTTTTCGAGATTTTCGATGTTACAAAATTTGTCACAGCGTTAAAAATATACTAAGGCTTTGAGTTGCAGCCCGAATTAACGTAAAATAAAAAGTGTTGTAACAATAAGTTGTTTGTTACAACAACTTTTTCCCGTCTTCTTGAAATTTTTCGAACCAAGACGAGATCATACCAATTGGGCTCCCTCCGGATCGCAAGAGAGGTACCGTTTTTGCAACATTTTTTAAAATCAACTTCCAGCTTGCCAATATCAGAATACGAGGATACGCCGATACGAGAATCCACTAAAAAATGTTCTGCAATGAAACGCTAATTTTGGCGACTACCCCCCAGAAAAACCGCACCGATTTTCGAGCCGTTCGCAAAACAAAACGAAATCGGGATAAATTTGACCAGACGCTCCCTGCCAGCTAGCAAATCCGACGTGTTTAGCCGAGACAAAAACGGATAAGATGGGGCGCGTAGCCCGAAATCCACTGCCCCCCAAAGAAAGATATACGACCGAAATTGCATTAGTCGAACGGCCAGCTGGGCCCGCCGGCCCTACTGCCCCAAATTCTGAAATTTTAGTGAAAAAATATTTTTGGGAAATGCCGATAAGCCGAAACTTGATTATTTTCAACCTTCTGATTGGATTTCGATTTCGATTTTTCGTATTATCGGTGTAGCGAAACACATTTCTTTTTCTTTTCAAGCCAAGATATTATCTATCGTGTTGTCCAGTTTTAAATCGAAGTATTAGCTCGCTTTTTTAGGGTTTAGCATTTTTTCGGAAAGCGACATTTACTATTCCAATTACACATATATAGAACGAAATTATCACAAGCTCCTGCAAGTCATTACGATCAATAAACGACAACCTAATATCGAAAAAAGCGGAATCACAATAATTTTTAGCGACCAGATAAAAACGGTGCTTTCGCATTAACGGGGGGGGGGGGGGCTGAGGATCGAAATGTAAAATAAATAAAAGCAGCGCTTCGAAACTGTTTTTAATTTTTCACAGACGTTAAAACGTTACAAATCGATCTTTCGGCCAAAAATCGCCGTTTTGGACCAAAATTGCCACTTGTTGAAGGTTTTTGGATAGTTTTCCAGTTGAAATAAAGTTTTATTTTACTATTTGTTACACACTATTATACATGTTACACACTATTATACACTAGTAGTTATACACTATTGAAATACTTCCTATTAAGTTACTAGGCATTTCTAGACTTATATAAAAAAAATTAGCCCCTCCCCCCGATAATGCAAAAGAACCGCCAAAATCTAACAAGGGAAGGGCACATGCACAGGTTGGAATTTCGAAAAACGCTCGCGGCTACCCCGGGGTAATCGACTACGGAGAACACGATGCTGTCGTCCGATTTTCCTGCCGAGGCTTGTGGACAGAGATACAGCACTTCCGGAAAATCATGATTTGCATGCGAAAAATTAGAATCCGGGGAAGCTTTATTAGGCTCTCCCATCAGTATGCAATCACCAGTCGAGTGCCCGATTGGTAAGCAACTCGCTTGGTAGGATACTGACGAGGGTACGGATCCGGTCTTGATTTTTTCGTTTTGCTTTTTGACAAAATTTTTTGCACAAGTCCAGAACCTTTCCTAAATGTGTAAAAAGACGCCTTTGTGGCCCTGTAATACGTCTAACAAGTAAAGAAAAACTTTTTCGAAAATTTTATTTTCCGACCCTCGACCCATCGGCTGCCAAACGATCAAAAATTCTGCGGGAAAATTTTTGCAGAAGCCAAGCGTCACGCTCTCGTTTGGTCTTGTAGCACCTTATCCTGTTGCACGGCCCTGGCAAGTTGGTTAGACAGCGCTTTTATAAAAATTTTCCAGAATTGTTGAATTTGATAAGCCGGTGGGTGGGGTGCCCAAAAGATCGCAAAAATAAAATTTTCGAAAAAGTTTTTCTTTGCTTGTTAGACGTATTACAGGGCCACAAAGGCGTCTTTTTACACATTTAGGAAAGGTTCTGGACTTGTGCAAAAAATTTTGTCAAAAAGCAAAACGAAAAAATCAAGACCGGATCCGTACCCTCGTCAGTATCCTACCAAGCGAGTTGCTTACCAATCGGCCACTCGACTGGTGATTGCATACTGATGGGAGAGCCTAATAAAGCTTCCCCGGATTCTAATTTTTCGCATGCAAATCATGATTTTCCGGAAGTGCTGTATCTCTGTCCACAAGCCTCGGCAGGAAAATCGGACGACAGCATCGTGTTCTCCGTAGTCGATTACCCCGGGGTAGCCGCGAGCGTTTTTCGAAATTCCAACCTGTGCATGTGCCCTTCCCTTGTAAGAAAATAGCGACGAGATTCGGTGACGAATCTGAGGGAAATATTATTCACAAATCACCACCAAATAAATGTACCGTAAAATCGGATGGGGCCATTGTCCGAGCAATGAAAGGCCCACCTTCTTTGGGCCCCAAAAAAAGCGGGAAATAGGATAGAGAAATGTCTATAGTATTTTCAAATAGTAATTAGAGCATCAGAATACAATCCAAATCTGGGGGCAGTCTTTCTTTAGGAAAAACACACCGAAAAATGGAGCGAAAAACAACACGGAAAAGTACGAAAAAGCGTAGCCGAACTGATAGTTTACAAGTTATAAATACAAATATGTGGCACATTTACAAGATTCAAGCTCTTTAAGCCGCTTCAAAAATCATTTCTTGAAAAATTTCCCCAAAAATCCGGGCTTTTTCGAAGATTCTGGCGGTGCTGGACGCTGAGCGGCCATTTGCTGGTGAACCTAAAAACGGCGATTTTTATACAAAAAATTTGATAATTAGAAATTTGTAACTGAACTAAATGTATTTGGAAAAATTTGTTACGCTAAAAATTGTCTTCCGGAACGCGTTACAGGCTATAATCACAACCGAGTCTTAGGAAGCTAGCCATCTCTCTCTCTCTCTCTCTCTCTCTCTCTCTCTCTCGCCATCTCTCTCTCTCTCACACACACCTCTTTTCTCGTTTCTTCATCCTCTGCTCTTTCCGCTTCTTCCATAATTTGCCTCAACGTCTCGGCATCCAGGCTGCCGCTGGAATTTGAATCTTCATCATCGTCTACCTAAAATTAACAATGTTTAAAACCCTTAAAAAGCTACCAAAATTTTGTAAGGCGACTAAGAATTAACTTAAAGAATAACAAAAATAAGGAACCATACCATACCTTGGTATCATCAATCCGCTTCTGGTAAAAATTGGAGAATTCGCTGTTGATTTTGTTGATGTCGATGGAGGCTTGGCGAGCTGGAAATTGAGTTGATTACATAGAAGCTTATCTGTTTTTCCTCATTACAATTTTCTAAAACTCAATATTTAAAAAAACCAGCTGAAAATACCCTAAAGCATCAACCAATTTTTGCAAAAAAATGATACAAATAAGGCAGGATTCCCGGATTTTAGCGCTGTTGCATTATTGTCCTGGCTTCCGTTTTTTTACGAATCAAGGTAACATAAAATGAAAATCTACAGAAATCCGCTCCTCAAGATGTAATAAATGATGAAACTAGAAATTTATATTAATAGTCGATCAAGTCTCAATTCTCATAAATTTCTTAAATTCTCGTATTTAATTAAATTATTAAATAATCAAAGTTATTCGTAATGAATTAAAATCTCATAAAAGAAATGCGCAATAAGTTTTCCAAAACTAAATGTTGCAAATACAATGGGGGAAATGGCAGAGCTTTGCGGGATTAATGGGGCGATGTACTGGTAATCAATTCCAAAAAAAGAATATTAATATCTCCAGTCAATTTAAATCAACAAATATCAAGACAAATACAAAAAAGGGCTTAAAATCGACTTACTAGCCGCCAATACGGTCCTCGCCTCCTTGTCCAAATCGTCGTCGGTGGGTTTCGGATTTGGCTGACGGCGAGCTTTGCTTTCCGCGGCAGACATTAATTCTAAAAAATAGCGTAAAGATAGAGTGAGAGAGAGCGGAGAGTGAAAGAGAGAGAGAGAGAGAGAGACAGAGATAGAGAGAGCGAGAGGGAGGCGCAGAGAGCAAGCCAAAAGCCTACCATTAATCTGCCTCAACTCTTCATTGGTCGCCTCGGAAAATTCGGTGTTTTGAGAAAACTCAGAGACCTGCGAGCGTCGAGGGTCGTCTAAAAAGAACAAAACCATAAAAACTACAAATCTCTAGAAAATACAAACTACAAATCGCTAAAAACTACAAACTATAGAAAACTACAAAGCAAATTTTAAGCTTACCTTGATGACTGGAGCCCGGTTCTCCAGCTTGGTCCCGCTGCTCGTCCTGGTATCGGGCCCGAATTCTAAAAAAAGCTTTTTGTTTTATAAAAATCGCTAAAAAAGTACAAACATTTACTAAATACTCAAAAAAATAGATTAATTGTATACGCGTAGGTAAATTATATAGAAAATACCTCTGAAATTTGTCATCCAAGTCTCGATCGACGTTGTCCTCAACCTTCTGCCGGTCCATCGCCATGTTGATCAGCCCGACCGGCGTGTCGCTCTCGAGGTCGGCGCCCGGTTTTGGGTCAAACCACTAAAAATGGAGATGTTCAGCAAATCAGATAGAAAAACAGATTTCTATCTCAAATAATATTAAAATGTTTCAAGAAAATAGGTATATTACGGCCGAAAAAGAAAACTAATCATCACTTGCTCCGGGATGGAGTAAATTCTTTTTCTTGCAAAACAAAATATCGGGATCGAAAAACCAATAAAAAGTTTCTTTTTATTTCTTAAAATGTTCGTTATTAGATATATTTTTAGTATATTTTACTACGGTTATTATATATTTTTTTATTCGATTAAAACTTTTATTTTTTTATTGGATCAAAACGTCATTGAAAACAAAACAAGAAACTTTTCTAAACTGCAATTAATCGGCTAAAAATGAAAGATTCTTAGGACTATCTAAGGAATTATTGTTTTTTTTGAGTGCTGTGTAAAATTAAACGTTTCAACGGAATAGGTCGATTATTTCGAAAAAAAAGAAAATAATTGAGCTTCCTTCGGCTCCAACAACGTAATTAAAAGTGCCTTTTAAATGGTTTTAAATAGTTTTTTAAGCGTTGGAACTGATCTTTTTTTCTATTGACAAATAATAATCATTCTCTTACTTAATTAATCTATAACTTTAATTTAAGGTTTAAAACGCATAGGTGCAAGGAAAGAATAACTATTTAAGAATTTCGGTTCTTAGCATAAATCGTATAACAAAAAATTCTACAACGTTTTTATAACAATAAAACAACTTACAACTCTCGGATTGCGGATCAGCTCCACATCACAGCCCCTCAGCGCGGCCAGCCGTTCCTCCAGCTCCTCCAGAGTGGCCGGTCGTTTTGGCTCGGCGTTTTTTGCTTCTAAAAAGCAATTTAAAGATTTTCATGATGCCGAAAAGATCCCTGCTAGTTTGCCCGGGTTTTCTACGCTTTAAAGGTATAAAATCACTTACCATCAATTTTCCGGACCTCCTGCAGCCGTCGCTCCAGATCGCTCGCCTCGCTTGGGGGCGGGGCTTGGGCTTGGGGTTTTGGCTGAAATGAACCTGCATTAAACGTATTAAATTTAGTATACGGATCTAGGATGTAGCAAGTAGGTCCTTTCGCATGATTGCCCCCCATTAGTCATAAAACCATTAGTCATAAACTCATTAGTCATAAACCCATTAGTCATAAATTCCATTAGTCATAAACTCATTAGTCATAAATTCCAATAGTCATAAATGTTATGAAACTGATTGCTTGGAAATGTTATTCTCTGACATAATCCCGTTAACAAATCCAAAATTAATAGGTTTAATGATATCCGATCAGGTGCAACCAAGGAGTTTGATTCGAGAACACGACAAGGACCATCACATACACCTCAAGACCTCTAACCTCAAACCTCGAAACTCAAAACTCAAAACTCAACACTCAAACCTCAAAATCTACGATTAATAAAATTGATGACTATTGAATTTATGACTAATGGAATTTATGACTAATGGATTTATGACTAATGGATTTATGACTAATGGAATTTATGACTAATGGGTTTATGACTAATGGTTTTATGACTAATGGGGTTATGACTAATGGGGTTATGACTAATGGTTTTATGACTAATGGATTTCGCCCCTTTCGCATTACCGGGAGGGGGCAACTTTTTTCTTAGGGTCTAGTTTTTCAAATGTAGATAGTTTGAGTGTTTCCAAATGGTTTTTTACTATGCATACGCGTGCAAAGGCTACAAAATTTTATTTAAAAATGTCAAAAATATCGATATTTTTTATGAAACCAAAATTACGATAATAGATTTTTAAATGTTGTCACAAGTTTTTCTAGTTCAAAGCTAATTATTTTTACAAAAAAAACAATCAAAACACTTGCTACTAAGTTACTAGCCATTTCTAGACTTATACAAAGAGCTCGGTCCCCCCTCCCCTATAATGCGAAAGAACCTCAAAGTAGAAACTTTTCCAAAAACAAATAATGTTTCAAAGGTTAGCCGGTTTCGGCAAGTGAATGCTGATATACTTATCGCACGATGTAACGTCTCTAAATTCCAATTCCACAAAGAATCCCTGCCAATTAGCCCGAAAACTTCGGAAATTCCCTAGGAAACCCTGCTAGCTCGCACTATCCACGTCCCCGATAGTCATTAATTTTGTCAAAAAAAATTGTTATTTCAAAACCCTGCCGGCAAAGAAAAGTTAATAAAACTCTAATGGCGATAGCGACCTTCCGGAAGCGTAAATTCCGCAAATAATCTCCACCAGCTGGCCGCGAAGGGACGAAAATTCCTTAAGAAACCCTGCTAGATCACCCGATTCATGTGTCCTGCATCGCAAACAAACATCGGGAAAAAATGTTTTAAAGCCTACTGGTAAAGCAAAGCTAATAAATCTCTAATAGTGATGAAGATGATGAGGTGCAAATTCCACAAAAATCTTCGCCAGCTTGCTTCAAAGAGCTAAGAAATTTCCCAAATTCGCTCAGAAACCCCGCCAGCTTACCCTATTCTGAACCGCGTTCCACGGCAGCGGGTTGGTCGGCTTGCGAAACGAGGGCGGCGGTAGTCCCTCGCCCCACCAGTTTTGCTAAACTAACGATTTCGAAATTTTTTGGTAGTTTTACCGTCGATGGCCCCGCCACGGTCACCGCTCCATATTGCTGAGGGGGTTGTTGCTGATTTGCGGGCCTCTAAAGTGATGCATTTTTAGATATTTCAAGAATTCCCCATACCCCTGGCCTCGGCGGCGGCGCTGGATCGGGCTCGTTGTGGTTCTAAATAACGCAAATTTCAAAACGAAGAAAAGAACAACTTACGATCGGGATCACCACCATTTTACACAGCGGCTCCGGCGAGTTTGGATACTGAAAAACAACGTTTTCTTCTCAGGCTCCGATTTTTGAAATATAAATAGCGGAAGAGTTTTTAAACGGTTTTTATTAATCCTGAACGTAAAAAGATTAAAAATTTTCATTAAAAGTACAAAAAATATAGATTCTTCGACCAAAATCGTCTTTTTTTTATCAAAATCTCGGCCTTTAATTTTTTGAAAGTCTTTAGATGGCTTTTCCAGTTGAAATATAGTTTTATTTTGGTAAAAACTATTAAAATCTTACTATAAAGTGACTAGGGATTTCAGGATCTATACAAAAAAGGCCCCCCCAATAATACGCAAGAACCCAAAATGGCTGTACTTTTCTAAAAACCTGAAAAAAGATACCAATCCCTGCTCATCGTCGGCAGGCGCATAAAACGAATTCCGATTAGCCAGGTCCCCTTTTTGGAGCCGATTGCATAGACAAGAATTTATCGATTTCTTCAGCCCTTTTAGCGGCATTTATCGATTTTTGGTGAACGTTCAGAATATGAAGGACTGAATGACTGTCCAGGGGGGAGGGGCTAACGAGGATGAGTAATTCGCGACTACACGCCGACAGTCAAACACAGTCGGCGAATAGACACACACAAAAGACCGTCCCCCTTTTTTCAATTCGGGTCCGCGAAAACAGGATTTCCCGGTCCTTTCTACCGGTATAGCGCGAGTGACGAGAGAGAGACCGAGAGAGAGAGAGAGAGAGAGAGAGGGGGGAGAGAGAGCGAGCAAATAAAAAGTGAGCCCGAAGGCCTTGACAGCCCGCGAGCACCCCAGCCCATTTCCCAAATTTATTGAGATCCCGGACAAATGAGGAACTATTGTGATTAACTGTAAAGTGTTTTTACTCAGGCTGGCGTTTTAGAATGGGACCAAGCCTATCTTGTGCAGAATTTTTCGCTGATTCAGAATCTGGTTTCCAAATTTGCTGCCGACCTTTATTTAAAAAGTTATTCGACATTTAGGCTAAAAAAATTGACTAAATCTGGATTTTTTGCGTTATTTTTTAAGTTGTCGTCACCTCCGACGTTAAAACTGGCTCGGTTACAGTTTTAGAGGTCAAAGCACGATTTTATGCAAAAGATCATGTGTTTTTGTGCAAAAAGCAAAAGAAATTGTGCAGGGCGGGGATCGAACCGCCGCCCTGTGCCTGGCAAGCGAACAGCTTACCAATGCACCATGGTGGCAACTGGGAAGGGGGCTTCGGGAGGGTAGATAAGGGGCACAACAATACCTGGACCCAGACAGGGAATAGTGGGCCAGCATCCGAATTTATGCCGTTTTTAAGCTTAATTTAGACCAAAAATGACTTTTCAACGCGAAGTCCGCAGCAAATTTGGAAAACGGATTCGGAATCAGCAAAAAATTCTGAACAAGATAGGCTTGGTCCCATCCTAAAACGCCAGCCTGAGTAAAAACACTTTACAGTAAGACCTTTTGTATGTCTAGAAATTGTTAGTAACTTACTAGCAAGTGTTTTTAGTAACACTTAACTATATCTCAGCTATCAAAACTTTAAAAATGTTGATAAGGTCAAAATTTTGGTCGAAAAATCTATATTTTTGATATTGTTGATTAAAATTTGTAGTTTTCACCTTTATGAATCGGAAAAAAACCGTTCTGAAACTGCTTTGAAATAATTGAAAAACCAGATCCTAAGAAAAAAAGTACATAGAAATACGTAATAAGCGGAAAGTTGCCGATAACCGGAAAAGACAAATCTTCGACGAAAATAATTTATTGACAAAAACGGTGCGCAACGATGAAATCAAACACAACAATCGCAACACTAGTCCTAGCCGGGGAAATTCTGAACAAAAAAAAAAACGCTAGAAAATGAGATCCCTTTCCGCTGCTGACGATTCAGAAGCCCTTCTCGAAGAGGAAGCGCTCCAGAAGCGATCGATCGGCGCCCTTGACTCGTATTCGGCCCTAGAAATTTTGATACAGCATTTATAAATTAAATAGATCTACAAATAATTTTCTAAATTCTACCTTCATCTCGTCAATATGCGTGGCGACCGGCTGCCCGAGCTCCTTCTCCAGAAATGAGCGCAGATCGGCCTCGAATGCCTAAAAAGAGAACTACTTATTAAAAGTGAAAAACTCACGAAAACATCCCCTTCAACGTGCTTGACCGTCACGAGCTCGACGTAGTCAAAATCCAGCGTCGTTTCGTTCAGCATATCTCTTTTTCTAAACTCAGAAATGTAAAATAGTTGCGAAAAAAAAACAAAATACCTCTCAAGATACAGCGGAAAGACGTGTTCGCGAGTCCGGCGCACATAGTAGGGAAGGGCCGGTGGGGGATCTAAAATGAATCTTGATTTTTAGAGCCGAAGATATTTTTCCTTAGTTTCGCGCTGGTACGTCAAGAAACACAAAATTTTGGCTCTTTCGCTCTCGAAATGTCTAGTAACGTCTGTCTAGTATTTAATAGTATCCCCAGTACAATAAAACTCTATTAAATCGAAAAACTATCTAAAAACTTTAAAAAGGCGAAACTTCGGGTCCAAAGTTCGGACACTTTCGACGGTTTTTAGATTTAGGAAGAGTCAAAGCCCATTTCGAGACTTCCAGTATTTAAATTTGAAGAATTAGATCATAAGAACAAAGTCCCCCCCCCCCAATAATGGGAAAGAACTAAAATTTCTACCTAATGGTGGCCGCCACCCGCTCGCGGTTGGATAGCTCTCATGTTGCGGCACCTCGGGAATAATCTAAAAAGATTTGGGCTCTCCAAAAAATAATGTACCTCTTTTGGAAGCAAACTCTCAACCACGCTGAAATCTAACTTCAGCTCCTCGTAGTCGGTGAATGTCTTTTCTAAGGCAGAGGTTTAAAAAATGAATTTTCTTTACCTTGTTTGGGCAACGCATGTTTCCACGGGTTCTCCCAGGGTTTTTCCTCGACGGAAGGCGTTTCTAAAGCACACAACAAGGTCATTTTAGATTAACATTAGCTACCGGGTGCTGTCGTCGATGATAATCTGGCCATTGACGGGCCCTGGCGGCATCCTCGCGCAACAAAATTTAGGCCGCGAAGCATCTGGAAGGGAAAAGCTGGTTCTTTCGCACTAAACACTTTACACAAAACTTTTTTATGTCTAGAAATGCCTGGTAACTTACTATCAAGTTTGCAAGTGTTGTTAGTAAAATATAGCTATATTTGAGCCAGAAAAACCAAATAAAAACTTTTAAAAATGTTGGAAAAATCGACATTTTGGCCAAGAACGGCGATTTTTCGTCGAAAATATATATTTTTTGTCTTGTTTTACTAAAATTTTTGCAAAGGTTTTACGTTTATGGCAAGTAAAAAACAGTTTAGAAGCGCTTCCAAAACAAATTAATTCCTAAGAAAAAACATTCTCTTCCCCCCCCCGAAAATGCGAAAGAAGCGAAGAAAGGCTTACTAGAGACAAAGAAAACCAAATAAAATTAATTAGTCTTCTTCTAATGGAGACCTTTAATCAATATCAAGGGATTAAAACCTTCAATACAACATCACATCCATAAAGAAGCCAACATTTTATTGCCCAATAAACTTTCAACAAATCAACAATTCGAAAAAAACTCAACAACGCATCCAAAGCAAACACAACAACAGCATCAAAATTTGACAACTTTCTTTGTGGCTTTATTGGCAGGCTTGGCGGGCTTCGACGGCTTGTCGGCTTCGCCCTCCTTCGCCACCTCGGCCACTTCAAAATCGAACGTGTCGTCGTCGGCCGAGCGGTGCACGTTCGGGTCGAAGGCCATTTTGGCTGAAAAATTCAGGGGGTTATAGATAAAAAATAAAAACGGCACCTGACTGTTAGCGCGGGGGGGGGGTGTAATCGGATTTAGACGATTTTTATGTTAATAGTCCTTGATTACTTAAACGCCCCAACACATTTTTAGAAAATTTCAAAAGTTTGAAAATTTTAACAACTGAAACGTTTTGTAAAAAACCAAAATATTTCAAAAATTTGACTTTTTAAAGACTATCTTTAAAAACGGGGCATAACACCCCCGCTAATAGCCTAGTACCTAAAACTTTACCTCGCAATTCCTCAGCCTCCACCGTAACTCCAGAAGAAGCCAATCGCTTCGGGCAGTCGCGAATCAGGTGTTGCTTCGACTCGCAAATGTTGCAGCAACCACCTGAAGAAAAAAAACAACATATAAAATCATAACTTTTAAAGTACCATCCGGGTAGATTCCCTTGTCGTTATCGTCGCAGTCCCTCGACAAATGGCCCTGTTGCTTGCAGATGAAGCAGGTGGCGTAGGGGAAACCTAAATAAAATTGTACAGTCGTTTTTTTTGGTTCGTTCGGAGCGGAGGGCGGAGCGAATTTTTTTGTAGAAGACTATAAATGTCTAGTAACTTCATAGGAAGTATTTTAGCCATGTTTTTACGATAATAAAACTATATTAAGACTATAAAAACTATCTAAAAACTTTCAAAAACTTCCAAAACTCGAAATTTTGGTCAAAACGGCGATTTTCGGTCGCAATAAATATATTTTCGCATTGCTTAATACAAATTTGTAAAGTTTTTATGTTTAGAAATATTGAACAACAGTTTAGAAAAAAACACTTCAGCTATTTATATTTAAAAAAGTGAATAAAGAAAAGGAAAAAAGAGGTGCCCCCCCCCGGTAAGGCGAAAGAACCTATTTTTTTCAAAACCAACCTTTCACTTTATCCTTCCTTGGGCACTTGTAAATGTTGTGCTCCGTCGAGCCGCACTTGAAGCAAATGTCTACGCCCTCCTAAAAACAAATTCTTCTTTCTTGAAACGATCCCACCTCGGTGGTCATCTTTGGGCACTCGCTGATTTTGTGGCCCGGCTCGCGACATTTCAGGCAGACACGCTTCCTAAATAAATTTGATAATGATTCTAAAATAGCTCCAACTCACACTTGTTTCTTCACTTGACGCCCAATCCTGCGCGTCTCTCTCGCCTTCCATTTTGCCACGATGTTGCCCGCCGTAATCCGGTGGATGAGCCCTGAAAGGTATATTTTTATTGGGTTCCTTGGCATTATCGGGCGTGGTTTTTAAATAAATAAGAACTAAAATAAAAAACTAAACTACTAAAATAAAAGCAACTAAAAAACTACCTAAAAACTCGGAAAACTTTTCAAAAAGTCGAAATTTTGAGAAAAAACGGCGATTTTGGTCGAAAGTCGATTTTTTTTTTGTATTTTTAAATTCCTTTATCAATTAAGTTTTTTTCGATTAAAGAGAAAACAGAAAAAAAAGATATTTCTGAAGCCCAGAATTCACCTTTCTTCGACATATCCGTGACGAGCGCCTTCAGCTCGTCCAGGCTGCCCTCGAACGCGAACAGCTCCTTCATATCCGGTCTCGGGTTTAACTAGAAACACAGTTTCTAACTTCTTAAACTTTAAATTATACGTATCCTAGCTGTTCAAATCTAATTTTTATTAAAAAACAAAATTCACCTTCCGCTCCTTTGCCTGACGCCACTTCCGGATCACATGCCCGATGTCCTTGTAGCCGAGCCGTCCGCCGGCCACTTCTTGACCGAGAAAATCGGCGGCCTAAAATTTTATAATTCTACTTTTCTAGCCAATTACGCACCTCTTGCTCATTCTCCACCCCGCTCAACGCCTTCAGCACCACCGAGTAGTCAAACTTGGGGCGCTCCTCTTTTGGCGTGGCCGTTGACGGTTCGTCTGTAAGTTTTTATCGTAAAAAAGAAAATGATGGACCAAAATTCTTCGTACGTTTCGAAATGACTAGTAAGTTAATAGGAAGCATTTTAATAGCGTTTTTTGTAAAATGAAACTGTATTTGAAGTAGTAAAACTATCCAAAAACTTCAAAAACGCAAAATTTCTATCGAAAACCCCCAACATTTTTGTAGTTTTTAACAAATTTGCAAAGCCTATACGTTTAGGAAGAGCAAGAAAAATCTTAGAAACATTTCCGTTGTTTATTTTTCAAAAATTGGATCCTAAAAAAATTTGATTAGTAGGCTAAAAAGTTCTTAAATAGATCAAAAAGAATCAAAAAAAATTACCGGCCGCCGGAAGTCCTTCTTCCGCCTTCTTGGTAGCTGCGATATTTTCCTTCTTTTTCTAAACCGGAAATTGGCATCTCAAAAACGAAATACTTTCTTGGGTTTCTCCTCAACCTCAACGTCAGTAACTTCTGAAACGTTTTCCTTCAGCGTTCTTTTTCTCGTTATCTAAAAAGACGGTGGAATTTTCAAAATAAACAATTCGAAGGTTTTCATTAGTGCCGCAAATCAAAACCTTATTAGCAGCGTCGCTATCAACTTTGGCAGATGGGTTGCTAGGCGTTTCCCGCTCCTTTTTCTTGTTCTTCTTGTTCGGTTTGTTCTCCGCCTAAATTCTGGATTTTTTGCTATTTTCAAGAACCCAACCTTTTCAGTTGGACCCGATTTCTTCACTGGTTTCCCGAGATCAGCTTCTTGTTGATGATCATGTTCTGGTTCCGAGGGGCCGGGTAGAGCACCGGATCCCAGTTTTTGCTTGATCTAAAAATATAATTTGTACGTTTTTTGGTCCTTTCGCATGTTTCGGCTTTCTAAACTGTTTTTACTTTACAAATTTTCATTAAAAAATACAAAAAGATGGTTTTTCGACAAAAAATGTCCGCTTTTGACCAAAGTTTTTGGATAGTTTTTAACACTATTAAAATGCTTGCTATTAAGTTATTAGGCGTTTCTAGACTTATACAAAAAAGTTCGTCGCGCTGCCGATAATGCGAAACAAAACCGTTTTTTAATAAACCCCACCTTATTCAAACGTCGTCTTCTGTTCCGGCCCAGCGCTTTTTCACTGTTTTCCGGCACGTCCGGTGCGGCAGCGGGCTGCTCAGCCGGTTTCTTAGCCTTCTAAATGAGTGTTCAAACTTGTTTTCGATATAATACCTTTCTTGGCTGCACTTTCTTCGCCTCTGGGTGCTCTTCTTCGATCGATTCAACATCTTTGGCCTTGGTCTTCTTCTAAATAAGTTTTTCAAACGAATTCCGACGCTTATCACCTTTTTCTTCGGCACAACTTCTACTGGATCGTCGGCCTCAAAGTCTGGCTCGAGCCCGTAATCTTCCACTGCCAACGTCATTCGAATTCCACTTTCTATAGAAACTTATCAAACCGGAAGTGTGAAAAGCTCTTTCAAAGCTTTACGAAGGTTTTTGTCTACTTGCGACTACAAAGGGCTTCTATCGACGGCATTTCCCCGTGCGCGTGCAGCAAATCGGGGTCTCGTGGCGCAATGCTTGCGCGCCCAGAGCCGCGACCCGAAGATTTTGCCAAAAAATTGCTGCGTGCCATTACGAAACGACAAACCACAGCTCGCTAAAAATGCGGTTGTTTTCGCGGCAAACGCTAATTGAACCCCTAGGTGTCACTATCGTCATTTATAACCCACTATTTCCCCGTTTTTGATCCATCTTAACGATGCCCGCACCCGATTTACCCATCTAATTACAAATTCTCGGCTCGAATTGCCGTTATTTTGGCCTTTATGAATCGAAAAGCCTTCGGATATTGAGTGTATCTGAATTCCCACTTTAGAATGGAGCGTTTTGCTAGTTTGATAGGTTTTACCGATCCTAGGGCCGGGTTTGTCTTGCTCGTTACAAATTGTGCATCCGGTTTGTTTGTGCTTTAACTTCTCTCCATTAAACAACGTCAACGTGTTAATTTTAGCTAGTCAGCGTCGTTTTCTCGATATCCCAATTGTCCCTCAATGTTGCATCATGCCGTATTTAGGCCGAATTACAAATTCTTTTACTTTGCTGAAGGGATATCGACAATTTCGCCTCTCTCCCCCTGCATCTATAAACGTCTATAAACGCCCCTCTCTTTTAGCTATGGACCTGCCCTTTCTGTCTAACCCTTTTTTACGCTAAATGTTGCATCATCCCGAATTTAGTCGGAATCGACAGTTTTTGCCTTTTCCGATGAACGTTCTAAATGCCTCGATTCTCCATTCTCCCTCGCGTTTCAGTGACGACTTTGTTAATACTCTTTCCTTTCCAGGATGGATGACTCACTGGATGATGATGCTCATTCAGTGGAATTAAACCAAGTAACCTGCGAAACACCAGTGGCACGGCCCAAGCCGTAAGTTTTCCTGGCTGGCTTTTTTCTCGGCAAAACTAGGCTTACGCTCTTATTTTTCTATTTTTTAGACGCCAAAGTCGTGTTTCGAAGGTCAGCATGGAAAGATGCAGCCCAGCCGCCGCGGCTGATTCGGCTCGTTCTTCCCGGGCTTCCCGGAGCGATTCAAAACCGCCACTGGACAGCGACGGCTCTGCTCCACAAAGATCCAGTAAATTATTCTTTGTGTGCTTTTTTATTGTTTTTTTTTTAGGACGGGAGCTCAAACGTAAGAGGGGCTATTCCCCCGATCCGACATCCACTTATGGTCGACGATCGCTGGCTTCCATGCTGTAGGCTCTTGCCGGGCGTTTTTTTCAAAATATTTTTTTAGAAATTCGCGTCCGCCCAGCCCGACCTTACCGTCAAGCAGCAAGGACGCGGATCCTGAAGTGGTAGCCCTTTAACCTTGGCTCACGGTTTCTGTTCAGCAAGACCTTCGGTCATTATTGGGCAATATGGACCGTCACATTGTGCACTACGAAGTGCCATCAAGCTTTCACGAAATTTTGCCTGTGACGGACAATTTGTAGATTCTTACAAAAGGTTTTTTAGACTCGTCTGCACAACCTGACCACGGCCGAGAAGTACTGGCGGAAGTCGGACGATTCGCAAAAGAAACCCAGGGCCAAGCGTTCACGCAAACCGGCGGTGCACAATCGTAAGCTATTCAAACTATTCCCTTAATTTTGTCTTTAGCCCCAACACTGGTCAAAGTCAAAACCGAGTCGCTGGCAGTGGAACCAGAGATTGCCGTGCCGAGCGTCGAAGAAGAAAAGCCGAAGATTGTCGCGCCTGTCAAGGCTGAGGAAGATCCAGAAGATGCTTTTTGTGCGGCGCCTCCCTCTACTGCCAAGAAGCCGTCGGCAAAGAAGCGCGTCGCTGCTCATGGGTTGATAAAGGTAACTAACCGATAGAAGCTGCCCTAACCTTTGCTTTTAGCTGCGACGACCAGATGCTAACGGCTTTGCTAACTCGCCCAAAGAGCCGAAAGAAGCTTTGAAAGTATGGGCAGATTTGAGTTCGAATTTGTTCGTTTTAGAACCCGATCAACGGCACTCGGCGATCAAAGGCAAAGACTGAGGCAGTGGTGGATCAAGTGCTAGCCAAGGACGAAGACGATGTGCTCAGCCAGAATAACGCTGTGGTCTCCAACCAACCGGCGGAGGCTGTTGACCTCAAATCGGCTGAACTCCAGGACGATGCGAATCCATTGAGCGAGGTATATATTTTTGCGCTGCTTTTTCTTAGAAGTCCAGATATGTCTAGATGTAATAACTTTTTTAGTCTTTTGAGACTATGTTAATAGCGGTTTTATCGAAAATTCTCAGTTGGAAGTTTAGAACATTGAATTTGACCGGAGATCAATTTCAGGCGGGCGTTCGGAAACCGAACCCCCCTCTCTATTATCGCGATTTTTCTTGCATATTGTTTTGAATTTAGGTCATTTGTCTAGTTTTCACGGCGTGAAAATTTGTAGGATAGAAAAACCCCTCCTGATTGTAGCTTTTTCAGTCAAACGAGGGCACCGAGAATCGCCGCCGTCTCTCACTCGAAATTCCGACGCAGTCCGGCAACAAAAGGGTGAGCCTTCACCTTTTCTGACTTTTTATTTGAATTTTGTGTTGTTCTGCTTTTTTTTTGTGGTATGCTATTTGCTTCGAAAGCACTTTTTAATATTTTTTACTTTTTTATTTACTTTTTAATAAATGTTGTTACGTCTGACCCTTGTGTAGCTTGTCTTGTCGCGGCAGCCCGCAAAGTAAGATTTCCGCGTTTTCGCAAAGTTGGAGTAAGGAAAAAAAAGGATTATACTTTGCTGGGTGCCATGTCTAGGATTCACGGCCGGGTTGTTAGACGTGGATCGCCTTTCGTTCATAGTAACGTTACGTTCATTATAGAAAGCCCGTCGTCGAGCCTCGCTGGACACCGACAAAGACGTGTTGAAAGACGTCCCACCTACCATGGGCCCTACACCCGTGGAAGCCACCACCGCAGTTCCAGCTAGAATATGTTCGTTTTTCTTGAAATTTGAAAAATATATTGTTTTAGCAAGACAAGTGCGCACCCTCCGAAATTCGTCTGTGGCCAGCACGAGCAAAGAGTCGACTCCGGTTGAACCACAACAACCACAAGAACAGAAAGAGACAATTTCCGAGCCGAACGCCAGAAGGAGAAAGGTTAGCATTTGAAAAAGGTTTTTGCGATGCCATGAAAATTTTTATCAACACTTCGTTTTAGAGCACTGTTCGCCAAGAAAGCTTCGCGCAAGATTTGCTCAAGAACGTCGAGAAGAAGAAGGCGAGGAGAAAATCGACGAAGTCCGCTGCTGAAGGCATTGGAGCTGTCACATCGCCACCCGTCGATGAGACGTTGGACGAGAAGTCGCCGAAGGAGGAACTTGATAATGTGAGCAACATTTATGTCTTGCTACTGTTCCCACTTATGAATTCTAAACTTTCTCATTCAATTTTTTAGGCCATCAATGAGGATGTGTTGAGCGTTGCTGGGGTCGAGCAAGCAAGTGTCGAGCCGGAGGGGCGAGATCTCCCGAAAAAGGAGCCGAAACAGGAGGAAACGCCGATTATTGGTATACTAATTTTTCGAAACAATCATTTACGACTTTCCAGCCCCTGAGAAGGTGGAAGAACCGGAGGTCGAGCAGCAAGCCGACGAAAAGCCTGTCCAAGAATCCACACCAATACAACGCAAAAGTCGCAAGAGTGCTGGGGGCGGCGCTTCGGTCAAACGCGAGCCTGTTGAAGCTCAACCCTCCCGTTCGCGACGTCAAGTACAGCCGCCTACGCGCTTCGAAGATTTCGAGGTGTGCGATAAGCGATTGGTAAAGAAGGGCCCTCTGCGGGGAAACAAGGATGCGGCGACCCCGAGCACATCAAAAGGTGATTATTGTTTTTACTTGTTTTAGCCTTATTTTTACTACTTTTTGATTCTCTACGTTAATTTCGCATACTTTTCGTCCAGCCTATCGTGGTTTTCCTTTCTTTGTTCACGAATCCAGTAACAAGTAATGAAAGCGTCTAGACCGTTATTTACTTTTTCGCATGTGCCATTTATGAGCGTTTATTAGAGTTTTATGAGCAACAAGCAAAAGAGGAAAGTAGGCTAAATAAGATATAAACATGCTACTGACTCTCATTGATAATTTAGAAGAGTTGCCGGTCACCCGTCAACGTCGCCCCGTGAGATCGCTATCACCGACACCAGCTGACAATGCGGTAATTTTTTTATAAAGTTCATCGTCAATATTTTGTTTAGACCTCGACGCGACGCAAAAAACCCAACCCGAAGCGCATCGACGTGTCGAGCCAGCCATCAACATCCGAAGCGGCAGACAAGAACGATGCTGAACAAAAACCAGACGTCGAGGCTTCAACGACCTTGTCGGCAAGCGAATTCCCAAATGAGTCTGGTAAGAGGCTTATTTCGGAAATTTGTTCATATCAGCTTGAGATTTCATACAATTGGCGTTTTAGCGGAATTCGACCCTGCTGCCCCGGTGCCTCCTCCACTTCAGCCTGGAGATGACGAACAAATGGACTCCATCGTGGATGATGTTGTGCAACGAAGTATGGCTTCTGCTTCTGTCATGAAATCCTTTTTAGCGCTCGTCCAACGACAAGAGGGCATAGGCTTGACTAGGAAAACATCGGTTCAGAAGAAGCCGTCAGCTCCAAGACTGAGGTAACTTTTTTCGTTGCTGCAACAGAAGTCTCACTTTTCTTTAGCTTCCGTCTTCGCAGCAAAGGTGAGGCCGACCAGGATGAGCCGTCCACCCCACAACCCGCGCCGGCCCAGAAATCGTTCAGCGACGACGTCGTGGTGCGCCGGATGTCGCCGGTGAAGAAGTGAGGAAGCTAATATTGACTTTTTAAACTTATTTTAGGGACCTCGCCCCACGAACTCATCTGCCCAAGTATGTGCCATCGTTCAAGCCACGCCTCGGCTCGCTGATGCTGGCAGACGGCAAGCAGGAAAATCTCGGACAGGCCATAAACTACGTGCTCGACCGCATGATGTTGGAAGTGTGCAAGGATGGTGTTACGTAAGTTTTGAAGCATTATATTCTTTATATTTGTGTTGATTTTGGTGCTTCCATCTTAGCGGGATAGCAAGCAGGTTTTTTTTAAAGAAAATCTGAAAATTTTGATGGGTTTTCAGAAAAAGGTGTAGGAAACGAAAGAGACCCAGACAGTGTTTGTTTTGTAACTGTAAATGAGTGACTGAACTTTAGTTTATCCATTGTATTTTCGTTTTTCAGACACCACAACACGTGGCTGATGTCCAACACCCAGATATACAGGCGAAATCGCGAGAAGGCTCGTCAACACCAGCAAGAGCGGGAGCGCTTGGCGTAAGTCCCTTTATACAATTCGTCTATCTTTCTTTTCAAGTGAATTGGGCCTGCTTCCGCCGAAACCTATCAAGCCGGCTGCGACGCACACCTCCGAGCTGGTGGCGAACAGGCCGCGGCGAGCTGGACGAGGCCGACATGGCGATGATGATGTCCTGTTTGACATGCCATCACCGAGCGTCGACCAAAGGCCATTCGCGCCTGGCGACAAAGCAAAGCCGGGAAGAGTGGGTCGCCCGCGCAAGCTGTCCCTCGACGTCAACAGCATCTCGGATCCCGGCCAGCACACCGAGGCGATGCCCCCAACACCATCGATGGCACGGGACCCCAAGCAGGTATGCTTTTTCATCACCCTGCCGAAATCTTGTTTTTCTTTTGCACGACTTTAAAGCTCACGGAACTGCGAAAAAAATGGCTGTTTTTGTTGCCTCAAATTGGTGCTCATTCGCATGCGTATGCGTGAAAACAAACCTATTTTGGAGTCCAAAATCAGGAATATATCGTTACGTTTTTCGATCGTAAAAGTCCGAACTAATCTATTAGATCTGGAAAGCGAAGAAGGGTCGTTTTATCTTTTTTTTCGCGAGCTTTCAAAATGGCGAAAATTGGGCGCCCTAGCGGCGTCTTACAGTTTTTTGGGGGCACCAGTCTAGTGTGGAATATCCGGTTTTCCAATCTTTGATTAACTCAATTCATTCAGATGACGTTCGCCGAGTTTCTGGTGCGCAATCGGCTCAGCTACACGAAAATCGTGGGGCCGATGAATGACTTTACGCCCGACCCGTTCTACCGCGAGATCTTGCCTGAAGTGTGGGTTTTATCGTGAGTCACGATTTTCACGCTTCGGGAAGTCACGATTCGTGACACTTTGATTAGAGTGTTGGATTCAAACTTCATCATTCTAATTTAGTGACCACTGCCCGGATCCGAACGAGAACGCTGTGATTGATGTGATGGGCGTGGAAATGGACTCTCGACTGTTCCCTCCGCTTCCAACAAAACGCCTCCAACATCTCGAGGAGGCCAGAGCGGTGCGTTTTCCTCAGACTTTTTTTAAAAATTCCGTTTTAGGGAGCTGCCGAAATATGTCGACTACTGCCGCGACCGACGCCCATGCCCGCGCAACGCAACGGCGAGGTGCCGTCTCAGCAAGAGTGGGGGATTTCGGACGCGCTGGAGCTGGTCGATAGGTGAGTAGTTTTAGCACGGTGTTTTTTTCTATACTTCGTATTTCGCTGATGGAAAGTGATTTTTCAACAACTTGTGCTTTGAAAGTGCGACTATGCAACGTTTTGTTCCCTACCGTGGATAGGATTGCCGAAATTCTAATTTTTGGAAATTTTTTAACCGTTTTATAACTGACGAAAATGCGATTTTTCGAAAAAGTATGCAGCTTTATTTTGCTCTTTTAGACTGGAGCTTGACTCGGTTGACCATCTGCAATACGACGAAGACGATCGGGCCACATATGCCACGATGTAAGAGCTTTTCGGAATTGCCTTATTTACCTGAACCTGTTTTAGCAAAGTGTTCGCCGATATGGTGCAGCTGATCCAGGATCAAAGCATGGTCGATTACTCCTGCGAGCTGGATCTGGAGCGGGTATTCAATTGAGCGTTTTTTTTGTTATTCCTTTCTTTCAGAATGGCGCCAGCATACACTTTGTCCTTTCCAAGAAGCAGGGAGATGCCCTCCGCGACGTGATGCTCATATTCAATCGGGTACCGAATTCTTGAACTATTTTTATGACTTTTTTAGGCCTACAAGGAACAGGGACTCAAGGTGCACCGCTACCTGATGGCTTTGCTGCCCGCCGATCTGCTCGCCAGCTACATACTCATCCTGCGCCACAGCTCGGCACTGGTCAGTGATTTCGGACTTCATACTTGTATTTAAAAAAAAAATAGTTTTTAATGGTTTTGATATACGTACATATTAAAAAATTTTTTTTGAGAATGAATTTTTCGTTGGTGTTAATCAACTCTTAATTCCAGAATAACTACGACGTCAACGTGTTGAACGACTCGCTGAAGGACGTGCCGCTGCAGTTGATCGCTGCGCTGACCGACGAGCATCCGGCGGCCCTGTTGGCCCGGAATCCCCACGTCGGCGCCGATTGGGAAAAGGTGGCGCAAATTATGACGATGAAGACGAACTGCGCGCTGATCGATCCAAATCTCACCGAGCTGCACAAGACAACAATGGTGTGTTTTCAAGATTTCGTGCTTTGCTGATTGGGTTTAATCTCATTTCACGAACTTTTTTTTAGCGGAAAGAGCTCGACGACGTCGTGTTCGTCCTCGTCTCGCCGTCGGTGCACCATGAGAAGTGGTTCGACGAGCAGATCCTCTGCCACAAATATGTCTACAAGTATGGGTTTTCTAGGTTTTCCAACATGATATCTTCTTCTTCAGGATGCTGGGCAAGATCTCGCACTCATCGGTGCGTGTGACGCTCGACCTGACGACGCTGATGAAGCGCGCCAACGTGCTCGAGGCAAATCTGAAGGCGGTGGACCTGATCAAGTCGGCGGTTCGTTTTTACGTGCTTTAGTTTCTATGGAATTTTTTAATTTGACGCGTCAGCGAAATACCACGTTTCTCATTGTTCATCTCCAGGTGACCACTGCACTCAAGTCGAACAAAGACAAGCGCGTCGTGTTGGTCGGATGGGGCACCAGTACCTACATGAACCATATGGTAATTAAAATTATACTTTGAAAACCCCAATTTAGGTCGTCCAGACGACTCCCGGCATCTCGGCGCTCATCAATTTCGCTTTCCCTGCCATCACATCTCTGGGGGCGCGAGGGGTTGGTTTTCAATATATTTTTTATTCATCTTTTCTAGAGCGCCGACGACGACATTTGCCTGACGTACTGCCCGACGCTGTTCATCTGCGGCGACCAGGCCTCCGACTTCAACGACGTGGTGATGAACCGGCTGCGGCGTAATATGACTTGTATGTTTTGCTCTGGTATCGAGGTATATGTCAATTTTTAGCGCCCACCGGTCTCGTCATCGTCCACGGCGGCAACACCCAGCTGAATGTCTACGCAAATTTGCTGGCCCACGAGCGCGTCACGCAGAAGATCATCGAGCGGGCATACTTGGTGAGCTTTTATCGTTTTGTGGTTTTTTTGCTTATTTGGGAGTATTCATGATTTTTACAATTCCCATCTGATTTCAGGAGCACATTGTCAACTTCCTGTCCAAGGACTACACATACCAACCGCGCGCCGATCTTCAGCCGCTGCTCCTCAACAAGGCCCTGCACGTCTCCAACCAGCTAATCAAGGTGATGATTGAAAGTAGACTATTTAGTTTAGACTTTCTGATAATAAATATATTTTTTAGCCGGCTCCCCGCAGCTGTGCCGCCCGCCAACGTGCTACCGTGTCGACGTCAATTGACGAGGTCGCGTCTGGCTTGACCCCGCGCGACATTGCTCCGGACAGCCCAACGTAAGAAGATCGTTTGAAGGTTAATATTCTTTTCTAGGCATTCGCTGCCCGCGCCTGTGGGCAGAGATTTCGTGCAGCCGCCGCAACAACACTACGCCCCGGCGCCCATCCAGCAATTCGGCCAACAACAACAGCAACACCACCACACCGGCGAGCCGAACAACAAGAAGAGAAAGTCTGTTTTATTTGATTCAAAAATTTTAAGTACTATAAAATCATAACTTCTAAGCTAGGGTTACGCTATTGTGCGGTCAAATTTTCGAGCGGTCCAGGCAACACATTCGCCTTTTCTTTCCGCTTCCTAACATTTCTATTTTTTCAGGATGCAGCCCTACCCAGTGGATCTCAATTCGACGCCACCTCTTCCGATGACCTCGAACGCGCAGCCCACGATGCCACCGATGCTATCCACCCCCGGCAGCCAAACGCCAAAGCTCGCCGCCCCGGGCCCGGCCTTCAACAACTTGGCGGCCCCTCCGACGGCCTCTTTCGCTTCACACCCGCCCTCATCGCAGCTGATCCCGCTGGGGAGGCCCAGGCCCGAGCCGGGTGCCACCGCGGCAACCGCGCGCCTACGTCTCAGCGCCATCCTCAACCAAAATGGATCGCCTTACCAACAGCGTGGTACGCTTTCTAATCAGCTCTCTACTAACTATTTTTTAGCGGCTATGCTCAACGGCACTGCCTCGCTCGCCCAACCGCAACGCCGCAACACGGTGGCCACCATGGATGGTAGCGTACAATTTTATAGCAAGTATTTTAATGGTCTTTTTAGCAAAAATCTATAGGCATCTAGACGTTCTGAAAAAGTCCAATTTTGGTTCAGAAAGCTATGTTTTTGACATTGTTGTAATACAATTTTGTAAAGTTTACATGTATGGAAACACTTTCACTTTTTATATTTGAGAAAACTAGATCCTAGCAAAGCTGGTATAAAAAAAAGTTGGTCCCGCGGTTATGCGGAAGCACGGAAAGATCTGATGGGAATACTACAGCGCACCTTACTTATTAATTTCTTTAGATTCTCGTCCACTGGAGACCGGTCCCATCAACCCGGCCGACATTTCGTTGGATCTGTAGCAGCGACACCAACAAGATGCCGATCACGCCATCTAGTCACCAGTCAATAGATATCTATGTTTATTGATTGTTGGGTGCTGTTCTGTTTGCCGGGGGGGGGATCGGGGTGAGCGCAGATATACCCCCGGAAAATAGAACAGAACCGATCATTTCATCATCTATTACCCGGTGTATGTACACATTTTGACCCTCTCCCCAAGATGATCTCTGCTCAGCTTTCACATGACCCCCTTCTCATCCGCCTCAGCCCCGTCGCATTACGTGTCTGTTAGAATTATATAATGTTGACCACCGAACACTCACAACGCCGTGGGCACCCGCCGCCTACCGGCAACCACCACCCCCGGTGCTCGCATTTCGTCCGCGATCTCACAAGCTCAATTCCCCGCCCCCCGAATTATCATCATCATCATTCACCTCCCTCCATTGCCCTCCCCTATTCAGGTTATTTTTTTAGGACAGCACCAAATAGTTGTTTCGCTTCCCGTTGTTGATCCTGTAACCGACCGTTTTTTGGCGCACGCACATTTAACGCATCTCTCCCTGGCCCTCACTTGGGTTTTTTCGATAAGAATTGCGCCCGACGGGAACAATAAATTGCTTCTTAGTTTTAGGAAAATTGATATTGAGTGAGCTGCTATGTGACGGCTTTTATTTTTTATGTTTCCCGCCATTCTTTGTTTTACTGTCTTTATCCCCGTTCAGGAAACTTCCATCAGTCGCCATGCCGAAAATCATGAGGTCCGGAAAGGTGGTGCTGGTGCTGCGTGGCAAGTACGCCGGCAGGAAGGCCGTCATCGTCAAGCCCTACGACGAGGGGTCCGCCGAGAGGACGTACCCGCATGCTCTGATCGCCGGAATCAACAAGTACCCGCGCAAGGTGAGGGCTACATCCAAGAAGCGCTTCGCTTCAATTTTCATTAATCCGCTAGCCATCGAACCTTTGGCTTTGCTTTCGACCTTTTGCCGACTTTTTCCTAGCGAATTACTAAATCTGAATTTCGTGCACCAAACGCCAAAAACGTGGTTTCCGGCGTAGCCTGTTTTGGTTCATCTTTTGGATCTGCTCCAACAGTGCGTTTCACGGTTATATGATGGTTTATTGTTTTCAGGTAACGACACGCATGGGCAAGAAGCAGCAAGAGAGCCGGAACAAGGTGAAGCCCTTCGTCAAGGTCGTCTCCTACACCCATCTGCTGCCCACCCGCTATATGCTTGATGTGCCCCTCGAGAAGTCGGCCGTCAACAAGGAGTCGCTCAAGGTTCGCTTTTCTACTTTCTACTTTGCGGTCTCAGTTGTCAAAATTGCCAATTTGCCGAATACGAAAAGAAAACAAAATTTGGGGGGGAGCCTTCTGGTAGTCTGTGTTCAGAAACGTTTTTTTTTTCAGGAGCCCGGCAAGAAGACCCGCGCCTGCATCGAGGCCAAGGCTCGTTTCGAGGAGCGGTACAAGTCCGGCAAGAACAAGTGGTTCTTCACCAAGCTGCGCTTCTGATTTGGCACCCTCCTGCACATATCGTTTTGCTCGTTGCTGCAAGTTGTTACCCCAAATAAATTGTTGCTAATTTAACAAGTGTTTATTCATAATAAAAGCACAAAGAGGGGACTGTTGGGGTTCATCCTGGCAGCTTTTCGGAGAGGTGCGGTGGTTGGCTTGGTGGTGGCTGAAAGCAATAGTCTTTGACGATTGCTGATGACATACCGATGCCCTGCTTGAGCTGCCAGTTTTCGTGTTCGAGTCGTCGTCCAGCCCGTCGCAGTAGTCCTTGTTATAGCGATCTGGCCCTGTAGAAGGTTTGTAGTGGGCTTTTCGATTCGATGGCTTACAGTTAAGAGCGCTTTTCGAGCCGATTTATCATAACGATTAGTTAAAAACATAGTTTCAAAACCTTTAAAGTTTTGAAGCCGTTTTTAGAAGCGCCAGCTTTCCCACCTGGGTCTTCTCCATTGATAGCACGAAACTGGCGTATCGAGAGCCGCCCGTCGCGACGCACCACGAGTACGGCGCCGATGTTGCGTCCGGAGCCGGCGTATCGCGGCGCCGAGAAGAGCGTGAGCAGCTTTCGCCCGCAAAAGAACCGGAACCCGTTCTGCACGCACTGTTTTCGTGTTGTTGTTTTGCTGGCTAGGCGAGGAGCCCGGCGCGCCTACCTGGTGCCCGCGCACGATCAGGTCGAGCTTCATGCGGGCGCAGAACTTGCGCACCTCATTCTCGCCGAACAGCCAGCCGGCGTTGCGTTTGTGGTTTTTGCTGAATCTGAAAACGGGTTGTAGGTACCTGTTCTTCGAATAGGATTTTTTTAGTTTTAGACAGCCTAATGCCTTAATAGAAAACATTTTTATAGTGTTTTTAGTAAAATAAAACTATATTTACTAGAAAAACTATATAAAATTAAAAAAATTTTGGAAAAAGTCGATGTTTGGTCGAAAACCGAATGAATAAAAATTGAATAAAAATTTCTAACGTTTTCCCGTTTAGGAGTAGTAAAGAATACTTTCAAGACACTTTCGCTCGGTGAAAAAGCTGAAGCCTGAAGCGCATACCCTCTTCCGGGCGCCGGGTCGCTCCACAGCAGATCCCGGACGAGCATCACATCGAACACGCTGCGCACCGGTTTTTTAAGGCGCCGGATGTCGTCCAGCGACTTCATGCCCTTGCCTAAATGAAAGGTAATTTGCTTTAATGTCAATCCAATTTAGTCTGTGAGGATTTGCTCGTTTTGAAAAGCTGACTGAGGCCGCCGTGCATACAGAGGATGCGCCTGCCGACCCGGGCGGCCACCGGCAGCATAGCGAATACGTTGTTGAACTGGTGCCACAGCGAGTTGCCGTCCTAAATTGGATCCTTAGAAATTAGAAGCTAAAACGAAAGCGAAACAAGGCTTGTTTTCTCGTTTTTCTTCGAGCTTTTCGGCGTTAGCTCATCGATGTAAAATGAGAGCGTGTTTGCATTTTTTATTGCGTATAAAACTACAAGGAAGAGGGGTAAAAAATTGCTAGATCGTCGTTAGAAATCGAGAAGATGTGTTTGCTTGACTTTTTAACTTTACTTCAGTATAGAAACTTAAAAAAATTGGATTAGGAAGCGAAATTTTAGCCGAAAATTGTGTGTTTCTTAACTAAAAATCCCCAAATTTAGCTTTTCTGATCTTTCTAACCCTTAAAAGGTTTTCTATTTGACAGCTAGTGAAGGTTGGCCAAAAACCTCGCGGAAAAGTTTTGAAAACGTCGACAATTCCGTCAAAAATTGGCAATTTTTCGTCGAAAATGATGCTTTAATGAAAATCTGTAAACTTTCACGCCTAGAATTAAGAAAAAAAAAACGTTTAGAAAAACCTCTTCTATTTATCTTGCGAAAATAAAACGATAAGAACGATTTTAGCTCACATAGAATCGATAGTTCAGCTCCTGCTCGAAGCCGTACGCCAGGTTGGTGACCGCGTTTTCGTGGTTGCCGCGTAGCAGGCCGTACTGAATAGGCGAAAGTTTACGCTACGTCGTACGTTACAACTACTTGTCTTGGCCACAAGATCTTGCAGACGAAGAGCAGCATGATCACCTCGATTTGACGGGGCCCCCGGTCGACATAATCGCCCAGGAAGAGGTAGCTGAAAAAGGTAAGTTTTTTAGTGAATTTTGAAGGTACTTCTGCATTAAAGGAACGAACAAAGCACAAAATCCATAGTATTCGGCCGGTTAAGCCTGCCTTCCTACTTTTCGCAAATAAAGCCATTCCAGTTCTCGCCGGCCGGGTTGTCGTCGGCATCGTCGCGCTTCTTCTTGCTCGATATGTCGCGGTTGTTGGTGGAGAACATCTCGAAGATGTGCAGCAAGTCGAGGTACTGAAAGTGCGGTTTGAATTTCGTCCCCAAAAATCTCTGCTAGCCTGCCCTCTCCTCAAAGTCAAACCTGGCCGTGGATGTCGCCGACGATGATCAGCGGCGGTCTCATTTCGATCAGCATCGGCTCGGTGATGAGGATATGTTTCGTCCCGCGCAGCACCTGCTCGATCTCGATGGAAAGGAACGGGACCTGAACGAGGACAGGATAGCAGAGATTGTTGAGGAAGAGGAGAGGGCAGGCTAGCAGAGATTGTTGAGGAAGAGGAGAGGGCAGGCTAGCAGAGATTGTTGAGGAAGAGGAGAGGGCAGGCTAGCAGAGATTGTTGAGGAAGAGGAGAGGGCAGGCTAGCAGGGATTGTTGAGGAAGAGGAGAGGGCAGGCTAGCAGAGATTGTTGAGGAAGAGGAGAGGGCAGGCTAGCAGAGATTGTTGAGGAAGAGGAGAGGGCAGGCCAGCAGAGATTCTTTGGGACCCACACGTCGCTTCGGCTCTGCGAACTTTGGCTGAACGAGTCGCAGCAGCAGCCGGCGGCTCAGCGCCCGGATCACCTCCATGTCGGGCGGCTTCGGCTTCGCCTTTTTTCCCGACATTAAGGCGGGATGACTGAAAATTAGCAGAATTTTAGAGCATACTTGGCCAGAAAATTTAGATCTAGCCGTTTTCGTTATTTTTGAGCAAAAAGCAAAGGTTTGACTGCGCCCGGAATCGAACCCCTGACCCCTGACTTGTCGGTCTGGCTTTACCGACCGAGCTAAAGAATGTAGCTTTCACCATAAATTAAAAATTCATTGAAAAAAACCTTTTTTGTTTCCGAGCCCCCGATCCAGAATCAGTCTGTTACCTTTAAAGGAGCTGAAGTTGACGATGCTGATGACGGTTAGGTCAAGTAAAACGAATGAAACGACAAGCGCGTTTTTGATTAGAAAAAGATAGAAAAACAGATTCCAAGGAATATTGGATGCTTTTATAATCAATTTCCTATTTAAATTTAGGCTAGTTCCGGTTTGATTTAAAGCTAATTTATTTAAATTTAGGAGAGAAATTCTTCAACAATCTCTGCTAGCCTGCCCTCCCCTCTTCCTCAACAATCTCTGCTAGCCTGCCCTCTCCTCTTCCTCAACAATCTCTGCTAGCCTGCCCTCTCCTCTTCCTCAACAATCTCTGCTAGCCTGCCCTCTCCTCTTCCTCAACAATCTCTGCTAGCCTGTCCTCTCCTCTTCCTCAAAAATCTCTGCAAGCCTGCCCTTTCCTTAAAAGTCTCTGCTCTCACAGCTCGTGCTCAAAAATTAAGTTTCAGAGTGTGTTTTTTGGCGATTTCCGTATTTTTGGCAAATTTCCAGGTGCATTTTCCAGCCGACCCCTATTGTGGTTTTAGTGTTGGTGATGGGGAGGTGGAGATTTTCGTCCATGGCACCGGGCCAGCTCAGCCAGGCGCCCTTATCTGTAATTCTCGAGAAGACCGGGGGGACGAGGCGGCGCCACCAAAAAAACTATCTCTCTCGCTCTCTCTCTCTCTCTCTCTCTCTCTCTCTCTCTCTCTCTCTCCCTCTTTACGTCCTCTGCTTTTCCAAAAAGTCTCATTTTGTGTCTTTTCTCTGCGCCTTACGATAGCCAACAGGTCCCTCTCTCTTTCTCTCTCTCTCTCTCTCGCTCTCTCTCGCGCTCTCTCTCTCTCTATCGTGTGACTTTCGTCGACATGTGCCCTTCCCAGCGGCCGGGCCGACCTTTTTCGTTTTTTTTTGGCATGGCACTTGGCAGACCCGGTGGAACCGTTTGACCGCCCCGGCGGAGAACACACAGTTCCGGGAGGCTCCAATGGCCGGTTGAATTTTCGCAAAAACTTGAATTTAAGGTCGAAAGCAGCAATTTCACAAACCCAGAATCTGAGCAAAAATCTCTAGGGTTTTACGCACCTAATGACGCATCATACGTACCTTGAAAATTCCTAAGACTTGTAAATTATGCAAATTATTGCTAACCTCGGGGATGTCGGCAGAAATTAAAATTTCTACAAAAAATTAAAATTAATGTGGCAAAGACTGCATATAGAAAATCTAAAACGCGCGTAGCCAGATCTAGGCCGTTATGTACCTAATGACGTTGGTGTTCATCCCCCCCCCGATAATGCGAATCAGCCTTTTTGAGGGTTGGCAAGCTAGCAGAGTTTCTTCAAGACCTTTCGATTTTTAGTCGGTCCCTCCGATAATTTCTGCAGACCTTTCCGGGGGTGGTTTCGAAAATGGAAGGGTCTTTTTTCTCAGTGCCCGTCCGTCCGTTCGGAGGAGCGTTCGTTTTCGCGATGGGGGGCAAGGGCACTTGAGAGAGTCCTTCCCTTCGTGTGTGGTCCTGGGCGCTTCGGGTTTCAGAATTACTGAGGCCAGGAGAGGCCACGCAAAAAATTGGTAGAGTGAAAGAGTGAGGCATAGAGAAAAAGAGAAAGAAAGAGAGAGAGAGAGAGAGAAAGAGAGAGAGAGAGAGAGAGAGAGAGAGAGAGAAAGAGATACAGGCAGAGACAGAGACAGAGACAGAGACAGAATACAGCTTTACGATCGTGCGGTGCCAGTCGGCCGTCTCGCGTTTTGTTGGAGCGTCTGTCGCCTGTCTCTCTGTCTCTCTCTCTCTCTCTCTCTCTCTCTGTTTCTCTCTCTCTCTCTCTCTCTGTCTTTTTGACGGGCGATTGTGTTCTGCTCTCACTCTGTGGTAGGTCTAGCCGGCTAGGAATTAGAGCGAAAGGACAGCAGGACTTTTATAAACAAGCTATTTCGGGTTGAAATTTAATGATTCGCTATATTTACTATACCAGAGGTGTAGAATTTCAATAATACCATAAAGAAGCTAACTGTTTAGCAAATGAAATGGATAGTAAATGGAATTTTTACTTCACAACAAAGCAGTCGTGAGACATATTAAAAAAGATTTCAGAATAGGAAGTATCTCAGCAATAATCTTATGGTATAACGGAAAGTCGAAAAGTCCTGGCCATATTTTTGAATTACAACAGCACAAGGAGGCAAAATAGACTAAAAATTAAGGTTGTGAATTAGAGCAATTTTCCAAATAATCTTATTCTACTCGGAATAAATGGAATAAGTGAATAGAGGATTTTAAAATTACTGGTTTCCAGTATGACAGAAATTGTAAAAACATTGTTGGTTTAAAATCCGTGTTTCATTAAAAAGTGATTATACGCATTTTTTTGAAGCGTTAATGGGAGAAGTAGCGATGATTTTAATGCTATTTTGCGCTCCTCGCAGACTTCCAGATTTCAGTTTTTCCAACTTCCAAACCAGTTTCCAAAATTCCACCTCAAAAAATGTGTTTTAATGGGTGGCTTACAGTAGCGAATTTATTCATGATCTAAATCAGCATTCTCCAAGTAAATTCTATTGTGAAAATATAAGGGAGCTTGTTTTTAAAACAACAATAAGTTTAGACTTCTGCAAACGCTATTAAAACAGCTAGTATGGCTTTACTAGGCATTTCTGGATTTGCACGAAAAATTAGGGACTCGCTTAATACCAAAGAATCACAAAATGCTTTTGAAAAATCTATGTTTGAGAAAAATCCCACCTTTTTAATACTATAATAAATTAATAAAATTTTAATAAAAGAAAAAAACCCGTTATTTTAATACTATTTATCCGCAACTCGACGCCCCCCCGATAATTCAAAAGCACCTCGCCTTTACAAAACCAAAAATTGCTTTTGAAAAATGTATGTATTAGAAAAATACTATGTGTTGCAAATTTTTGAAGATTTAGTGCTAGAAACGGTCGGGCTTTTAATATGATTTATCCGCAACTCTACCCCCCGATAATGCAAAAGCTCCTCCGTTTGGAAACGCAAAATTTCTTTCAAAATATATGTTTTATAAACATAAAATTTTGCGCAATATATTTAAAGCGTATTTCAATATATATCGGAGCGTTTTAATACTATTTCCGCAACTCAACCTCCCCCCCCGATAGGGCAAAAGCTCCTCCGTTTGGAAAAAGCAAAAATATTTAAAAATACAATGTTGTGCAATTTTTTTAAGGTGTACTTTGGGAAATTTGCATTATTTTAATACTATTTATCCGCAACTCGACGCCAACAAATATATAAAGAAAAGTCGTAGAAAAAAATACAAAAACAGAACACAGTATACGCGTTTTGCTTAATTAAAGGGGCGGTGAAGGCTGAGGAGGGCTGGGGGCGGGGCTACAGTAATCCAAAATAGCATAAAAAAATTAAAAAAGGGTATAAACGCGCGCTACCCGCGGGACCACGTGTATTTTGTGTGTGCGAAAAAAGGAGGAGTGTTTGGGGGAGGTGGCTCGAATCTAGTAGTGTGGCGTACTATCAGGGTGTTGTACTCGAATTTTTGAGGGGGTTACGGTAGGTTACGGCGGGTTACGGTAAAAACACTACCTGGTTCCTTTAAAGAAAAAGCCTATCAAAAATTCGGGCCAAAAAGCAAAAAGCGAAAAACTTTTGCACCGGCCGGGATTGAACCCGGGCCTTGCGGGCGAAAAGCTAGCGCTTTACCACTTGGCCACAGGATTTTTAGTTGGTTTTTATATTCTCCTACCGTAACCTAGCTTTACTCGATTTTTTTGTGGTTTTTTAAGGGAGGCAGCCTGATTTAATGTGAGAGAATTAGCCGAACCCGGGGGTACTGTAAGGGGGTACATGAAATTCTTGGATTTTGGATTTTTCCGAGTTTTAACCCTAGGATACGGCAGTCTGGCTGTCAGTTAGCAGAAAAATAACATGGAAATTGGGAAAATTACGACTACCGTATCCTCCCGTACCCTACAGTACCCCGGGGGTCTGCTGGGAGAGAATCACGTAATTTGTTGCTTTCGTACCGACAAGGAAAAACCCAAAAAAGGCCTGAAATGCGGGAGAGTGGAGAGACGGGAGAGAAACAGAGATTTTCGGATTTCAAAATTCAAAAATTCAAGTTTTCGGTATTCTGGGGTACGGTAGAAAACGGGAAATTGACACGCATCGCGAATGGACTAATTGTTAAGAGGTGTGAGGCGGAGATACCGTATGCTTATTTCTATGCATTGGCCGATTAAAGGGACCAGCAAGGCATGGGTAGCAAAAATCCACAGCCAAAAAATCGATAAGCTGCCTTGTCGGTCCCTTTAAATTTAAACCAAGCTATTTTCCAGTATTAGGGTGGCTGCTGGGCGGGTTCCTGAAGGGCTCGATACCGGTGTTAAAATAGAAATGGGTTTAGAAAAAGGGTGAAGCACAGGGTGGGCTTAGGCTTAGGCTTAGGCTTAGGCTTAGGCTTAGGCTTAGGCTTAGGCTTAGGCTTGGGCTTAACCTTAGTCCCTTTAAAGGGGCGCGGCCACACTAATTTTTTTGGGATTTTTTGCATGAGCAGGAGGGCGAATCTGGCTAGAAAGCGGAGGCGGAGGGTTGCACAGAGATTTTGCGGGGTTAAAAAGTTGAAAAACCAAAAAAAATGACAAAAAGGCGGGGAGACGAGAGGTTGGCTGCATTGAGGGTGACTAAATTTCCGGGGGGCTGCTCACAACGTCTATTGGTGCACAGTGTACAGGGAGAGAACACGAGGCCAGAATTGGTAGGCGAAAAAAAGATGTTTCGAGAAATTTTGGAAACGGCGGGCTAATTTCATTCCATCAAGAAAAATTGATTTTTAGGCCCAATTTTTGCAAAATATGTTTAAAAAAAAATCAAAATTCGCAAAATTTGAATTCGAGCTGTAGATACAATTTTTGTCAAAAAAATGTTTCGACAAAAATTGAAAAACGTGAGTTTTGAATCCAATTAATAGAAGGACCCAACGTTTTTTCCAAAAGGATGCTAAAAACTAAAAATCTCGGAAATTTGAAACAACTTTCGTAGCCATTGAAAATTCCGCAAAACCTAGAAAAGCGTGAGAGACGCTGCGAAAACTACAGACTACAAATTCCGGCCGTGGTGTCGAGACTACAAAGTATTTAGTGGGGGATCACCTGAGTGGGGGGCTTGGGGGGCTGGGTTTTGAGGATTTTCAGGTTTGGACCGGGCCGGCCCAGTCCAAAATTTGCATCCGGGTCAAGGGGAGGGGGCTACAACAACGCGTCAGCTTAGCTTAGACTTAGGCATGGGCTTGGCTTAAGCATGGGCTTAGGCTTAGGCTTAGCTTAGGCTTAGCTTAGGCTTAGCTCAGGCTTAGTCTTAAGGCTAACACACGCTAAAAACAGGCGCAAAACGGGGCGTGAAGAGGGAGGTAGCTGATTTTCGGGGGGCGTTTGGGGCGAATTTTCTTCGGGGGGTACCGGTGGGGCCCGGTTTTTCCGGGCGAGGAAGTAATATCGTGTAGTTTCTGCAGAAAAGGCGAAATTCCCTGACCACAAGACAAAGGCGAACAGCACGAGACAAAAAAAGAGGGTTTCAAAAAACGTATAAAAAATTGTCAAAAATTAAACAACAAAAACGCGGGGCTGGGCGGTGGAACTAGGCGGCTATTTTGGAGGGGGACTGACCTCCTTGCCACGAGCGGGCCTTTAAAGTCTTTGGCTTGATTTTAAGGGAGCAGCGAAGTGTCACAGTCCCTTTAAAATTATATTTTACGGAATCCACAGCTTTTAAAGGGCCATCGAAGGCAAACGGTAGGCGTGGCTCCCTGATTTGAATTCGGTGCCCTTTAAATTCAATTACAAGCAGCTTTTGATACTTTAAAGGGCCGTTGAAGGCAAAAATGGGCGTGGCTACAGAGGCGACATTCCTCAAACCTTCAGCGGTCCTTTAAAATCGATTTCCAATCAAAAACTGATACTTTAAAGGCCCCGTGAAGTGAAAAAGTAGGCGTGGCTACAGAATAAACATCTCCATACCTTCAACGGTGCTTGAAAATCGATTCCAAGCCAAAATTTAAAGGCCCGCTAAAGGCACGAGAGGGGGCGGGGATTGGACGCGAACCGTTGCGTAGTCTAGCGCAGCGTACATAGGACTACAGCGTACAGTTGTATGTACTACAGACTACAGCCACGAGGGCGGGGCATCACGACTTGAAAAGGGGGCGGGGCTTCACTTTGGTATTGTCGAGGCGAGGATCCGAGATTTTTTGGGGGCGTGGAATTTGCATAAAATCCCGAACAAAAAAGGATTCCTGTCGTGTTGGTGGGCGTTGAGCAATGTGGGCGGCTCGCGATGCCCCGGCGCTGCGTCCGGCGAGGAGAAGCTGTAAAAAATTTGAATAAAACGAATTTTATAACATTTTAAATTACACATTTTAATAGTGCTTTTACGTTATCGGGGGACCAACTTTTCTTTTGCTTTTTTGCCACATTTTGATAATAAAAATAGAGGTTTCCTAAGTTATATATTACTATTCTTAAACGCAAAACTTTTATACTCAAACTTTTATTGAAACATCTAAAAAATATAGGTTTTTCGACAAAACGTGACCAATTTTCGACAAAAATTTACAAATTTTCTAGGATTTTTTTGATCGTTTTACACTCAAATTTTGCAAATAATTTGAACCGAATAGCTAATTAAAAATATTTTGAATGTAATAAATTATACAAATGGTGCACTGCGGCCTCTGATTAATAAGAGGGGTCGGAGTTGGCTGAAACACGATTTTTCCCGTAGCTTTCAGGTTCCGCCGATTTTAAAAATGAATTCTAATAAATGTCACTTCCTCCCTGATTGGTCTTTGATAATGAATCAAAAATTTACGATAAACTTTGTTAAAATAAAGGAGCATGTTTCACGTAATCGCCAAGTTGCTTCGAATAACTTTGAAATAATCGACATCACACTCCTCGGTTCAATTGCTAGTTCACATGCAACAATTTCGTTTCAATTTGAACTTCAAAAATTAAACTCTGAAAAATTCTCTATGGATGATATTAACATCAGGATATTGAAACCCACCTAATTACGGTAGAATCGACGATGCTTGTTGAATTAGATGTTCATCTCGACCGGGCGAAACGTGCAGTCATTCTGCGGGCCCTGCCCCTGCCCTTTTCGCGTGTAGAAGACGCCGTCCTGTAAGGGTATCATTATTTTTTCTAGTTCATTTTCGCCCGAAGATTCAGCTATCTGTTCTATCTGCTGGATTAAGGCCTCCAAAAACTCGTGATTTTTGGAAATTTTAGAAACATTTTTTATGGCAAACGCGTGAACGCGTCTATTTTTCCTATTTTTGAGATTTTGAAATGAAATTTTTGGTTGATTTTTTTATTTTTGATGATTGAAGCGTAAAAATATGAAATTTGAAGTTACATCCTGTCTACCGTACCAGGGCGACGTCGTCGTGCTCGCGCAGCGAGAACGGGTCCGTCTGCAGCCGGTGCTCCAGCATTTTGTCGAGGTCGAGCGTCGGGCGGCCGTAGCCATTCGTGCGCCCGCGCTTGGCCAGGGAGTGGCTTGGCGGCGAGCCAATGTCCAGGTCGTCGACGAGCTGAAAAAAATTGGTATGTGACAAAATAGTAGGCGAAAATTTGAAAATAAGGAATGCGATTTATAGGAAACTTTTCTAATAGATGATTTTTTGAAAGCGTAAAAAATACCGCATTAAAAAAATTTAAACTTAAAATGTAAGTTTTCATTAAATTAAAACCGGAATTTGTAGCCCTGAATAAATATAAAGCAAAGAAAAAAAAATTGGAGTACAATAATTGCTGTGTAAAAACTGACGAAGGCATACAGCTTTCACGAAACCTCTTTTTTACAAAAGTTTGTTATTTTTTTGTAAACCCGATTGAGGTACTGTATTATTTCATTAATTATTGGCGCTTTTTGCAATTGAAATAGACTTATTTAGGTCTAAATTAAGGAAAATTCGCTTACCAATTTCTTGCCCTCAATCGGCATCGGGCTTGTGCTGCGCAGGGGCGGGGTGGTGTTCTGAAAAAATGTTTTAGGTTGGCTATTGGCTCCTATTATTCCGATTTTTGGCATTCTTCGGTCCTATTCATTCAATAACATTTACATTTTCGTTACATTTAATCAATTTATTTTTAAAAACAAAAATTCAAAGATTTTTGTTTTTGGCAAAATACGGCGTTGTGAAAAAATGTTTTGCGTTAACTATTGGCCGTGCATTTATATTAAATTATTGTCATACTAAAATTATTTAAATTGCAGCTGTATTTTAACTACCTGTGATTTTGTAAACTTTTAGAAAAACAAAGAATCTATATATTTTGCGGTAAAATGTTTTAACAACTGCTGGCATTGCGTGAAAAATTTTCTGTTTTGGTTCGTTCAACGTGATGCTGGGCCTATGTGATTAAAACTTTTTCCGAGCATTGAAGCCCATGCATTATATTAATAAAAATAATTAAGTCTAAAATTATAAGAATTAACTATCTAAATAATTACCTCCTCAAGTTGTCGGTTGACGAGCACACGAATCGGGGTACGCCGGGCGGCCACGATGATGTCGCGTGGGCCGTCTGGAAAGATATTTGGATTGGAAAAATTGTGTTCCAAAAATCTCTAGTAAGTAGACGTCGCAATGTTGTTTAATGGGCAATGCTTCAATATAGCAAAAATAAATATATAAATATAATATCAATCAATTCAAAGAGAAAAAATGTATCAAAAATGTGCAATGACCGATTTTCCTAAACCTATATAATTTCTGTTTGCATGTTTCTCTCCGCCAATCGACAAAAATCCATGTTTCAATCAACCACCGCAATGCTTTTTTAAAAAATACCATAATCACGGTATTCACCACTTCTTTAATTGCTTTAATCTTTGCTTTATATTTTTATTTTGGATTTTCTATTAAATTTATTTAATTAATTCAGCCCCCTGGTTTTAAATTCGGGCCCTCCCACTTGGCGGAGACGACTTCGCCGCCGGACCCCCAGCGCTGTAGGTATCAAATTTCCATTTGAGTGCTGTGTGGGCTGCGCGGGCGAGAGAGAGAATGAGAGAGAGAGAGTGAGATAGAGAGAAAGCGAGAGAGTGAGAGAGAGTGAGAGGGTTAGCGAGACCTCCGCTTTCCGACATTTCTTCAGTGCGCGCGAGAAGAAGTGAGAGAAAATCTATGTATCAGGTACATGGTTACTTTTGACGTTAAAGCAACCCTATTCAACGAATGCGGGTTTCCTCTCTCACATCAAAACCGAAGTTTCAAGGAAATTTGGGAATTTTGTTTATAGAATGAAGCCATAAAAAGGGCGAATACTTGGTTGCAATTTGATGTTTTATAAAATAATAAAAATAAAAAGCGACGCTTTTCCGCGTTGTTCCACCGCTCTGTATACATAAATTCTAAAATTTGATGTACTTCCATTCCTATTTTTTAAATTACATTATCAAATTATTCGTTACTTAACACAAAAATACACTAATTGAAAAATACTACTGATATAATCGTTTAGTTTAGCCGAGTAAAATAAGAGAAAAGTTTGTAAGCACTTGATGTTTCACAACATTTTAAAGAAAATGGCCAACTTCGTTTGGCTATTTAAATACACCTAATAAAATGGTTTATTTAGCGGAATTTCGTTTTAAAACTCCTAGGTAGTAATTTATGTTTCATAAAACATTAAATGAAAACTAACCGGTTCCGCGTAGCTTTGCGGCCGAGGTCAGCTGCTCGTTGTTGACGGGGGGACGTCTGCGTGGTGGAGTGGCGTCGCTTCTCGCCCGCGTTGTGCATCGACATTGGCGGGAATTCGAAGGCGCCCTGGAAATATTGGAGCATTAGAAGCTTTTAAAGGTATTGGTAAGGCAAAAATGACTCAAACGAACGCATCTAGTCGGAAAGCAAAAATTTTTCCTGCGCCGGGATTGAACTCGGACCTTTGGAGCGGAAAGCTAGAGTGTTACCTGCATTTTTAATTATAAAAAAACCCTTGCAATTTTAGTTATCTGACTCCCAAATTTCAGCTAACATTTTTTCTACAGATAGTCTGCTAGGATTGACTACTTATATATTTCCCGCCCTATACAATTTTGTGAAACATTTTTTGTAGAACCTGATTTTACGCGAGTGCTTTTCGATTGCAGAAAATCGATTTTGAGACCAATGACATTTAACAGATTCAGATTTTTAAAGGTACCTGTAACCAAACTAGTTACCCTGGCCAAAATTTAAACATTTCACTGCAAAGCGCTGATCTATCGCGTAGTCTAAAAATTATATTTTTCAGAGAATAGATGATACAATACCGAAAAATAAATTTCGCGGCCTAAGCAAATTGATGAAACATATTCTTTTTTTACTTATACAATTTTTTCCTCAGGCAGTGGAATTCGAAATCGTTATTAGAGGTTTTACTACTCAAAAGTTTTATAAACTCGATAAATTGCGAAATTAGCTTGCGATCGATTGGATGAGCTCTAGCCAGGGAGAAAATAGCTCCGGTTCAATCCCCCCATAAACAAAACTTTTCGAATTTTGCTTTTAAATTTTTGTTTTGCGAATGATTTTTAAAACTGACTTTAGCATAGGTAGTCCGCTGAAAGGCGCCGCGACGCGCGTCCGACGCGCAGAGCGGCGGTGTCGGGATGTCGGTGGACTCGCGGGAGCAGTCGGCCGACTCGAACCCGGTGGTGATCCCCGACTCGCCGCCCGTGCTGTCCCAGCTGAAAAATGTATGATTAAAATCGTAACTCAAGCATTGAAATTGGAAAGGAAAATGCCATTAAAATAACTATTTACGATAAGCACGGCGATTTTTAAAAATACAAAGTTCAAAGAGATGATAGAGTCATTCGCTTACAAAAATATTTAACAATTTTAGTTCTAAACGAAACATCCATTTTCGCAATTTTTGAACACGGCGTTTTTTATTTTCGAAACCTAAGATCTTTGTTTGTGAAAAATAAAAGGTATGTTATAGGCAGTAGTAATTTATGCGGAAGTTTAATCTGGTTGGGTTGCAATGCTGGAGTCTAAGCTTCTCGGACTTGTATAACAAAACCTTTCAGGGTTTTATTGCTTTCTGAAACACTCATTTTTGCAGGCGCCAATTTTGCTAGCCATGAGCATATAACTGTAGCGTCCTGTAGAAACTCAAAAGTACTCCGAAAAGTACTAGATTTTATAGGGTATCAGGTTTTTTTAAATGAAACGTAGTAGGAGCTTGCAAATATTGCCAAATTTTTGATCAAATCAATAATTCAATCAAAATTTTTGAGAATTTTTTGGGCAGTCGAAACATCCATTTTCCCTACTTTTTTGGCTAACCGAATTTTCATTTTCAGGGTTTTAGACGGGTCGTATTTTCCAATAAATAAAAGTTATTTTATAAATGCTCAAAACTCGACCAAACGGTAATTGTTCCACGGTAAAGCTTCTGTCCCAATTAGTTACGCTAAAATTTGCAGAGTTTGGTTTCTCCATGAAACTCGTATTTTCTCACGGTCCCCCAATTTTTTTCCATGCGGATAGATGATGATGATGGGGAGAAGGGGGGCTGTCGATGGGTATAGGTATGTGTCGGGGTTGTCTTGGCACGAGAGAGCACGAGAAAGGAGGGGGAGCAGAGAAAATCGGGTAGAGTGCAGAGAGGGCAGAGTGTCCCCTCTCGGCCGGCCGATATCCTACGCTGCGTCCCTGCCGCCCCCTCCCTAGCTCAAATTATAACTTTTAGGGGGCGCTCCTATAAACGAGAAACGCCAAATCGAATCGATAAATTCGTACTTAAGATGCCTAACAACGTCGTTTAAAAATATAAGTTTCAAATTTTAGACACAAATAGCAGAGAAACCATTTTACTAATCGTACCAAATAATAATTTTGTGTCTTCTATATGGAAAATTTTTTTCTCATTCTTCCTACGATTATTAAAAGACAAAGGGCTTTTTTGGAAATTTGCATTTTATTATATTCATAATTTTCACACTACCATGATTTATCAAATAAATTCATAGAAGGTGTATTAATATGGAAATAGATTCGTATTTGTAATTATTATTGACAGATAGATAAAATCCTGCATATTTTGAAAAATTCTTTAAACACTGCATCTCTACCCCTCAAATTATGACTTTTCCGTGGGGCTCCTCAGCCCGAAAATGTGCCTTTTCTGGCCGGGCGGGGGGGGCAAAGTCCCAAGGGACCCCCTAGGGGGCAGACCGGAAATTGGAATCTCGCAACTTTTGCGCCCCGCCGAGCCCCCCTCCCCGACTAATGGGCCCCTCATCGCAATTTTCGCCGCCTTTTGGATACGGTAGGGCAAGATATAATTTTATTGATTGATTTTATTAAAGTTAACTATACTTTTTGCATTATAAAAAATGTAAAGTTTCGAAATTTAACGATAAGTAATATTTTTAAGCAGGTAATTTTGCAACCGAAACTGATGATTTTGGTAGGTGATCGCATAAAATATCCTACCTTATATAATTTTGGAGTGTATCTTTGTGTGTGTGTGTGGATGTCAGTTTCGAGGCCCGATTTGAAGGCGTTCCCGTACACAAAATGTCCTAATTCTCCGTCACCCGGGGGAATCGACCCTTCTGTTTTCGATGGAGTTCTCAGAATTTCGATAAAATACAAGTTTACAAAGTTAAAGCCGATTTTATTCATTTTTGGGGGTTCCTAAAGGCTAATTGCATAATGTGAAAAATACAAATTTCCTCATCCTTGCGAGTTGCACGCGCGCGTGTGGTGGGGCGGGGAGGGTCCGAAGGACCCGAGCTACCGGAAAGTCAAATTTCTCATACAAACGCACTATTCCAGCGCCCAAGGCCCGCGAAGCGGGTTTTGGGCGCTGGTGTCTGAAATAATTTGTTTCGATCAGAAAAGCGCTCCGATTGCTAAACGCTTAATGTTTCAAAAATGACCGCTATCGGTTCAAAAAATCAGTTCAATATTGAAACTGTCGGGTCCCGCAAAATGTGTGCAAAATAGTAATGTTAAACTCGGTGCCCCAATCTTTTTGAAGTTTACAATTATGTGTTGTAACAAACTCCCAAAAACCGTCGGGGAAAGGGCAGATTTAATAGCTCCTCCTTCTGCTTATTTAATTCTCCATTTAAAAAAATTAGTTATATTTCTGTGTTAGAGGATTCTCCATTCCGAGTTAAAAACGTGATCAGCGATCCCTGTGCCGTTCCGAGAAACTCAAAATGGGTGCAAGAATCGCCGGCCCCAGCACGGTAGTGGCCATTTTCTAGAGAGGCGAGAGAACAAAAGGAAGCGAGAGAGAGAGAGAGAGAGAGAGAGAGGAGGAGGGAGAAAGGAGGGGGGGGGAAGAGAAATGGCCTAGCAAAGGGAGGGGGGTGTTGAATGGCAGGCCAGAAACGCGAAAAAAGAAAGCCAAGCAGAAACTGGTCCCGGCGCGCCCGGGCGCCGGAAAAAATGGGCGCTCTGTTGCGGGCCGAAAAAGGGCGGCAGAAGGGGTACGGTAGGTGGGGTGAAAGACAAATGGACCGCGAGCTGACCACCGAAAAATGAAAGGAAAGCGAAACGCGCCGATTTTTATGGGCCTTGAGATGTGAGAAATTGGCGCTGGGCCAGGTGCATTTAGACTATAACAATTGGAAATTGAAATAAATTAGCGATTTTTGAGAATCTGGCGTTGCGATAAGTTTGACCCTTTAAAAATCGATAGCATATTTCTAAAAAATTAATACGTCAGCAATGAATCTTTTACGAACCGATAAATAACAAATGTAAAAAATAGATGATGTTGTAAAAAATAATGTTTGAAGGCAATTATATGGCTAGAAATTAGGGATACTCTCAATTTCAATAACTTTCCGAGTGATAAAACCTTCTAAATAGCGGTAGTTATGTCTTTAAATTAAGATTCCAAAACATTTCTTCAAAAAATCGTTTAAGACACTAACGAACCTCTCCGAGTCGTGGTCGTACATCGAGTTCAGGAAGGCCGACGTCGGCGGCGAGCGGCTGTTCAGAAAATCACCGTAGTTCTTCGAGGACTCGTCGCAGACTGAAAAGAATTTTTTAGAAAATTCTATAATTTTTTTGCTTTTTTTATTATATTAACTTTGGCATTTAGTTATTAACGCACATAAAAAAAATTTTAAAAATTTTGAATGGCCAAAATAAATTTTTTTTTAAAAAATTATTTTTACATCGCTATGGACAATTATAATCCTTTGCCTCCTTCGACAGTGCAGCTTTTTTGAAACATTAGTTTTTAGACTCGAAGAACCCGAATTTTGCAAGGCCTCTGTAATTCTCCGTCGTTTCAATAACGCTTCCCAAACAATTCGGTATTCGAAATTTTTTGAACCCGCCTTTTATAAATAGAAAAACGAAAAATTTAAGCTCATAATTACCGTACCCTTCTCCTTCTCGAGACGCTCCAGCTCCTCGTCGTCGGATTCGGTGCCCGAGTCGTGGAGCATCGACTGCAACAAGTGTACATTTAATGTACATTTTCTACACAATAAGTATATATTTTGAACCCGAATTTGTCTATTTATTTTTATAGTTTAGAGTTTATAGTTTATAGACCTGCAGTTTTTATAGCTGTTTCGTGTATTAATTAGCAGATTAAACTTTCGGAAAAATAGGTATGGAGTTGAAACACTTTTCCACAAAAATAGCAATTTTTTAATGATTTTTTTGAATACTACAGGCAATCAAAATACAAAGATAGTGATTTGTGTGAATGTAAAACGGTTAGTAACTATTGTTCCAAAAAAAGGAAAGATTTTTATATTCGAAGCTTTAACAAGTTTTAAGGTTAACTGTAAAACCCGTGAGTAATTCGTGTTCTTACTGTATTCCCAAAAAAAAAATTAAAATTTTGGTAACTTTGAATAATAATAATAATAATAATAAAGTGCTTTAATCCTTTAGTCTCGACATTTTTCCATTACATTTTTCCATACATTCCATTTTCCAATTAAAGCTCATGCTTCTGTTATATCAATCGGGCAAAAAAATATGTTTCAAAGAATTGCCAATCGACGGTGGCATTTCCAGAAATAATTCAGTATTGATATCAGCTGGTGATATTTAGCTCAGCTTTTTAGCATTGCTTAAACTAAGCTTTCAATTATAATTGAATTTTACATTTTCTAAGCCGGGTGCCCCCTCGCTACCGTACCTTTGCCGAGAGGCGGGCGCTCTTGCGGAGCGGCTGCTTGGCCGTCTCGTGGCCGCTGCTGTCGGTGGTTGGGTCGGCGGGCGGCTGTTCGTCATCCTGGTTCTAAAATCGAATCAATGGATTAAGGAAATTTTTAATCAGTTAATTTAATTGTAAATTGTAAATTTTAGCTATCGATAATTCGACTACTTGACTCTTGCGATCATTTAATTTGTTGAGTTTTAGACATGCGAGCGTTTGTAATTGCAAAATTACAGAAACCTTTGATCATTTATTATTTGAAACATTCTAATTTTTAAAAAAATCTACTTTCTTTTAGGTAATCATATATCTGCTTCAAAAAATAATATTTCCATTACCCACCTTCACGTTGATGTTCCGCAACTTGGTGACGAGCTTGAGCATTGTGCGAGATTTCTGCAAAAAAATGATGTTTCAACTTTCGAAAATTCCAATTTGAAAATTTTTTCGGGAATGGTGTGCTTGCTCTATTGCATTAATATTTCCAGGTTTTTTACCTAATACCTCCGCGCTGGCGCTTCCCCTTTAACACCGGGTATGGTAAAACGGGTCAGGGATACTGGTTACTGTATCCACCATTTCGACAGGTCAAAATCCCGACTGCCAAAATCCGACATAATCTCGTCGTTGGTTTGAATGATATTTCCTTTGAATTGGCCATTTTGCATCTCGAGATGATGGCTGTCGGGATTTTCGTTGTCGGGTGGTTTGGCTAGTAGGAATTCCGTGTGAATTCAAATGTTTCAAAAATTTTTCAAAAGCTCGAAAATTTTCGGGAAGTAATGGTGATCTGCTCTAACACCAAAATTAAATTTTTCTCAACGCAAAGTAGGAAACTATTTTTGTATAATTTTCAATCTGTACTTAATTTTTTCTTCGAAACTCTGATTTTTACATTCTAACAATTTTGAAACATTTTATTTCTCTCTTAGCTCAGCGCTGGCTTTTAATTAGGTAACCAACGAAACAAGCTTTTTATAGCTCGAGCGATAAAATTAAACTTGCTTTGCTGTCTCCATGCCTTAGACCCTGATATACAGTACCTGTTAATGTGTGTTGTGGTAGGCGTGTGTAGCTGGCGGACGAGCAGAGATTATGATGCCCGTCGCGTGGGATACCCGTAATGCAGCGAGGAGGAGGAGGGGAAGAATACGGCAAAAGGCAGTCGTCGATCCGTCAGTCGTGTTCACGTTGCCGATCTGGAATTAAAGGATTTAGACTTCAACGCTTCTTTAAAAGGCGTTAAAAGAATTGTCGTGATTTCATCAGTTTTTTATTATATTTTAGGACGAGCACCTCGAGGGTCGATTAGGCTTCGAAAAAATTCAGGTGTTTTGAAATTTTTTGAAACATCGTATGGCTAATTTTTTGTAGTTTATAGTTTCGATGATTTCGATGCATAAATTAAATTCTTCAATCAGGATTTCGGCGAACTTTTCAAGTATTTGCAACATTATTTTTGTAAAGGCGGAATGTTTTGCATTGTCTTTAATGCTTCATGCAATCGCTACAATCCACCGGCGTGCTATTGGTTTTCCATTTTACTAAATTTATCGAAACAATTTTTTTTGTAAAATTTCGATATACCCTGAATTCTATTACCGTTAACTTTATGATAGAGGATTTTTCTTATACATTCTCACATCCTTCTGGATTTAAGCACATTTAAATCAACAAAATTTTACAGAAAAATGCCGACAGAGTTGATCGGTAAATCGTGACTTGCCTGGGCTTGATTTCGCGTATTTCGTCTTAAAAACGGTGTTTCATCAATTTTCAAAAACAGGATTTTGGGGGGGTCTGACATATCTATGATAGAGCTTATCTAGTCGTTTATATTTTTATTTTTTGATTACAGTTCGTTCCGGATGCTGAATTGAGATGACAGCGATTTTGCCCTTTTTAAATTAACCCGAAACATTTTTTTTGGAAAAATTTGGATACATATTTGTAATATCCTGATTTTATTCTCAGATATATTAATCTATCTGCTTTTTATTTCTTGGTTTTGCAACTCCCTAAAGTAGATGATGCGCAGTGTGTGTGCGTGAGTGCATGTCTGGTTGGGGTAGTGGGGTGTGGTGGTGGTGGTGTGGGCTGAGTTGTGTGTCTGTCCGTCTGTCTGTCTGTGTGAGGCAGGTTGCGGAGAGCGAAGGAGAGGGTGAGGCAGGGGCTGGCTGTTGGCGGCGAGCCAACAATTTTTGAGACAAATATCGATTGCGAGGGGCAGCCCAAAGTGAAAAAGTCGGCCTAAGAAAATTGGGATGCTAAAAAATATATGTTCCAAACATTTTTAAAAATCACGAAATTCTGTTGAGCACAATATAGAGATGATAAAAAATTTAGTGAAAGAAATTTTTAAATAAAGCCATTAATAAAAGCATATTGCTGTCGAATTAATATTTTTAAAACCTCAACAAGATCGTGAAAATTAGGATGTTTCGTTGACCGGTATAGAGCAATACCCTTGAAACACCTATATCCGTAGCCAAAAATTGTTTAGCCAATTTATTGATCGCTGTTCGATTGGCTCCGGACTACGGTAGCTCTATTTTCTATTTAATTTTTTGAAGGAAGTACCCTTAGATTCTTAAATATAAGCAAACCCCTACAAGAAAACTTATCGTTAGAATTAATAAGCGCTCTATTAAAACTAAAATCAATACATATTTTGGATCGATCGATGAAAAATAAATTAAATCAATCCATATCAGTCACATCTTATTTGCTAGTTTATTTCGCGCATAGCTAAGATTTCCTGAAACTTAAAATTTCCACAATGTTCAAAAATTATGAAAATTCCGATAAAAACAATCGATAAATGGGAAATTATGAATTTTCAAGGTAAACTGTCGAGCAGTAAGTAATCGGCCCACGATAAGCTTTTAAAAAATTGCTGAAACACCGTTTTTCCAGGGCAATACACGAAAATCGATCCCAGACAAAAGTCGATGGATGTATCGATCGATTCTGTCGAAATTTTCCTTTGATTTTTGCTGATTACAATCTGGCTAAATTAGGTATTCTGCGACAACACCTAAAAACAAGTTTCTTGCCAAAAAATCCCCTGAAAACCCTGAAAAATACAAAATACGGCCAATCGATTTATCGATCGATATTCTTGGAAAACTCGCGTTCTGATAATTGGAATATACTAAAAATAGACGCCTAAATACTACGAACTCTCCTAAAGCTAATTTTCACCAAAATTCCCCGAAAATCCAAGCCGGGACGCGGACACGCGCCGCGCCCCGGAAATCGATTTATCGATCGATTTTTGAGGGTAAAAATCGCGGATTAAATGGCGTAGTAGTTAAAATACCAGGATTTAAGCCCAAAAATTACCTAGATACCTCAAAGCAACGAATAAATCGGATGATATCTGCTAAAAACTCGCCAAAAACACTGACCAATTTCCGGGGGCTGAGCGGCGGGGGCGGGGCTGATTTCCTGAATTTTTGGTTGTTTTTGGGGTGGCCGGGGCGCTAGTGCTGGTGGAGAGGCATTCACCTGGAAATTCGGGTCTATTAATGTGCCTGAAGGCGTTGGAACGTGCAGAAATCGAGAAAACGCGAAAAAAACACGCAAGTCGAATTAAGGCGGTAAAAGTTTTTTTGGTAATATGATATGATGAAACATGATTTTTTTTGAATCTGATAATACGGAGTTTATCTTTCTTGCAGATATATTGATTTTTAGAGGCTTGGAAAGCGAGGAAATGACAAATGAGAAACACGCTCTGAAGCTAGCAATACGCTTCCTAAAAAATTTTGGATAATAGAGTATGACAAAACATGTTTTTTCTACCCAGGAGCGCCAGAAAATCCATTTTTCCGGCCATTTATAGGTTTTTAAGGGGGTTTTAAAGTATTCCCAACATAGATTACAAGCCCAATAAAGCGGTTATATCACCAGATACCTAACACAAAAGATAAAACACATAAAATTTAGCGCCCCCGAAATAATATTTCAACTTTCCCCGGGCTAACTACTCGCTGGGCAGCAGCAGCGGCGCGGCGGCCGCCGGACTGGCGATGGAAAAGGGAGAGCCCCCTCCTCGGCTCTCTCGGCGGAGAGAGGGCAGAGAGAGAGAGAGAGAGAGAGAGAGAGAGAGAGCGAGAGAGAGAGAGGGGAGGGCTGAAATTTGAGGCGGAGAGGGGAGAGAGGGCGAAAGAGCGGGCGTTAGCGGAGAGACGAGAGAAAACTGGCCGGAAAGTGGTCGTTCTGGAGGTCCCGGAGAAGAGAGGGGGATACCTATAAAACGATAGAAAAGAGAGACTGGGAGAGTTAGAGATAAAACGAGGGCGAGAGTAGCTGGGAGAGACGGGAGAGGATGTGAGAGAGTGGGAGAAAGAGGGAGGGGAGAGAGAAAAGGGTGGTTAGTAGGGTAGGAAACGGAGCTCTCTTAAAACGAGAGAATTTGCGAAACGAGAGACAGTAGTGCGTTAGAGAAGCGAGGGAACTGGGGGAGAGACGAGAGAGGAAGTCAGAGAACCAGAAAAGTGAGAGAAACCACAGAAATTCAAGCCCAAAATGAGAGGGAGGCGGTAGAGAAAGAAGGAAAGGAGAGGCCAGAGACAAAAGGCAAATTTTCTACTCTACGTCAAGATTTTTCGATATTTTTGGGAGTCTTTCGGGGTTTTTTCGACACCATCGGATAGAGCATTGAAAAATCTACTAACAGCTCTAATTTCGGCGCAAAAAATTCAAACCAGAATTGTTATCACATTAAACAAAAACATTTTTTTGGAAAATTGGGTTTTAAAAGCCATTTTCGAAATTTTGGCGTTTTTTTAAATTTGCAGCCTTTCGCATCACCCTCCGGTGAAGAACCGGTCGATTTTGTCTTATTAAAAAAGGGCTTAATTATCAATCGCCAAATGTTTCCAAACTATTTTCTGGCTATTCCTAAATAAAAATATAAAAATTAATATTGCAAAACTATAAAAAAACCATTTATGGCCGCAAAAATGGCCCGTTTTTTGACAGTTTCGAGATTTTGAAAAATGGTTCGGGTTTTTAGATAGCTTCTAGTTTAAAAAACAGTTTTTGTTCATGACATATGTTATAAAAATAATTTCTAAGAAGTTAGTAGGTGTTTCTAGACCTAGGCAAAATTCATTTATTTCCCGGATAACGCGATTTAACCTATTTTTGCTATAACTCAAAATCTACTAAAGCTAAAGGGCTGTAATTCGGGGATGTTGTATTTTAGGGTCAGCTACACCCCTGGTCCAAATTTGGGCCCAATCGGATGAAAGGCGGCTAAAGGGGAGGAGGTGAATTTTGGGACCCCGGGTAATGTCTTGCCGGGGGAGAGAACCGTGGGAGAGACGAGAGAGAGGGCGAGAGAGGGAGAGGGCGAGAGGGCACAGAGACAAGCGGCCGAGGCAGCGGGCCAGGGTGGCTGGCCGAGTGCCAGCCCCCCCTCTCTCTCTCACGCTCTCTCCCGCTCTCTCTCTCCCCTCCGCGTAGGCCCCGCTCTCTCGCCGGTGCACCCAACACCCCATCCACAAGCCCCCTCCCCCTCTCCGAACTACCGTACCCCTCCGCCAGAGAGGGCGAGGGAATTTAAAGTCGAGACCTGGGTGGAAAAACCGTTTCGCGGCTTTTTCTGTAATTTTTATTGCAAAATTACAGAATTTTATAACTCCGCTTCTATGGAGGATGTTTGAAAAATTTATTTTTAAGCAGAAGTTCACAAATATTTACAATTAGTCTACACTTACACACGTTTCGCGGCCCTTACTGTAATTTTAGCTCAAAGTAGACCATGCACAATTAGGAGCCGAATAAAAGGGTTAAACATCGCGTTTCTATGTAGGATTTTTGAAACATGGTTTTTTGATGCGAATAACTAGAGCGAAGAGCTCACCCTGAAAACAGCTTCGCGGCTGTTCAATCCCCGGTCTGGTCAATGGTTTTTCACCTAGAATTCATATAAATCGCTTACAAAACAATGTTTCAGGAAAACTAGATTACCTAAAATTTTTTAACTGCGCAATAACAATTGCGATAGATGCCGCATAAAGCCACTAATCAAAATTTAATGCCGCCGGGTAGCTGCAACGGATGAAGCAAAAATTTAGCCTGATCGATGCTGGAAGAAAAAAGGAAAACAAAAAGGAAAAGGATAAAATAAAAATATAAGGAAAAAGGGAAATAAACAATTCTAGTTTGTCTTTAAATAATACGGTTAAGCGGAAATGTTCGTGAAAATAGCCGCAGCGATGCAAACGTGCTTTTGATGCTGGCTAAGTTTTCGGAGTTTTATCGCTTTTTGAAACATGGTTTCAGGAAAGTCAGAATTTCACAACGCGCCTTTTCGGATGGACTAGGGCTTTTCGAATCTATTGCGTAGCGTGATGCAAAATGCGAAATTCGCAGGCCCTCAATTCCCAAAATGAGGGAAAACTGGCATAATAGAATTTTGCTCCGATCGAAGTAGCATCAATTAAATTAGATCGCTAGCGGATTTCATCAAAGATTTTTTGAAACATGAATTTCCGGAATTTAGGAATGCAGATGACGTTCAATTATTAGGAAGCCATTTCATCCTCAAAATTTCAAGATCGTTTCCTACTGCGATTAATGAGAATTAATTAAATAGCACACTCGATAAATTGGGAAATATGGAATTTTCAAAAATTAGTACTTTTTGGCCTCCTGAATTTAATGCTGGTTATAAAAACCCACCAAAAAATTACATTTATATATAAAAATAGGCCAGAATCAACAGTAAGAGGCGAATTCGCTATTCTGTGGTAGGCGTAGTTTTTCTAGGTACTTGAAGAAATCAAATACAATCACCAAGTCATCATCATTATCATTAAAAACCGTAAATATTTTATTTTTTATGAAATTTTGAAACATTTTAGCTTTAACCAAATTTTTGAAAATTTAGCTTTTTTGATAGATTTTGGCCTCAGGAATCTAGCCACAGCATTTAAATGTTATAAAATTTTGCTGAAAAACCTAAAATCTACGCTAAAGGGTCGATAAATCGATGTGGTGTGCGAGGGGCAGAGGGGGGAAGTCCACTGCTCACAACCACACACACACACACACATACACACACGGCCGTCCGTTTGCCCCGTCTTTTCTGTCTTTCTCTCTCCCTCTTTCTGTCTCTCTCCGTCTCTTTCTCTCGCTCTCCCCCGCTCTCTCGCCCTCTCGCTTCAGCCCCCCCCCCACACTTGGAAATGTGCCAAAAATGGAGCGCGGACCTGGCGTGAAATTTCCAGGGCGGGGGGGGCGTGTTGGATTTGAATCCAGAAAAATATTTGGAAATCAGGAAATTGAGAGGGGTTTAATTTGGCTTATTATCATTTTGTCGAAATACCTTTTCACCAAAATTTTAATTTGTCGACATTTCAACGCTTTTTCGCCTCGATTGGTTCATCCCAAACATTTCGAAAATTGAAATTATACCGAATTGATATTTCGACAAAATAATTTTTCGACAAAAATAATATGTCGACAAAATGAATTTCGGCAAAATGGTAGCAACTCGTTAAATTTCTATGTTCCAAGGATTTGGAATATTCAACTAGCGTTGATTTGGGGAATGTGCGCAGGCAAATACAATATTCTAGATCTGAAAATCGATCAATTAAAATTTTAAAGGAACCGGGAAGACTAGATTTTATGCATAGGCACTTTGTAGTTTTAAAAACGATAAATGAATTTTTTAAGGGACCGGTAAGCCCGGTTCTTGTGAAAATGATGAATTTTGGCCGCTTTTAGTATAAAAAAAGAAGTGTATTGATTTGAAAAGTCTATCTTTGAAAATTTAAAAGGATCGAGAAGACCATTTTTATAGAGTGTGACTTTATGAATTTGAAAAATTGATAGTTTCGGGGTTTTAAAGGAACAAGCAAGGCATAAAACTAGGTTATTCACGGAATTATCAATAACTTTTGTAGGAATTGGGTCACAATTTTATGAAACATCAATCTTTTACAGGAAATTTTTGTTGTAACCGGTATTTTTGAGCTGATATTTTAATGTTTCACAAAATCCTAAAGACCCCCGAAAACCTAAAAATATAATCCTTGTTCGAAGTCGTCCTGAAGCATAAATAGACTTACGAATTTAATTCCCCATCCTGACCTTCTACCGGCATTTCTGCTATAATTTTAAGCCATCCTCTCCAGCCTATCCTACTATATATAAAAAAATAGTGTCTGTGTGTGTGTGTGTGTGTGTGTATATTTTCATGCAACTTCCGTAAGTATGTACCGCACCTACAGCCTCAGGTGAAGGTTTTTAAGATACGTATGATACGTCATTAAGTGCGTAATGGTCCCGAGATGGCTGCACACATATAAAATTGAAGAAAATCGGCTGTTTTCGCTATTAAAATTAAGTTTTTGTAAATATATCGAAAAACCTCTTTGTTAGGAGGCAATTAGCATTGACCGGAAGTGGCCGTAGCCTATAAAAATAGAGAGAGCGAGCGCTTTTCATTTTTTGGTGAGCGACATTCGGCAAGCCCTATGTAAAGTGAAATTTTCAGAAGTCCTAGACGGGTCCAGGGTTGAAAAGCCGCGAAGCGGTTTTTCAACCCTGGTTATATGAAACATTTTTGCTCTTGATAGTGTTAAAAATTATTCAAAATTCTATAATCAGACCCATAATTAGAGGTAAAGCGAGCTCTTGAATAAAGTATCTAGAACTTTTGCGGTTTTGAAAGTCGTTAACATGGTATTGCCACATAGCTAGCGGATTTCTAAAAATTTAAGAAAAACAGTGACAACCTGAAAAAATAACTTATAGGAATTGGCAAAAGAAATGGAAACGGCTAGTCTAAGAAAACAAAATGACTAAAATTGACAGAATTTTCAAATTTTTGGAGACATTCAATGATTTGGTAATTTTTCAGTTTTTAGAGAAACACAAAACACTGAAATTAGTAATTGTATTTTTTTCTTAAAGACGGGGTTTGAAAATTATATAAAATTCTCGAAATATTAGATTTCTAGCAATTCTTGGATTTTTTTATAGAAAAGTGAAGCATTAAAATGATTATAAAAAATCAGTTTAAAATTAATCGCGATTATATAAGTTTTATTCACAAGAAAAATGTTTAAGCTTTAGGGTTTGACACCTTCCGAATCACATTAGATTTTTTTGCAGTTTTTGGATTTTTTACAGAAAAGTGAAACATTAAAATTGTTACGAAAAATCAGTTAAAAATTAATCGCGACGATATATAAGTTTTATTAACAAACAAAGTAAAATTAAACCGACTTTGCCGATTACAATATCCCAAGCAGGATTATCCGCCCGAAGATGACAATTTTCGGATTAAGATTTATAGGTTGTGTGAGAGGGGGGCCTTTCGAGGGGGGATAATCCACGAAAGTTTTTTTTGGCGGCGAAAAACATAAGTCCTAGCTGGGTTCTTGGCTAATTGCCAGCCTTGCATATCGCCTGGGGGGCGTTATTGGCCCCCGGCCAAAAACGGACACACCACCTGGCATGTAGCTCTGGGTGGACCGCCCGCCGAGTACCGTAACCCTGGGTCGTTTGGAGCGATACATTAAACGTTAGTATACCGTCTTTTTAATAAGGTTCTTTTGCATTTTCGGGGGGTGGAGACGGGGCAGCTACCTTTTCCTCTAGGACCTGAAATGACAATTAAGGTATTTTTAATTATTTTAATAGTGTTAAACACAAATTTCGCTGTATTTCAGGTAGATAAAATTATTAAAAACTTCGGAGATCGGCTATTTTGCCTGAAAAATCAATATTTTTAGGTTAAGCTACAAAGCAGGCGTAAAAAGTCGGTTTTCACGAAAAAATGTTTCAGGAAAAATGTTGAGAAAAAAATGAAACCACGCGAATTGATCTTTGGGCGCGAGACTTTAACAAATATCTCAAGACTTGCTGTATTAAATTTTGCAATTTTACAAGTAATTGAGGCAAAAATTTATGTTTTACTGCGCCTGAAAAAGCAATATTTTTAGGTTAAGCTAAAAAGGGTGGCGGATTTGGAGAAAATGTTTAAGGAAAAAATATTGAACAAAAAAATAAGTCCATTGAAATTCTTCGATTTTCTTTAGTAGATTTTGCATTTTGACAAATTATGAAGTTCAAATTTTACAGTTTGATTTGCTCATATTTACGTAAACTTGTCTGTTCTAAAATCTCCCAGTAAGTTCCATGGTGTGGTTACACTAATCAGTGGAGGCGAATTGTAGTGCCAAAAAATAGCTTTAAAATAAGGTGTCTCACGCATTAAAAATCTATGAAATTCCCTGAAAATACCGATTTTATGCTGAAAATTCCGTGTTAATCCCCCCTCCCCGTCGATCCCTAATTAGCATATCGTATATGTGCATAGCCGGGGGACCCCTGGCTTCACCATTTTTGCATAATCATCGCAAATACACGGCCCAGAGGTCTGCTGCGAAAACAAAAGCCAAGTCCCCGACTGGGGTGTGTTGCCTACTCTGCGTCTCTGCCCCCGTCTCTGTCGCCCTCTGCCTGTCTCTGCGCTCTCGCCTCGGGATTGGCTCCCTGCCAGCGGTGGCCGAGGAAAGGGAGGGGATGGACAAACGGAAAAGAACAAAAAAAAACGGACAGCCTCCTGGGCCCGAGGCCAATACACACATAGGGAGAGAGAGAGAGCGAGAGAGACGAAGAAAAATGCTTTTCCTATGCCTATACCCCACGGCCCGGAAGATTTTTGGCGATGATAGGGGGGAAACCGGGCCCCTGGAAATGGCGAATCTAGGGGAGGAATTTACACAGTTTCAAAAATTAGCTGGAAAAATTTAGTGAAAAACCGATGTTTCATAAAAAACACATTTTGAGCGATTTGCTGTGCTTCGCACTCATTTCAATCGCGCAGATTGGCGTAAAATTGATGTCTCGAAAACGTTAAAAAGTCACGCTGGACCCGGCGGTGTTTATTTAGTTTGAATGTTAGCATTTAATGGATTTGATGAACCGAAACAAAATAAAATTGAAAATAGCCGGATAATAAACAAAACGGAAGCTATTGAAGAACACTGAGAAAAAAAATGTGTTTCGGGTACATATCAGTCTGCGTAACTTTTTCCGCAGCCAATGCAACCGCGGTAAATTTACATTTGCTCTCTCTCTCTCCCCTTCTCTCTCGCTCTCTCTTGCTCTCCCTCTCTCTCTTTCGCTACATCTACCGTTATCTCGCCATCTCCCTGTCTGTCTCTCTCCATCGCTATCTCTTTATCTCTCGCTCCCTCTTTATCTCTCTCTCTCTCTCTCTCTCTCTCTCTCTCTCTCTCTCTTTCGTTTTCCAGAAATAGCTTTAAAGGGAGTGTGACCCTCGGTTTGGTATGGAAAAGGTCGCGCGGGAGAGAGAGAGAGCCAGCCAGCTAGAGAGAACCAGCAAATTGTCCAGAAGGTCGTTCTGGCACGAAGTCAACAATCGGTCTCTCCCCTCCCTTCCTAAACCCGAGTCCCTCTGTGACAAATGGCTGACAAGTGGAATGGCGAGAGAGCGAGAGTGACTAGGAGAGAGCAAAGAAATAGAGGGAGACCGAGAGAAAAAGAGGAAAGTAGGAAAGTAGCAAGCTGCCCGAGCCGGCCGGGGGATCGGGCAGAAATCCCGAGAGCAACGGATTTCGGGGGGCTAAACCTGGAAAAGTGCAACAACAACGCGAAATTATGGGTCTAGATTGATTAAAATTTGGGGGGAGCCTAGCAGAGATTGTTGAGGAAGAGGAGAGGGCAGGCTAGCAGAGAATGTTGAGAAAGAGGAGAGGGCAGGCTAGCAGAGAATGTTGAGAAAGAGGAGAGGGCAGGCTAGCAGAGATTTTCGAGGAATTAGGGCAACTAGCAGAGATTATTTAGGAATTTGGACAACAAATGGGTAGTATTTCGAGACGAAAACAACTGAAGCCACTTGGCGCCCTGCCAGCTAGGGAGCCCGAATGCTGGGTGAGGTGTTCTCTGTTTACCACTACCCAGACGAGAGAGTACAGCAGGCGAGAGAGCGCAGAGATAACGAGTTTTTTACCCCCGTATTTCGCCAGTTAGTGACGGGGGAATCGGCCTTGGCGAGTTGCCAATAATTTTCACAGGACTCGTCAAATGAGTAACGCTAAATTTAAAAATGCTTGATGTGTCGTAGGGCTAGGGGAACCAGCGAAACTACTATTTGAAATGAAACACATCTTATTTAAAAAAAACGTTGCTCAGACAGGCTAGCCGAGCTCCATATACGCTTGCTTCAAAAATTCGAATAAAAAACAATATTAATAAATTAAGGGAAGTTAATTAGTAAAAATGTGATTTAAAAATAGATGAAGTAATAATGTGCGGTTCTTGGTTCACAAAAGTAGGAAGCTACTCGAAACATTTCCTTCTGGCTGCGTTTCCTATTTTTGGTCCAGGCAATCTAGCAGGGATTCTCGGGCATTGATCGGTGGAAATAGCCAACGGCAAATTGTTTTCTTACGAACCGAAACGGAAATTTTTGGGGAAAACGAGCGTTTGTACATTGCGGAATTGTCAACCCTGGAACCATCAAAATAACCAAATTTCCTAAAACATTTATTTTTCAATCCCTGGTAGTTGATTTTTGGGCCGGTGCAAGCTAGCCAATCTTCATTAGGAACTAAAACAACTAACGCGCGGCAAATCGTTTGAATTTCCATTAGAAACTCTGCCTGGCTCTACAAACCCGACTTGTCCATCCATGCCAAAACGAAGTTTCATGTTTTAGCCACCCTTCGTGTACCTAACCCCCATTAATCCACCGATACGTCCTATCCCCTTTAGGCGGGATTGGTATTTTTGCTTTTGCGTCAAAGACAAGGCGAACTGCAATAAAACAGCTTAAATGCTTCTCGAAAGTTAAAAAAGCTTTTGAACGTTTTTTGAATCGAGCCGCTTGGCAAGGTCCTACGTTTTCAGGAGCGCAACCCGGGGTTTTTTTGATTCCTTGTTCCTGCGCACGGTGAACTGTAATGAACCACCTAAAAGCAGTCCGGAAATTAAAAATGGTTTTAAGCGGTTTTATGCGCCTGGCCGATTGGTAGAGTTCTACGCTTTCAGGCGAGCAACCCGGGTTCGATTCTTTCCGTGGTAAATTTCTTTGCTTTTTTTGCGCGGGAACTCTAAAAGCCGCAAGTTCCCGGATCGGCAACATTCCAGAAAGACCAATACGGGAGCGGGCGAAGGGTTGTTTTTTCGGAGGAGATTGAGCGGCTCCCGGGCTGGGGTTTGGGGGAACAGACAAGAGAACGAGGCAGAGGGAGAGAGAGCCCAACAGAGTGAGAGACCCCAGACGACATACCCGAAATGGGGACCGGGAGGGCAATACTTGGCAGGCAGCCAAGTATTGGCCCCCTGCCAGGAATGACCCACACCAACACGAAGAAGAAGAAGAAGAAGACGGCTTGACTGGCCGGGAAAGAGGACGGCGGCTGGCAATTTGCCCCCGTTTCGGTTGGCCCGCGGCCACGCTGGGCCCTGGGACCCGCCGGAGGGCCCAGAATAGCTAGGGGATAGGGGGACACCAGTAAATACGTAAGAAATATTCAGGTTTTCGGGATTGCAATGTACGCTTGACCAAGGACTAAAAGAATTTTTTTTCATTTTCGAGATTCCGATGTTTTAAAAATTTATATCTTTTCCGATTTTCTCGAAACCATAATTCGATCTGCATGGTTTTGGACGATTTGCATTTTTAGCTGATTCCTACCTGAAAATGCCTACTTAAAGGTACCGGCGGGAAAATATCGCTAGTTCAAAATAGCACATTTTTGGGTTATGTTGGCTCTGTGAATTGAGATGCGCATCTATCATGGCTTGACCTCGAATAAATGCGAATTAAGCCCTCCATACATCGTATCAGGTTGGATAATAAGTTCTGTCACAATTTTTTGGAATCGCTTGTTAAAGCTGCAGACGTGCCCAAATTAATAGTGTGTTATATGGTTCGATAGGTCTCCTCGAGCTCTACCTTGGGTAGACCCTCCTCGCAGCCAAAGATTGCCAGTCGCCGAGATAGAGCTTCGAGAAGTTTTCTGCAAAAACGTACCAAACCTATTTTGCAAGCTAGCTCTGCATAGAGCAATTTGCATGCGATACCTTTAACACCAATCGATAGCTTTCGAGGAGTAGATATCGATAGATGCTGAGATCATCAAAAAATTGGACGTCGGATGGCCGAGATACGACCCCTTGAAATTTGGCCCATTTCTTAGAACTTTTCCCGAAATCCCATATATTTGATAGCCCGCAGCCAAAACTGACCGCTTGATTTTCAAAAGAACCGAGCGCATTTTGACCAAATGTATGGGATTTTGGGAAAAGTTCTAAGGAATGAGCCAAATTTCAAGGGGTCGTATCTCGGCCATCCGATGTCCAATTTTGATGATCTCAGCATCTATCGATATCTACTCCTCGAAAGCTATCGATTGGTGTTAAAGGTATCGCATGCAAATTGCTCTATGCAGAGATAGCTTGCAAAATAGGTTTGGTACGTTTTTGCGGAAAACTTCTCGGACCTGTATCTCGACGTCCCTCAATTTTTTACGTCAATTGAGGGTCCTCCCAGAATAGAGTGTTGTGAGACCTATCAATCCATACCTCATACTCCAGAATTGGAAACATCTGCGATTTTAACGAGCGATTTCAATAAATTGTGACAGAACTTATTATCCAACCTGATAGTTTAAGAGGAAGTTCTGAAACACTTTTCGAAAAATTCGGTGTTTGAAAAATAGATCTATTAGGGAAAATATCGACAGCTCAAATTAGCAAATTTTTGAGGTGTTTTGCATCTGTGGATTAAGATGCGCCACTTACCATGGGGTGAAGAAAGTTTCTGAAACCTTTGTCCAAAAATTTCGATGTTTCAAAACTTTCGAAAAACTTTGATTTTCTTTAAACCTTAATTTTTTCGTGGAATTTCTTCAAAGCCTAATTTCCTTTTCATAAACGTCGATGCAATTGCAATTTTAGCTGATTTTGATTAACTAAAATGTTGCTTTACAAAGCATGGACCACCAAAACAACTACGGGGATAAAGTGCACCGTGGAGATAATGGAGGAATATTTAGATTTTCGCCTATTTCTGCCTGGCGTCGATTAAAATGCAGTATTACCCCGGTTAAACGAAAAATTCCGAAACATTTCTCTATAAAAATTTTTCATGAACGCTGATTTTACTTGCGCTGGTTCGCTTAAGATGTCCCAAGGTCACAAGATTTTCTGACTTCACAAGATTTTCTGAGATATTTTTTTGCAAACTGTCCCAAAATCGTATTTGCAATAATTGTCACAAGCATTCAATATTCCTTAACATTTTTCCTCGAAGCTGATTTTTCTTTTTACGCTTGCTCGATTTAATTCTCCCTCGATACAAAAATGGACAAAAAGAAGCACGTATCTGTTAATGTTAATTCGTCAGCTCGCACTATAATCATTGGCCAATTTCAAGGGGTTTTGGTGGTTTTCTGATCTCTAGTGCGGTATCTGACTTCACGGTCGCTCTCTCTCTCTCTCTCTCTCTCTCTCTCTCTCTCTCTCTCTCTCTGTCTCTCTCTCTCTCTCTCTCTATCTGTCTCTCTCTCTGTCTGCATTTCGCGGTGACGGGGGTCAGCCAGCCCCCCTCCTCCTGGCTGGAGCACAAACAAAAACGGTGCTAGAGAGTGGGGAATATTTGGATGGGGAAGAGCGGGAGAGAGAGAGACCCGCCGCCACTCAATGGGCGAAAGGCCAAAAAACCAAACAAAACAAAAAAAAAAAAAAAAAAAAAGAAAAAAAAAAAAAAAAAAAAAAAAAAAAAAAAAAAAAAAAAAAAAAAAAAAAAAAGAAAAAATTAGAAAGAAAAAAAAAAGGAGAAAAAAGGGGAAAGGGGGGGCCTCCAGCAGCCAACACCGCCGCCGCCGAAAATGGGGGGCCGACAAGAAACTTTGATACTTAAAAATTCTAATATTGACACATTTTTATAGCTATTTTTTGGGGTTACAGAATGGTGCCTTAAAATCTGCGAAATTCCTTAATTTTTTCCAAAAAAATAGGCTTTTTAAGAATTTTTCTTTTTTCTAGTGTCTCCAAGATTTCGATATTTCCCCGAAGAATCTCTGCTAGCCAGCCCCCGAATAACCTTTAGCCTGCAAGAAATTTACTTTTTCGAGCTGGCGACCAAGAAGCAAAAAATTTGACTTAGGGAGGAATCGAACCCGGGTAGTGTGCCTAGTAGCTGGTAGCTTTACCAATACACTAATTTTCTATTAAAACGATTTTCTTGTTTTGAGTTTAAAAAGACTGTCTAAAGCAGAAAATTGATTAAAGTCGCGTTTATTTGACTATTTACACATTTCCCGAAATTCTTTACAGTAGGATAAATCCGGTAATCGTCCTTGAAGATGCCTCAGGCTGTTGACGTCGTCGAAGGTAGGACGGTGGCTTATCTAAACAATATGTGGTATATTAAAGCTATCTGGTGGCATTAAAAAAATGCTGCGAGGTGGGAACCACTACGGCGAAGCCTGAAACATACAAAAAAAACGCCGTTTCGCCACTAGTTACAAATAGGTGAAGGCTAAATTTTTCGGCATTTTTCGGCATTTTTTCGGCGCGGTTTTTAAGCGCATTTAAAAATATATCTTTGGCTGCAACCGCACCTAAAAATAACTTAAAATTGAGGTGTTATCGCAGAAACAAAAATACTCTTTGAAACTGGGCTGAAGAGCAGGTTTTCGTCATTTTCCGATTTTTTCGGAGATTTTTGAGAAACGTCATTCGATGGAGCAGCGAAATATATATTAACAGATTTGATTTCACCCCAAAATAATGTAAAATAAAATAGTTACGAACCGTCGAGATCAGCGGTGCACCTCCGGGCTCTTCAGCTTCCATAGTGCGTTGATATTTCCAATCCCCTAACTTCAGCGTGGTCACTTTTAAGTTATCAGTTTTGTCGATGATGCCGAGCTAAAAGAGATGCATCATGTGGTTTTATTATCGAAGTTTATATTATCGAAAATTGGCCGATTTGAGAAACATATTTTTTCTATCAGTTTGGAAATGCCAAATAACTTAATCCGAAATATTTGATAAATCTGTCTTTTATCCAGAAAAACTATCCAAAAATGTTTAAAGCTTTTCTAAAATCGGGATTTTAAAAATAATCGATATTTCTCTATTTTTTAAAATAAAAATTTGCAACGTTTTTAGGTTTAGGAATATTGAAAAAGAATTAGAAAACGGCCATTTTTTGGCGAAGAAAATCGTTGTTTTTTGTATTTTTAAAATAAAAATTTGTAAAGTTTTTACGTTTAGGAATATTGAAAAACAGCCTAAAAACGCTTCCGCTGGTTTTTTTAGAAAAATTGGGTCCTAAAAGAAGCAAAAGTTACCTGGTGTTGCTCGTACTTGATTTCCGGTGGCGGCGGCTGCGTTTTTATGGAGAACCATCTACAAAAAACCAGAATATAATTGGTAATAACGACAAAGTTACCTATTCGAATCATACCGTAACCGCACTACTTCTTCGGGCTAAAACATATGATTCACTCATTTTTAAAGGGATACCCAAGGTTTTGGCAGCAAATATATAGTTATGTATTCCGGGCAGTACAAATGACGCCCGAATTTTGTGTGGTAGTGGGCCCCCAATGCCGCACAGAATCCGGCCACCTTTAGCTCTTTTGGCGTCCCCATCCCATCCCATGGGTTGCCACTATGGCCTAATGGATAGCATCCAGGCCTACAAAACGTGGGTCCCGGGTTCGACCCCCGCGCGCTGCATGGTTTTTGCTTTTTGAGCCGCGAAAAAGGTTGGGCATCCGTTTAAAGTACCCTTACCTTATTGAGCCGTAGAAACCAAATGTTTCGCATTTTACTGAAAAAAGTGTTATATGTGGAATATTTTATTTTGTCCTTAATGAGCGCTAGACACTAGAATAGGTCAAACAACCTTGCGCTCGAATTTTCACACATAACAATCCGGACGTTGTACTTCTTTTCGAAAGCTTCTTGCTTCTTGCCGATGAAGGGAAAATTCTAGCCATAAAATTAAAGTAATTTAACAATTTCTAATATGTATACCCATGGGCCATCGTGGAATTGTGCAAAACTGTGGGTGATTTCAGCCCCGTCTACCCATTTCTAAACACACATTTTCTAGCCGTTTGTCGAATTTCATTTAGACGAAAGTTCACTTTTTCGAAATTCGTTTTGTCGTAACTGACTTTTTGTAATTTTATGCCGTCGAAACTTCAATGGGCCGAAAGTTCAATTTGCGAAAATATGAAATTTCTGCAAAATAAAGCTACGACAAAACGATTTTCGACAAAACGCAAATAAGCGCTAAAAATACCATTAAGTTGGTATATTCAGGGTTTAGGGCTTGTATATGACCTGCAAATTCTTCAAGACGAGAGCCGTGAAGTTGATACCTTTGCCAAAACCTAAAATTTCATTACTGGTTGCGCTATATAATTTCCATCATATTGTAATTCGCTTCATAAATCAATAAATTTTCCCTCTCTTTTGACCCATAAATGACCTACCGTAAAAGGCCAGTCTCGGATATGCATTTGCCCAAGCGTAGACGTCTTTCTAGACTTATATTCGTGTAGAGGTATGGAAACCTTCAACACCTCGCCCGGAAAATCACTTTCATTGTAGAAACCAAAGCGTCCGCCTCCCCACAGAGATGCTGTCTAAATTTGAAAATGTTGTGATAGGGCTTAAACATAGGCACGGGCTTAGGCTTAGGTTTCGCTTCGGCTTGGCTTCGGTTTAGGCCTAGGCTTAAAGCGGCTCTGGCAGCACACCGATTACGGCATTTTGGGGACCGGACAGAGACGCAGAGTTCTGTCTGCGTCTCTCCTCTGGGCGCGCTCTTTCTCTCCCTGCCGCGACGCACCCGACCGCGACGCTTCCACGAGTCGTGGAAAAAGCGGCTTGCTGCCTGACGCCCTTTAAGCTTAAGGTTAGGCTTGGGCTCAGGCTTGGGTTAGGATTAGGCTTAGGCTTAGGCTTAGGCTTAGGCTTAGGCTTAGGCTCACTTGGTCCACGAGTCGTTTAAGCTACCTTTAAGATGTTTCAATCCATTGCCTTACCTTCCACGTTGGAGAACTGAGAATATTTAGCAACTTCCGAATATCGTCTCTCTTTGCTGCATAGAATTTTATCGACAACGACTCGTAGCTCCCTAAAAATGAATGTTGCATTTTGTATTGCCCTACAAAAATTCCTGAATATGGTACTGTAGAAACGTCGCAGCGAGGATGATCCTTTAGGGAAGTCGTGTCTCGTAGGGTACATTTCCATACCGGGTATCCTGAAAACGAAGACTTGCGCGTACATTTAAAAGAGCAGCCTGACCGTAATTTTCGCTGGAAACACATTAATTTTATTCCTGATTTACAGAATATAAATTTCTTAAGATCATCCTCGTTGATTTTGATCAAAAGCGCGTGATTACAAATTATTATAAAACTTATAAAACATTGATTTTATAATTGCTTACTCGACTTCGATGATCAGCCCCGTCTTGGATGTAAATTCAGAGGGCTAAAACGTAGCTATATAAGCTGATAGCTTGACTTACGAGCAATTTTTGTTTGATCGATTTTTCGACCCACTCCCCGCGTCGGCCTCGTATTTTCCCATGAGCTCCACCCTGTCGACCTCCTTGAAAGTGACGAGGTACACCGCCCTCATGTCTTCTACAAGCTTCCGGAGATCTGCAGTGGCTTGATCCTGGAAAGGTTCTTTGGCATTATCCGGGGGGGGGGGGGGCGTAATCTTGCTATACGTCTAGAAATGCCTGGTAACTGAATAGCAAGCGTTTTAATAGTGTTCTTAGTAAAATATAACCATATTTCAACTAGAAAACTATTCAAAAGCTTTTAAAAAGTCGAACTTTTGGTAAGAAACCGGCCATATTGGGCCGGAAAATCGATATTTTTAGACAATTTTAATCAAAATTTGACAAAGTTTTCGTGTTTAGTAATAGTAAAAAAAATAAAACTAAAAATTCTTTCACTATTTATATTGCTTAGAAAAATATTTCTTGGAATTTCCTTGAAAACATATGTTTTGACGTAGAGCAAAGTTGCCAGTCCTCGAAATCAAGTATTGATCCGTTGGCAACACATCATTTTTGTCAGGTCCATTACCACAAAAGTTAAAAAAAGTTCAAAACTTGATGGCAACTAGAACCGAATGCTTAAACGTTTTTTAAATGATGTTTCAAAACGTCATCTGGCGCAATTCACTAAACATCGAATATTGACTTGTTGGAGGCAGTTTGTAAAGCTCAAGCCCAGGGAGCCGGGAGCCCAAGAAGCTTAGGGAGCTTCCGGAGGTATATTAAAGTATCATTGGCATTAATTTTGGACTATTATACTAGTATTAGTGCATTACTACAAGATTTAATACGAATTACGACTTTTATAACCTTATACTGCAAAACCGTCTTGGGCTCCCTGGGCTCCCTGGGCTCGAGCTTTACTAAATGCCCTTTTTGGATGTTGTAAGTCTAATTAAAGCAAAAGCCAAATTTTTTCCGCAATTTCATGAATTCAATGTTATTTTAGGGGATTTACAAGCTTACCAAAAAAATTGCTTTTAGATTTTTTGAAGATCCAGTTGTTTTTAAAAACGTATGTTTTAGGGCGGGATCGGTTGCCGACTTTTCTAAAGCCAACTATTGACTGAGCATTCTAGAGTTCATTTTCAAAAGTCTTTTACCATTTTCTTCACAGCAACTCGACGAATGGAAAGTAGCGAGTCGTAAATTTTATTTGGAAAATTTGGCATCGGCTGAGGGTGACGTGTTTGCCGTTATCGATTTTTTTTTCTGCTGACTAGCCTTTTTTCTATCGCAGGAAAAAGGCAGTGGCTTATCAAAAGAGCGAGAGACAGAGAGAGAGAGAGAGAGAGAGAGAGAGTGAGGGAGAGAGAGAGAAAAGTGGTGTCGTTGACGCACCCAAGGCGTGTGATCCCAAAATTACGAAACTTTCTCGCATGAGCTGAAATAAGCATTGCTGCGGAGCAATAGCAATCAAACGGAAATGTTAAGAAAAAATGTGTTTCGACAAGTGATCAAAACAAAAAAATTTTAGATGGGTAATCAGCCTCGCAGCCCTCGGGATTTTTTTCGTTACCTTGTTGTATCGTATACAGGCTCACGAATACCGAACACTAGTTTTCAATTCAGTTTCCATAAGCGAAAATTTATGTTTCAAAAATATACAAAATCCAAAAATTCCTGGTGTGCCTAATTCGTCATTACGATCCGCTGCGGCGTTTTTAATACGTCGTAGTGTTATAGTTTGTATCATATTTAACGTTTTGTACCAAAATACTTGGACCAAAATGGGACTTTTTGTACCAAAAACCTATCAAATATTAATTAGTCATTAATGCCGACCCTAACTTTTTCAATTCACTTCTAGAGGGGAAAGTTATGTTTCCAAAATTTCCCAAATTTTAAAAATTGTTCGGGTGCTTAATTGTGATTGATTAGCAACGCTGCTTTGCGTTTAAAACAGCAAGATAGCATACCGTTCAATTTTATTAAATATTAATATGTCATCAATACCCCGATGCCTCCTCCCGCAGGGCTCGGGACAACGAATTGGTATTTGACGTTTCTTCCGCTAGTCGATTCTTAAAGTACGGTATCTTTCGTAGAATTGCCAAGCGGAACGGCCGCGTCACGGTCAGCATCACCAACACGTTCACATTGGAATGAGTGCCGAAAATCGCCGAGCACCAGTACGTCATGCCTAAAAAAACTTCCTCCTCCTCCTCCTCTTCCTCAACAATCTCTGCTAGCCTGCCCTCTCCTCTTCCTCAACAATCTCTGCTAGCCTGCCCTCTCCTCTTCCTCAACAATCTCTGCTAGCCTGCCCTCTCCTCTTCCTCAACAATCTCTGCTAGCCTGCCCTCTCCTCTTCCTCAACAATCTCTGCTAGCCTGCCCTCTCCTCTGCCTCAACAATCTCGGCTAGCCTGCCCTCTCCTCTTCCTCAACAATCTCTGCTAGCCTGCCCTCTCCTCTTCCTCAACAATCTCTGCTAGCCTGCCGTTCTTTCGTTTATAGAAGCGTTATACTTTGAGCATTATCGTATCCCAACACGAAAATCACAATTGCAACCATGACCGGCAGAAAATATACGGTAAACGGGAAAGTCGCCTGAAAAAAAAATGTTTTAATGCCAGTCATGTATTAAGCTCATTAGGACGTCGCTAATCGACATACGATCCAGCACCGTGTTTTATTAACTCCTGAAGAAAATTCTAAAATACCTGGATCACCAGCGACGTGAGAAACTGGCGGTGTGAGTTGTAGCTCTTCGAGCTGAGCAGCGATTGGTACTGCAAAAAATCTTTGAAAGTGAATGTTTCGGAAAAATCTAAAGGTAAAAATTTATCGGAACGACGAATGTTGTGTGCTGGCGATCGTACTTTGCCTCTCACAAAGGATCGAAAAGTGACGCCTCCAAAACAATTACAAATTTTGATTTAGTTTTAGTATCTACCGTAGATTTCCATGAATTTTAATCAATCAAAAAGATAAAAAATTTGTGAAATTTTCCGAATCGATCAAATTTAATGTTTCAAATTTTTTCCAAAACCGAAAAAAATTGCGTGCGCCTATTATGATTTTATTCACCTTTTTCAACGAATGCAGCACGGCCAAGATCCCGAAAAGCGCCATACCAAGCATCACGATAATGCCGACAGTCCACAGGATCAGAATGTAGATAACGTCGTCGTTCTGTAAAAATAATACTTATGATCAATAAAGTGTGACATTCTGATAAATTTCGGCGACTTAGAAGAGGATGTTTAAGGAGCAGGCTAAAATATGAGTTTTTAAAATTTGCTATTGAAATTTGCTGTATTCCTCGAAAATTATCGAAAAGTTAAAAATCGAAACAAAAAAAGACACATAGGAAAATCGAAAAAAACTTGGAAGTTTTGTTTAAAAACAACAATTTGAGTAATTTACAGGCTTGGTGAATCCGACTGAGACCTCAAATGAAGCATGTTTCAAAAAAGTCTCCATCGAAAGCAGGCTAATACAGATCAATTTATGTAATTTCCGATCTGCTACTAATCTTTCTATCCTCTTTATCGACCATAAATAATTATGTGCTATAAAAATTCTATAAAAATTAACACCAATTCGTCAATAGAATTTTCTAAAAAAATCAATGTGGCACGAAAAACCATTCAGCGGTTCTGGGTTTGGTTGTTAATAACGGCAGAATAAGACAATCATGTCTGAATGTTTGCGTCTCATAATCATTTTAAAATTAAAATTCAATTTAAATTTATTAAGCTTCTCAAAAATTCATGGAAAATCTTAGTATCTATTAAAACAAACCTGATCCATCGGAAAAATCATCCAATTCGTGTAGTTTAACATATAGGAATATTCCGGGTAATTCTAAAACTATTTTTCTTGTAGTATTTTTCAGTGGTAATATTAAATATATTTTTTTATTAAATTAGGTGTAATTTAGTAATTATTTAATTATTTTAAATTTTTTAAAATAATAGTATTGTTCAGGTTTAACGTACCTTTAAAATATAGGCATTTTGGACTTCTTTCGGTTGTTTAGCCTGCCCGACCACGACCACATTCGGGAATATCAAGCAGATGTGGCAGAACAGGCACGTCTGAAACGTTTTAAGTTTCCAAAATTCAAATAAAAATTTTTCTCAAAATTTTTCAAATGTTTCAAGAAGATTCTAATAAATTCGGGTTTTCCAGTCATTAATGTTGAGACATAACGTGCTTCAAAACTTCATAAAAATAAATGTCTAACAACAACATGTAAATAATTTTTGTAAAAAGAAAAGCTTTCTAGAAGATATGGGCAAATTATGGCTTTCCCTTTGAAAAAAACTTTTTTGGGAAAATGGAAATGTTTTAGGGAGAAGCCTGACGCGCTCCATAGTTTTCATTTTAATTTTTTTCAGCGAGCTTTATCCAACATCAAAATCTCTACTATCGGAAATTATGTAAAACAAAATGAACTCCGGATTTTTGCCATTTTAATAATATCAAAACTCGAGAATTTCCTATTTTAGGACGAAGGGATTTAAGGCAAAAGAATGTTCCATCAAATTCGGAATGTTTCAAAATGATTATATCAAAAATTTGTGAAGTTAGTCTTAGTTGAACAATAAATCTACTTTTGACAAAACACGTTGTTTCGAAAAATTATAGTTCGACAAATTTAAAACAAAACCGTTTCAAAATCCGAAGCCAGAAAAAAGCCTTCGATTTAGGATAAACAGCCTGATTAGAATTTTTGAATCCGGATATCCTCCCAAATTTCCCTCCATTGCCAGGTATAAAATTAGGCGACCTGGGGAAATCCACCACTCCTCTCCATCACCCTCTCCACACTCTCTCGCCCACTCGAAGCAATGCTCTGGCTCGTCGGCTCGGCGGGCGTCGGCGCCCTGGCGCTCGCGCAATGCGGCAAGGGACGCACCCAGGTATGCAAAATTTTTATGCAAACTAGCGCATTTTGTAGCGCTAAAAATTCTGCATAGATTAGTGTGTTTCAACAAGAACCTAAATCTCCCACACCTTCTGAAAAATAATTAATATATCAGGTTGGTAGATAAGTCCTGTCACAATTTTTTTAAATCGTGCTATGAAGCCACTGAAACATCCAATTTGGGCTTTCGATACATGATTTGATAGGTCTTCGGACGCTCTACCTCAGCATGACTCTCCTAGGACCCCAAAGTCGCTGGTCACCGAGATACAGCTTCGAAAAGTTTCGCTCAAAATCTAGTCACAGCTTTCGAGCGAGTTATCTCTGCATAGAACAATTTGCATGCGATACCTTTAACGCGAATCGATAGCTCTCGAGGAGTAGATATCGATAGATGTTGAGATCATCAAAAACGGACATCAGATGGCCGAGATATGGTCCCTTGAAATTTGGCTCATTTCTTAGAACTTTTCTCGAAATCCCATACATTTTGCCAAAATCTTCTCGGTGCGTGCAAAAACAAAGCGGCAAAGTTTGGCCCAAATGTGCAAGATGTATGGGATTTGGGGAAAAGTTCTAAGAAATGGTCTAAATTTCAAAGGGTCATATCTCGGTCATCCGATGTCCGTTTTTGATGATCTCAACATCTATCGATATCTACTCCTCGAGAGCTATCGATTGGTGTTAAAGGTATCGCATGCAAATTGCTCTATGTAGTGATAACTCGCTAAAACACTTTTGCGTAATTATTCAAAAATCTTCAAGGGCCGTTATCTCGGCGACCCACAATTTCCAGACCCTATCCGACTGCGCCCACGGTAGAGCATCTCAAGACCTATCAAATCATGTATCGCAAGTGAAAATTGGACGTTTCTGCGGCTTTATAGAGCGATTTCAAAAATTTGTGACAGGACTTATCTACCAACCTGATAGTAAGATGACGAAATGCGACAAATTGTTTTGGCCTTAAAATTAGCATGTTTTGCATAAATAGTACGTAAGCTACATAGAAAGATGCGGGATTTTTTGCGCTTCAAAATGATACCATGAACATAACGTAATGTCTATAGTAACCCTATGAAAAACCCGAAAATCCGAATACGCGATTTGAATATTTCGTTTGGCCTTAAAATTTGCATCTTTTGCATAAAATATATGTAAGCTACATACAAATATGCGCCTTTTTCGTGCTTCAAAATGGTACCCTTTTCATAGCGTAATTCCTATAGTAACCCCCTGAAAACCCCAAGAAACTCGGAACTTCAGACGAAGAAGGACTCGAAGAAGTCGCTGCGGCCGGGCAGCAAGTCGGCCCGCTCGACGGCGTCGAAGCGGCGTTCCGCGTCGCGCAAGGCCGGGTCGAAGAGCAGCCGCTCGGCCAAGTCGAGCAAGTCGGCCAAGTCGCGCAAGGCCAAGTCGTCGAAGGGGCCGAGCAGCAAGAGCGGCCGGAAGAGCGGCAGCGCCTCGTCGAAGAAGAGCACGTCGGCGTCGCGTCGTCAGAAGAAGTCGCTGGGCGCTGGGCTGGCGACTGCCGTTGACAAGGTATGCGGTGGGATCCGGTACGCACCACGACGGTAGACAACGGTGCGTACCGGGCGCATCCTTGCGTAATCAGGGCGTATGGATGTGTTATCGCGCCTACATGGTGCGTACCCTAGTCTTAAGCTAACGTATTGCTACGGAATCGAACCGTATTGGTGCGCACGAGCTCCGTAATGACGCTCGCTGGTGCTTACTTGCATGTACTTCTGCGTACTGACACGTAATGCTACGTACTGGGGCGTAATGCTGCCTACCGTACCCTCCAACGCACCCCTTTTCAGTCGAACAAGTCCGACAAGGAGAAGTGCAAGACGGCCGTCTGCCCGAGCGACAAGGAGACCAAGGTCGACGTCGCCGCCCAGGCCAAGGAGCTCCAGGACAAGGTATCGGAGACCCATTTCGTCACTTTAATCCCCCGACGTCTTCAAGGTGGGCGGCGCCGCGCCGAAGACGGTGGAGATGCGCATGCAGCCGGCGGAACTCGTGTGGAAGCAGAACGGCGGCGTCAAGCAGGTCCACATCGTCAACAACTCGAAGGAGCGCCGCGCCGTCAAGGTATTGTATTTGATTACGGATTACGGTAATCGGCTACGTCATCTAATTACACTGAACATTCGATTACGCCACCAAATTTACAGGTGAAGTGCACGGATAACCTGCTGTACCGCGTGCACCCGGTGTGCGGCTTCGTCGACCCGGGCGAGTCGTACAAGGTCGAGGTGCTGCGCAACAACGGGTCCACCAAGTCGGACGTGCTCCTCTTCATGACCACCAAGGTAACGCCGATTTCGTTAATCAGCAAACTGCCTCCCCTCGATAATGCCAAAGTTCCCTATCCAATTACGCCATCTATTTGCAGGCTGGCGAGCAGAAGGAGGCGCGCGAATGCTTCGCCGACAAGGCCCAGCAAAACGAGATGCTCGTCCTGCCGATGCTCCCCGAGAAGGACGACGTGGCCGTCTAGAGACGACGCGACGCGACGCAACACGCAACGCAACGATCCGCCCTCCCTCCCGCTCGGCCTCCTTGTCTGCCCCCCTTGTTGTACTCCTCCCTCCCTCTCGCTCCCCAATTCGTGTATATCGCTTGCCCCCCTCAAAAGGGCTCATCCTCCCCATTCTCGGTTTTCTAATCACTGGGTGTGAACATTTTAAAAAACGCTTCGACAATGCAAATAAAGCGTTGCTTCTGTCTGTGTATGCCACGTGGTCTCGATCTCGCACTCTCACTCTCTCGCTCTCTCGCTCTCTCTCGTGTGCTCGCTCCCTTTCTCTTTCGGGCTCTCTTTCTCGTGCTCTCTCCGGCTCACTCTCTGCCGCTCTCTTCTTGGAGCTCGCGCTCTCTCGCGCTCTCTCCCGCTCACTATGGCGCTATTTCTCGTGTTCTCTCGCTCGCTCGCTCGCGCTCTAGCTGCCTCTCTTACGGGTTGAGCAAGAGTCTGAACTCTACCGGAAAGGTGGGAGAGAATGAGCACGAGGGATCGGCTGGGCTCTATCTCACTCCTGGCTCTCGCTCTCTCTCTCACTGGCTCTCTCTCTCACTGGCTCTCTCGCTCTCTCGCTCTTTCGCTTTCTGACTCTCTTGCTCTCTAACATGAGTCTGAACGTTACCATAAAAGGCGAGAGAGCGGGAGAGAGAGAAAGAGAGAGAGAGAGATAGCTCACCCGCCGTACGAGTGTAACCTACCGCCAGCATATTCCGAGGACTTCTGGAGAACCACAACGTCGGCTCGATGGCCCACCAGCGGTAGAGGAAGGAGATGACCAACGACATCGAGCAGTTCTCGATAATTACCATGGCAGCCACCTGAAAAGGGGCAGGAAGGGCACCTTTGAGGAAGATGATCTACGCCAGATTTTCTAAACGTTGCCCATCCTACCGTAGTCGGCCATCTGGCCCATTCTGGAGTCGAGTCCATAATGCAGGTAAGTGATGTGTATCCGCCAGGTAATGGAAAAAGCCCCACAGGGCAAAAATAGAAATTGAGGTAGACGTCGAGGAGAAAGGACCAAAACTGAAAAAAGTGTGTTTTATTAGCAAAAGTAGTCCGAGAATTAATGCGCGAAATAATGTGCAACGATCAGAGAGGTGGGCTGCAGAGATTGTTGAGGAAGAGGAGAGGGCAGGCTAGCAGAGATTGTTGAGGAAGAGGAGAGGGCAGGCTAGCAGAGATTGTTGAGGAAGAGGAGAGGGCAGGCTAACAGAGATTGTTGAGGAAGAAGAGAGGGCAGGCTAGCAGAGATTCTTGAGGAAGAGGAGAGGGCAGGCTAGCAGAGATTGTTGAGGAAGAAGAGAGGGCAGGCTAGCAGAGATTGTTGAGGAAGAGGAGAGGGCAGGCTAGCAGAGATTGTTGAGGAAGAGGGAGAGGGCAGGCTAGCAGAGATTGTTGAGGAAGAGGGAGAGGGCAGGCTAGCAGAGATTGTTGAGGAAGAGGAGAGGGCAGGCTAGCAGAGATTGTTGAGGAAGAGGAGAGGGCAGGCTAGCAGAGATTGTTGAGGAAGAGGAGAGGGGCAGGCTAGCAGAGATTGTTGAGGAAGAGGAGAGGGGCAGGCTAGCAGAGATTGTTGAGGAAGAGGAGAGGGCAGGCTAGCAGAGATTGTTGAGGAAGAGGAGAGGGCAGGCTAGCAGAGATTGTTGAGGAAGAGGAGAGGGCAGGCTAGCAGAGATTGTTGAGGAAGAGGAGAGGGCAGGCTAGCAGAGATTGTTGAGGAAGAGGAGAGGGCCGGCTAGCAGGGATTGTTGGCGAGGCTCACCAAAATGTTGCTCAAAAAATATCGATAAGCCGCCATTTCCGCGGAGGAATACTTGAAGATGATAAACGTCGCGAAGGAGTTCAATAAAATGACGATACACCCGTTCACTTTCCAGTAGATGCTCAGCCACAATGGCTCGAACAGGGTCAGCACCATCTGAACAAAAAGGTACGTTTTAGTCGAAGAACATTCGAGGAATTAGAAAACCAACCCCCATTCCTTGAATGCGGGTTTTTGAAACATTTTTCCGTTTCAGCGAAATAAATAAAATCTTTTTCAAGAACTATAAGGATTTTTAAGGTAGTAATAATCGGCCAATTTTCAATCAAAAACCCAAAAATCGCACAAACCCTCCGTAGACCTGGGGAATCTGATAACCTTGGGCGGCTGAAATCTGTTTGCACCTGCTTGCATTGAAAAACTGGAAGCGTCGCCCGCAGATATGTTTGTCAGAAAAAATACCTAATCAAAATTGTTGTTTTCGAAAAAATTATTATATACCGGATTCTCGAAACATAATTGTGCACCCAAATCTGTGAGTTTGTTTATTACAATATTAAAAACCAAATCAGGGTTCTTGCCATTTTTAGTTAATGAAAATGTCTGATATTTTAGTTTAGTGGTAGCTTTAGCGTTTCAAAAAATATCGATAATTGACACGAGATGATTTATCCATATGGTTATTTCCAAGAATTTTCAGGATTCGAGAGATCGAGGATTGCAACGCTCGAAAAAGATTTAGCCTAGTTTTTTTGTTGAAACACAATTTTTTTAAATCGTGTGCAAATTTTAAAAAGGGTGTTCCTGAAGATAAATTAAAACAGCTTAACCTAGATTTGTTGACGTCAATTGCGGATTTTGTAGACTGTTTTTAAATATTTCTTAACCCAAAACTTGGTAAAATAATTTTGCGATTTTGAGCTGCCATGAAACTTTTAGTATATTTTTGATGCATACAGCATACCCGAAATGCCGAAAAACAGCGAAATTATCGAAAAATAACTACTTGACACCATTTTTCACAGGTTATTTGTGGGTATGCTATACCTTTTTTATATGACAAAATTTTGGGTTGTGATTAAAACGCTGAGCATATTTTTCGGCGCTATCGAATGGCGTGGCGAATATCGCGAAAAAAAATAACGGAATTCTCAAAAATTTTAGGTCGTTGTCCCGAAAAAAAATTGTTTCAACAATTCAAGCAGGTCAATGGCAAGTGTTATTCCAGTATTAGGACTTCTTCGGAAACCAATAAATAGAAGATTATAGCATTATTGAACTAGCTTTTCTTTCGTGATCTTTTAGCCGATCGAGTACAGTTTTTATGAGGGACTAGGACGTTTAATTGCCAGCTAAATTGCTGTGCTGTGATGATTTTTCAAAGCAACATCTATTTTGTAAAAAGTTTTCTTTTTTTATGGCATGCTTTCGTATTCAAAACCTTGAAATTTAAATGTAATGAATTTAAAGCGAAGATAAAATTCACAGACAATACCCAAGGATATTGTTTTCCAAAAGTTAGCCTGTTGATCATTTTTCCAGGAAACACATTATTTGGAAAAGTTTGATATTGGCCCAAATAAAATTACAGCAAATAAAATCAAATTTCAAAATAAAATTAACATAAATTAATCCGTAATATTTATTGAACACGACTTCTCCGGAAACCATTAAAATAGAAAATTATCGCATTCTTTTTGCACTTGCCATCTTCTAGCCGATCGAGGACAGTTTTTAGTGGGGGTCAGGACATTTGATTGGCTGCTAAATTGCTGCGCGATGATGCCTTTTCAAAGCAACACATATTTTGTAAAACGTTTTCTTTTTTATGGCATGCTTTCGTATTCAAGCAAGAAACCTTGAAATTTAAATTTAATGAATTTAAAGCGAAGATAAAATTTACACACAATTCACAAATATATTGTTTTCCAAAAGGTAGCCTGTTGATGATTTTTCCAGGAAACACATTATTTGGAAAAGTTTGATATTGGCCTGAATAAAATTACAGCAAATAAAATCAAATTGCAAAATAAAATTAACATAAATTAATCCGTAATATTTATTGAACACGATAATCATAAAAATCAGCGATGACAAGGCGAAAAACGGGCGCAGATAATTCACTATTAAAGGGAGCGTGACAGGTGGCCATGTGGGCCGAGATAGAAGCTGTGTATTCAGAATTTTTGTCTAATTTTTCGGACATCAGGAAAGGGCTTTAAAGGGGCGTTGAAGTGGTCGGAAAGGGGGCGTGGCCTAGGCGATCGTGCAGCCGAGGCCCTTCTTCGCGGCGTCATCGCGCGGCCGATCGGCTGGAGTTGGGCGGCTGATATATCCCATCTGCACCGGCATATCTGCATAAATGGATGTTTTATAATTTACTAAAGTTGTAACTTAATAAGAAAATTCTGAGAATATAGCGCTGATAATCAAATTTTTGGGTTTTTTGGCCTATTTTGGCTCTTTGGCATTATCGGGGGGACCATAATTTATTCTAAGGAGCGAGTTTCTAATATTTTTTGCTTTTCTTAAGCGCAGCCTTATTAATTTTTAGTAAAAAAAATACATTTTTTGATCGCTCTTCCATTAAAAAAAAATAATTAATAATACTTAAAACACAAATAAAAACGTATTATTAATTCTGAAGCCCTAGCAAAAGATGAAACTTCTAAAAAGATTCATAATAATTGTAAATCGAAAGCGTTTAGTTTGCAAAACAATTTTTTAGGTTTTTTACAGAAGTCCTGTCAGCCTTTAATATTGCGTGGATTGGTCTGAATTCACTTGAAAAAATTCGGGAGCAGTTGAAAGCATGATGGTTGAAAACGATGTTTCGCCAAAAGGACAAAGTGGCATGAAAGAGCAACGGCAATAGGTTGCCTTTAGAAATCGCTTGGCTTGACAATTCCACCCACTAATGGCCTTGTCGATGAGGATGATGACGAACGGGTGGTCGACTATGTAGCGTGTGTAGTCGGCGGGCACTGGAGGGAGAGGGACAGGGCGAGATCTGCAAAAATCTCTGCTAGCCTGCCCTCTCCTCTTCCTCAACAATATCTGCTAACCTGCCCTCTCCTCCTCCTCAGCAATCTCTGCTAGCCTGCCCCCTCCTCTTCCTCAACAATCACTGCTAGCCTGCCCTCTCCTCTTCCTCAACAATCTCTGCTAGCCTGCCCTCTCCTCTTCCTCAACAATCTCTCTAGCCTGCCCCCCCCTCTCCTCAACAATCACTGCTAGCCTGCCCCCCTCTTCCTCAACAATCTCTGCTAGCCTGCCCTCTCCTCTTCCTCAACAATCTCTGCTAGCCTGCCCTCTCCTCTTCCTCAACAATCTCTGCTAGCCTGCCCTCTCCTCTTCCTCAACAATCTCTGCTAGCCTGCCCTCTCCTCTTCCTCAACAATCTCTGCTAGCCTGCCCTCTCCTCTTCCTCAACAATCTCTGCTAGCCTGCCCTCTCCTCTTCCTCAACAATCTCTGCTAGCCTGCCCTCTCCCTCTTCCTCAACAATCTCTGCTAGCCTGCCCTCTCCTCTTCCTCACAATCTCTGCTAGCCTGCCCTCTCCTCTTCCTCAACAATCTCTGCTAGCCTGCCCCTCCTCTTCCTCAACAATCTCTGCTAGCCTGCCCCCCTCTTCCTCAACAATCACTGCTAGCCTGCCCTCCCTCTTCCTCAACAATCTCTGCTAGCCTGCCCTCTCCTCTTCCTCAACAATCTCTGCTAGCCTGCCCTCTCCTCTTCCTCAACAATCTCTGCTAGCCTGCCCCCTCCTCTTCCTCAACAATCTCTGCTAGCCTGCCCTCTCCTCTTCCTCAACAATCTCTGCTAGCCTGCCCTCTCCTCTTCCTCAACAATCTCTGCTAGCCTGCCCTCTCCTCTTCCTCAACAATCTCTGCTAGCCTGCCCTCTCCTCTTCCTCAACAATCTCTGCTAGCCTGCCCTCTCCTCTTCCTCACAATCTCTGCTAGCCTGCCCTCTCCTCTTCCTCAACAATCTCTGCTAGCCTGCCCTACCCCTTTCTGCGCGACAGATCGGCAATGTCGAACAGATCGTGGTGCTGGATGGCCGGCGGCAGCGTCGAGGACGGGGCACTAAAAATAAATTGATTGAATTAAAGGGTCTTTGAAAGTCGAATTCCGCAAAGAATCCCTGCTAGCCTGCCCCCAAGTTCAATTTTCCATACCTATCTGGTTGGGCCAAATCCTCAAAACCGCCGGGGACGAACAGCTGGTTGTAGATGTACGGGTTGTCGCGGAGTTCGCTCTAAATTACAATTTTCAAATTTTAAGCACTTTTAGCCGGTCTTAATGCTGAAAATTTCAGTTTTAAAATAACTACATTTAATAATCTATATCTCTGTAAATTTTTTATAGATATAGATCTTTATGATTACGCGGTGATGAATTAGCCAGGCGAACTTCGCAAATCTCTAAAAATTTTTGAAACATTTTTTTCATAAAAAAGTTTTTCGATCGTTTTTGAACTGAAGCCATATAAATTTATATTGTCAAATAATAAACAAAACTGTTTAATTATTCGGAATTAACACCAAATAAATTTACTCCACCTGAAAGGCTTCGGCAATGTTGGCGGCTCGGCCCGGCTGGTCCCACACCGGCAGAATCAGCGACTTGTACTCCTTCGACTGGAAATTACGACATCATATTTTTTTATTTAGTTTAACCAGCGCCCACAACCCGCTTCGCGGGCCTTGGGCGCTGGAATGCGGCCTTTGCATGAGAAATTTGACTTTCCGATAGCTTGGGTCCTTCGGACCCCTGCCTTCCTCCGACCACACCCGCGCGTGCAACTTGCAAGAATGAGAAAATTTGTATTTTTTGGAATTATGCAAAGTAGCCCTCCCTGGCGCCGGACACACACACACACAAAGATATGCGACCAAATTATATAAGGTAGGATAATAGAATTATAAAGGTTTAAAGGTGTTTGATTTATTTGGAAGTTACGATGTGTCACATCAGTTGGGTGCTTAGAAATTTTCGATTTTTAATTCGACGCGAAACATTTTTCTGGAAAGACCACTTTATTTTTTCCTTACTATCAGAAAATAATATCAATAAGCTAACATAAAATAAAAATAATAAAATTAATTTGCTTAGTAATAATACATCATTTTTGTTTTTCTTTAACTTTAAATTATAGAAAACTACCGTACCACTTCCGTATTGAGGCGTAGCTTGCGCAAGAGCTCCGTGAAGTGGGCCTTGCTCGCCAGCAACTCGGTCATGTTCTGCAAAAATTAAATTAGATAGAGAGAGGAATAATGCGAGAGAGAGAGAGCGAGAGAGAGCGAGACAGAGAGAGAGAGAGCGAGTGAGATTCTCTCACTTTCTGAATGATATAAATCGTCAGCGCGTCGTGAACGGTGGGCACCGTCAGCACGTCGTGGCGATCTTAAGAAAAGTGTCGCCATCCCTTTAAAAATTATTTATTTCTGATTAGCTACTATTACTATATTATTACTACTATTAGCTATGAAAAAGTGCTTTTTATGTTTCTAATTTATATAGTCTGTTTTGCGAATTTTTAATCAATTTGAAGCAATCTCCTCAAAAATTCTCACCAATCTGGAACAGCTTGACGGAGTCGGCCTTGAACGAGCGAATCTCGCCGGCCAGCACGTCGACGGGGAGGCCCTGAAAAAAAGATTTTTTTAGACTTTAAAACGTCACAGCGCTGGATAAAATTGAGACTCCCCAAGTTTCTTTCTTTTTAAACGATGATGAAACATTGTCTTTTTCATATCGGTTTTTCCCATGCGCCTGAATTAAATTTATTGCAAAAGTTTCTATGAAAATTGAAAACAGAGCTCAAACGCTGTTTTTCAAATTCAAAAGTCGTTAGTGTTTCAGCCTTCGATTGACCGTCAATTTTACAAAAAGATTTTTCGATGCGTCATTTCGAATAAATGCAATATGGAATTATGTTTCACGTAAAGTCTCTAAAAAGGCAGTATCACAGCAAGTATTAGGCAACGACTTGCGCCTCCAACCTCAAAAGGAACACGAAACATTTCGTTTTGGTTGACGTCCGGCAGGCGGATCACCAGATTCGACGCCGTCGTGATGATCGGACAACGGCGGCTGCGCTCGATTCGGGCCAGCTCGTCCTACAAAGATTTGTAGGTTCTGTTGCATTATCGGGTTTGGCGACTATACAAATTTTTAAAAAGCAAAAATATCCATTTTTCCGTCAAAATTCGCCGATTTGCGAACAAAATTTCGAAATGAGCAGCTTTTGAAAGTTTTTAGAGTTTTTCGACTTGAAATATCGTCCAATTTGCCCCAAAATCCTATTAAAAATACTTATTATAATTGAAGTATTGTATTTCAAAAAGCAAAAAGTTCCGCACCCGGGGGATCGAACCCGGGCCTTGCAGGTGGGGGACCCACACTACCAATCCGCCATACGGCCAATGGTAAAATTTAGTTTTTCTTGAGCAAAAAACAAAAAAGTTCAGCATCCCGGGGAATCGAACCCGGGTCTGGTGGGTAGGAGGCTAACACGGTACCAATGAACCACGCGGAAAATTCGGTAAATTTGATTAATTTAATTTAATTTTTCAAATATTAATTGACTAATTTAAATTCTCTAACCAGCACCTTGTTCTTCTGCGGTTCCTTGGTCTGCTCTTCAGGCGACTCCGGCCACAGCATGAACACCTCGGGCGGGCTGGTAGGGCGCTGGAAATAAGCTTTAATTAAAATTCGACTAATTCATTTAAGACTTTAATGGACATTTAAATAACAAGCTAGTTCTTTGAATTCAGTCGTTGAAAAATACCTTAAATTTAGCCAAAAAATATTGCAACTTGCGTACAATATTCTCAGCGGCCAGCCACTCGTTGACGTCCGGCGATTTCAGGATCTAAAAAAGTTGTTGATTTTTAAACAATCTGCTCTCTATATTCCCCTTCTATTTATGATTACTTTTTAAAATACCTAAGAATAATTATTAGCAATCATTAAAAAACAACAAATTTCTTCCGAGATTTAAAATCAATGTTTCGCGCAACATTACAAAACCCGGATTTTCTCCAGTGCTAATTGAATCGTATATTTTAAGTAAAAACCCAGGAAGAACTAGCACTTTTTTAAGACAACTTTTTATCTAAAATATGGAGAATCGAGATTTTCTATTAACCAAAATAATAAAAAAGCTTCGAAAGCTCCGAAAAAATAATTAAAAAACCTTAGAAACACCTTTTCTATTATGGTTTCCGAAGTTCTTCGAATCCAAGTCAATTTTTCGGAAAGAATTCATGTTTCATGGAGAAATAAAAATAACGCATGATCGCCCAAATCGATATAGCTCAAAAGCGTTCATCTTTAACAGCATTTCGCTGTATAATGCATTCAAACAGAAAACACGAAATGTCGGAATCAAATGTTTCAGAAAAAAATTAAAAAGGATGAAAATTTGGGTTTGGTAATTGTAGCCTTCTACACTTCAATAAAATTTGTTATACCAACTAAATTTTAATTTAATGCAGCCGAAAATGCTTACCTTGACCTGAAAACCCAGGTCGGACAGGACGAGGAACGTGGCGTAGCTGTAGCTTTTCGTGAAGTCGGGGTGGACAAGGATGCGACGGGCCGCGAAATCTAGCGCAAATGGTTCTTTAGAAATTTTTACAGATTTTTAATTTCTATAACCAGCGCCCAAAACCCGTTTCGCGGGCCTTGGGCGCTGGAATGGTGCGTTTGCATGAGAAATTTGCCGCTCCGGTAGCTCGGTCCTTTGGACCCCCCACCACACGCGCGCGTGCAATTCGCAAGAATGAGGAAATTTGGATCTTTTCACATTATGCAAATTACCCCCAAAAATGAATAAAACCGGCTTTAACTTTGTAAACTTGTATTTTATCGAAATTCTGAGAACGCCATCGGAAACAGAAGGGTCGATTCCCCCGGGTGACGGAGAATTGGGGCGTTTTGGACACGGGAAGGCCCTCAAATCGGGCCTCGAAACTGACATCCACACACACACACAAAGATACACGCCAAAATTATATAAGGTAGGATTTTACGATACAAATTAATGTACGTTTTAAGCAGAGCGGGGCGAGCTGCTTGAACCAGTTGGCCAGGAAGTTGGCCACCTCGGTAGCCGCCGTCCTGCTTACCACCTCGGTGCCGAAGAGACGATTACGCAGCTGATTGGCCACCTGGAAATTCCACAAATTGTCTCCGCTAGCCTGCCCTGTCCTCTTCCTCAATAATCTCGGCTAGCCCTACCTTCGTATCAGCAGCATTCGCTAGCAGCGAGTAGGTGGCGATCAACTGCGGCACGTTCAGGAAGCAATTGCTATTCTGTGGGTTCGACGCCATCGCGCTGGAAACCAAGAAATTAAATTCGAGACACTCCTCAGAATTTAAATCCAAACTAGAACAAAGCCATTTCAAGCAATATGGAAGCTAAATTATTTTGCGAGAAAATATGTTACGATAAAATTTAAAAAACGTGGCTCTTGCGGCTTTCCCAATTCGATATCGTTTCGTAACCAACGCCCAGAACGTTCTTTTTGTAGTGTTGCTGTTTTTTTGTAATTTTTGTTCTTCGTGAAAATTTAGGTAAGAGTATCGGAGTTCAGATTTTTTACTTTAAAAACTTGGCAGCAAACGAAAAACAATGTTTCGAAGTTGGTTAAATTAAAAATTTGTTATTTAGCCCTTGATAATTTTAAATACCTTAACTTGACATTTAACAATGTTAAAATGAAAATGCTCACAATTAAAAGAATTTTTAATTAGATTTGCAAAATTTCTATCTTTTTCGTAATTTTTCATACATTTTTGTCCAAAACGTCAAAAAAATGCGAAAATTTCTATAGATTTTTAGCAGCTTTTTATTTGAAAACTGTGTAAAATACTGTAAAATGGTTTAAATATCGTTATATTCCCGTTAGAAATTGATGGGACAATTGATTTCCCCTTCCTAAACCCGCCCCCGCTGACGGGGTTCATTTCAAAAAAAGAGTGTTTCGACTATCGTTAAAAATCCAGGTATCTGGTTCCTGGCAATATGGACATGATCGAAGACTTATCAAAAATGCTTGTTTTTCGAGTTGACAACATGCCCAAAATTATTAATCTCGATGTCTATAAGTTTTAATTTTTACTACGATATTTTGTTTCAGCACAAGAAGAGGTAAGAGTCTAGAAACCCCCCAGCCGCTACCAACTTTTCTATCTCGGCCCCCTTTTGTGCTAGCGAGCTCTAAAGTATACCAAAATGTTCGCCGTAGGCTAATTAGTAAGACTACATTGCAGTCCAGTCGAAAAAAGTAGTAAAAAGGTAGAAAAGTTGAAAAGTCGGCTGGGGGGGTTTCCTAGACTTGAGCCCAAGAAGAATCAACTTGAAAATGCCGAGCGCAATGTTGGTGGCGTTTGCCTGGCGGGTGACCTCGAGGGCTTGCTGCAAATTATCGGGCGGATCGTCGCGGGCCGTGATCAGCCGGGAGCTGCAATAGGTTTCAATGATTTGCATAATTCCGAAAAACATAATCAACCCACATTTTCGACGAGGCGGCCATCGCGCATCCTTGGCAGTCGAGAGAATGGTTTGGTTTTTGAGAAAAAGGGACGCTTAAATTTGAATAAATTATTTAAATTTTCGAGGAATTATTATTTTAGAAAAATGAGGATCGGATCCACACAATAACCAGGATACTGTATTGTCGTTTCACAAGCCGGCCGCTATATTGGGTGGGTTTTTTGTTATATCTCTCTCTCTCTCTCTCTCTCTCTCTCTCTCTCTCTCTCTCTCGTGCTGACTCTCTCCATCCTGCTCACTCTCTCATTCACTCACTTTCTAAATATCTCTCTCAAGCTCTCTCGCTCTCTCACTCTTTCTTCTCTCTCTCTCTCCCTCTCTCTCTCTCTCGCTCTCTCTCCCTCTCTCCCTCTCGCTTCTCTTAAAAACATTGTTTCAGACTCTCTACTCCCCATCGCCGCCCTCACCTGGGTGTCGGCCGTACTGCTCGCCGTCGCCGGCTGCCTCCGAAATCGCGGCACAAAACATGAGCAGTCCGTCGAGTCGACCACCTTCGTGCAGGTACAATCCGCCTCGTTTTGCCTTCCAAGCCCCTTTAAACCAAAAATCAAAAGGTTGACGACGGCGGGAATTGAACCCGGACCTTGTGGATAAAAGGCTAGAGCTATAACAATCGGTCATGGCTGTCGAAAGGAATTTTTTCGACAAAAATTTTACTTTAATCGGCTTTTAAAAGTAAATAAAAATTACCCCTCCGCTAACAGCACAGTACCCGCCGTGTTTAGCGCCACGTGCCCGACGTCCCCACGATGACTTCGGAAGACCGGGGCACCGGAACGTCACATACACCCCGAACACCCAACACAAGACCCACCACGGAGACAACCACCGAATCCGATGACCAGACACATCCGGAAACTATCGAATACTTACTTGTGGGTATCTAGTGCTGTCACCGTCCCTTTAATCCGCGCGGATCTCTGCTCGCCTGCCCACTCCTCTTCCTCAACAATCTCTGCCAGCCTGCCCTCTCCTCTTCCTCAACAATCTCTGCCAGCCTGCCCTCTCCTCTTCCTCAACAATCTCTGCTAGCCTGCCCTCTCCTCTTCCTCAACAATCTCTGCTAGCCTGCCCTCTCCTCTTCCTCAACAATCTCTGCCAGCCTGCCCTCTCCTCTTCCTCAACAATCTCTGCTAGCCTGCCCTCTCCTCTTCCTCAACAATCTCTGCTAGCCTGCACCTACGAGAGAGAGATCCAGTGAGAGCGAGCGAGAGCGAGAGAGAGAGCGATGCCCCAAATGTCACGCTCCTTTAATCCCTAAAAATCGTTGCTCGTTGCCCGCTGTCTTTTTTAGTTTTAAGTTTAAGTTTTAAGTTTAGTTTTTAAGGCAAACTAGCAGTGATTCTTTGCGGAAAATTAGCTCATCATGTGTGTTTTTTCTATGTTTTCCGTTCCAGGACTCATCAGAAGAGGTGGCGACAAACGGCTCGGAGAAAGTGGTGAGGGTTTGAATTTTCCTGTAATGACTAGAAAATGAACAATCAGATTAGTACTTAGCTTACATATAACATTCTTTTTATCTCCATTTCCAGAAAAAGCGCCGGCAGCGTACGCACCCGAAATCCGTGCCTGGCTACGACAACCCAAAATTGCTGCGGTGCCGCACTGAAGATTCGCAGCGGAAGCGGAGGCGCAGAAATAAGAAGAAACAAGTACGATGAAACATTCAAACTTTCCCATCGGCAAAAATTGAATCTCCGCTTGCCGATTCCTTTAAACCCCTATTTTTAGCTGAACACCATCGAGGCCACGCTCAGCTCGGAGAAGATCAACCGCCGCCAGAAGACGTCGGGAAGTGGAGGGAGTAAGTTATAAAAAGCGTAAATTTAGTTTACTACAATGTTTAGAACGCTCGGCGGGTACCCGGACTCGCACTGAAGGAAAAGATCATCGCCGGAGGAGAAATATGGTAAATCGGGGGCAGGCTAGCAGAGATTGTTGGGGAAGAGGAGAGGGCAAGCTAGCAGAGATTGTTGAGGAAGAGGAGAGGGCAGGCTAGCAGAGATTGTTGAGGAAGAGGAGAGGGCAAGCTAGCAGAGATTGTTGAGGAAGAGGAGAGGGCAAGCTAGCAGAGATTGTTGAGGAAGAGGAGAGGGCAGGCTAGCAGAGATTGTTGAGGAAGAGGAGAGGGCGGGCTAGCAGAGATTGTTGAGGAAGAGGAGAGGGCAGGCTAGCAGAGATTGTTGAGGAAGAGGAGAGGGCAAGCTAGCAGAGATTGTTGAGGAAGAGGAGAGGGCAGGCTAGCAGAGATTGTTGAGGAAGAGGAGAGGGCAAGCTAGCAGAGATTGTTGAGGAAGAGGGAGAGGGCAGGCTAGCAGAGATTGTTGAGGAAGAGGAGAGGGCAAGCTAGCAGAGATTGTTGAGGAAGAGGAGAGGGCAGGCTAGCAGAGATTGTTGAGGAAGAGGAGAGGGCAAGCTAGCAGAGATTGTTGAGGAAGAGGAGAGGGCAGGCTAGCAGAGATTGTTGAGGAAGAGGAGAGGGCAAGCTAGCAGAGATTGTTGAGGAAGAGGAGAGGGCAGGCTAGGAGAGATTGTTGAGGAAGAGGAGAGGGGCAGGCTAGCAGAGATTGTTGAGGAAGAGGAGAGGGCAGGCTAGCAGAGATTGTTGAGGAAGAGGAGAGGGCAGGCTAGCAGAGATTGTTGAGGAAGAGGAGAGGGCAAGCTAGCAGAGATTGTTGAGGAAGAGGAGAGGGCAAGCTAGCAGAGATTGTTGAGGAAGAGGAGAGGGCAAGCTAGCAGAGATTGTTGAGGAAGTGGAGAAGGCAGGCTAGCAGAGATTGTTGAGGAAGAGGAGAGGGCAGGCTAGGAGAGATTGTTGAGGAAGAGGAGAGGGCAGGCTAGCAGAGATTGTTGAGGAAGAGGAGAGGGCAGGCTAGCAGAGATTGTTGAGGAAGAGGAGAGGGCAGGCTAGCAGAGATTGTTGACGACAAATTTCTTTTTCAGGAATCCTACCCGGGCCTTCAAACGGCCGTCGGCAGCTCGGAAATGCGGAATGCCCGTCGCGTCAAAACGGCCAGCTCGGCGAAATGTGGGCTAATTTTTTGCGTGTTTTTGGTTTAATACAAGAGGTAGATGTAAAAAATATGGCTCGTTAGAATTCGTATACTAATAAGCTTTTTCCAGTCTGAAAAAAAGGTTTCAACAAAAATTATTGTAAACGCATCTTGGGGTTTCTTAATGGATCTTTGGCGCTCAAAAATTCTCTTTTACGACAAGGAATATTGTAGAAGCAGATCTAGCGTGGAAATGATTTATATATTTTTGTATTTTCCTGATTACAGTACGCAAACGTGTGCAGCCGTCGATGTCGCAGAAGCAGCAGATGGACGACTTGAAGAAGCGCCAGGAGAAGAACCGCCTGCTCCGGCAAAGCCTCGAGAAGCGCGGTAATTTTTTAACATGTTTTTGGTTTTTCTAAATGGTAGATTACGATTAATGTAGATTACTGTAATACTGGCAGCATTACGGCAGGATAAAAATGGGTGCTTTTGCATTATCGGGGGGGGGGGTCCTATTTTCTTCTAGGATCCAATTTTACAGATATTGTTAGTGGAAATGTTTTCAAACTGTTTTTAATAGTCTTAGAAAATTCCACAATTTTTATAAAAATACAAAAAATATCGATTTTTCTACCAAAAATGACAGTTTTAACGAAAATTCCGAATTTTTAAAAGTTTCAGAAGCATTTTCTACTTGAAATATAGTGAAATTTTACAAAAAATACTAGCAGAATACTTTCTCTTAAATTCCCAGGCATTTTAAGACTTTACAAGTAAAGAGTCTCCCTCCCCCGATCGTGCAAAAGTACCGTTTATTTTTTAATTGTGTAATAATGCATATGTGAATTTTGTGTGTTTCAGCTCGAACGCCCGGGACGGCGGAGCTCGTGCTCGACGCGACCCAAATCGCCTCGGAGAGCACGAAAGTGTGAAACTCGCATTTCTTTGTCGTACCCCCCGTATTTTCGAGGCCCGGACCCCCTTTTTTCTGTATTGCCGCCTGTATATAATCTTTTTTGAAAGAGGTCACGAATTTTTGATAACGTTTAACGGATTAACACGCCCTCCCCCATTCGTTTTTCTCCCGGAATTGATTGAATGCGCTGACCTGAGAAAGAGAAAGAATGGAATAAACGGTTTTTCCAGCTCCAAATTGCCATACAACAGTTATTTGCATCCGCATTTCCGAAAATCAGATTGTCGAAAATCGTTTTTCGAAAAGTCAAATTTCCGAAAGTCATATTTTCGAAAGTCATTTTGGAAAAAATGTTTTCCGAGAAAGAATTTCGAAAAATTTGCATCCGGGGAGCTCTACCGCAGCTTTAGCTTTTTTTTGCTATTTCGTACCCTTTTCGGGCCATTTCTGATCAATAGCTGGATGCAGGTTTTTGAAATTCTTTTTTCTGGAAAAAGGATTTTCGAAAATATGACTTTTCTGAAACATGCCTTTCGAAAAATGATTTTCAAAAAAGTGTTTTTCGGAAGCATGATTCGGAAAATTTTACCTTTTTTGGTCATTTTGCATACATTTTTGGCCAAAAAGCCGAAAATGTTCGTAAAAATTTCTATTATCTTTACATATACATTCTCTCATTTGAATATGCAAATTACATAATAAAAAATTCGAACGCCTCGGTATCAATTTCTATTTTACGCTCATTAGTTGGTCGGGTAATCAGTAAGTTTTTTCGGCATCGTTTGAGTCGCGAAAATGACTTTTCCGCCATGAGAAATTAGTTTTAATTCTCTTATAATCATTATGGCAACGGGCAAGCTAGCAAAGGCAATTGGGGGACTCAACAACCTTTAAAAAGTTTGATCTCCAGCTAAATGGACGAGGTGGTGAGCGGCGGCCTGCTCCATGTCGTCTGCCACCTTCTGCTCGTGCTCATCCTCCAGTATGGCTGCGCGCGCAAGAAGCGGAGGACCAGCGACGTCATGGGCGCGTCCACCGCCTTCAGCAAGGTCAGCAAGGGCTCGAATTTTTAAGCCGAAGCCCAAAGGTAAGCCGATCCAAGCTTCTAGGTGAACATCGCCGGCGTGCCGTCGATGGAGGGCGGCGGGAAAACGGACAGACGACAACTACAGCAATCATCAAGTGTCCCTGAGGACGGGCTCGAGATGGAATATGATGGAACGATCGCGTCGACCACCCAGGAGCCCACTGTGGTCGGTGGCTTACAAGGGGGACGTTTTTTAGTGTGAATGGAGTTTTAAGTTGAAACCAGGCCTATTCTGTGTAGAATTTTGCGCTGATTCCGATGCTGTTTTTCAATTTTGCTAAATAGCTCGATTTAAAAAGTTACAGCTGTTTTAAGATAATTTTTAGGCCCAGAGTAGCCATATGCTATGCTGTGCTAGTTTTTTGTTATAACGTTTTAATTTTGTTTAAGTAGCCTATCTTGTAGAGCATTTTTTTCTGATTCGAATGGTATATTTGATTAGTGCGCTACTGCCGATCGATGATGGCTTACAGGGGTGAGAAATAGGCTGTTTTTCACCATTTCCCATACAAAAATCGCAGCCCATACCAAGTATCGTCGATTTTTTCGATTTTCAACAATTTTGAGTTAATTAGCTCATTCGATAGAGAAAATTTTTCTGAATACGGTGACGATATTTATTTTTGGAAAAACAGCCGGGAAAAGCAATATAATGGTCCCTAAAGTGGGGAAAATTTGGGCTAAAATGATCTTAAAATTGCTATAACTTTTTAAATCGAGCTATTTAGCAGAAATGGAAAACATATTCGGAATCAGCGCAAAATTCTGCACAAAATAGGCCTGGTTTCCACTCGGAACTCCATTCACACCAAAAAACGTCCCCTTGTTAGCTTAGGCTGAGGCTTCGGCTTGGCTTAGGCTTAGGCTTAGCATAGCTTTAGCTTCGGTTTTAGGTGAGCTTGGGCTTCGGCTTATGCTTAGGCATGGCTTAGGATTGGGCTTGGGCTTAGGTTTAGCTTAGCTTTAGATTGAGCTTTAGGTTAGCTGGGCTTAGGTTATGCTTAGGTTGGGGCTTACATGTAGAGGTTGCGAGGTCACAGACTCCAAATCGGCTCAAAATTGGTGGAAAAATCAAATAAAATACGGGGAACACGATGCGATAAAAATTAGCTGCCAATGGGCACTTTTGTTTAATAAACTTTTAATTTTTATGCAAAAAAGTGCTGCTGAAATGCACTTTTAACTGCTTTATCGGGCCTTCCGGCTTGGAAAAAATGTATTGATGGAATTTTCATAGCAGCCACGACACTAGACACTTTTCCACACTCGAAAAAAATTTGATCTGGAAAAAAATTTTTCACGAAAATTTTGACTACCTATCCTATAGCCCCGGATCCTGGGAAGGTTGGAAGCTGCTTACAATAGGTGGCTCTGACCAATGGCGCTTCAAATCGGAGCCCGGAAATATTTCATATTGCCCGAATAACTCCATTTTTATACAGTCTGTGCAAAAATAATATTTATCAACTATTTTGTTGGTTGTCATCGAGCTAGAATAGGTAGGTAGACCTTTTTCCAAAAACTTCCAAAATTTTTGAAATTTTATTTTTCTACCCCGGCGACTCATAGGGGTTAATAAAGCCGAACAACTTTCGAAAACACATTTTGGATATTTTTGGACCCTCTTCCGGCAAAATAAAAGCGAGAACAGCAAAAAGCAAAAATTAAAAATACCGACGGGATCTGAATCTTCGACCACTAGCTCGCCACCCCTGCACCTTACCCCTACACCAACGGTCCAACGGGAAGGGGCTCTTGGGAAGACTTCAAGAGGGTTCCCCTGCGGCTAACGGTTTTGGCGCCCCAGGTCGCGATTCTAGGTAGTTTTCCATACAAAATCTTAAAATTAAAAGTTTATTCAACAAAAGTGCCCATTGGCAGCTAATTTTTATCGCATCGTATTCCCTATATTTTATTTGATTTTTCCACCAATTTTGAGCTGTTTTGGACTCTGTGACCCCACAACCTCTACATGTTAGACTTATTTGGCTTAGGTTTAGGCTTAGGTGGAGTTTGCTGAGGCTTAAGCCTATTTAGGCTCAGGCTTAGGTTTCGGCTAGGCTTAGGAGGCTTAGGCTTCGGCTTTTGTATTCCTTCCATTTTTAAAAATGCAAAAAATAAATAGGAATTATTTAGGAAGAACCACCTCGGCACTCGGCCGAAAAGACCGGACAGGACGAATCTTCGAAAGTTAGCTAATTTTTGAAGGTTGAAAAAAATTTCCCAGCGCCATAAAACCGCACGGAACCTGCTGCGCGTGCTGAGGCCGGGCGGCGGCTCTGCCGAGCTGGCTGGTAAGACAATTCGGTTCTTTAGCATTATCGGGGGGAGGGGTTTCTAAAACTCTAGAAATGTGTAGTAATTTAGTTTAAAATTTAATTTATTTGCGATACTATCGTTTATTAATGTTTTTAGTACAATACGTATGATATTTCAACCAGAAAAGCTACCTAAAACTTCTAAAAATTTGCTAAAAGTCGAAATCTGGCCCCTTTCTGTCGAAAAATCTATATATTTTTTGTATTTTTAATGCAGATTTGGAAAGTTATTACGTTTCGCAAAAGTAAAATAACCGCTGAGCATGATTTCCGCTATTTATATTTGAAAAATTGGATCCTAGGAAAAAAACCATGTTTCACTCGATCGATAATGCGAAAGAATCTAAAATTTTAGAGTTTTAAGAAATTTTCGTGAATTTAAAAATCTAAGCTGTTTTAGAATAAAAATTCGATAAATCTTGTGCGAGTTTAGGCCGTGGCGGGAAGCGGAGCAAGTCCGCCGAGCGGTCCACCGACGACACCGACGACTCGGCGCAGAAGCGGCGACGAGCGCCGAAGGGCAAAACACGAGTAAATTTTTGCAGCTTTCAAGAGGCAGCCTAGCAGAGACGCTTTGGAAAACGGGCTACCATTAATGCGCTACTTTTCTAGGCCTCGCACGAGAGTCTGATGACGCGATCCGGGCTCTGCACGCAGACGTCCGGTCGGACATCGGGTAGTGGAGGTTGGATTGCTTTTACCAATTTGCAAATACAACAGCGGAAGTGCTTGTAAAGTATTTTTTTACTATTTCTAAACGTCAAAATTATGCAAATATTTATGAACCATACCGAATTAATATAGATTTTTCGACCAAAAATGACATTTTTTACCAAAATTTCGACTTTTGAAACGTTTTAGAAAGTTTTTAGACAGTTTTTCTAGTCGAAAAATAGTTTTAGTTTACGAAAAACACTTCTAAAATACTTCTTATTAGGTTCTACTAGGCATTTCTAGACTTATACAAAAAATTCGGTTCCCACGACAAGAAGAAGTTATTGAATACATAAAACTTTCTTACTTTTTAAACTGCCACAAAACACACTTTTTGCAGGCGCAAAACGGAACAAACGTCCGAAGGCGTCGCTGCACGCACGCTCCGGCATCGGCAAGGGTAAGAGTTGGAATTTTTGCTAAAGTTAGGCATTTAAATCAAGTTATTTCCTATAGAAAAACCACCGCTTTGTTGCAGTGCAAACGAAGAGCAGCCCGTCGGAGCACACGCAGCCCACCATCGACATTTGACAGTTTCCGATCCATCTACTCGCCCATTGTGCGCGCGTACCCCCGACGTTTCCGGTGGCGTCGCGCGCCGTGCCTGTGATTGCCATAGAACCAGGAGAATACAGCTTAATTTATCGTTGAGAATAAACATTTGACTCGTGCGCGGGAAATGCGGCTTTCGTTTCAAAATCAACTTGTTTTTTTACATTTTATAAGGTTAAAACGTGGACACGAAACGGGCAAACGGATAAAAAAGCGATACACGTGAATGGGCACCAAATTGGGCCAAGTGTGGACTAGCCGGACCTGGTGAAAGATTGTGCATGCAAAAGAGGAGGAAGAAAAAGGGATGCGAATTGGATTAAGACAATGTATGACACGAATTATTTGAGCGCGAAACGAGACCGGTACCCAGGAGAAGCGGAAACGGAAAACGGGGGCCGGATAGCGGCTAGTGCTTTTGGTTGAGATAGGCGCCGGTGCGATGCGAATAGTCGTTCAGCGCCTTGACAAGCCATTCCAGCGGGAAATGCTCGTTGACGGCCGGCTGCTTGTGCCCTGGAAATGGTAATGCAATTTTGGGGGTACTGGACTCTTAAAAGGGGGTTTTTGTGATATCGGCGTTCGAAATGGGATCGAGCCTATCTTGTGCTGAATTAAAATAGCGATTTTCGGCCGCAAATGGCCGATTAGGTTGGTTTTGGTTCTGGACTGTTAGCGGGGAGGGGAACCAAATTTTTCCCCTATTTTATAAACCACTATAACCAAATAAAAACAATTTTACAAAGTTTCTAGATAGAAAAACAATATAAAAATAAAAAAATTCCGAAAGTTTTTGACTTTTTGGTAAAAAATGTAAATAGCCAACATTTTAAAAAATTCAAGTTTTTAGATAGATATTTATTCAATATTTTTTTTAATTTTACTTAAATTCACTTGCGATCACGTTACTAAGAATTTTCGGACTAAAAAACAGGTCCCCCCGTTAATACCAAAGATGCTTACTTTGCTTATTGTTGCGCAGCGGCTGGCCGAGATCGCTGACGCTCTCGTGGAAATCCCGGGGAAGATCGCCAATGTGAACCTGCTGAAAAGGAAAGAATTAACGCGTAAAAAAGGAGCCGAACCGATGAATTCTGGCGATCGACCATGCAACGCGCGGACGCCATCAGCACAGTGATCAGACGGGCCGTCACGATCCGGTCGTGTGCCTAAATATGGGAGAAATTAGCAATAGGTCTCTCTAAAAAACAAAACAATGATCAAAATCTGCACTATCAGATCTTCATTAAAAAAAACGCTATTTCTCGCTTTTTTTTGCAAGCAAAATACTAATAGTAAGTAAAAAAGCAAATAGTAAAAACGATTTTGAAACGACGAAAAAAACGTGGGTTCACCCCGATAATGCAAACCCTTTTCAAAGATTACTCACCTCCTCAAAACTGCCCCATTTCTGGCACAGCTCGGTCAACAGTTGCTCGCTGTCCTTGATTCTGAAAAAGATCCTACCTTATATAATTTTGGAGTGTATCTCTGTGTGTGTGTGTGGATGTCACTTTCGAGGGCCGATTTAAGGGCCTTCCCCTGGATAAAATGCGCTGATCCTTTGTCACTATAGAAAATCGACCCTCCTCTTTCCGATGGCGTTTTCAGAATTTCGAAAAAATACAAGTTTACAAAGTTAAAGCCGGTTTTATTCATTTTTCGGGGTAATTTGCATAATATGAAAAACACAAATTTCCTCATTCTTGCAATTTGCCCGCGCGTGTGTGGTCGGTGGGGGAAAGGGTCCGAAGGACCCGAGCTATCGGAAAGTCAAATTTTTCATGCAAAGGCCCAATTCCAGCGCCCAAGGCCCGCGAAGCGGGTTTTGGGCGCTGGTATTATTATTAAAATGTATGGCAAAAAATTACCGAATGCACTCCACGTCGGTGCCGTTCAACAACAGATAGGCCAACGGGATTTTGTGCAGTGCGGCCGGGTAGTCGATTTTTAAGCTAAACAAAATTATTTGGTATTCGTGGAGAAATTGGCCAGTACCTTTGCGTCTCCGGCTCACAGACCCTGATCTCGCAGGCATATAGGTCCCACTCCAACAGCTCTACTAGGATGAGTTGAAGTTCCGGATAACAGGCGGTGGCCGTGCTAAATGAAACGCTGTTCCGAAGGGTCGAAATTGTGATGGAAATCCAATCATAGTGTCGAAATTCATAATTTCGAAATTTCAGTGTCGAAACACGACTCCACGCGGATCTATTTCCTAAACGATGCGGAGATTTATCGCTAAATGTTTTCGATTTTGCCCCTTTTTGGGAGTGTTTCAACACGGTCCGCTAAGCAAAGCTCAAAATACTGTAATCTAAAAGCGCTGGCGCAAGAGAACTTTCTAGGAAACTGGACTCCCCCGATAATAAACCAGGTCCTTCGGAATTGCCCACAAAAATGCTCACCAAAAAACATCTACGAGCAGCTTCCGGAAATCGTCGCGCTTGTTGAGTAGAATGTCCGTTGCTCTCTATAGGGACTGATTCTAAAAAGTGAAAATTCCAACCTGGGACTTGTCAGCCGGTTTCTCCAATCGCGTGGCCTCGTCGACGCCGAGGGAATCCAATTTCACTTCGGAGAACACTAAAAAAGGCAAACACTAATACCTCCAAATTGTTAAAAAATATATAGATTTTCGCTCAAAATTCCAAAATATAAATCTTTACTATTATAAACGCTTTTTTATAGACATAGACATTTTTCTGAACATTTCTCTTAAAAATGGCCGATCTTCGAGCAAACTTTTGCCGTTTTCGATAGGTTTTGCGCTTGAAATATAGTTAGATTTTACTAGAACAGTATTATAACAGTTACTATTACGCTAAGAGGCATTGTGCGCAGGAGAAAAATTAGCTGCCCAGATAATCGGAAAATTTATCTGCATACCTGAGAGCCAGTAGTACCGCGAAGAAGCGTCGACGGGCGGACATTTGCCTAGAATCCGGCTCAGCGTCCCGAGGAATGCCTAGGCAGAAAAAAAATAGTTAAAATAGACGTAAAAATTTCTCACATGGATCGGCTGCGTACATTCAGCGTGATGCTCAAACTTTTCGTTCTAAAATTTCCGGGTTACGCAGAGGGAAAAGGTGCATACGATCAGGATTTCGTGAACGACCTTCGCGATTCGATGCGGATCGGGCACTTGATCGCCGGAAGATGCGTATCTAAAAAAAACAGATTAAAATTTGAAAATTCCCATTACAATGAAAAACTACAAATTAACAAAGTAAAAACCAACAGGAATTTATCGAAAAAGTGCATGAGCATCGACGGGTAGAACTTTGGGTTCAACGTGGCCATCCGCTCGAAATCGCGGTCGTAGGCAAGTTCATTCGCCGGCGCGATTCTCAACTAAAAGCAAAGAATTAATCATTTCTAGGCTCTTTAGCGTTTTCGGTCGACCCATTTTCTTAATTAATGTCCAATTTTTGAAAAGAAATCCAGTCGGTCCAAACGTAAAATCTTTACAAGTCCAAAACGATCAATTTTTCGACGAAAAATCGCCGCTCGATAAAAATTTCGAATTTTGTCGAACCCTTTTGCACCAAAAACAAAATAACAAAATAACTAAACCAAAAAATTTACCTTTCGACCCCTCGGGATTCGGTTGTAGGCGTTGGCAATCAGCGGTACCATATCCACCCAGTCACGGCACAGCTGGGGTGCCGGCAACGGCAACGTGTCTTCCAGGTCGAAGTTGAAGACCTGAAAACTGGATCTTTGGAAGAAAAAAGAACTGGATCCTTGGAAGAAAATTCGGATCCCACTCGGGAGTGCTAAAGAACGAAAAACACTAGAGGAAAGCTCACCTGCATTCCATTGTCACAGCGGACCATTGGCTGTTTTGGCGCCGGTGCAAACGTGATGGTTTGGGGCTGGCGCTCGGGCGAATCGGGTCTCTAAATTGAATTTACTTTCATTTTTCAAAATACACCTCGCTCCTGCCCTCCATATCGTTCAGACGAACCTCCTCCTCGAATTCCATGTGCAAATCTTCGGCATCGTCAGTGGACGTCCTCATCGAGATGTCACTGAAACGCAGCTTTCAATTCTAGCCGGGAACGTGGCTCTATTTTATCAAAAAGGTAGTTTTTTGGCGAATTTTCATTTATTGAAATACTTTTGGTGGATTTGCGAAGCCTGCCACTGTAAATTTCATGCCTCCAAATTCTTCAAAAAAAAAACAACTCGGCCACGAACGAACACGAAGCGACCAGCGCCACACAACGCACAACAACCAAGCCGATCGGCGCAAAGCCACATTTATTTGGATGCCCCGGTGTTAGTACTGACGTGTCTTGAGATATCGTCCGATCCATTGGCGTCATGGCGGCGCGGCAGCGCGAGATTGCCGGCTCCTTGCGCGGCTTTGTTTCTGAAAGGGAGATTTTACATTATTTTCGGCTACCATGAAAACTCTAATTATATATTTTTTTCATTTGTATCCGATGGCATATTGCAAATGACGAAGAAAAATAGCTTTTTGACCTTATTTTCAAAGGTGACCCGTTTTGACCCCGAATTTTTGCTATAAACGTTTTATATTACAAAAATGCATTCAGCTGTTATTAAAACTCGAAGTATATTTTTCGACGCTCTATCGAATTGCGTCGAGAAACCCCCGCAAAATTGACATTTTGGGTATTTCCGCGAGATTTGTTCATAGTTTCTAAAACGGTTCCCGGAAATCCCTCGAAATACTATCTACACAACAAAGTAGATATGTTTCCGGCTGCAAACTTTTCAGTCACGAAATCACCTTTTGAAATTCATCAAAATGTAATACTTGTTAGGCCAAAAAATATTACTTTCAAGAAAAGCGTCCAGCTCTTCCGGCATCGCGTCATCGGTCCCGGTCACCCAATTGAACAGCTTTTCCGTGTCATCCCACCTAGAATGAAGAAATTTGCCAAAACGGGACGGCCTTACCTGCATTTCTCATTCCAATGTTGATAGCTGAGCAGGAGACAATTTTCCTTTGTGGGGCGTTCCTAAAGAAAACATGGCATAAGGCAATAAAACTCTAGTTCACCAGCTGCATGATGAGCTGATGGAGCAGCTCCTCGTTGAGCACCGGAACCCGCTTGATCAGCAGCCGCTTGATCGCATCGGCCGGCGCCTTCTCCTCCCTGAACGCAAAAGCTCAGCCAAAAAATTTGATTCCTGCCTCGACGGCTCGTCGTGAAAAACGAGCACCACCATCGACGCGAGACGGTCCGCGTTTTTCGGCTCGTGGCGCATCTTTATCCAATTTCCGCCTTCCTCACGTGTGATTTTCCGGTTCGAGGCTTGCAGAATTCTGAAAATTATAAGATGTTTCTAAAAATACACAGAAGCGTTCCGGTTTCTTTCCGGATGCCGGTTTTGAGTTCTTTAGCATCAGCGGGAGGGGGGACAAAATTCCTTTTGTCCAAGTCTAGAAACGCCTAGTAATTCAGTAGGAAGTATTTTAATATTGTTTTTAGTAATATAAAGGTCTATTTGCGCTAAAAAATCATCCAAAAACATTCAAAAAGTTCCAATTTTATCTAAATAATTCCCCTTAAAACAAATTCTGCTCCCCTCCCCTTCCCCCACCCTCCGATAACGTTGAAGAACCGAATATCGACATATCAAGCGTTACCGGCACAACTCCTGCACCCGGGCCACATCGGTACGGCGGGTCCCGTGCACAAAAAGCAGCCTCTCGAAGACCGGGTCGCAGAAATACGGCTTTTGGGCTTGGAGATCTTGAAGCTTGAAGGCCCTAAAATCTATGAATCCAATATTCCAGTGCAGCTTACAATTGCGCGCCTCGCTTTGCGTCAAGCGTACACCCTTCTGGCAACGTTTTCGGAGCCGCAGAAAGTCTCTAAAAGAAAATAATATTTTTTTTTAAATAATCCTCACAATCCCAAGGTTTTCACGGAGGAGTTGATGGGGCAAGAGATCAGCAACCTCCTGCTTCTTGGCGCATTCCTCGAGGAAGCTGACCTCGGCGAAATTGCCTAAAAAAAGTAGGATGGTGACGTCAGGAAAAGCCCACATCCATGGAAGGCGCCGAGGAAGAGAGCGTTCCAGTCTCGGAGCAGCTTTGTGGAGCCGGTGGAGTTGAGGACGACGCAGTTCAGAGTATGAGCGATTGACTAAAATTCTATGACAATGACGTCGAAATTACTTACCACATGACCAGTGCTGATTTCGAAGAGCCCATTTCCGAGCTTCTCCTTCCAGTCGGCCACCTCTTTTTCGGAGAAGCCGACGAGGGCCACGTGGTCGATCGGCGCCAAGCCGTCCTTCTTGGAGCGGGACACAGTCTTTTTTGGTGCAGCGGCAGTGCTTTTCTTCACTTTCGCAGCGTCGGGGATGAAGTGGCCGAGCGTCTAAATGGAATTTTTAAGAATAAAGTGATTTCCGGAGAGTTCACCTAAAAATCACTAACAAAAACTTAACAAAATCACCAACAACGTTCTTTGCCTTTCAAGGGAGTAGATTTTCGGGTCCTTTCGCATTGTCCGGGGGACTAATAAACAGTGGAAGCAATTCTAAACTGCTTTTAACCTTCCTAAACGCAAAAACGTTACAAGTTTTCACTTAAAAATACAAAAATGTCGATTTTTCGTCAAAAATTTGCCGTTTTTGACCAAAATCTCGACTTTTCAAACATTTTTAAAGTTTATAAGTTTATATCGTTGAAATATAGTTTTATATGACTAAAAACGCTATTAAAATGATTAATATTCAGTCTCTAGAGCTTGCTAAACTTGTGGAAAAAAGTTTCGTCCCCCCGATAATGCGAAAGAACCGATTTTCGATGAAATTAACGGCGTCCAAAGGGATTTACCGAATTCCATACCGGCTGCTTCGTTTTTCGGCTTGTATCGCTGGACTCGGCCGCCCTCTTCGGCTCCTTCAACTTTTTCGATGGCGACTCATCCGTTGCAGTCGTGCGCTTCCGCGAATCCTTCTTCGCCGCCGGCATCTCCTCACCGTCGAGGTCCTAAAATAAAAATTTAAAAACTCAAAAGTGCTTGCCTGATCTTCCTGGTCTTGTTTCCGCTTCAGGTGTACCTTCGGTGGCGACAAAATTTCAATTGACAGGCTGGGACGGGCTGACTCATCTTGGCCATCGCCATCTCCGGCCATCTGCAAGAAAAGAGCGGCTATACGGGTAGGTGCATTGGAGGGGCAGAGAACAGCGGAAAGATCGGGGATTTTCGAGAGGAGAAAACGCAAAATGATCCCGTTCAAATGGCCCGCCCACTCGTATAGGTGCTCCGTGAATTTAGCTGCGTGTTTTGTTGCTAACAGTCTTAGTATTGGTTATTGCGACAATTTTAAAAGATAAACGTAAGCCAGCAGAATGAATCGTTTTAATAGGCGAAAATCATCCTTTAAAATTATTGTAATAAATTAAAGCTAAATTCAAGCTAATAGTAAAGTTATAATTTTAAAACTTTACGAAGCTTCTCTAAAAGTATAGTCTAAAAGTCTAAAAGAAAAGATAAAAACAAGATAAAAAGTTTTTATTATTTAGAGAAAAGTGACGGAACGGAATGACGGAATTCGTTTTTTGGTTTAACGCGGAATGCCGGTTTCTGCACGAAATTTCGAATCTTCAAAATCGATTTTCGAAAATCAATTAATTCTTTTGCATTTTTTATTGATTGTAAAGTTTTTATTCTTCTATCCTCGTTTTTATGCTTTCTTTTCAGGATGACCAGCAGAATCGGCCAATACAAGAACCATGGGCGTGCAGAACGATATTTCTCGGATCTGCGAAAGGTTTCCTTCAATTTCCTAGATTTCTTATTTGTTTTCAGCGATGTGCCGCGAATCTAAAGGACAAGCGCCTCGAGCTGCTCGACCAACGGCGAAAGATGAGCTCGGTATGCTTTTGGGAGTCTCCGAATTAAGCAGAATTTTAAAAGATAACGGTCGCCAAACTACCTGTTTTGTCTAAAAACTGCTCTGAAAGATGTCTGAACTATCGTTTTTAGGTCGAATCCCTGATCCGGAGCACAGCGGCCGCCGAATTCCCCGATGAGGAGCTGGACGACGAGATGGTGATGCGACTGCAGGTTGAGCTGCTGCAAGATGGTATTTCCTTGGTTCTTCCTGGAACACTGGGTTTCTTAGAATACCTCGAACTTCAACAAGACGAAGAGCGTGCCTGCTACGAGGCGAATTTTGCCGATACGCTCGAGTGCCCATCATGTAAGGTGGGTTTGCTAGTAACGATAGAATATTCTAGTTTAGAGTCGCGCTATCCTCGACGAAAACTTCCTCTACTGCGCCAATTGTCGTTTTGCGCATCGTTTTTCGGAGTCTTGGGTGAGGGTTTGTAAAAAAAATTTGAATGTGGAAAAAATGAAAAACGGGTTCTTGCGCATTGTCGAGGGGCAACAACTTTTTTTCTTAGGATCTGGGTTTGCAATTTAGATAGTAAAAGTATTTCACGCAAAAATTCTCCAAATTTATTAAAAATATCGAAAATATCGGTTTTTCGTCCGAAAATGGCGGAGTTTTGATAAAATCCCATTGTTTTAAGTTTTTGGCTAGTTTTCTAGTCGAAATATCGTTATATTTTCAGAAAACATTAGAAACATATCTCCTATTTAAGTTATCGACTTTTTTGCGCCGGTACAAGCAAGGTCGGTCCCCCCCGAGATAATGCGAAAGAACCGGAAAAAGACTAACAAGAACCGCAAACTTTTTCAGAGTCCAGACATCCAACAGCTGGACGCTTGGTTGATCGACACTTACAAACAACACGAAACGAGCTGCTCGCCGATTCTTGAGGTTGCTTCCAGGTATTGTTTATTGCTTTTATGTTTATTTCTGTCGTGTAGCCGATACGCCGACCGACCGCTTCAACTCAACTGCCCGTTTTGCGGATTCGAAAAATCGTTTGTTGCCTAAGACTCAATCGCTATCACTTTTTTTTTTTCTAACCTCTACGTGTATTCTTGATTGTAACTCTCAATTTTGACCATTTGTAGCGCACGGGTTTTCACATTGTGATGGTTTGCCGGGCATTGATTGTGTCCTTGTTTTTATAAATGTATCTCCTTAGGAGGTTGCTGAATTGGCAAAAGCTTTTACGTCTACGTATTATCTTTTGGTTTCTTCGCATTATCGGGGGGGGGGGCTTGTTTATTAGCATCCAATTTTTAAAATATAAATGGCGAAAGTGTTTCTAAGCTGTTTGTCATTATGCATAGACGTAAAAACGGTACAAATTTTGTTCAATATCAAAACTGACCGATTTTTTTCAAAGTTTTTGATAGTTTTTCCAGTTGAAATACCGATATATTTACAAAAAAAAACACTAATAAATTAGTTCCTTGAAGTCACTAGACATTTCTAAACTTATATCAAAAAGTTCGGTCCCCTCGATAATGCTCAAGAACCACCGGTTTTGGAATGACCTGCTGTTAACAGAGCGGGCGGATCGGCCGCCACCATATACGATCCCTGGGGCGTGATTTAGCGCTATATGCGCGTTTCGATTGCCCGACAAACTACAAAGCCGCAACGCCGCAATTTTCAAGATTTTTAGTTTTGGAAAATGAACCACGATCGACGCTATGTTTGCCCGGACGACATCTGCAAGTACGCTACTCCGGACCAAACGAACCTCATTCGCCACATCAAAAGAAAGCATCCGCAGCTCGAGCTCATCTACAAGCCGGCGGACTTGTTCCCGTACAGTTGTGAAGAATGTGGCAGGCGCTACAGGTGAGTTAATATTGGTAATTTTTGCATAATCATCTTTTCAGGAGTGCCGCCAGTCTCCCTTCCCATCGCAGGAGCAAGCATCCGGAGCTCCTGAAAGCAAAAGCACCGGAAAAAGAGCTTCCGCCAGTGATCTGCCCCGGTTGCGATGGGCGATTCTATTCGCACGAGAAGATGGTGTCGCATTATGCCGAGAAGCATGAGGAAGCGTAAGGAAATTTCAGCAGTTCAGCAGGTTAGCGGGGAGTTTTTATGGTGTTTTTAGTTGTTTTTGATTGCGAGAAAGTTAAACAAATTTTTGAAAATTCGGAATTTGACCTTTTTGGCCATTTCTCATACAATTTTGTATTTTATAATGTTTTTGTTGTTATTATGTATAAAAACTATGTAAAATTTTATGAAAATAGTCTAAGCCCCCCCCCCCGCTAACAGTCCAGTACCGAGTTTTTTATGCTCCGGCAGAAGCCAGTTCCTCTATTTTCAGGGCCGAATTGTTCGACATGTCCCTGGAAAACGATAAGGCCTTCATCCGTTGGCTGAAGGAGCTCGAGTTCGAGCTGAGCTGCAGCTTCTCCATCCGCGACTCCAATCCCAAGTGCCGGCGATATCGTTGTACGCGTGTCGGGTTGCGGAAGCCGAGCAATAGAGACTTGGCTGATTGCACGGCATTTGTACAGGTATCTGTTTAGGCAGGTTTGAAATTATGAACTTTTTCTAGGTTCGATTCGACGACATCGGACGGGCGTTAGTCCTTTTCTGTCGGCATCATTCCCACGAGTGCCCGCCGGAAGCACTGCGGCTCTACTCTTCGCTTATGGAGGATGAGGTGATCAAGATGGTGCAGATGGGTACGTTTTCTTTAGGTCCTTTCGCATTAAAAATCAAAAATATCGATTTTTCGGCTAAAAATAGTCAATCTTTGACCAAAATTTCGAGTTTTTGAACGTTTTTAGATAGTTTTCTAGTTGAAATACAGTTTTATTTTATTACAAACATTGAGCACCTATTAAAATTTTTTTCTAAGTGGTTTTTTACCATTCCTAAACTTCAAAAACATCGGAAATATTATTAAAAAATGTAAAAAATCTCAATTTTTCGACCAAACATGACCGATTTTTTACCAAAATTTCGACGTTTTCAAATTTTTTAACGTTTTTAGATAGTTTTTCGGGTTTTTTATAGTTTCAGCTAGCTATTTTTCTAGCAGGTAGCAGTCGTATTAAACTTGCCAATTTCAGGAAAAACCACCCGGGAAATCCTGCAGCACTTCAAGAATGGATTTCCGAGCGGCGTCCCGGCCAGGCCAACCGTTTCGTACAATCTGACGGCCAAGGAAGTGCGAGTGGTTCGAGACCGGGTGGCCCGATGGAAGGAACGAGAAAGCAACGCGGCTACACCAACTTCCAACGATGGCGCGAATGGTGATTATCGTGCAACTCTCTCGCCGTCGCCAGACATATCGATTCCCGCCTAGATTTTGTTAGTTTGAACGTTGTTTTGTTTGATAGAATAAATAACTTATCGAATGCTTAAGTAGATTTACCGATGCCATTGAATATGGGCTGTGATATCTTTAATTTTTTAAATGATTTATTTTCACGGCTGAGTTCAGCAACCATTATCACTTTGTCTTGATGACGGCCGAAAGCGCAGAACTACAACCGTTGGAGGTCGAAAAAGTGCTTCAGAAGCGGCGGCGGGAAGGCCGATTGGAATATTTGATCCAGTAAGGCGCTTTCTTACAAGGAGGCGTTTTTTAGTGCGTTTCCGTACGGTACCAGGCGTATCGTGTGCAGGATTTTGTGCGGATTCCTGGCCTGTTTTCAAAAGCTGCGAGACGATAAGGTCAAAAAGATTTTTAGGTTCGAAAAAGGCTAAAAATGGCGCAATCCCGGCGAATTGTTGCGTATTTCGCCCTAAAAGGAACATAATTTATTCCGTCTGATCGTTTTGCAGATTTTGAAAACCGGCTCCAAATCAGCGCAAAATTCTGCACAAGGTACACTTGGTCCGGTACAGAAACTCGATTGTTTAAACACGTATTCTTGTTAGCGTTTTACGAGCGTCTTCAACCTTCCCTTCCTAGGTGGAAAGTCGGAGACACGAACCCGAGCAACGCGACATGGGAACCAGAAGAAAACGTCTCTTGCCCGGAAGCGATTGCGAATTACGAGCGACAACTATTGAAAGTGGTAGGGAATTTTCGAAAACGTTTATTTGTTGTTGCTTTGTAGAAAACGATGATCAAGGGCGAAGAGGAGCTGGCAAACGAGGCGGCCGAAGTGGAAAAGATTCTCGGATTGGCCGAGAATTCGGGGGAACGATATTACTTGGTAATTCTTGGTACTTTCGCATTATCGATATATTGGAGGGAGCCCGATTTTTTGTATGTCTAGAAATGTCTAGTAACTTTTACTAGGAGGATATTTTAAGAACGTTTTTAATAAAATGAAACTATATTTCGGCTAGAAAAACTATCTCAAACGTTTCAAAGTCGAAATTTTGGTCAAAAACCGCCATTTTAGTCGAGAAATCTTTTTTTTTGTATCTTTTGTACTAAAGATTTCACGTTTAGGAATAGTAAACAACAGTTGTGATACACTTTCGCTTTTTCTATATGAATTACAGGATCCTAAAACAAACATTTTGCGCCCTCCGCCCCCGATAATGCAAAAAGAACCTAATCCTTGATGACAACTTGCAAATAATTTCTATTTTTAGGTGAAATTCACGAACAAGGCTTGCCGATTGGTGCCGATGGCCGAAGCGAATACAAAGTGGCCGGCGCAAGTTATCCAGTATTACGACCAGAACCTCACTTTGGAAGAGAAATGAGCGGTATTAATTTTGCAATGATCTCACTGTCTATCTTTTTGTAATGTTTATTACGTTGAATTGCCTATTTTCTTTGTTTGTGCGTGTCATTCTGGCCAAGATAAATGTCATCCAAAATGGTCAAATCTTTATTCCGGGCGCTGACGCGTAAAGGGAAAACGGATGATGATGATTGTGGATAGAAATAGAAAACGAGCGAGTTTTGACGTAAACAAATGAACGATTAAAAATAAGGAATGCGGAGAATGGGCAGCAGGAGAAGAGAGAGCGATTCTTTTAAACGTTGGCCGGGAGAGCGGCGGCCCTGGCGGCGCGGGCGGCGCTTTTCCGCTGCTGCTTCCGCGCCTTCTTTAGGAGTCGTGACGAGGCCGGGCGGAAGGCGAGCACGCGGGCCGACATCTGCAAACGCGGGAGATCTCGCGAAATACAGTGAAAACGTTTTTAATATGTCGTTTTAGGTAATCCAGAGTTTTAGGCAAGTTTCAGGCTTCGCCAGCTTTACTTTTTTAGTGGAGCATTTTCTAGGGTCCAATTTCTCAAAAATAAATAGCGAAAGTGTTTCTAAACTGTTTTAAAACGTAAAAACTTTCTCTAATTTTTTCGACTAAAAAGGCCGATTTTTGAGCAAAATCTCAACTTTCTCATCTTTTCAAAGTCTTTAAATAGGTTTTCTAGTTGAAAATCTGGTTTTATTTTACTAAAAACACTACAAATGAAGATGCTGTCCATCGCCTACCCCGTGGTCATTCGCGTCGACGACGAGCACGCCGCCCGAGTTGGCCATGTTGAGGTAGTTGGGCGCCGAGAAGAGGGTGACGAGGCGGCCCGTCTGGCCGAACCACTTGTGGCCGTGCTGCAGCATCTCGGTGTTGATCTGGTGGGCGCGGACGATCAGGTCGACCTTGGTCCGGTGGCAGAAGGAGATGACCGCGCGCTCGTCGAATGAGAACGAGATGCCGCGCGAGGACATGGCCCACGAGGCCCGCGGGTCAGCCTGGAAATTTGGAGCATTAGTGGCTGGGCGGAGCGATGTTGTAGGGCCGGCCAGGCTAGCAGCGGGTATTGATGTGCATTTATTGTTGCTTTCTTTAATTTTCAACAAAGATATCGGGTTTTTCTACAGAAAATGGCTCATTTTCGATAAAATTTCCCATTTTTTTTCGTTTTTGGATGGCTTTTCGAGTAAAAAATAGCCACGCTAATGCAAAAGCACCAATATCCCTGCTAGCCTGCCCTTTCCTCTTCCTCAACAATCTCTGCAGGTCTGCCCTCTCCTCTTCCTCAACAATCTCTGCTAGCCTGCCCTCTCCTCTTCCTCAACAATCTCTGCTAGCCTGCCCTCTCTCCTCTTCCTCAACAATCTCTGCTAGCCTGCCCTCTCCTCTGCCTCAACATCTGGCCTGTCCTCTCCTTATAAGCAACCACCAGCGCATCCGGGTCGGCCCAGACGAGATCGCACATCAGTCCGTACGGTGGGATAAGGGTGGGGCGGGCAATCTGGAGCGCGATTTCTTGCTGTTCGAGTCCCTTTAAAATACCTGATTGATCTGTTCGAGGCTGGCGAGATTTGGGGACAGCCCTCCGTGCATGGCCAACACCTTGGTGCCTATCAGGGCGGCGATGGGCATCCAGTTGAACATCGAGATCAGGTGCAGCCACACGTACTCGCCGCTGAAAAAAGATAATTGAATTAAATAGATAATTAATCGGTTCTTTGGCATTAGCGGGGGGAGTTGTATAAGTCTAGAAATGTCTAGTATCTTATGAGGAAGTGCTTAATAGTGTTTTTAGCAAAATATAACTATATTTCAGTTCGAAAAACTTTCGAAATTTTTCAGAAAATAAATATATGATCAAAAACTGCCATTTTGGCCCGAAAAATCTATGTTTTAGCATTTTTGGTTCTTGTGTATTCCCGGGGGAAAGAATTCGGGGGGGAAACTGAACTTTTTTTTGGCCCAAGCCTAGATTTTTTATCTAAATAGTGGAAGTGTTTCTAAATTGTTTATAGCTATTCCTAAACATAAAAAATTTACAAAATTTAATTAAAAAATTTAATTTTAGGTCGAAAAATCGATTTTTTCGGTCCAAAAATGACCAAATTTTCGACTTTTCAAGCGTTTTTCTAACTTTTTAAAAAGTTTTTCCGATTCAAATAGGCTTAAATTTTGCTAAAAACAATGTAAAAACACTTTATATTGGATTACTATCCCCACCAGGCTCGACAAAAAAAAAGTTGGTTTCCCCCGCGAATTCTTTCCCCCCCCGGGAATACACAAGAACCGCATTTTTTATAGAAATTTGTAAGGTTTTTCGTTTAGGAATAGTAAAAAAAACACCTTAGAATTTAAATTTAAATTTGTCCCCCCCCCGATAATGCCAAAGAACCGGGTCAACCCTCTAAACACCACCCACTGCTGCTCGCCGTAGCGCTCCATCACCTCGTCGTACAGCCCGTACGTGATGGCCGTGTTGAGGTCCTCGTGGTTGCCGCTGCAATTCCGAAATCGTCGCTGCTACCCTGCCCACAGCTGCCTAATTCCCAGAGATCCCGGCTAGCCTGCCCCTCTCTAAACGTACCGTAACAGAAAAACCGATTTCGGGTAGCGACATCGCATCGCCGCCAGCAGTAGGAACGTCTCGGCGCCCTGAAAGGAGGACGGGTTAGTTTTGACGGCTTAGACTGAGGTTAGGCTTAGTCTTAAGCTTCAGCTTGGCTTAGGCGTAGGCTTGGCTTAAGCTCAGGCTCCGCTCAGGCTTTGTCTTAGACTTCGGCTAAAGCTTAGGCGTGGGCTTAGGCTTAGGCCTAGTTTCGGTTTGAGGATAGGTTAGGCCTAGGTGGAAGCTTGGGCTTGGCTTAGGCTTGGCTTAGGTTTGAGCTTAGGCTTGGGCTTGGCTTAGGCTTGACTTAGGTTTGGCTTAGGCCAAGGCTTCGCTAACATTAGGCTAGTTGGGCTTAGGTTTAGGCTAGGCTTAGCTTAGAAAAAGAAACCGACAACCCTACCTGCAACCCGCGATCGACGTAATCACCCAAGAACATATAGTGCACCCCGGTGCCGTCCGCCCCCGGCATCCCGATGTGGTTGATCATCATGCGCAGGTCGCGCAGCTGGCCGTGCAGATCACCGAAAATGTGCACCGGGCCTTCGGTACTAAAGAAGAAGAGAGCTGGCAGAGATCATTGAGGAAAGCGTACGCAGGGATACGGAGCAGCATCGGCTCTGACTTGAACGACTCGATGGCTAGTCGGGTGAGGCGGCGGACCTAGAAGAGGTGTTGAAGGAGGGCAGGCTAGCAGAGATTGTTGAGGAAGAGGAGAGGGCAGGCTAGCAGAGATTGTTGAGGAAGAGGAGAGGGCAGGCTAGCAGAGATTGTTGAGGACGAGGAGAGGGCAGGCTAGCAGAGATTGTTGAGGACGAGGAGAGGGCAGGCTAGCAGAGATTGTTGAGGAAGAGGAGAGGGCAGGCTAGCAGAGATTGTTGAGGAAGAGGAGAGGGCAGGCTAGCAGAGATTGTTGAGGAAGAGGAGAGGGCAGGCTAGCAGAGATTGTTGAGGACGAGGAGAGGGCAGGCTAGCAGAGATTGTTGAGGACGAGGAGAGGGCAGGCTAGCAGAGATTGTTGAGGAAGAGGTGAGGGCAGGCTAGCAGAGATTGTTGAGGACGAGGAGAGGGCAGGCTAGCAGAGATTGTTGAGGAAGAGGAGAGGGCAGGCTAGCAGAGATTGTTGAGGAAGAGGAGAGGGCAGGCTAGCAGTGATTGTTGAGGAAGAGGAGAGGGCAGGCTAGCAGAGATTGTTGAGGAAGAGGAGAGGGCAGGCTAGCAGAGATTGTTGAGGAAGAGGAGAGGGCAGGCTAGCAGAGATTGTTGAGGAAGAGGAGAGGGCAGGCTAGCAGAGATTGTTGAGGAAGAGGAAAGGGCAGGCTAGCAGAGATTGTTGAGGAAGAGGAGAGGGCAGGCTAGCAGAGATTGTTGAGGAAGAGGAGAGGGCAGGCTAGCAGAGATTGTTGAGGAAGAGGAGAGGGCAGGCTAGCAGAGATTGTTGAGGAAGAGGAGAGGGCAGGCTAGCGGAGATTCTTCCGAATTGCTACCTCTCTTGGCGTGATGCAAACGTCGACGAACGGGGCCTTCAGCTGGGCGAAGGCAAGGCCGGGGATCGGGTTCTAAAATTAACTAACTGACGTGGCTAATTGGTTACGCTCTATCCTGCCATCCACGCAACCCGGGTTCGGACCCCTCCCGCGGCAAATTTTTTGCTTTTTGGCCCCACGCACCGGTATGTAGGCTTCGGGCTCCTGCTTCAACCCGGCACTCATGATGCGCTGGATGAGGCTGTTGAGGAACGAGGTGTCCGTTTCCGCTTCATCGACCGTCACGGGCGTCGCTTCAACTACCGTAACTTCCAAGGCCGTCTTCACGTCAAGGTCGAGCTGAAGACATTGGAAGCTCCAATTCTTCAACAATGTCGAAACCTACTTGTTTCTGGCTGGTCCCGATCGCCCCATCGACGGCCGCCATGGCGAGTGCTATCAATGATTTTTCATCAGAGCTACCGATCACGGGAGGCAAGCCGGATCTGCTAATTTTTTATTCAATTGCCGGATACGAAATAAGAAACGGTATGTCTAGAGAATATCTCTCTCTCGCTCGCTCTCTTTCGCTCTCTCTCTCTCTCTCTCCCTCTCTCGCTCTCTCCCTCTCTCTCTCTTTCTCTCTCTCCTTCTCTCGCTCGCTCTCTCGCTCTCTCTCTCCATCTCTCGCTCTCTCTCTCGCTCGCTCTCGCTCTCTCTCTCTCTCCCTCCCTCTCTCTCACTACCAGCCTTGTTGCTATTTGGTACTTTTCTGTTATCAGGGGGAGTTTGTTTTGTAGTATCCATTTACAAAAAATATAAATTTTTGACCAAAAATGGCCAGTTTTCGAAAATCTACGTTTTAAAAAAGTTGTTAGCTTGTTTTCTGCTTTAAATCTCGCTAAATTTTAATGAAAACGTCATGATGACGCTTGCATGATGATTATTAAGCGTTCTTAGGCTTATATGCAATAATTACTCCCCCCCCCCCGATAACGCCAAAGAATCGTTGGAATTGATGGAAAAGAAAAACTGGCCTTTTTTGGATTGTTTATGCAAGGCCGCCTAATTCTGTTTGTTCTATCGAAACCACGGCGGATTTTGGGGGTGTAGAAAACAGTTTTTTTCTCGGTTTGGGGCGGAGTGATAAACAATGCTTATCGCGATTTCAAGCGGACAGACCCATAGGCAACTTGAAACTTCAAAACCTTCCACACCCCCCGCGTTCACCAACAGAAGAAACATGCGTGTTCTAATCGTTGCCCTTTTGTTTTGCGCCCTCGCCGCCGGGGCAATTTTCGACTTGCAGGTGGGGTGAATTTGGCATATAAAATAGCTATTTCTATATTTTAAATTAATTCAAATTAAATTATATTTTTCAAAATTAAAAAGAACCGATTTCAGGAATACCATAAATACGCATAAAGTTTCCGACGGTAAATTTCGCCAAAAACTTCAAAGGTTTAGTCAGAAAAAATTAGAGAAAACATTTATAGGTTCTTGGGAGCTATTGATGTTAGGGGGGGGGGGGGGCATCTTTTTTTGGAGGTTTTTCCGGCCTAAGCTTGTCTCCAAGTCTAAGCTGACCATGCCAAGCCCAGCCTAAGCATAACCTAAGCCAAGTCCAGGCTTAAGCCCAATCCTAAGCTAAGTCTAGAACAAGCCTAAGCTAGGGCTGGGCCAAGCCTAAGCTAGGCCTAGACTAAGCATAGACTAAGCCTAAGCTAAGCCAAAACCAAGCCTAAGTTAAGCCTAAGCCAAGCCTAGGCCTAAGCTAAGTATAAGCCAAGCGTACGCGAAGTCAAAGCTAAGCCTAAGCCTAAGACTGGGCGCCAAAAAAAAGATGCCCCCCCTAACATCAATAGCTCCGGTTCTTGTGCATTATCGGGGGGGGGGATTTTTCTCGAAGGCCCCAGAAATATAATAGTAATTGATTTCATCGTTTTTTCGGTAAAAATTAGCTATGTTACAGTGGACAGGCATTTCTAAAAAATAACAAAATGCCTAAAAATGTAATTTTCTCCAAAAATCGCCATTTTTTGGATTGAAATCGATATTTTTTTGGATTTTTAAACAAAAAGTAGAGAAAAGCTTACAAAAACAATCTCTGTTTATATTGAAAAAAATTAGATAATAAAGAAAAATCCCCCCGATAGGACGAAAGCACCTAGGATTCCCCTCAAAACAGCTAAAATTTAAAGGTTTGTTAAAGAAAATGAAGTAAAAAACGAAAAAAATAACAATAATAATTACGATAGTAAGTTATGACATGATTTAGAATAGCAGCAAAAAAAGGTTATTAAACCGGAATTTAATAAGAATTTTATTCTATTAGCTGGCTAATTACAAATCGCCTTCGACCCATTAATACAGTTTCACAAAAGTCTGCCGTTACCTGAAAATTTAAAACTCTATTTTTTCACCGAAATTTTTAATACGGAATTAAGGCTAAGCAATAAACTAAAAAAATATAGATTCTAAAAAATATTAAATAGTTTTAACACAGTTTTTAGGATCGAGTTTTTGGCGTGCTTCCACTGAAAATGCACCGCGGCTACCGGAAGTTGACAACTTTTGGGAAGGTTAAAGGTACGTCTCTCTCTCTCTTTCTCCGTCTCTCTCTCCCGCTCTCTCTCTCTCTCCCGCTCTCTCTCTCTCTTTCTCTCTCTGTCTCTCTCCCTCCCTCTATCTTTCTTCTCCATCACTCTATCTGTCTCTCTCACTCTCTCTCTCTCACGTACTCTCTAGCCCGCTCTCTATTTATAACTTTATTCAGATTGCCCAACATTTTGCCAATTCTACCACCGCCGCCCCGGGTACTGTACGCCGACGCCGGGAAGTGACGCTTGCACACCGTACTGTGGCTGTGGCGCTGCATGCAAATGTCGATAGAAAAGTGCAACTTTTAATGTTGAAAATTCTATATACAGCTCCTAATATTACTGCTGCCAATTCATTATTGCCAAAAGTTCCAGCGCGAAATTTTTGTTTTACAAAAAAATGTTTCATAAAATTTCAAAACCAAAAAAATGTCCGCCCTTTGATTCTTGCTCCATTGCTACTCACCCTTCCCCCTTTTTTGGTTGTAAAATATGGTGTTTTTCTCTGTTTATAAAATGGTCAATTTCTGCTGCTATTCTGTATCGTTTTTCGAAAAAATATCTTTCACCAAAATAAGGGGATAACACAGCTTTGAAAGTGCTTAATTTAAAGTGGAGAGAAAAGTGCACCTTTTTTAATGTTGAGAGCTCTATTGTAAGCGTCGGGTGTGGAGCTCTGGAATTACAGGAAAATTTCAAGTTTCAATCAACTGTTTTCCGAAAAAATATTTCATTAAATTCCCAATATCCGATAATTTGGCCTACCTTTAATGGTAAGCTTCTTCGACTACCCTTCACTTTTTTTATGTAAAATTTGTAAATCAAAGTGTTTTGGCCGTCTGTTTCCAGATGCAATTTGTCTCGTTTCGAAAGAGCTTTGCAAAACTAATACGAAAAAAGAGGATATTATTGTTTGAAAATGCTGAATTTAAAAGTAGAGAAAAGTGCGGCATGTCATGCCGAAATCGGCTAAATTGCGTTATATGGTCACTAAACGGATTTTGGATTTTTATATACCAAAATGCTCAGCAGTTTGAGCTGGTTCAGGATCAGTTGAAAAAACTATTGGGAAACACTTCTGGAGCGAGTTATAACACTTCAAAGTTGGCGAGTGTCGTATATGGTCACTAAACGGATTTTCGATTTTTATATGTCAAAATGCTCAGCGGGCCGAGCTGATTCTAGAACAGTTGAAAAAACCTTAGGGAAATACTTCTGGAGCGAGATATACCACTACAAAGTTTGGCGTCACCCCGGCCCACTACATAACGTTGTCGCCCCGGCGAGTCAGTTTTCGGTGTTGCGAAAAATAGTTCGGTTCGAAATGGGTTTGGCATGAAACTACACACCCGATCTGAGCCTAAAAATAAGGCTTCGTGCCACCCCGGGGCCTAGTCGCTTCGGATGGGTGCGAGCTCGTACAGGGTTTCGAAATCGGGGCGCCCGAGGAGCGCGCAGCGCCCAGGCGCCTCGATTTCGAAAGAGTGGAGCGGCAGCCCATCCGAAGCGACGGCCCACCTTGCCTGACAATGTTTTTTTTTCCCTTGAAAAGGCAATTCTCCACCATTCCGTTTCTTTCCGATGTACAGTTGGCGTATTTTGGTGTACTACGTACTACTTCAGGGGCTAAATGGACGGTTTGTAAGCTAGATATCTCGCGACAGAGATTTTTCCCAAAAGTTTTTTCAACTGATCTAAAATCAGCTCGACCTGCTGAGCGTTTTGACATATAAAAATCGAAAATCCGTTTAGTGACCATATACGACACTCGCCAACTTTGAAGTGTTATAACTCGCTCCAGAAGTGTTTCCCAATAGTTTTTTCAACTGATCCTGAACCAGCTCGAACTGCTGAGCATTTTGGTATATAAAAATCCAAAATCCGTTTAGTGACCATATAACGCAATTTTCCCCCGAAATCTGTATTAAGCTTCTGCTGTACAGCTATGAAATTTTCTGAAAATTTCGCAGTTCATTTTTCTTATGCCATAAAATGTTTCATCAAATTTTGAAAATCAAAAAAATTGTTGCGTCGTTAATCTCTCGACGGCCTTATATCCATCACCTCCTCATTTTTTTGTCAAACATTGTGTTTTATCTGTTTATAAAACACTGCATACACGCGCAGGCAGGTACTATCGGCGGCGGGTGGTGGTCAGCACTTTTTTGCATATATCGCAAACACTTATCTAAAAACTATATAAATAAGTCCTATAAAAAAACGTAGAAGCTATTATAGTATATTTAGAAGCATTAACTAATATTATAAGGCATTTATTGGCTAGCATTCCTTAATAAATTACGACACAGCCGTAAGTGCCTGCCTGTGCGCGTGGTATGCCGTTTATCAAAAGGTCAATTTCTGATCCGATTTTGTATTGTTTTTCGAAAAATAATGTGTTGGACTCAATAAATACTATAAAATGCTTTGAAAAGGTTTAATTTTATTGAATAAACAGGCGATTATAAACTTTATAAAGTCATTTATAAGCCTTATAAAATCAAAAATACACGTATCACGGGGGTTGATTCATCAAAACAATCGCTTTAAGAGAAGTAGGGGGTAATTATTTCGCAAATTTCGAGTTTCACAAGGATTTAAAAAAAATATATTTTCAAGACCTGAGAAAATTAGAAAAACTTCTTAAAAACAGGATTAAGCAGCCTTAAAATGATTTAAAAAGCACAGTATAAATCAACAAAATCCTGGGTATTGAATTGGTGAAGAAAAGGCACTTTTTGTACATATTGACGAGGGGGAACGTCGAGTTCAGACATTTGAAGCGTGGTTCGGGTCGGGGATTTCTGCAAAAATGAAGGGTTTTTAATTACAGCAATTTTCGATTCGATATTAAAATAAAATAAAATGAAATGATATTAAATTGATAATGGAACATTTTATTTCGATCAATCAAAATTTGGTATTTGAAAATTAGTAAAACAATTGAAGAATTTAATCCTTTGAAAGATTGTGCAAAATTAAGATGCCGAAGCCTGAGTCGAAGCCTAACCTAAGCTAAGCCTAAGCCGAAGCCTAATCCTGGGCCTAAGCTAAGTCTAAGCCTAGTCCTAAGCCTCAGCTGAGCCCAAGGTAAGCCTAAGCCAATCTAAGCTTGAGCCGAAGACGAAGCTAAGTTCAGCCTAAGCCTAAGCTTAACCTTAGCTTAAGCCTAATAAACCAAAGCCCAATTACAAGCTTAAGCCAAGCCGAAGCCAAGCCTAAACCGAGCTTAAGCCTAATAAAGAAAATCTATCACCTTTTATCATTCGTGAGCGCTTCAGGTCGAGCCGGACGAAGTAGAACTGAAATCGGAGAATTCCACGTGCTCAAGGTTTTGTAAAACATTTTTAACTATTTTTCACTGAACAATGTAAAATTTATTCAGTTCAATTCATTTAATAAAATTCAATGTATTCAATAAATGGCTACGAGTTGCAAAAGTTACTTACCAAAACTCCAACCAGACAAAGCACTAATAGGCAAGTTATCGTGTAGATGACGATCAGCCATGCCGTCCACATCGCCATTTTTGCGGCTGAAAAAACGTTTTTGAAGAGAGCGAGAGAGGCAGAGAGAGACAGAGAGAGAGAGCGCGAGAGAGAGCGAGAGCTAGAGAGATAAAGAAAAAGTGAGGGAGAGTGGGAGAGAGTACGAGAGGGCGTGAGAGAGAGAGAGAGAGAGAGAGAGAGAGAGAGAGAGAGAGAGAGAGAGAGAGAGAGTAAGGGGGAGCGAGAGCGCGCGAGATGTGACGTTGCGTTGTCATAAATTACCATATGAACATTATTTAGATAAAAAGGATAAATCAATAGAATATATTGATATATTAAAGTGGAATTAAATTATGTTTTAAAGTTTCTAAATCCGATAAAGTTCCACGAAATGAGCGCGTGTCTTGTGTTTGAGAATTGTGCTGGCCGGGAGGTTGTCTGCCATCTGAGGGTGGTGTTGGCTGGGATTGTTTGTTCGTTGCCAAAGTGTGCCGACACGCCCGGGCGAGAGAGTGGAGAGAGAGAGAGGGAGAGAGAGAGAGAGCGAAAGAGAGAACCCCTGAAAACTAAAGAAACCAAGACAAAAGGACCCGGGCCACCCGGCTGGCCGGTTGCCAGACCGAAAATCGAGATTCTGAAGCTGGCTCCAGAATTTAGATTTTCAATATTCTATTAATGCACCATTTAATAGTTTTTTTATCTACTTCTAAGCCTATAGTTTTAACGTCGGAAAAACCGTCTAAACAACCACCCAAATCCAACTAAAAATCTGCCGAATTTCCGATGAGGATCGGGATTGAAATTCGAGCAGGCTGAAATCGGAGAAAGGCGGGATTTTTTGGCTTGCTTAAATTAGTAATAAACTGGAAATTTGTTTAAACCAGGTTTTGAAAAAATATGTGGGCTTCACAAGGAATCGCAATCCAATATTTTTTGGCAAAAAATAAAAGTTTCAAAAACCTTTAAAGAGCCGGGCGAAACCTTTAAAGTAATGGATGCGACTGCGCCAACTAAATACAGGGTGTCCAAAAAAATTGTTCCGGACTTTGGGCTCGAATAACTTTTGATAGAAGAATATTTCACCATGCGTTACCATGTCAGAATGCTTAAAAGTGTCTGGAACTCCGATTTAGATCAACTTGATTTTTTCGATTTTTGAGTACACAACTGTACTATTGACGCTGGTTACGACCGAAAATTGTGCGTTCTTGAACGGGTGGTGGGAAAATTCTGGTTTTTGGCCTAATAATAGCTGATATTTGTAGAAAGGTAATCCTCAATTCGTAGAATTTTTGAAGCTCTAGTTATTTTTTTACAAGCAAAACAAATTTCACTATTTTGCAGCTTTTTGCCTTCTAATTCGCAACTCGCTTCAGATTCGCTGCCCATGGCTGATCTTTGCAAATGGTGTCTACATATGATAATCCTTAGCCCAACACCAAATTTTACCTGATTCTATGGTATTTTAATATTGCTTGCTAAAACGTGCCCCAGAGGGATACTGTAGTTTTTTGTTTTTCGCGTTTTTCTTTTTATCGTAAGCTGCGATTTCGCCTAAAATTTTATCATTGGTAAACACCAATAAGGGTCACCTATTGGCCAAATATCGCGAAGTTCTAGCCACACACCTTCCCAAAATACGCAAAAAACTTATTTTTGCATTTAGCCACGGAAATGTCGAAATATTTTGATGTATGGGACCAAAAACTACTATTATTTGTTTTCCCGAAAGATCGAAACGTTTTTATGGTGAAAAGAACGAGAAAACGGCGATTTTCTGTTTTCTACCGTAACCCGCCTGGAGCGCGTTTTAGCATACCAAGACAAAATGCCATAAAATGCAGATTTTTCTATTCTAGAATGTTCCCTGAGTAATTATAAGGAAGCAGGCGAAAAATTACTTACTTTCTGTGGTAAATAACAAAGTTAAAAGGGAAAGAGGAAAACCATCCTCGGGGCCCCATTTTGGAACTGAGGTCCGGGGTCGAATATCGAATTTTTGAAAATGAAAAAATCACCGGAGTTTCGTGGATACAATTAAAGCACGCATCAAACTGTGTATGAGAGCAGAATTCTGGAATGCTCTGGCTGAAGTTAATGGTTAATTTTGATTTAAAACCCGAAATTAACGTTTTTGAAAATCCGACTTTGGGGTGCTCTTCTAAATTCGTATGCCATGAAAAGTTGTGTATTTGCATGCGTTCTAGTTGACTATCCAAGCTTGGTCTATGCCAGAAAACTCGGGGCTACTACAGCTTCGAGAATTTTTTTAGGTTGCCTCGAATTCGGGTATATTTGGGCTCTTCATGAATTTCTTTTAAAAGATCGGAGGGCCCAATAAATTTGTAAATATAATTCTAGAACGCGCCTATCAAGTAGTATTAAATAAAAATATGACAATAATTTTAGCCGCGCAATTGAATTTTATGTATAGACGGGCGCGAAGGTCTGCGAAATAGCACGAACCAACCGTTTTGGAGGGGCTAAAAGGCAACCTTCCAAAGGGGTACGGCAGCTAGAAATTGTGTACATGATAGATGGACCCCAGTCCTACACAACGAAGCAAAGAAAACATCTATATTCTATCTCCAATTTTAGAAATATTTTTCCAAAGTTCAGTTTCGTGACCTCGAAAGAGTCCATGACCAGGGGGTCGTCGAAAAACTCAAAAATCCGCGGATCTGAAAAAAATTTTTGATATTTTTGTGGGATTGTATCGAGACTATAGACATGCTAAAACAGCTTATTTTGAGGTTTCCACCATAGGTTTTTGTAGTCTTCGAAATTTACGAAATTTCTCCATATTAAATTTGAGTACGCTATAACTTGCCAACCTGACCTTCAAAAATTCCAAAATTTCGGATGTGCGTAGGGGCAGTCCTTAGGTAACTACACTGTAAAAACTGGAAGTGTTCGACCACCAGCAATCCTAAAAAAATGAAACGAAGTTTTGCCGGAACGCACAGTTTTCGGGTGTCATTTGTATTGATACGTCGCCAAAAATCGAAAAAATCAAGTTGATCTAAATCGGAGTTCCAGACACTTTTAAGCATTCTGGCATGGTAACGCATGGTGAAATATTTTTCTATCAAAAGTTATTCGAGCCCAAAGTCCGGAACAATTTTTTTGGACACCCTGTAAAAGAAAAAATAAAAGAAATAAAAATTATAGACGTATAAAATATAGGATTAATGAAGAAACGAATCTGGAATTATATAACTTCTTTATGCTTTTATAGATTTGGCCAATATTTTTATTTCAGTAAAAGTCGAGATACATAAATTACGTGAATAATTTCATTTCTTCTGTGAAATAAAACATATAAAATAACGCGTGAAAACAAATATACATGGTTTTTCAACCTGAAAAAAGAATTCTGTCATATTTTTATGCTCCAGTTTCTCGTAGTATTTTTCGTCGAATTACGCAAAAAAATATTGCTGCATTTTGTGGGTTGTATCAAAATATTTTTGGAATAATTTAGGCATGGTCGACGTCTTTTAATTTTAGATCCAGAATTCGCAAATAGCCGGAGAATGTTGTAGTTCGTCAAAAGATTCTCGGAACACGCCGAGGGGCAAAAAGGAGCCCGCCACACCGAAAATTGGATTAGGAACGCACCCCCCTCGGGTCCCAGTGGCCAAATTCGACTCCTCGTTTTGCTTCTAAAAATGTAAATAAATAAAGACATAATTATAAAACCATTTGAAAACTTAGAAATATACAAAATATAGCTTTTGATAAAAGCGTAGTATTTAAAATTCGTTCTATATTAAAAGGATTGCATTTAAAAATAGTCTAATTGACCTAGGACTCTACTCTCTCTCTTTCTCGCTCTTTCTCTCTCTCTTTCTCTCCCTCTTTCTCTCTCTCTTTCTCTCTTTCACGATCTTTCTCTCTCTCTCTCTCTCTCTCTCTCTCTCTCTCTCCTTTCTCTCTTTCTTTCTCTCTCTCTTTCTCTCTTTCACTCTCTCTCTATCTCTCTCTCTCTCACTTTCTCGGTCTCTCCATCTCTATATCTCTCTCTCCCGCTCCTTCCTAAAAAAAAATACAATTTAGCACCACAAAAAAAAGAAATACGTCGGGGCAGTTGGGCGGGGGGGAGGAAGGCTCAGGAGAATCGTACAGCCGTAAAAACAGGGCTGCAGCTTCTACCTTTCCCGTCACCGGCTAAGCACGAAAACGCTGATAAGGCAGGCAATCAAAAGATACTTTACCCCTTTAATAAAGGTTTAAGCCTTTATATACTATCGCTAACAAAAAATAATAAAAAAATCTGTGCGATTTTTAAATAAAATCACTTAAAAAAATCAGCCAGGAAATTTTTGAAAGACAGGTGTTTCATGCTTTTTGGACTTTGAATTTGGAAAATCTGGATTAATCACGAGGTGATATGGTATTTCTGATTCAGATCTTCTGTAATGAGCCCATAGGCGATTGGTTAGGCTCTAGCCTCTCAGGCACATAGCCCGGGTTCGACCCCCTGGCGAGGCATAATTTTTTGCTCATTGGTCAGGGGCAAGGAATTTGATGGCGTAATCGAATCCCGGCCAGGAAATCACAGTTCTAGGCGAAAAATGCGTAAAAATCGGCTCTAAACATAATTTTTGCGACTCCAGGGGCATGGCTCATTGGTTAAGCGCCAGCCTCCCAGGCACAAGGCCCTGGTTCGATCCCTGGCGAGGAGCAACTTTTTGTTTTTTGGTCAGGGGCAAGGAATTTGATGGAGTAATCGAATGCCGGCCAGGAAGGAACAGTCCTAGGCGAAAAATGCGTAAAAATCTGATCGAGAAATGATTTTGCGACTCCAAGGGCATCCCCATTGGTTAAGCGCCAGCCTCCCAGGCGCATGACCCGGGTTCGACCCCCGGGCGAGGCGTAACTTTTTGCTTTTTGGTCTGGGGATTTGATGGCGTATTCGAATGCCGGCCAGGAAATCACAGTTCTGGGCGAAAAATACGTAAAAATCTTATCCAAAAAATTATTTCTGCGATCCGGTGGCATGGCCCATTGGTTAAGCGCCAGCCTCCCAGGCACATAGCCCGGGTTCGACCCCCGGGCGAGGCGTAACTTTTTGCCTTTTGACTACAACCTGAGTAATGAATGGTTCTTGCTCGGAAAAGCTTAGAGAGCCCGAAAGAAATTGGGGGAACTAGTGGGCGTGGCTTAGCGAATCTGAAATCGCGGCGCTGTGGGGGAGTGTGTGTATCTGATTCACTTTGTTTACATTTTGCATGTGCACGCGGTGGGGGGTTCTAGGGACTAGCGAGGGGGGGGGCATTTCCTGAGAGCCGGCCAAGATTCCCGGCCGGAACGGGGCACAAAACCCTGGAAATGATGGTTTTAAGGGGCCGGGAATTGAAAAAGACAATGTCGACAGCTAAAATACCGACAGGTTAAATCCCGAGCCGGTAAAATGCCGACAGCCAGAGTGTCAACATCCAGAATGCCGACAGCAAAAACTGGACAAGCAAAAATCCCGAAAGCCGAAATCCTGACAGGCAAAATTCGGACAACGAAAATGCCGACAGCGAGAATTCCGACCGCAGGCCAAAATACCAATATCCAAAATCCGGACAGCCAAAATCCCGAGAAGTTAAAATATCGAAATTCATAATGCGGACAGTCAGAATCCCGACGAGCAAAACCCCGGAAGCAAAATGCGGGCAGCCAAAATGCCGACCGAGGGCCAAAATACCGACATCCAAAATCCGGAGACGTCAAAATACCGACAAGCAGATTGCCTACACCAAAATGCCCACGGTATTTTGGTGACTTATTATTTTTTATTATTATTCGGTATTTTCGTTGTCGGTATTTTGAAGGGACCTGAAGGTGGTCTTATGGGACTAGGAAGTCGTGGAATCCCAAAAGACATCCCAAAAATGGAGCGTTCTCTAAAAATCGATAGTTCTTCGATGTGAAGCGGGATCCGCTGATCGCACAGCTGCACCCCCCCGTTTTTCCGGGCCTTTTCCGATATTTTGACGTGTTGGCGAGCCATTTTCGGATTGCGGCGCGGTTCAATGGGCCAGAAATGGAAAAAAAAAACAGAGAAACAAGGCCCATCACAAAAAGACAAGAGAGAGAGAGAGAGAGAGAGAGAGAGAGCGATTTTTATTATTCGTGGATAACCCGTTTGAATTCTTCGGAACGTTTTTGCGAATTTTGAAAACAAGAAAATGTTCAAACTTTGAAAACAGTGAATCGCAATAGATTTTAGTGTTTTTAAAGTTAAAAAATCAGGATGACAGAGAGATTAAAAAGATAAGTGATACAATCCTATTTTCAAGGATAAAAATAGGGTTGCAAAAGTAAGCTCAAAATAAGTTGAGATCTGCTAGCAGGGCCCAAAGATTTTTTGAAACATTCCGGTTTTCAAGGGTAATCCGCCGAGAATATGCCTGGATAAGGGCTGCCGCTTTTTCGGGAGCCCCAGCCCATAACTCACTTTCTGCCGAAACGGGGCCCAACCAAACGTGTGAATCTGCGAGAAAGGGGCATAGAAGGCCTGGCGGTTCCCCTTTAAAATCAATGTTTCATCTTTAAAAATCCTGCAAACCAGAGAACATTTAGGAATAGAGATTCTTCAGAAGAATGTTTTAATTTTTGCTATAAAAGCTCTATAAAATTAATTTTTTTGTAAATCGATGCCATGACGAGGCGGCAAAACGAGAACCATATTGCCAAAAAAATGTGTATACATGTCGGCGGCGGCGCGCCGACAAAAGTTTTCGATTTTTTCGCCGCTTCTCTAGCCCAGCATCCACAATGCCAATGCAAATAGAGCCCGGCGGCCACCCTCAAAAGCGACTCCGCCCCTTTTTAGATTGGAATGCAGCCCGAGGCCGAAATTTACATTCCAATCTCCTCAACAATCTCTGCTAGCCTGCCCTCTCCTCTTCCTCAACAATCTCTGCTAGCCTGCCCTCTCCTCTTCCTCAACAATCTCTGCTAGCCTGCCCTCTCCTCTTCCTCAACAATCTCTGCTAGCCTGCCCTCTCCTCTTCCTCAACAATCTCTGCTAGCCTGCCCTCTCCTCTTCCTCAACAATCTCTGCTAGCCTGACCCTCTCCTCTTCCTCAACAATCTCTGCTAGCCTGCCCTCTCCTCTTCCTCAACAATCTCTGCTAGCCTGACCCTCTCCTCTTCCTCAACAATCTCTGCTAGCCTGCCCTCTCCTCTTCCTCAACAATCTCTGCTAGCCTGCCCTCTCCTCTTCCTCAACAATCTCTGCTAGCCTGCCCTCTCCTCTTCCTCAACAATCTCTGCTAGCCTGCCCTCTCCTCTTCCTCAACAATCTCTGCTAGCCTGCCCTCTCCTCTTCCTCAACAATCTCTGCTAGCCTGCCCTCTCCTCTTCCTCAACAATCTCTGCTAGCCTGCCCTCTCCTCTTCCTCAACAATCTCTGCTAGCCTGCCCCTCTCCTCTTCCTCAACAATCTCTGCTAGCCTGCCCTCTCCTCTTCCTCAACAATCTCTGCTAGCCTGCCCTCTCCTCTTCCTCAACAATCTCTGCTAGCCTGCCCTCTCCTCTTCCTCAACAATCTCTGCTAGCCTGCCCTCTCCTCTTCCTCAACAATCTCTGCTAGCCTGCCCTCTCCTCTTCCTCAACAATCTCTGCTAGCCTGCCCTCTCCTCTTCCTCAACAATCTCTGCTAGCCTGCCCTCTCCTCTTCCTCAACAATCTCTGCTAGCCTGCCCTCTCCTCTTCCTCAACAATCTCTGCTAGCCTGCCCCTCTCCTCTTCCTCAACAATCTCTGCTAGCCTGCCCTCTCCTCTTCCTCAACAATCTCTGCTAGCCTGCCCTCTCCTCTTCCTCAACAATCTCTGCTAGCTAGCCCTCTCCTTTTTCCAAGCTTCTGTTCATTCTTCCTTTCATTCTCGACCTATACCCATACCCAGTATTCTGCAAGAAGTGGCTAAGTAGGCTGCGTGCTTACAAATGTGTATACATGTCGGCGGCGGCGCGCCGACAAAAGTTTTCGATTTTTTCGCCACTTCGCTAGCCCAGCATCCACAATAAAAAAACACAATTGCATAATTTTTGACCCTTGTGAAAGGATTTGGAATGTGTTTTTACCCCGAAAAAAGTGATTTGCATCTTTTTTGCAGCTGAAAAACCTGTTTTTCAGAGGTTTTTCAAGGGGAGGTTTTCAAGCGGAGATTTTCAAGGGGAGATTTTCAGGCGGAGATTTTCAGGCGGAGGTTTTCAGGCGGAGGTTTTAAGGCGGAGGTTTTCAAGCGGAGATTTTCAGGCGGAGGTTTTCAGGCGGAGATTTTCAGGCGGAGGTTTTCAGGCGGAGATTTTCAGGCGGAGGTTTTCAGGCGGAGGTTTTCAGGCGGAGGTTTTCAGGCGGAGATTTTCAGGCGGAGGTTTTCAGGCGGAGATTTTCAGGCGGAGATTTTCAGGCGGAGGTTTTCAGGCGGAGGTTTTCAGGTGGAGATTTTCAGGCGGAGGTTTTCAGGCGGAGGTTTGAGGCGGAGGTTTTCAGGCGGAGATTTTCAGGCGGAGATTGTCAGGCGGAGATTTTCAGGCGGAGATTTTCAGGCGGAGGTTTTAGTGGCAAAAAACACAATTGCCAATTTTTGACCCTTGTGAAAGGATTTGGAATGTGTTTTTACCTCGAAAAAAGTGATTTGCATCTTTTTTGCAGCTGAAACACCTGTTTTTCAGAGGTTTTTCAAGGGGAGGTTTTCAAGCGGAGATTTTCAGGCGGAGGTTTTCAGGCGGAGATTTTCAGGCGGAGGTTTTCAGGCGGAGGTTTTCAGGCGGAGGTTTTCAGGCGGAGGTTTTCAGGCGGAGGTTTTCAAGCGGAGGTTTTCAGGCGGAGGTTTTCAAGCGGAGATTTTCAGGCGGAGGTTTTCAGGCGGAGGTTTTCAGGCGGAGGTTTTCAGGCGGAGGTTTTCAGGTGGAGATTTTCAGGCGGAGGTTTTCAGGCGGAGATTTTCAGGCGGAGATTTTCAGGCGGAGATTTTCAAGCGGAGGTTTTCAGGCGGAGGTTTTCAGGCGGAGGTTTTCAGGCGGAGGTTTTCAGGCGGAGGTTTTCAGGCGGAGGTTTTCAAGCGGAGGTTTTCAGGCGGAGGTTTTCAAGCGGAGGTTTTCAGGCGGAGATTTTCAGGCGGAGGTTTTCAGGCGGAGGTTTTCAGGCGGAGGTTTTCAGGCGGAGGTTTTCAGGTGGAGATTTTCAGGCGGAGGTTTTCAGGCGGAGATTTTCAGGCGGAGGTTTTCAGGCGGAGATTTTCAGGCGGAGATTTTCAGGCGGAGGTTTTCAGGTGGAGATTTTCAGGCGGAGGTTTTCAGGCGGAGATTTTCAGGCGGAGATTTTCAGGCGGAGGTTTTCAGGCGGAGATTTTCAGGCGGAGGTTTTCAGGCGGAGATTTTCAGGCGGAGATTTTCAGGCGGAGATTTTCAGGCGGAGGTTTTAGTGGCAAAAAACACAATTGCATAATTTTTGACCCTTGTGAAAGGATTTGGAATGTGTTTTTACCTCGAAAAAAGTGATTTGCATCTTTTTTGCAGCTGAAACACCTGTTTTTCAGAGGTTTTTCAAGGGGAGGTTTTCAAGCGGAGATTTTCAGGCGGAGGTTTTCAGGCGGAGATTTTCAGGCGGAGATTTTCAGGCGGAGATTTTCAGGCGGAGGTTTTCAGGCGGAGATTTTCAGGCGGAGGTTTTCAGGCGGAGGTTTTCAGGCGGAGGTTTTCAGGCGGAGGTTTTCAGGCGGAGGTTTTCAAGCGGAGGTTTTCAGGCGGAGGTTTTCAAGCGGAGATTTTCAGGCGGAGGTTTTCAGGCGGAGGTTTTCAGGCGGAGGTTTTCAGGTGGAGATTTTCAGGCGGAGGTTTTCAGGCGGAGATTTTCAGGCGGAGATTTTCAGGCGGAGGTTTTCAGGCGGAGATTTTCAGGCGGAGGTTTTCAGGCGGAGGTTTTCAGGCGGAGATTTTCAGGCGGAGGTTTTCAGGTGGAGATTTTCAGGCGGAGGTTTTCAGGCGGAGATTTTCAGGCGGAGATTTTCAGGCGGAGGTTTTCAGGCGGAGATTTTCAGGCGGAGGTTTTCAGGCGGAGATTTTCAGGCGGAGATTTTCAGGCGGAGATTTTCAGGCGGAGGTTTTAGTGGCAAAAAACACAATTGCATAATTTTTGACCCTTGTGAAAGGATTTGGAATGTGTTTTTACCTCGAAAAAAGTGATTTGCATCTTTTTTGCAGCTGAAACACCTGTTTTTCAGAGGTTTTTCAAGGGGAGGTTTTCAAGCGGAGATTTTCAGGCGGAGGTTTTCAGGCGGAGATTTTCAGGCGGAGATTTTCAGGCGGAGGTTTTAGTGGCAAAAAACACAATTGCATAATTTTTGACCCTTGTGAAAGGATTTGGAATGTGTTTTTACCTCGAAAAAAGTGATTTGCATCTTTTTTGCAGCTGAAACACCTGTTTTTCAGAGGTTTTTCAAGGGGAGGTTTTCAAGCGGAGATTTTCAAGGGGAGATTTTCAGGCGGAGGTTTTCAGGCGGAGATTTTCAGGCGGAGATTTTCAGGCGGAGGTTTTCAGGCGGAGATTTTCAGGCGGAGGTTTTCAGGCGGAGATTTTCAGGCGGAGATTTTCAGGCGGAGATTTTCAGGCGGAGGTTTTCATGGCAAAAAACACAATTGCATAATTTTTTGACCCTTGTGAAAGGATTTGGAATGTGTTTTTTACCTCGAAAAAGTGATTTGCATCTTTTTTGCAGCTGAAACACCTGTTTTTCAGAGGTTTTTCAAGGGGAGGTTTTCAGGCGGAGGTTTTCAGGAGGAGATTTTCAGGCGGAGGTTTTCAGGCGGAGGTTTTCAAGCGGAGATTTTCAGGGGGAGGTTTTAGTGGCAAAAAACACATTTGCATAATTTTTGACCCTTGTTAAAGGATTTGGAATGTGTTTTTGCCTCGAAAAAAAGTTTTCGGCATCTTTTTTGGACCTGAAACACCCGCTTCTGGGGGGTTTTCAGGGGAAGATTTTAGTGGCAAAAAATACATTTGCATTTTTTTTGCCACATGTCCCTTGAAAGATGCGCAAAAAACTGTGTCAAAAACCTGGAAAAAAGAAGAGTTTGAAATCGGAAGCAGAAAATTTTATTTAGAGAACGATCAGAATTGATTGCCGACAAGCCTGCTGCGTTGCGCGTGATGTTGCATGGTTTTATTCTCGCTCAAAGCCCGGCCTGAATAAGCGAATAGCGGGACGGGGAGTCGGAATGAAAATGGTATAAATAGCATGAATAACCGGGAAACGGAAGTGGAAAACTTAGGTAATGCGAGTGAATTAATTCTAGGGAAAGAGAAGAGTTGTCGTGATACATCAGAGATGGGCTGGACACACGAGCGAAAGGGACGGATCGAGAGTAAAAAAGCTAACTGGGCAGGTTATTCGACAAAAATCAATTGGACTTTCGGTGTTGTGGTGAGAAGGCGTAATCAGCTAGTAATCGGTGTAGATGAGACCCTTCTCGACGAGGGCATCGCGCTTGCAGTGCTGGCATTGACCTGTAAACGATGGATTTATGGGGCGCCGATATCTCTCTAACTACTCTCTCTCTTTCTCTTGCCCTCTCCGCCTCTCTATCTATCGCGCTCCCTCTCTCTCTCTACTCGCTCTCTACTCTCTCTCACTGCTCTCTCTCGCTCCCTCTTTCTCTCTCTCCTCTCTCATGCAGAGAAATGCCTTACGGTTCGGCCCGGCGTGTCCAGGGCAACGTGCGGGACCGTACAGCTTGCACATCTTCCTGGAAAGGCTTTAAGCTGAAGTTTATGCTCAATTAAATTAATTAAATTAAATTAATTAACAAATTAATGAAATCAACCAAGTAAATTAATAAACGCGATTTAAAAGCATTTCTTCCATTTATCCTGGTAAAGCAGCGCTCCCCCCCTATAAATCGAAAGAATAAGAAAATTATTCACCTGAACCAAGTGCCACAATCACGGCACGTCGGCGCAGAATATCGCGTGGTCGTGTCCTTCATTTTCTTGCACCGAATGCAGGTGGCAAGCTAAAAAAGCGGCGGGCTAAATTGCAATTTAGCCCCCCCCCCCCGACCCTGCCGACCCCCACCTACGGTATCTCGGCTCCGCATTATCCTACAGGTGTGTAAAGTATGCCAAATACTCGCCAGAGCCAGGCGAACATTTTGGTATACTTTACACGCCTGTAGATGAACAGGGAGCCGAGATACAAAAGTTGGGTGCCGGCTGGGGGGAGGGGGGGGGGCGGGGTGCCTGTCCAAGAAATGCGGTATTTTTAAACCGTTTCGCCTACAGTTTTGACCCGGCGCTTGCTGGGTGTTTGGAGGATGTGATTCGGGTCATCTTCAGATTCGGAAGCGTCGGAGGCGTCCGTGTCCCGCCAATTTTCAGACCCGTCCGATTCATCCGACGCGTCAGAGCCGATACTTTCCTGAAATCGAATTAGTTGGTGAGCTTACCCTGCACTCTCCTCCTCCTCAACAATCTCTGCTAGCCTGCCCTCTCCTCTTCCTAAACAATATCTGCTAGCCTGCCCTCTCCTCTTCCTTAACAATATCTGCTAGCCTGCCCTCTCCTCTTCCTCAACAATCACTGCTAGCCTGCTCTCTCCCCTTCCTCTTCCTCTTCTCCTGCCTGATAAGCGTGTCTTTTCGGAGCCATTATGCACCTAATGACGTATCAAATAACCCTTTAAGTTCTTCGCATATTGAGTTACGATTTGAACAAGCTGACAAAAGTTGCATGTAATATCATAGGCTCAGACGGGGCCAGGGTTGAAAAGTCGCGAAGCGGCTTTACAACCCTGGTGTATACTATTTTTTTTTGTACATGGTAGGAAAGTGGGAGGCACTCGGAGAAATCCTTTATCGGGGGGCGCATTAAATAAATAGATGGATTCACAACGGAAAGCTGGGCTGGTATTTCTGGTGCTTAATTTCAATAGCAACGTTTATTCATCTTTTGGCGGTGGCGGCCAGCATGGCGACGTGGATGGCGGCGGCCCGGTCGGCGGCGCGCGGCCCGTCCTTAAAGGTACAGTGCGCCCTCGTTTGAATAGCCGAAGATTTTAGATAAATTGCGTTTTAGAATGCCAAGTTACGGTAGGTGCTCAAAGTGGGGCAAAACCGAGCCCGGCATCGCTATCGGGCAAGCGCCTTGGACCACTAGGCCATGGGGAAAGACGGGATAGGGGAAGGGATAGAGAGGCTATAAAGGACGCGCGCGGCCGCCGGATGATTTTCGGATGCAAGAGCAGCAGCAGGATTTCCGGACGAGAATGGAGTGCGCCTTCAAAGGGGTCGTTCAGGCAATAAAATTCCGCGGCCACGAGTCGGACACCCTAACTCATTTGGTCGCAATTTGATGGCTGCCGTAATCCATGACTGTTCAAGCGCGCTATCCTTACGTCCTGGGTACGAGAAGCCCAAGCTCCAAAAACTGAACTAGCCCTTTAAAAGAAAATTTCAGCATCGTCGAGAAATTCTGGCGCAGAAAGACTAAAAAGGGCGAGAGAGAGAGAGAGAGAGCGCGAGAGAGTAAGAGAGAGAGGCAGAGAGAGAGAGAGAGAGAGGGAGAGAGAGAAAGAGGTAGGGGGGGGGGGGGGGGGGGGGGGGGGGGGGGGGGGGGGGGGGGGGGGGGGGGGGGGAGAGAGAGAGAGAGAGAGAGAGAGAGAGAGAGAGAGAGAGAGAGAGAGAGAAATATTCCTGTTTGAGGTAACGACGACTCGTCGAGAGACCGTGCGTAAATTCGAATGCTTTATTGAGAGAAATGGGCGAGAATCGGGGCCAATATTCAGGAGAAGGCCAAACATTCAAGACGGAACAAATGCGATTAAAATATGGCAGGCGATCAATGGCTGGATATATTAATGATTGGACGGGCTGGTGAAGGGGCTTCTCATCTTAGGTCCCGTCCTGCAAATGAGGGTAAAAGTTTAATTTACTCCGCCCAGCGGCAAGGGCCCAAATTTTTAAGACCACTAATCGGTAGTCCGGCTAAGTGATGGCGGATATGTTTGATCCGTCATGTTTAGAGGGGCCAAGAAGTCAAGTATCGTAGTAGTCCCGGTGCTTGGTCATACCTGCTTGTCCAAGTCGTTGCTCTTGTCGTTGGCCTTGTCCTTGCGCACCTCCTCGTTACCCTGCTTGGCGTTGAACTGCTCATTCTCATCGGCCTGTAAAAGATTCGCTAATTTATGAAACCAATCAAATCCATTTTTGAGCATCTTAAACGGTTCCTGATAAAAAAACGCTCGCCAAAAATTATCGAATTTGACTTTTTGATCAAAAAATGTTGAATAATGACAAAAATAAGGTTTTATATAGCGATAAAATATTTCTTATCTTTCCAGCCATCAAAAACTACCAATATCTCCATGAAACACGCTATTATTGGCGGAAAACTAAAAGGTAGCTACCCCCCCCCGTTAAGCGGAAAGGACCGCTGATGGCCCGCTTCGAGCCGGCTGATTTTTTGACAGTACCTGAAGAGAGTTGAGCTTGGGGTGGATGAGGGTCACTGGGATCTCGAGCGGGATGACGTCGATGTTCTGCATGTTGGAGCGCTTGCTCTCGCCCGGGCCCTGCGTGGCCAGCTCAGCCGACGAAGCCACGTCGTGAAGAGACGTGTCGCCAATGTTGTCGGTGGGCTCCTGTAAATCGTTGCCAGTTACGCGTATTTTATCATTTTAATGGAATGGGCAATAGATTTCGTCGGACGGTTGTAGATGTCCAAAACGGGGTACTGGGTTGTTACGGGGGGGCTCTGCTGGTTGCTGACGGTACCTGCAGGAGAAACAGGTACTCGCTGGCAACAGCGACCGCCGGCGGCTGTGGGCTGTTCGGTGGAGGGGTGGGCAGCGCCGGGTTTGGGTCGACATTCTCATCCACCTGTAAAAGATTCGTTAATTTGTGAAACCAATCGAAACCATTTGAGCATCTTAAACGGTTCCGGATAAAAAAGCTCACCCAAAAAAAGTTGTATATAGCTATAAAAATATTTTTAATCGTTCTAGCAACCAAATACTACCAATATCTCCATAAAACACACTATTAATTGGCGGAAAAATAAAAGTTCGTTAAGCGCAAGGGCCGCTGATGGCCCGCGGCGAGCCGGCTGATTTTTTTGACGGTACCTGGATGAAGTCGAGCGTCTCCGGACGGGGGCGTCCGGTCTTTTGGGGCTTCTGCGGCGTCTCGTCGGACGTCTCGCCCTTCACCGGCTTCTTCACCTCCTTGTTCGGCGTCTGCTGGCTGTTGTCCTCGCCCTCACCCAGCGTGTCCAAATCGGTCGACGAAGCCACGGCGCGAAGAGGCTTGTCGCCAGTGTCGTCGGTGGAGTCCTGCAAATCGTTGCTAGTTACGGGTATTTCTCATTTTAAAGGAATGGGCAATAGATTTGGTCTGTAACAATGTAAATCTCCGAAATGCTCAAAGAGTTTTCAACTGCACTCACCGGCGTATTCTGTTCGCCGCCATGCGGCTCGTCCACACGAACTCCGAGCAGCAACTGGAATATTGCTGCAAATCACCAGCGAAACTTTTTGGAACCCCCTCCACAGTCCAGGTGTTCGTTAGTGGGACCGAATTGGCAACGATGAGTGGGCCAGGTATGCGTCTTTTGCTGAAAGGTGAAAGACGCGGACCTGGCCCACTGACCGGAAATAACAGTTCGGCCGATCGAACATACGGAATTTTCGGGAACCTCGATTTTGGTTCAATTTCCCAAGTTTGCGGCGGGGGGTTTCGGGGGGTTTCGGGGGTTTCCAGGTACCCACATGGTGCGGAAGCGGAAGGGCCTCGGGGAATGGGTGGGCTTCGAGGAAATGGATGTGACTTGGCCTCTTCTTCTCCACGTACTTCACGCAGTCCTGGATCTGGAACATTGTTTTTTTTGCCGTTGGTAAGGTTCGTGCTGGACTGTTCGCAGGGGGAAACTGATCTTCGTTTTTCCACCAGTGAATAACAAAAAGTTTAGTTTTATGTTTAGAAGTTTTTCAATGCTAAACGGTTACAAAATATCTTTTCACCATTTTTGAAAATTCTAAAATTTTTGACCTTTTCCAGTAATTTTTCCTGCATTTTTATCAAAACGTCAAAAATTATCGAAAAATTTTATGTTTTTTAGAAACTTTTTTATATCTAAAAGCTATGAAAAGGCTATAAGATCCGGCCCTCCCCCTTGTTAACAGTCCAGTACAGAAAGGATGAGTCGAAGAAGCTACACCCACCACACCCTCATATTTCTTGATCAGCACTTCATATTCGTTGATCTGCTTCCTGGTCTCTTTGAGCTATAAAATAACGGGTTCTTTCGCATTATCGGGGCGGGGGGGGTATTAGGTATTATTTATTTATTCAGCTATTTGGTATCAAATTTTGAAATTCGAAAATTTGGAAAATTGAAGATTGTTAAACATATTTTTTTAACTTTCTAGCAATCAAAAACTACTAAAAACGCTATAAAAATTCATTTTATATCATCAACAGGCTAGGTGGTAAAACAGAAAGTGATTCCCCCTGCTAAAAATTCCACACCCCCCCCCCCCGATAATGCAAAAGAACCAAAGAACGGGAAGTGACTAGGAGGGTAACCCACAGAAGAGAGAATGGCCAGCACCGAGTTCTTCCAGGCGTCCAAGTTGAGCACCAAACGATCAATGACGGCCTCGACCTCGAGTTGATCGTCGAGGGTCGGCTGAAAAATGATCGTGTCTGCGGTTCGGCCAAGTCCGTATCGTTATCTTGGGAAAGGTTTTCCAGATTTTAATGGCCATAATTTTTCGAGTTTTTGACGGTGCTGTACTGTTAGGAGGGGGGGGGGGGTCAGCTGATTTTTGCGTTTTTTCGCCCCTACCCGCCTGTTAATTATACACTGTGTGGTGCTTTAAGATGCCATTCGTGGTTTTTGTTTCCCAAAAAGTTACAAAGACTATTTCAGGCTATTGATAAAAATCGAAAATACAAGGTATATTTTAAGCTCTTAATAAATTATTATTTAATTAATTAATTAAAATCATAATAAAAAACATTTTGTGAGGGAAAACTATATGTTAGCCAGAACAACTATCTGACGTAAATAATGATACCTGAGACCCCCCGATAATGCGAAAGAGCCATGTTATCTGATGTGTGCCGCCTTTCCTGCAGAAAGGTGATCATGTACCTCAGCAAGAAGATGGCCGCCTTGCCCGCTCCGGTGCAAGTAGTCGTTGTAGATGTCGGTCGCTTTCACCTCGATTGGCCCCAAGTCGAACTCGGGTTCTTGGCCAGCGGGCAGACGATCGAGCTGCAGCTATTGATTAGAATAGAAAACAAATACAAAGACTATTTGAAGCTCTAAATAACCTATTATTATTAAATAAATAAAATAAAATAATAAGAACACATTTTTCTGGGGTAAACCATACATTTTAGCTAGAAAACCATTGAAAAACAGAATTTTTGTTGCAAAAATTCGAAAATTTGGTCAAAAAGCGGCCATTTTTGGTCGAAAATCGATTTTTTTTCGATTTTTTTACTTTTTTTTACGTCAAAATCTGTGACGTTTTTACGTTTACGGATCGTACAAAGTTTGGAAACACCTCCGCAGTTTATATGTAAAAAATTGATTCCTGGGACCCCCCCTGATAAGGCGAAAGAGCCATGTTATCTGATGTGTGCCGTTTTTCCTGCAGAAAGGTGATCATGTACCTCTTGAAAATTGCCGCCGAGTCCGTCGCGGGCCAACACGTCGTTGATGATGTTGGCGCTGCCCTGGTTGGGCGCTGTGTCGGCATCGCTGCCGCCGGGGAGACGGCCGTCGATGGGAGGCATCGCCAGCAACTCCGGGTACGGGGCGATCCCCATCGTTTCGCAAACATCCAAGAGATGCGAGCGCTTCTGGTCCGCCTAAAAGTGGATGTAGAAGCTAGCAATCTTACAACGAAATGTAGACACGCTTTTTCTCGGCTTTTACATTGTTTTTAGATACAAAAACCAAAAAAACGCGTTAAAATTGGTTCTTTCGCATTATCGGGGGGGGGACTGAATTTTCCCTGTAAGCTTGGAAATGCCTCATAACTCAATGGGGAGTATTTTAACAGCGTTTGTAGTGAAATAAAACTAGATTGAACTAGAAGCACTAGATTTAGAAAGCGTTCAAAAATATTTTTAAAACTCTTAGTATATTTTTGGATGCCCTTTCGAATGGCGTCTTCAAAATATCGAAAAAAATGGCGAAAGTATCGAAAACTAGAGCCTCAACCCCTATTTCCCCCCGCCAAATAGAATAGTACCGAAAAAAGGCGCGGGCCAGTCAATTCTTAAATCCCCTCGAACGAATATGCCTACAGAAATCAACTGATGTTGCAACTTGATGGCGCGTCCGAACCCGATGGCAGAGTGAGCGACCAGCGACTTCCACAGTTGGCTGGTGTCGTCCACAACGGGGCCGACTAGGGCCCTCCCCTTGACAATCTGCCGGTTGAGCGTGTGGAACGCCGCAGGGAGATGTCCCTAAATGTACAGGGTGTCCCCAAAAAACAATCGCCCCCGGGGCATTTGGCCGTCTTTTAGCGGGTCGGTGCCAAATTTTTACCCGCGATGGGGATCCCTAAAGACTGGGTGCAGCCGAATTTTCTACGCAAAATATTGTAAAACAAAAGCAGTTATCGCCAAAAACTTATTTTTTTTTGAAAGGCCGGTGCTCATTTTTGGCTGTGTTTTGGCTATGCTGGTTTAGCGGAACTTGCCGAAAAATGGCCATTTTCGGGTCGTTTTCTGCCGATTTTGATGATGAAAAAGTGAGCAAAAGTCTCAATTTAGACGTCATTTTCGTGAATCGAAAAATCGCGGAACTCCAGATACCACCCCCCTCCCCCCCCACCCGGGCCCCAACTTTGTACCTCGGCTCCCTGTGTGTTTACAGGCAGCTGTGTAGAGTATGCCAAATACTCGCCAGAGCAAGACGAACATTTTGGTTGACTGTACACCCTTGTAGATGAACAGGCGACCGAGATACAAACGTTGGGCACAGGCTGGGGGGTAGGGTATCTGAAGTCTTACCCGTCTCGGGATGCAAAAAAGCAGGAGCACCTCATTTTTGCTCCACATTTCGGGGCCGAAATCCGTCAAAATCCTCGTGAAATCGGCAAAATCAAGCTTATTTTCCAAATAGCTTTCTTGTTTTTCGAGAAATTTGCTGAGATAATTTGGCGGCGCATAGCTTTTCAGGGTTCACATCGCTGGTAAAAATTTGGTGCCGACCAATGTCAAATTTTGTTGCGGATGAAACTTTTGGCATAAAGTGGCTTACGGGCAAGACAAAGAGCGGCAACATCGAAGCGGGAAGACGAGGAAGGTGGAAAGACCTTAGTCTCTCGCAATGTACGGTTCACTTCCACCGCTTGCCCTAAATACATCGCGTCGTATGCAAAATGAAGCAATTTCCGATGGCGATCCATGCAAATTAAACCATGCAAAGGCGGTTCTGGACTGTTAGCGCGGGAGGGGCCTAGCGCGGGGGAAGGAGAAACCAATTTTAGATAACGAAATTTTTTTGGCTGCTTGGTCAAAACGTATGAAAAATTACCCGTAAGAGAAACAATTTAATTTTCATTAAAAATTTGATTTTAAGACGAAACATTGATCTTTTTCGAACAAAATACCCAGATTTACGACGTTCTCAAACACTTTTCTCACTTTTTGCTTCTCCACAAATTTTTGCGACGTGTATTTTTCGGGTTGCTTCCCCGTCTGCAGTTTTGCGATAGAAATTTTATTCAATATACTTTTGTATGTATACCATGGAAAGTGTAACAATCCAAAAAACGGGCCGAAAAAGCAATAAGTAGAAAAACGGAAAATTCGAAAACACGAAACATTTTTTGACAAATTTCAAAACGTTTGACAGCTTAATTTACGTTCAAATTCGACACATTTTGGCAAGCGATTATTGGATGAAACCGGGGAATAACGGGAAAATAAGAAAAATTTAAAAATATGTACATCGTAAAAATCTGGATTTTTAAGAATGGATGAAACATAAATTTTTGAAAATTTTTGTGAAGCTATAATTTCAGTGCGAAATGATTGAGACCCGTAATTACATGGGGTGTACGGATTAAAGGGACCGGCAAGGCAGGACTATGGATTTTAGTGCCGTGGACTCCATCGGTAGTGCGGCGAAGCGGGGAGACACGCGACGCGACGCGATACGCGACGCGTGTCGAATTTGACCAACTAGAAGCTTCGTAATCCATTCCAAAACGAAAAACCGGGTGTACGCGTTGCATGTCAGGATGCGCCAAAATGTACGCTGAAAAATCCATGGCCAAAATCGATAACCCCAGCCTTGCCGGTCCCTTTAAAAATGTGCAGATCGTTGAAATGGAGGGGCGTTGAAACTCGGAATTGAACTAGCGGAAATTCGGGGCGGGGCGGATTCAAAAAATGCATTGATACGTAATGATAGTAATGGCATTATAAACAAAAAACTAACATAAAATAATCAATACTAAAATTACATTAATACGGTACGATACAATACGATACGTTGCGAATCATCGGCATGTAACGGAATAGAATATTTGACAGCAGAAACTGGCCGAAAAAAAATTTGATTTTTGACTATATCTTCAAGGGCGCATCACAGAAATCGGGACTATAGATTAAATTTTATAATTGTAAAAAATTGACTATATTTAATAGGGTATATTATAATGGCTAGCGGGTAGAGAAAAAAAACAACAGAAAAAATGTAAAAAGTTAAATGTAAAACAATTGAAATTTTTAGAGAGTGCCAGGGAGAATTTGTTTTAATGCGGTAATTTCTTTAAATTTATATAGTTTATATAACAAAAGCTAAATTTATTTAATCATTTAAAATGTGGAAATGCATTACGTTAAAGAAAAAAATTGCTTTGACATTTCAATTTTTATGTTTCAGAAAAGGCTGAAGTCCGAAAAATCGGCTAAATTATTTGCAAAATTGCTTTCGGTTATTAAAACCAGTTCCCTGGCACGTTCCCTTTAATGAATAATCGACGAGAAGGGCAAATTCAGGGCGCCGGGCTGAAAAGCCGCAGGGTTGAAGCCGAGCTGCTGCTCGATCGCCTGTGTCGCCAGATTCTGGGCGGCGATCGCATTCAAATTCAGCGGGCTGCTGGCGGCCTGTTGGAGCAGGTTTTGTTGAAGATTCTGCTGTAGATTTTGTTGAAGATTTTGTTGGAGGTTTTGTTGGAGATTTTGCTGGAGATTCTGCTGCAACTGCTGCTGTAGGCCCTGCGTCAAGTTCTGCGCCAACTGCAGCCCGGCCGCCGTCGCCGGCAGGGCCGAGAGCGCCGCCGAAGCGGATTGACCGAGACCTGGAAAAGGGGATTTTTTGAAACATAGTTTGGTAGACTAAATTTTTCTAAATCCCGAATAACGCCTCCTTCCCAACAATCTCTGCTAGCCTGCCCTCTCCTCTTCCTCAACAATCTCTGCTAGCCTGCCCTCTCCTCTTCCTCAACAATCTCTGCTAGCCTACCCCTCTGTTCTTCCTCAACAATCTCTGCTACGCTTTGTCTCACCTTGTAACATATTTTGCTGCTGGATGGCTGTTTGTTGGGCGAGTTGTGCGGATACCTAAAGGTATATTGAAAACGTTCATATGCCCTTGATGCCTTTTTATCGTGCTTGCGAATCTGCCGATCCCCCCCACCTCCGGGATACTGCGAAACAATCGAATGGCATCGTACCTGCGCCTGTACTTGGGCCTGAGCCTCGGCTTCTGCCCTCGCCTTCATCGCGTGGCTCTTCATGTGGGCGTTCAGTGATTTAACCTGAATTTTTCTAGTAAAATTTTGAATTATAAACCGCGCCTGGATTGGTGTTGGAGGAAAATATGTTTCGTCAATTGGCCATAAAACATAAAATTTTAAAATCATACTTTAGCGTTCTCGTAGAGATGTTGTAGTGCTACCTATTGATTTTAAAAGTTTAAAAACTGCTGTGATTTGTTGTTCGCTCTCAATTCAAATCAGCAAAAATTTACATCGGATATAATGTGGGTTTAATAGCAATATATCGAATATAATTAAATCTGGAATATCATTTCCCAGCCTATGATGAGAAAGCATTGTTAAGGCCAAAAACTTTTTTTAGGAATCAAGGATGAAACATGATTTTTAAATGTTTTTGCTGTTTTTCTGATTAGTTTTGGAGCTTGCAATCTTGTCTACTTTATTATTTAATCTATTTTAGTTTTAGTAATATTTTCAAGCTTGATAGAATTAAATGATTTTAGATTGCTTTTTGCGTTTTAAGTCTAGTATAATTATTCTTTTATTCACCATAGTACAGTAAATTTTTAATTTAATATAAAATCAAATTAAGCACCGACCTTCTCGAAACACTTGTCACACAGCCGGCAGTGGAAGAAGCCGTCTGCTGACGGTTGGGCGCCCTTCTTCGAGCCGGACGACACGGAACCGTGCCGGGCTGAGGGTTGCTAAAAACATGGTTAAATTGCATTACAAAAATCTTCGAGTTTCCGTTTCTAATTTTTTACTTCGTCATCTTATTAAATTTCTTTTTAATTTTCCAAAAATGGCTTTGAACTTTCTAAATATTTGTAGTATTTTTAAACACGTTTTTTGATTTTGGAATGACCAAAATCAGCTTAAACAAAGTCATTGAGCCGTATTTCACAATGTGGGAAATCAGAGAGGTTAGACGATATGAAATTACCCGGCTAAAAACTCGCGGAATCGCTAAATAGTTGATACATATTTTTTTATCATCAAATTTTTCCAATGAAAAAGCGCCTTGACTTAAGACGCGCGGATGAAACATAAAAATCCATAAAACTTTGCAAAAATACGGTATTAAGTAAAGTACCGTGTTCGGCTGCTTGCTGGAACCCGGGTGGTGATGATGGGGAATAGAGGGGCTGTGCATTTGTTGCATCGGAACATGCGGAGCCGCCAGATCGGACGTTTTCCGGATCGGCGTCATCGAGCTGCTTGGGGATTGTTGCATGAAGGAATTTTGCCTGGAATTCGGGGTTAACAAATTTCCGCAAAGGATATCTGCTAGCCTGCCCTCTCCTCTTCCTCAACAATCTCTGCTAGCCTGCCCTCTCCTCTTCCTCAACAATCTCTGCTAGCCTGCCCTCTCCTCTTCCTCAACAATCTCTGCTAGCCTGCCCTCTCCTCTTCCTCAACAATCTCTGCTAGCCTGCCCTCTCCTCTTCCTCAACAATCTCTGCTAGCCTGCCCTCTCCTCTTCCTCAACAATCTCTGCTAGCTACCGACCTCGATCTAGGTTCCAAAGAAGCATGAATAGCCGAATATGACCCGGGTGAAGTGGCGTCAGTATCACACTCGGATCCACCCTCAGTATCATCTTCCGAGAGTTTCCTCTGTTTTGCCGGTATCGGGCATGGGTCACGCTCGGTTTCCATCTTAAAAAATGTATTGATTTTAATCAAAATTCAAAAATATCTAATTTGGTTCATACTAATATTTTTTGAAAAAATGTTTTACAAATCCTTCTAGGCCACGGATGGCCAGAATTTAGTCTCTGCGTGCGTGAGTGAATGCGTAAAATTTCGCCACGGCTAATTATTCTGGCTTTCGGTAGTCAATTTAATAGAAGGAAACGAGAAACATAGTTTTTTTATTCGGCTGATGTTTTCTGGCTAATTTAAGTTTTATTTAACCAGCTTTAAAAATTGCATAAAACGCACCTGCTGATGAATCTCCAAGAGCTGGCGTTTTCGACGCAAATTCCGTAGTTTCCGGTAGTCGTCGGGGCACGCTTTTTTCCAGGTGTAGTAGAATTCGACGCATTCGCGGACGGTCTTGTTGGTTAGCTGAAAATAGGTAAATTAAAATTTTTTCTAGATATGTCTCTCCCTGTCTCTCTCTTCCTCTCTCTCTCTCTCTCTCTCTCTCTCTCTCTCTCTCGCTCTCTCTCGCTCTCTCTCTCCTACCTCTTGCGCCACTTGGTGGAAGTCCTTTTCCGTCTTATAAAGCGCATCTTGGAACGAGAGAATTTCCTCCGCACTCCACGGTGTCGTATCCGGATAGTACGAGTCGTAGATGCTACGGTACTGCTCCCAGTCCAGCGTGTCCGAGCTGAAAACATGCATTAAATTTCTATACCTTTAATTAAGTGATAAATTCAAGTAAATAATAATTAAAGGTTTGCTAGAAAATATATTTTTATGATTTTGTTTTGTTATCTGGCCTTTCTCAACCGTAGTCGGGAAGTCGTATCTCGCGGAACTTTACTTTTAAAGGAAACATACGTTTTCTCGGGTTGAGAAATTTATTTCCAGTTTGAATGTATGGTTTTTAAGATGTTTAACTCCTGGTACTAGCCCTTAAAAATTTTTTGCGTTTGTACTTTTTTTCCAAAACATTATTTTGCAAAATTTTTGCTGCATGTTTAGCTTTTTTAATAACATACCGTAACAAATCCATCACGGCCGCCTCGAGGTTTCCCTTGTTTTCCATCAGGAGTTGCAGGGCCAATTCCTACGAAAACAATTTAGCCAAATTCAAGACTTAGGACAAGGTACCTTATTCCTACCGGGCCTCGGGACAGCTTGGCTGCAGGAGAGCAGTTCGTACGCGTTTACTAAAATATAATAATGAAATATAATATAATAAAGTATAATATAACAAAGATGTAACCTATTATTTAGGTAATTTACGAATTATTACCCCCAGTCGGCACCCACTTTTGTATCTCGGCCCCCCTTTGTGCTAGCGAGCTCTAACTGTAACCGTTTTTTTGTTGACCGTGGGATTTCGATACGTGAGATAGCACATTTTGAGCAGAAGTTTTCGCTGATTCCGAATCCGTTTTCAAAAGTTGCGGAACCCCTCTTGATAAAAAGTTACAGCCGGTTTTCTACCCCAAATGACCGAAAATTACAAACTTTAAATCCTTATAAAAACTCGTGGAACATTTTGTGGGATAAAATACAGCACTCCTAGGGGTAAAAAAACGTGCTCTTTCGAATGGGCTCTCCCACGAACCCGTAGCTCAAAATTCATGAAAAAAAGTTTTTCGGTGGACCAATGCCCTGGATGGCCAATTTTTGAAATTTTGTGAATTTTGAGCTACGGGTTCGTGAGGTGGCCCATTCGATAGAGCACGTTTTTTTACCCCCAGGAGTGCGGTATTTTATCCCACAAAATGTTCCACGAGTTTTTTATAAGGTATTAAAGTTTGTAATTTTCGGTCATTTGGGGTAGAAAACCGGCTGTAACTTTTTATCAAGAGGGGTTCCGCAACTTTTGAAAACGGATTCGGAATCAGCGAAAACTTCTGCTCAAAATGTGCTATCTCACGTATCGAAATCCCACGGTCAACAAAAAACGGTTACAGTAAGGTATACCAAAATGTTCGCAGTAGGCTAATTAGTAAGAATACGTTGCATTTGAGTTGAAAAAGTAGCGAAAAATAAAAATAAGGAAGGTAGAAAAGTTGAAAGGTCGGCTGGCAGGGGGGTTTCCTAGACTTTAGCCAAAATTCATAAAGTTTAGCGAATTTGGTAACGAAGCATTTCACGTGAATTATGAATTGGTCCTAATAAAAAATCAAGTAACTAGCCATAAATTAATTTCCCATTTCGCTAATAGCCATTAGAAACGATAAGTTTCAAAAATGTGCGAGGTTCAGCGCGTTTAGAAATATGGATTGTGCCGAGGATCAAATGGTGCCATAAAAATAGCAGTAATTAAATAGTCAGAACTTAATTTTCCATTTTTCGAGAATGGTCTTTCAAAATTATGAGTTTCAAATATTTGAAAACTTCGGCGAGGTTGAAGATGATCAATTCAATTTTCTGTGCCAACACAATTAGCAAAGAACAGAGCCAAATATCAATTCTATAAAATAGATTTAATTTAATTTAGTGGGTTCCAATACAAGTATATAAGTGCAGAATAATTGAGTAGCAATTTAAATGAATTTAAATGAAACCGACATTGCTCCGGGGATAGATGGTCGATGAGCGTCGAATCGAAAACCATCTCATCGCGTTCCTCGATGGCCTCCCTCTCCTCGTCGGTGATCTCCCGGTCGGCCCACTTTTTGACGCGGGCCTGGAACTCGCGCCCAATGTTGATGTGGCTGAAAATGAAGTTTTAGGTCTTCTTTGATTTATAAACAATTTTGAAACACATTTTCCACGAATCACAAGAATTTTTTAGCACTTCAAATGCTCTAGCTAATTTAAAAAGCGCCTGAAAGGTGTCAAATTAAATTGGTACGCATTAAACGAGTTAAAAGTTAGCATAAAACCTAGTTTGTCAAATCTGCAAAAAAAGGCGGTTTTTGATTTAATTAAGTCTGATTTTCAATGTGATTTAAATTTAAAAATTAATTTTTCGAATAAAAAACAATTTGTTTATTAAATAAATCGGTTCCATTTTGAACTACTCCGAATTAAATTATGATGAATTAAACTAGCTATCGGATGTCATAAAACATTCGTTTTCACATATTTTTGTGATCAGCAAATTCCAATTCCAAATTTTCCATCAGGGAAATATTGATTCTTTGGATTGTTTGAAACAGGGAAATTTGAAACACGTTTGAAACAGGATTTATTTAAAATTAAAAATCAAAATTCCATAACTACGCACTAAAAATCCAAATTAAGCAGGTTGAAAGTGCCCATGATTAAGTGATGACGAAATAAACGGGGTGTAAGGTATCGTAAAACATTATTCTTTCATATGTTTTTTTTGAGCAAATTTCAATTGGAATTTCGCAAAATTCCCCGGGAGTTTTTATTTATAAATAGAGTTCTTTAAACCACGATTTATGCGAATAAAAATTAAAATTTGGATCACCGTTTACGAGCTCAAAGTTTAATTTAAGGCGAGTGAACGGGCGAAAGTAAATTATCAGAAATTCAATGAAGTGTTAGATATCATAAAACATTTGATTTTGAAACGTTTTTTTTTATTCGAGCATAGAATTGCATTTTTTTATTTCACACTTTTTAATTTATATACATTTTTGAAACACTATTTTTCAAGGGTTAACGCTAAGTTTTTATAACTTACGGAGTTGCGTCAGTATGTTGGGCCGCGGAGTGGTAGTCGTAATAACACTCGGACATGGTACTCGCTTTCCGCAACGCGTCACTCCTGTAAACGGCTAAATTTAAATGAGATTTTGCAAATGATCTTTTCATTATTCATTCGAGCTCTTTAAAATTCGGACAGTTAGGTTTTTGCTGAAGCACGTTTTTTAAACCAAAATTGTCAAATAAATAAAATTCAGCATATTTTAAAGTCGGTTTTTGGCGAAACCTCTTAAAGTAAAATCCACAATTTTCTTTATCGTTTTTTATACTGTGGTATTTATGAGTATTTTTATTTATATAGAACGTGAATTTCAATAGCGTTTTGCCAGAGTGATTTTGGCTGAAAAATCTAATTAGTAGTAGCACTCCTTAAAACTTTTGGATCCTAATTTGTTGAAACATTTTTATTTTCAGAGCTTGATCATTTAAAATTACGATTTAGATTTCAATTAATCATATTAATTAAATTACTCTACCTGTCGTCGATAGTAATCGAGCGTTTTGACTTGTTGCTGCTGGTGCTGGCCCAAGAGTCTTTTCTCAGCGCCTCCAGCTCCTTGGCGAAGTTCACCTGGAATAAGGTAATACAGTAAGACTATATTTTAATATAATTTTTCGACATTTTTATAATTTTTGTACGCTTTTTATAATATATGTATTGTAAATTTTATCTATTTACTTTTTCTCATCTTTACAAAAACGTGGATAAGAAAGGAACCCAATTTCGAAAAATACCAATAAAACACGTCTAAAACCTTCTAAATTTAAAGCTTTATTTAAAATATTAAATTGATTCCTTTATTGTATTTTATTTATTTTATTTATTTATTTATTTCGTATTTATTTATTTGACTTGAATTTCTCAGAATTTGTTTATTTTACTGTATTTATTTTCTATTGAAAACTGAATTAAGCCAATACAAATTGTATTTTATCTATTGGTGTCTTAAAGTATACCTGATTATGTTGATTGCCCATGTAAAAGAATCCGTTCTTGCGCATCGGGCCGTCCTCTCCGTTCTGCGCGTCGCCCTGCGCTTCCGCGCCCCCGTTCTGGTCCTCGGGCGTCGGCACAATCGAAGGAGCACCGGCGGACGAGGAGGATGAGGCCTCCATCTGGTGCTCACCTGAAATACTGCCTTATTATCGTCTAAAACTCGGTTCGATTTCACATTTTAATTTCAGCAAGATTTTTGACTCCGGATCCAAGCCGATTGTCTGCCAAAATCCGATCTGGCACTTAAAGGTTGATGAAACATCTCATTTTCCACATTCAAAATTCATAAAATTAAATTAATAAAATGAGTTAATAAACTAAAGCTTAAATAAAAATGAAATTAAATTAACAGAATTGAAATTGCTGGCGTATTTGATAAAACTTCTTTGGCAAAAAATGTTTCGAGAAAATAAGCTCTTAGATGAACTTTGACTGCTTTAATTCGATAAAGATTCTCGGTTGCAACGAAATTAACTAATTTTCCACCCGTACTAAATTTATTATAAGAATCAATTCTAACTATAAAATTAAATTCCGATTATTTGCTATTCCCGAAATTACCTAGAACAAATCGAACTGCGAGCAAAAAAGTTGTTTCAGCCACCGTTGAATATGAGAGTTTATAAATAACTATATTATCTTCCATTCTTCGAGTCACTAATTTTATATAGTACTTATGTTTATTCTCGTCGTATTCTATAGTTTAATATACCATTATAAAGGGCTATGATATTAATGGGTTACTCGGTTTAAAATAAATGTTTTAAATGAAGGTAAAAAGCGATCGTTTACTGGTTGCCGATTCCGCGTTGGCACCACAGCCAAATTACTTAGATTTTCTTCCAATTTTCTATTTTATTTACCTTCAACGTTCCTTTAAAATTCGAAATATGGTCCTGACCTCCAAATCCATTTGCCGTGGGCAAGAGGCCCGTCCCAGCAGCCGCCGCAAAATCGTTGCAATTCGGCGTTACCTAAAAGTTCAATATAAAATAATTTTATTACATTTTTTAAAGGTCTAAGTATGCTTTACGTAAAGTAATTAAATAGATTACGTTTTATTAAGTTGATATAATGAGAGGTTTATTTTCGATGGTTGGTGCGATAGGCGTTCACTAATTGGGGATTAGAAAAACCTATTTTTGGTAATTTTCGCCGAAACACAAATTTTTAAAAATTTAAAAACTTTTTTAGACGGTGTTTGGAAACGTCGTGCATAATTTAGATCAAGAGGCTTCAGGTTTAATTAAAATAGCGCTGGCTAAAAGTGTTTTATGTTTGGGCGAGTGGCCGATTGGTAAATCTCCAGCTCGCCCCCCGCAAGGCCAGGGTTCGATTCCCGGCGGGGGAAATTTTTTGATTTTTGCTCCAGATGTTCTGAATCGTGACTGTTACGGTTTTGCAATTTTTCATTGTCTTTAAGTGGAAATCATTATGATAAAGTCCAAATAATATAAATATTAAATAATGAATTTTATAAATATAACAAAAAAATTTATAGTAACAATGATAAAATAAAATAGCATTATATAGAGAACAAGTGTATTAAAATAATGTTGAAACTATTGCTTACATGCTGCCCGAGCGTCTTGGCGATCTGCCAAAAAAGGCCGGAGCCGTTGCGCATCGGCGACAGGATGGGCGGCGGGGTGTAGGCGGAGACGCCGCTTTCGCAAAGTCGAGGCGCGCGTAGATGGCTGCAATTAATAAAATAATAACATGAAGTATCCTATAAAGCTAAATAACCAGGCCCAATTGCACTAGACTTCCCCCAAAGATCCCCTTTTTTTACCCTGGAATGAAACATGTTTTTTTTTTGAAACGTTTGTGGCATTTGTGCTTTTGCGTTTTTAGAAACACTAATTTTATTTTCAGACTTTTATACTTTTATATATATTAAGAAAGGTAGTCGACAGAGCAGAAAACACGAAAAATGTAGGAACTAAAGCTGTAAACCGCTATACATCAAGTTTCGGATTAAATTTTGGTTTGAACCGGAAATAAAACATATTTTTTAAACATCGATGGCCTTTTTTGCCACCTTTTTTGTCCCGACATTGATTTCATCTTTATTTTTGATCTTTTTTACAAAGGGCAGTTATCTAAAAAATCACAATTATATTTAGGAGTTTTGCCGAACTTGGGACTTGCACTTCAGGTATCGAGCTCCAAATAAAAATTTCAGCTATAATCGGGAATGAAACATAACTTTTTGTCGTCAATTTTGGTAGCTTGACATCAATTAATGTTTCTTTTTAGGTGAAAAAGGCCAGGAAGCCAGGAGTTCCAACTATTAACTTAAATAAACCATTATTTAGTCCGCTGGTTGAAACACATTTTTTACGAAATTTTTAACAGGTTCCATTCGCAAACCGTAGCAAAATTCAGAATTCGGATTCATAATATCTTAAAAATTAAATTATCTAAGACACCGTTGATCATAATTATTTAAAGCGCACGTTCAGGGAGGGGCCGTGTACTCGTCCCAACGTGTACACCCTATGGACGTAGGGACCGCGCGCACTGCCTGCCCGTGCCGAGGGGGGCAATTTCCCTCCTTTGCGGCGTGGGGCGGCCCTCACCCCCTCGCCAGGTTGTAGCTGTGGCTGACTGGTATGCATCCGCGCCCCCCGAGCGGGGGGCCCGGGTTCGACCCCCGGCGGCGGCGTAAATCTTTGCTTTTTTTCCAAAAAACGTCCCTGAACGTGCCCTTTAAGGCCCTTTTTACCCGCGGTAAAGAATTTCTGGTTCCATTTCGCTAAGGCTAATCTGGTAAAATTATCGAGTTGCCGAACTCAGCACTGATCCCAAGGATGTTTGTATCGCGAAATTGGAAAGGTGATAGCTCGAAATAAGATATTATTATCGTTGGTATTTCTGGTGATAGAGAAAGAGCGAGAGAGAGAGCGACAAGCCCCAAAAATCGGGATAGATTTCGCGGGCATATCAAAGGTTTACACCCTAAAAAGTTTCATAAACTGCAAGGCGTCACAAAGGAGAGGGAGCGAGTGGATGAGCGAGCGAGAGAGAGAGAGAGAGAGAGAGAGAGAGAGAGAGAGTGAGAGAGAGAGCGAGAGAGAGAGAGAGAAAAATAAAGATACTAAAAAAGGGAGCAAAACTCCCCCTTGCAACCCGTGTGCTATCAATGTCTGGACGGCCAGTGGGGAGGAGGGGGAGGCGATTGATGGCCTTGCACTGTTCCGCTCAGGTTTTCTTTTCTGCAGCAAGTGAGAGAGAGGGCGAGAGAGAGAGAGAGAGCGAGAGAGAGAGACAGACAGAGATCCAGAGATCCCTAGACAGAAAAAGCCGTCGTGTCTGGCCACCCGACAAATGTTTGCAGCACTGCCATGCCACATGTGATCGCCAACAGCTCGCCTCTCTCTTTTTTTTGCCGCTCCTCTTCCCCAATCCCGCAGTTTTCGCAGCGAATTTGGAACCTGGCGGCGCGGAACGGGGAAGGGAAATCGAGGGAAATGGAAAGGAATTGGGGTTCCAAAAAATCGCGGCGATCCTCTTCCTCAACAATCTCTGCTAGTCTGCCCTCTCCCCTCCCTCAACGATCACTGCTAGCCTGCCCTCTCCTCTTCCTCAACAATCTCTGCTAGCCTGCCCTCTCCTCTTCCTCAACAATCTCTGCTAGTCTGCCCTCTCCCCTCCCTCAACGATCACTGCTAGCCTGCCCTCTCCTCTTCCTCAACAATCTCTGCTAGTCTGCCCTCTCCCCTCCCTCAACGATCACTGCTAGCCTGCCCTCTCCTCTTCCTCATCAATCTCTGCTAGCCTGACCTCTCCTCTTCCTCAACAATCTCTGCTAGCCTGCCCTCTCCTCTTCCTCAACAATCTCTGCTAGCCTACCCTCTCCTCTTCCTCAACAATCTCTGCTAGCCTGCCCTCTCCTCTTCCTCAACAATCTCTGCTAGCCTGCCCTCTCCTCTTCCTGATCAATCTCTGCTAGCCTGCCCTCTCCTCTTCCTCAACAATCTCTGCTAGCCTGCCCTCTCCTTTTCCTCAACAATCTCTGCTAGCCTGTCATTTAAAGGTAATGTGCTTCTGACAAGCTGCGAATTTGAAATTCTAGCCAAACTGCTTTTGACAGCCAAACACTTTTATTTTTCCATGAGGCTGGGCCCAGGTTGCAATCGTTAAGTCGCCAAATTAATCGATATTGCATCAAACACATTTTTTAAATCCCCCCCAAACTGGGGAAATTTTTCAGGGAGCTAGGTATTTAGAAATTTTTGCAAAAATGGAGGGTGCCCTAGGCTCAGTACCAAATTTAATTTCTGGAATTACTGAACATCGAATAAAATATAACTTTTAAACGCAAAATAGGCCTATTTTTAGCCGAGTGAAACGAGAGGAACTGTTCGTTCCCCTCAATTCCACCAGCGCTACCACCCCCGCCTCTAGCCAAATAGCACGCAAAAAGGTGAGGGAGACGAGAGAGAGAGAGAGAGAGAGAGAGAGAGAGAGAGAGAGAGGTAGGCGAGAACTGAAAAAATCAAGACGCCCCGTCAACAAAGTGAATCATGTGCGCCGCGCGGTAGCCTGGGCAGCCGGCCTCGATCGAAGTGATGTCATTTTGAAGAAACGTTCCGCTTAAGATTTTAATTCTTTTTTTAGGTAAAACCCAAACTTATAGAGATGGTGTTAGCCTTAAAAGCCCAGTAATTTTATCGATTTCGCGGGTGGAAAAAAATATTTTTGGACAAATCATGATTTTTAGGAAAAAAAGATAGTTATTAATAGCATGGTCGTTGTGACTCGAAAAATTTTCTACTTGGGGAAAATCTCTATTTCGATATATTTCTATATTCAGAATATCTTAATATTTGTTCCTGTCAAACACGCCTTATCAGCTGTCTGCTTTCTGATACGCCGACTTAGACAACGACGCACTTCCGCCAAAATTTTTTTGCTAGCAGGGATAAAAACAACCGCAAAGTTCAGGGTCGCAATGTCAGTAATAATTTTGTTTTTAATATGAATAATTTTAAATGGAATCAATAAAAAACGGATCTATAAATCGACGGAACCCGGAATAACTTTTTTCTCAATTGTTTGCTGCAAAAAATATGTTTCGATGCAAATAGTTAAGAAACACCCAATATATGCCTAGTTCTCGGTTCTCCTTCACACAAATTGCGCTATATCAGACTATCCACATATAAACGCAAAAATTACCGAGAATTTGGGGAGGTTGAGGCAAAGTGTTTCGCGAAATTCTCAGTCGGGTCCAGAAAAATGTCAGCTGATTTATGCATGGCCTCAATAATAGCGCGAAATATCATAATTTCTACCGCAAGCCTACTGCAAGAAAGGGTAATGACATACCGTAGGATTTTGTAAAACTTAATAAGAAACTATTTAGCAATTTACTAAACAGCAAACGCCAGAAAATGCCATTCCTGTCTGCCTTTTCTTCATGAAACCAGGATTTAAAAAATAAGTTTCAAAAATTTTTAAAAACTAGACAGAGAATTCGCGGTTATCAAATTGATCACTAATTTCAGGAACATTGCTAGAAATTTGGATGTGAAATTAATTTTGATTGTTTTCGAGTAGCAAAAATAAAAAATTACAACCTATATCCGGTAGCATTTTTCGAAATTCATTAACCCGAAACGCTTCAGAAAATTAAAAAGAATGAGTTTCATGTTTTCTTCAAAATCGGAAATTATAATACGGGTTACTACTTCTTGGAAAGATATCGGAATCGACCAGTCGTATTGTACAAAAGGAAAAGCTTTAAGAGTAAATAAACAAATATTCTTAAATATCATAATTATAGAGCATAATAGTAATCAATTCTCCCCCAAAACACACCCAAGCAGCTGCATTTGCTGCGCCATGGCTGCGAGACCGATCAGTTGGTGCAGCTGGGCCAAGATGGCCAATTCCGCGTCGCTCCCCTGGACAACAGCTACCGTAGGCTCGGCTACAGTAGTACTCCCGTCTACCGTACTACTCCCGGGGAATTGCAATATTTTTGCGGGCTCCTCGGCTTCTACGTCGATCAGACAAGGCAACATCGGCCGCTCGGGGCCTTTTTCTGGAATTTGCATGATGGCGTACTCGAAAAGAGGACAGACAAGAGAGAGAGAGAGAGAGAGAGAGAGAGAGAGAGAGAGAGTGATAGAGACAGACATTGTAATGTCGTATCACAAAAATATAGATCGGAAATGCAAAATTGTTATTCCGAAAAAAATGTTTCAGTTAAATGTAAAAACAATGGTATTATCTGTGACAGTAATTTTCTTTCCGTCTACCGTTCAAAATAGGCGAACAAAGCTTTAAGGAGAGGGCTGGAATTAGTTAAAAATCAACGTTAATTTCTAAACCAAAATGTACGCCCAACGTTTCTAAAAATGGAAAATGTTTGGTCGGTATTTTAGAGGTGCTACGCAAAAGGGAATGCCAGACCAACCAAAAAATGACTTTTGGGTTTGCCGAAAATGATGTGTTTCAATTATGGTATTTAAAAAAGAAGCGCGACGGCGCATTAATGTCTACTGAACAGACCGGCGATAATAATCTGGAAAAATAAAAATAGTATTTTTGTTAAATACCAAGCTAATAAGAAATATATCTTACATTAGTTGAAATTTTGGCGGAAAATCGGCAGTCTTGTCGAAAAATCGTTATTTTTTATGATTTTCAAAATTTGTAACGTTTTTACGCTTGGGAATCGTAAAAAATCGCTAGAATCCTTGGGCCATTTTTAAAATTGATTCCTAGGTAAGAAGTTGGTCCCCCCCAATAATGGTAAAGCACCGGGAGCTTCGGCACTAAGAAATTTCGACTTTTCGGAAAGATTGGCACGGTCAGATGGCTGAGTAATTAAAAGCTCTAAAATTCCCAGGAGCCACTAGAAAGTTGCAACATATTCCTGCAAAAATTTTCAAAAAATCATTGTTTCGGCAAAACCTGAAACATCTGGTTTGTTCTGTGCTAAAAAACTGAAAATCTGCCTGAACTGCTTGGAAATGTGCCGGTGAGCCCGAGACGGGTACGGTAGTTTTTTTCGTTTCTTCCTCTCTCGCTCTCTCTCGCCAAAAATTCACTCAAAAAAGTGCACAGCGCAAGTCCAGGGCGTTTCGGTGGGGTATTTTCGGTTTTGCGGCCGCCCGACGGCTAGTTGAAGCGCTTACACGCGCCCTCTCCACCCACCCAGATAATTAATGGGCTAAATTTATGGGAGGGCGATGGGAAAATTCGTCAGTTTCCAAAAATATAAAAGACTACAGAAATTGGCTTTGAACAAAAACAATTCAATTACAAGCTGGCGGGAGTCTACTAAAAATTGTTAAGGCAAGTTATTAGGGCTTTGAGATAAAACATTTTTTTGGAAGAGCCACTTTTGCGTGTTTTTTTGTTTTTTTTCCTGCAAAGCTTTAGTAACGAATTCAGTCATCGCTATTTTCGGTTAAATTTAATAATTATAACAAGCTCTGGTAAGAAAATGTTTTAGATATTTTTTACTTAATTCCGAATTTAATAAATATTAACATTTATTAGCGAAAAAATTACACACCCTCAGATTAGTTTGTTTGGGGCCTAACTTGAAATTTTTTTTATTCGCTTGAGCCTATCAAAGAAAATAATTTTGAGTAATTTTAAACTTAACGTTTTTTATGGAATTTCTGGGCTATTAAAACTCTCACATTTGGTCATGCAACAAGGATCAAATTGTATTAAATTACTAGTATTAGCTCTAGTATTAACATCGGAACACACAAATTTCACACGATTCGGCTCAACAAAATATGAGTTTCGGGTTATCTTAAAAACTAAAATTGATGAAATAACGAATAATAATAAAAATGACGATGATGATTATTATAACAGTTGTTAAAAACCACAAAAAAAAACGAATTTTAGCGGGTAATGATTAAAAAATATGTTTCAGATTTAATACAAACGTAAAAACGGCTGGCCGCCAGTACTAAGTATCCAATTGATTTTTTAAACTAGCTTAAATTTTCATAATAAAAATAATAAAAATAAATGTCCAAAGTTCCAAAAAAGCCCAGTCAGTCCGGAATTTGTTGTGCCGCGTCCGTGTAGACTGCTCCGAATCTGAGTAGATCGGAAGAGGTCGCCCTGGCCAGCCAGAGAGAAAGAGAGAGAGAGAGAGAGAGAGAGAGAGAGAGAGAGGGAGAGAGAGAGAGAGAGAGAGGCGAGAGAGAGAGAGAGAAAGAGAGAGAGAGAGGGAGAGCGAAGAAAAAAGCCAGACGACTTTGTTGGGCCCGGCTGCAACCCGGGCGGGTCGTCAATATTTCGTCGCCGCCCGGAACGGGGGTTGCTGCCCCTTTCGCAGCCGTTGCTGCAGCCAGCAAAATTGCCCCGACCGGGGCCCCGAAATGCCCGGGGGCCTTCTGCTGACATGAGGGGAAAAGCGTGCCTGGGAGGCTCGAAAATTTCGAATTCAGAAAATAGAGAAGAAAATGAAGATAATCGGTTTACAAAAATAAGTTTCACCAAAGACTAAAAATATCTATTAAAAAACCTATTCTATTCGTTAATCGTATTTCCTAAGTTTACCGTACGGTAAAAAGAATGTTTTACCCAAAATACTCAAATGTATGGAAAAATCATGTTTATTGCTGAGTCATCCTACTATATATAAAAAATAGTGTTTGTGTGTGTGTGTGTATATATATATTAGGTTGGACCGAAAGTAATTGTAATCGACTTTCGGGTCAATATTTCTAGTAACCCCACCAAGTAACTGACGGATTTTTAATTTTCTCTGTTTGGCCTAGCAAGGTACTATATCCCCTAAAAATATCGTGCGAATCCTAGCTCTACAACTTTTTTTATAATTGATTTAGTCCGGGGTACCGGTCGACCCGAGGGGGCGACATCCGGGATGCCTCTTTCTTTCCAGCCTTATAACAACTGTTATTACAGGAATCCCTCAAGCGAAATTTTTATTGTATAATGCCAGTTTAATATCTTTTTCACTATGGTGCCCAATTCAGCTAACGGATTTACAGTCGACCGATATTCTCATTTGTTTGGATAAAAATCCGGCTTTTCGGTGAGCTTGACTAAACGGCTCTCTTAAATTTATTGAAGATAATGAAATTAAATCTGATTTATTTAACATAAGCAGTTTTTAATGACAAACATATTACCAATCGCTGCTATCTTCCCACTCTTCTTTATCTGAACAAATTTTGCGAATTAGTGAGGCACCAAGTGACCGACCCGGAGATCGGCTGGCGACACACAATTTGCATTGCTACTCTTTCACCTTTGCCAATCAAAACGTTTTTATAATGCAGTATTATTGGTCACCGGCAGCAGATACTGTGTTAGAATTATCGATACTCTAAACCCATTCTTTCGCGGAGAAAAAAATCAAACCAAAATGTGCTCCAAATTACGATTCATTTCTCAATTCCAGACGGAGACAGAAGATTTATTCTTAGGTTATCTACGGACATAAAACAGCTTTAATCAAGCGTCATTTTGATAGAGTCCACTCAAAAAATTATCCACTAAACTCGGAGAAAACGGCCGACAAAGTAATATGTCGATTCGTAGCCCAAAAACCCAGATTGACATCTTTTTAAATTGACCTGGGAAAAAATAATGCAGCCAGCTATTAAAATTTTCTGTAATGCACTGCATAGCCCAAACCTTTCTCTATCTACTATCATTTATTCAGATCACTAGGGTCGGAACGGCCGGCGATATCCTTCACGGAAACCAAAAACCCGAAATCCGACTTGCGCGCACCCTTTTACAGCTAATTAAAAAGTTTGTGGCAGTCCTGGGTTAAAACTAAATCTGAAACTGGACAAGGCTTGACCCTCAATCATAGCAAAAAATCAGAATGAAGGAATGGTGACTTTCATAAAATTTTTACAATCGAAAAATTACAATTACTTTCGGTCCAACCTAATATTTGCATGCACTTCCGTTAGGATGTTCCGCTCCTACAGCCTCGGGGAAGGGTTTTTTGGATAGGGAAGAAACGACAATAGGTTTAGAATGGTCCGGAATCGAATGCACACACATAAAAATTTTGAAAAATTGTGGTTTTCGCTATTAAAAATAGGTTTTTGTAAAACCCTGTTTGTTAGGGGAAATTAGCATACGCCGGGAGTAGGAAGAGCCTATATAAAGGGACAGAGGAGCCGTTTTTCACTTTTTTTTCTTGCAAGAATTCAGGAAGAAACATGCAAACTAAGGACTTTCACAGGCCCTGGTGTCTACCTCAAAATGACCGTGAGCGAAAAAATTAGTTGAAAATTATGTTTCATTAACGTTTTTAATATAGGGTATGCATCAGCTTCAAACTATGAATTCGATGTCCAAAGTTATGCAGCTTTACATCAAAAACCGTGTTGAAATTAAGCGACAAATTTGGCCGCGGAAAAGCTGGGAGGGCGGGGGGTCGCGTTGGCAAAACAATTGTGAGCGAGCGAGCGAGAGATAGAGAGCGAGAGAGAGAGAGAGAGAGACGGCTCTAGGAAAAATGCTCCCCCGGAACGCCGTAAATAATTCTGCAGGGCTCCCGGGTCGTCCCCCAGCGCCCTCGATTTTGCAGAAAAATGACAAATAGCAACGAGGAATGCCTGGGCGCCCTGCCCCCCGAATTTTGCATCCCCCCGCCGCTGCCGCCGCCAAAATAAAGCAGCACGGGGGCTGGCAAGCCGCCAAAAAACACATTTCCACATGGGACCAGATGCGGCGCTAGAAAAGGCCGGAAACTAGAAAACTGGGGGTCTGGAAAATGTATGTTTCGGAACTGTTCCTATTGCCGCAAAAAGCCCAGCTAGGAATCTTCACCGAATTCTATTACGAAAGAACTTTTTCTGCATCGTTTCCCGCAGTTAACGCAGGGAGAAGGAACCGAGAAACTTTTTTGGGACTTGAAAGGAATTCCAAATTATCGAAAACAGAAGTAAAGCAACCCAGAAAACGGTCGAAACATACCACTCTGCCTTTTCAAGTTATTTTTTCGTCTACCCGTACAAACAAAAATTTGCACTATAAAAAGAACTAGAAGCGCTCCACCAAAACCGGCACATACAGATTTTTGCTCAACGGGAAAATGTTCCATTGTTGAAATTCAGGGTACAGTAATCTAGGATGTGGCCGAAACATGGTTTCATTAGTCAAAATCTCACAAGTAACAGACTTTATCTGAGGCAAAAGTAGAAATTAGTCCTCTTCTGCGACACAAATAGATGTTCCACATATTCGTTAACTCAAGATGAAACACGTGGTTTCTTATTTCCAAGTATTTATTGATCTAATTTAATTTTAGTCAGCGCTACAGTAACCCCCGAAATTCCGCGTGGCTACTACAAGCCAATACATCGGAGCAAAACACAAGGTATGACGCGGTGGGAAACAGGCGTCGAATTCAGACGGCGAGAGAGAGAGAGAGAGAGAGAGAGAGTGAGAGAGAGAGAGACAGGTAGACAGACAGACATGTAAATCGGCATTTTATGGGGGCCGGTGTTGCTCCCCCTGGGGAAATCGAAATCCACAGGCGGAAAGCCGTGTGGCGGCAAAACACGTGTTTCAACTCCACAGCAATAATACAGTATGGAAAGCGGGCTAATAAAAACCCAGAATTCACAATTCTAAATCTATTAATGAATATAAACAATTTTAAAAATATTGAAAATTACGAATATGGTAATCCGAGGCTAAAATGAATCGATCGAGCAAAATGCGATAGCGACTATTATTTTTGAAACGTGTTCCAGTAAATACCGCTTCCAAGAAATTCTGATGGCCCATAGTATTGTTCATGTTGAGCTTTGGATACAGTACCCTTATGAAGTTACCGAATTTTTTGGTATTTTCGATCTTATATATTTGAAAATCAAGCCCATACGAAAGAGCACGTTGTTATCCCGGAAAAGCGCTTAATTTCCGCCAAAATGATTTTACGGGACTTTTAGAGGAATTTAAAATAAAAGAAATTTGTGGTATCTTGGGTATTAAAAACGCTTGTAACTTGTTAATCGGAGGGATTCTGCAATTTTTGAAAACGCATTCGGCATCAGCGAAAAATTCTGCACATGATGTGCTATCCGATGTACCGAATTCCCACTTCGACCATAAGAGGGGATACAGTAAGCCGAAACTTGTTGTAGTGTGTAAAAATTAAAAATTTCAGTTTCACGTTGTTTTAAAACACTAAAAAATCATCGAAAACTATTCAGATTCATCTATTAAGAATTATCGCAACAAACCTGGAAAACACCAACTACATTCTCAGAAAGTTGAATAGCAATGCTTTTGGATAAAACGCTTTTTCAAAAAGGATTTTCGGAAAGTCAATTGCAAGTATGTTACGCGGACAAAGCTGGAGAATTCGTCTGGAAAAAGAAGCGGCGTTGGTCAAATTAGCTTCTCCTCTCCAAACACATGTTTCTTAAAAAATGGATTAACAAAACAAAAAATCTTTTTTTTAATTCGAGTGCTGTCTATCGGATGATCCGCGAAAATAAAGTCAGAATTAGGATTCAGAAATTGCCAACAGCACCCTATTGGGAATTCAAATTAGACTTCGAAAATCGTAAAGTGTGGGCGGGGGCAAAAATAAACCGTCTCCCCCGTATAAAACGGAAAATCGGAATTAATGGGCCAGATTGAGGGAGGCTTTTCCTTGTTGACTAAAATATTTGAAACAATTAATTATGCATCTGGTGCGTAATTTTTAGCAATATTTTTAGTTTTATTAAATTATTGTAACCTTAGCGTTTTTAATAAGGGAATTAAGGAAAATTTAAAACAAGCCGTCGGAATTTGTCCAGTAAAAGCCAGCTTCGATTTTTCCTAATGGAAAATGTAGAAACATGCGCTTTTTTAATAAACGCCATATCTCTAAAATTTTGTAAACAATACAATCAAAAAACCTACTCGGTAGTTCTATGCAAATCAGACAACAATATTTCTTTTCTATTTTATCAGATATTTAATCCAAAAATTATCTTCAACTTAGCCACTTTAAAATTTTGATGTTTCATCCCAGGACCATAACAAAAAAAAGTGCGCGTCAATTAATAAAAAACAGGTCATGAGCCTCATCGCACCAACCTTTTCGTGGCCATCAACGAGGCTTTCCGCGTGACAATCTCGGCCTTTTCCTTCTTCGAAGGCGATTTGAGGCTTTCCCTGCAAAGCAACAAATTAATTAGCGTTTTAGAACATGTAAAATCCGCGGTACTGTACTCTTAGCAGGGGAGGATAAATTTTGGCGAGGAAATCCCATTTTTCTTCAGTAATCCGTTACGGCCGCTAACAAAAATGCCAGACATTTTTCCAGAATTTTTCAAGGTTTTTGTAACCCTAGCTTTTAATTTAATTTACATTTTGAAATTGAATTTGGGTTTAACAAAAATCCCCGCTATTTGCAAAAATTTTTCGCTCAACCAGACAGTAGCTACTTCGAAATCGAGATGTGTTAATACCTTTATTTCTACAATTCTTGGATCCGATGTAAAACACGTTTTTTACTAAAAACCTACTAAAAATGAAATGAAGTTGAAGCGTAATAGCTTGTCGAAATTGAATTTTGTCGAAACTGGATTTGCCGAAATTGAATTTGTCGGAATTTAGTTTTGTCGACATTTCATTTGTAGAAATTTTACTAGTCGAAGTTTTTTGTCGATATTTATACACCTAGGCAATCTCAACACATTAAAATTTCAGCATAAATATCGACAAAATGCTGTTTTGGCGGTATGATATTCGAAAATAAAAATAAAATAAATCCCTTTCAAACCTTACTTTTGCATGGTCGTACTGCTTCGGCTCGTTTTCCTGAATGGGACGCCGTCTTGGCTGTGCATCAGGTGAGGTGAGGCTTGGCTGAAAAAGATCTTTAAATTAAGGTATACATTCTTAAGTTTATTTAGAAATCCGGAATTCTAAATCAACCAAATCCTACTCTATTTAAAAAAATAGTTCCTGTGTGTAAATGTATGTGTGTGCATTTGCATGCAACTTCCGTCAGCATGTTCCAGTAGTATCCCAATAAGGGGCGCAGTTAGGGGTATTTTTTATACCTCATTAGATGCGTAATGGCCTTGAGATTACTGCACACTCATAAAATTTTCAAAAATTCGCTGTTTTCGACGTTAAAATCAAGTTTTTTGTTGAAAAATCGAGAACCTTCTTTGTTAGGAAATAATTAGCAGACGCCGGAAGTTGCGGCAGACTATATAAGGGAAGAGAGGTAGCGTTTCTCATTTTTGTCATCGAAAATTGAATTATGCAAAGGGAAGAATATCATGGGATCAGACGGGGCCAGGGTTGAAAAGTCGCGAAGCGGCTTTTCAACCCTGGTTTAACTTAAAAATCAATAATCGGAAATAATAAGCTCAAATCCCTGCAAACCGATCGGGTCAATTTTTCGGCGAGTCACAATTTTGCAGGGCCGAAAAGTGGCCCCTGGCTGACCTTTCCGCCCGACACCAAAACTGATAACCGTACAGAGCGCGGTTTTGCCGAAAAAAAGAGCGGTCGCGCGATTCGGGGAGACCAGGAAATGAGGGAATTTTTTTTAATAAATACGCTATAACAATTTTACTCATTGAATCTGAATTGACTCTAAATGGAATTGTGTTATTTCTGATCTTACAACACCATACTAACAACTAGCTGTAATTTCCAAAACATAATTTGCATTGAAACATCAGATTTTTCGGCGCAAAAAAATGTTTTCACGAAATTTGAGACATTTTTGCAGTAATAGTTGACAGGAAAGGAAGTTATATAACCAAAAGAGTAGAGAAGAGTAATAGAGTATAACCAGGTAAACCAGGTAACTAAATAAATTCGACGGACTAGCCAACAATCAACAAATTGTCAAAACACATTTGTTTTAAATCAAAAATATGTTTCGATTAAACAGAGCCTTGACTTTCGGTTGTTTGCCATAATCATGTTGTGACCCTGCGAAAGTTGATTTTAGGCACAGTTACAGTACTCAGAATTTTTCTAATATAAAAAAGGTTCTTTCTCTATCCATAAATGTTTATATATCTCCTGAAACACGTAATCCAATTACCGTGCATTCGATCAAATTGTCAATTTAAATTATCGAAACATCGTTTTCTTAAAAGCAAAGAATGTATGAATTATATCGACGGTTCGCTCCCACATTAAAAAGAAAAAAAAGTTTGTTTGCCCAAGTTTAAAAAACCCACTCAGCCACCAGCGGCACCGCATCTACGTCCATATGTTGTATTGTGGAAAACTTTCGCTGCGGCGGAGGGTCCTGAAAACGACATTTTTTCATTAAAAACTCTTGCTTTAATTGTGGGGAATTAAACTTTATTTTACTGTAATCATAAAAGTATATCACAGACATCGCTAAACAAACAATAGATTGCAGTAGAAACAAATGTTTCGAACTCCCTTCAAAAATATTTTTTTCGAACCGGGCGAATTCCTGGTTCGTCATTACAAAAAAAACATTTCTTTGCGTCGTTACATCCATTTCAGCAATCCCAATAAAAATTCAACTATAGATTCAGTTTTGAATTTTAGCGTTCGGCGATAAATGAATTTGCAAGAAATTAAAAAAAATAGTAGCGGTTTTCAAAATTCGAAATTTTCGGCGTATTTTGCTAATTTTTTATACAGTTCTTATAAAAAAATCAACCGACTCCGAATTTAAATTTTTTAATATGATTTTTATATCGAGCGATTACCGGAAAAAAATTGGTTTCCTCCGTGAACCCCTCCCCCCCGCCGCTAACAGTCCAGTACCATTAGAAAAATGTTTTAACTATTTTCATAGTTTCGATAAATCCCACAACCTTAATTACGCCGCGTCCAGAACTGTAAATGACTTCGGTTTTACAGAAAATAACGTATTAATTAGAGGGAAATGTATGTACATTAAAATTGTTTTATTTATGCTCGAATTAAATATATTTAAAGGATATAGTTAGTTTTAAAATTACTTTTTGAAAAAATGTTTTTAAAAACCATTAATTATGAAAACCTACCGGCGGAAACGAGTGCTGTGCATTGTTGGGGTACGATAGATGGTCCATCGGTGTCGGCTCTTGCTGTTGGCCGAACATGGTGCGTGTCGGCTGCAAAAAAAGGTGTTTAGGATTTTTTGTGGGGAGTGGGGAATTTGGTAAATTTACTATACTGTCGATTACAAAATTTAAATCCGAGAAAAGTCTGTGCGGGAGCAAAAATTTTCCAAAGAAGTCGCGACACATACTATATTCAGAATTTCACGCAGATAAATGGGAAAGTTTGAAACATCCATTTTTCAAAAATCGATTTTAGGTACATAGATTTTGGTGCTTTGGCATTATCGGGGTCGGGATAACTCTGGAAAGTAATATTTAGGCTAAGCATTTTAGTTATGTTTTCATGAAAATTTAACTATATTTAAAGGGAAAAACAATTTCATGCGTTTAAAAATTCATGTTTCGATAAAAACTCAGCCATTTTCCGATTCAAAGCAAATAAATAAGGCCATTAACAATTGATGTTTTTGGCAATAAATAAATTTCCACAAAATTGTAACATTTTTGCGTTTAGGAATAGCTAAAAAAACGGTTTAGAAGCTGCCGCAAATGAAAAGTATGGGTGTAACAAATCCTCCCCCCGCGATAATGCAAAAGAACCCATGATTTTATTTTTAAAGAGATCCTATCATAGATCGTTCAATATACAGTAATGTCACAGAATCGAAAATAGATCCCGAAAATCGTATCAATCCGCAAAAAATATTGAACACCCGGGCTCGGGATTGCAAAGTGCAGCCCCGTGGTTGCGCTTTGGAAAACAGCATTTGTCTGCTGGGAGAGAGAGAGAGAGAGAGAGAGAGAGAGCGAGAGAGAGAAGAGAGAGAGAGAGACGGAAAACGGTCAGCGAAGCCCCGGCCGGCCGGACCCCACCAACCGCGATAGCACTTGTCAACAGCCCGAGCCAAAAATTGATACAAAAAATTCAAACACTTTATTATTGCGATTTTATCTATTTTTATATTAATAAAATGGAAATTACATTGTATAGTTTGGGTCGAAAAATTGCCGAGAAAGCATTAGGTTTCGATGAAACAAACAGTTTTAAGGGGTTTTTGATTTAAGGGTTATTATCGAAACGTACATTCCAGAAACTACAATTAACGCATATTTAGAAATTGTTGAAACACGAAAATTTTTCCGGAAAAAGTGCTTATAAATGCATTGTTTGTATTAATGCTTTTAGCGTATTTATGAATTTAAATTTACCCATTTTACATTTTCATGTGTTGTAAAAGGATAGGAAAAATTAGATTTGGGGGACCTAGGAAATATCCGAATACTGGAGGTGGTGACAGTAATTCAAACAAATCTAATTAAACTCGAAAAAATTTGAATCATGGTATTTATTTGTCGCGTAGTTGCGCTGAATCTCCAATTGTTTATTTATTTTTCATTTTAGGATACTTTCTTGACATAAAATTGTAAAGGCTATACTTTACGCATGTTCAGAAATTTCCGAAACATACAAATTTTCAAAAGTTTCGACTTTTATCCAAATCTTCGGCGGTTTTATTTGTATCCATTTTCAGTCTTGAAAAATTAACGAACGATTGCACCGCAAAAGTGAAGATATTAAACGAGGCGGATCTGCTCAGTGATATGAAAGAGTTGAAACAAACATTCTTTGAAATTAACTACATGCACCTAAATGCCTCGATTTCAATTTTTTTGAAACATAATCTGCAAAAATTTTTAAATTAAAAAAGCCAGGCACAATTCGATTTTTAAAGATTTTTCTAATATTGCTTTTTTCACTTTTTAAGCGCGAATAACCCCAAAATCGATCGATAAATTGATAATGGAACGGGGGAGGGTGGGAGCAAAAAAATTGGGCTGGCGGTGTGTGTGTTGTTAGGAATCGAGCGGAAAAGGGCGGACGATTTTGCTGTGGTGGTGTGGGGGCGAGAGTCGAGAAAAATAGGGATGCTGGGGGGGGATCCCCGACGGACGGAGGGGACCTGTTTCTCTCTCCCCCTCTCTCTCCCTCTCTCTCGCTCTCCGTCTCTCTCTTGTCTTTCTGTCTCTCTCCCTCTAATTCCTGGGCTCTCTCTCGCCCCGCTAGCCTGAGAGATACCGCGTGACTGTTGCCGTCAGAGAGACAAAAAGAGAGAGAGAGAGAGAGAGAGAGCGAGATAGAGAGAGACAAAGTGAGAACAAGAGAGTGAGAGACAGAGAGAGAACAAGAGCGAGAGAGAGAGAGAGCGAGAGAGAGAGAGAGAGAGCGAGAGAGAGTTCGGAAAAAATCCCCATAACAACTGTCTCACAAAATGAAAAACCCAAGACCAGGCTTAAGCTCCCCCCAGGGCTCAAAAACCGCCAATTTTTCTGGACCGGAAAAGCTGTTTTGATGATTTTTCAAAATGAGCAAAAATTGGGGTAAATTGGGTGCGAGCATTTTGCTATTTTTGCCCTTCCATCGCAAAGCTGAATTGTTCCCCTAAATTTTTAGCGGCTCCCAAGAAAAAGTGAATCACAATTCCCCTAGATTTTCGAAAATTCGCCTGTTTTGGAAAGCGCGCAATTGATTGGTTTAGTTTAAATAAATGCACTTAGAAAAATGATGTCTTAAAATTAAATTATGACATTAATTATTATGTAATTTTTCTAACAGCTCGGTGTATTACCATTGCAAATAAATGTTTCACTATATTCATGCTAGAAGCCTGAAACATGGTTTTGATTCGAGACGGCACAGGCCTGTATGCATTAAGAGAATGAATGGACTAGAGAGAGAGAGAGAGAGAGAGAGAGAGAGAGAGAGGGAGAGAGAGATCATAGTAAAATCGCCTCCTCACCTGATAAGGTTGCGGGGGGAGGATGAACTGGGTGCCCGTGCCGTCGCGCATCGGCGGTGTCGGAAGCGAAGCCGGCCCGACGGTAATTTGGGGCGCTGAAAAGGTATGATGTTATGTTATTAAAATTAATATAATATTCCTTCACCAACTTTCACGTCTCTAAAAACTAGATCAAAAATTATGCGAATATTATGCGAAAGAATGCGAATTCCGAAAATTTGTGTTTCAACTTCTCCGGTTTGCAAAATCTTGGTCGTGTTTATTAATTTGTTGCGCGTGGTGGTTTTACAAAATAAAATGTCGTAAAATAAAATAAAATAGAAGGGGTTATCAAGCTAAGCTCAAGCACATTATTATTAAATATAAATTAGACTACTATTAAATTACTAAAAATAAATTACCTTATTAAATGAATTAATACTAAAAAAATTACTCGTATTGACCGTCAGCGGCATATTGGTGACGACAGACTGCTGCCGGTGCACGGGATTTCCATGCCAGCTCTCCTTCCGCATCGGCCAGGCGCCGGGGCGCCTCGGCTCACCGCCCCACGAGTGGGGCTGAGGTTGCTGGTGGTGCTCATTTTGCTTTATTGGCTGAAACATAAACATACAGAACTTTTGCGGTGATTCTATCTAGTCATTTTCCTTATTTATTTTCATATTATTTTGGAGGCATTTTATCTAAATATTTTATTATTTCAGACGATTTTAAAAAGTAATTTTATTTAGTCCTTTTATTAATTTATTTCCATATTATTTTCTTATCGTTTCGAATCATTTTGCCGGAGAGCGAACTAAGGCATTTAAACTTTCATCCCCAATGCTAATTTAATGAAACACATACCTGCCAATTGTTATTCTTGGACCCGTCCCAGTTTTGAGTGCCGATGGGAGGCGGTTGCGGTGGTTGCTGGATCGGGATTGGCTGAAACATAACTATTTGGATCTGCCAAAAAATATCTTAGATCTTAGGGCTTAAATAAATACCATAAATTAAGATCATAAAGATTGATTTTTTGTTGAAACAGAAAAATTTTCAAATAGAATTTTCAAAAAGTTGTTTTGAATAAACATAACAATATAACAAAAAAGTATATTAAATAAGATAAAAAAGGTATTAGAGTGAATTTACCTGCGCCGCCTGGTGGGGTTGCCCATTTTGGTAGCCGAAATTTGCATGGGGAGTGGGGGTGCTATCGTGGAAGCTCTAAAAAAATGATAGGTGTACTTCGATGCTCAGGCGAATATATCACTGCTACTTGTTTTGACTCCAGCAGTAATTTTGTTGTAACATGTTTTTATGCTATTTATCTCTACCCTTCAGCTTCACTTTCGTTGTCTCTCTCGCTCTCTCTCTCTCTCTCTCACTCGCTCGCTTTTCCCTAGCTAGCAGGTTTTTTAGTGCAAAAACAATGTTGCATAAAAAATGTTCGCTCGGCAAAAAAATTGAAATGCAATACAAGCAATGCAGTTGCCTCAAAAATAATAGATTAAAAAATGGTTAAGAATTATGTAATTAATGATGAACATCTATATTCCATCCCAACCTGTCTCGGCCGGCACGTATTGTTATCATCCAGCACCGGAGGAGAAAATCGGTTCGGGTCAAATTCGCGGTGGTAGATGGGTTGCTGCGAATCCTGGAAATCCGAGTGCTTCATATAGAATGGTATACGGAAGCGCGGGATCATAATTAATCGTCAACTATTTCGGGCAATACTAGCTTTCAAGTCTTTTTTTAATCTTCAAAAGCTTTAATTTAGTTTTAAACTTTTCCACTTCATGTCCAGCATATTTTTCCTTTAGTGGAGGTGGTATTAAACTCCTTTCGAAAATAGGAGAATACAAAGAAAACTAAAAAACGCGAAAATCTTTTTATCTTATTTACTCATTACTGATTATTACGTACTCATTACTTACTCACTCTTTATTTGATCTTTTCTTTTTATTTATCTTTCTTTTATAGTACTAAGGAAAATTATGTTATTTAAGGACTATCGAAAGGAAATTAAGGTGCGCTAATGCTTAATAATTTTCTTGGCCTCTAATTGGTAATGTAAATGTCTAAAAATTGCAACGCATGCTGATTGCACATTAGTTTCCATCAAATTTAGGCCATGCTCTAGGAAATGAGGAACATATAATTTTCACCTTATATAAATAGGCTTACAAGGAGCGCTTTTTTGCGTCCTCGGCAAAACCTGACGAGACCTAGCTCATTCGATAGAAAATTAAATTCGGAGCAAGACTCCGTTGTCATCTTTTGCGGAATGGCTGTCTCTGATTTTATAAAATTAAAATACTAGTGGCCGTCTCTTACCATGAGTGCCTAGCGAAAAGAGACGCTTTTCGGTGCAGTTTTAAAATTTTATAAAATCAGGGATAGGCATTCCGCAAAAAAGGACAGCGGAGTCTTGCTCAGAATCGAATTCTCTATCGAATGAGCTAGGTCTCGGAAGGATTTGCCGTGGACTCAAAAAGCACTCCTTGTTAGTGTTAAGAATTCGCTTAGGCCCAGGCTTAGGCTTTGGGCTTAGCTAGGCTTACGCTTAGCCGTAGGCTTTAACTTAAGTTTAGGTTTACGCTTAGGCATAGGTTTTGGTTTAGGCTTAGACTTAACTTAGGTTAGGCTTGTGCATAGGCATGGGCTTAAAAAAACGTACATTATAAAAAGAGGCTGGCTGCCCATAGAAAGGCTGTCCATAAGCTCCGCCCATTTGCGCCGAATTCGTGGGCGTCGTCTGGCCAGATGGAGGCGCACAGCGATCCGGGAAGTTCGTGCTAAAAATTGAGGTCTTGTTTGAGATGCGACCGTCTCTCTTTATTTCTCTCTCTCTCTCTCTCTCTCTCTCTCTCTCTCTCTCTCTCGCTCTCGATCTCTCTCACTCCCATCTACCGATAGAAATGCTGCAAATCGCGCTGATTCGGAGCGACGGCCGTCGAAATGGAGCGGCGGTGGGGCGGGTGGCCGCCCCATCCTCCTGACGACGACGAGGCCACCGTGCTACAGAAATAAAAATAAAACAAAAAAATAAAAAGAATTTTGGAATGGAGTAAGAAAAAAAAACATATTTTGGCGGAGAAGTAAGAAAAAAGTGCATCGGCGGGCTTATATTCTTTGGCCTTTTACAGCAAAATGTTTCAACGAAGAGGTACCTAGGGAAAATGAAATAAGCGGCAGTATAGCTATATATCATGGTGTACTTGTGAAAATCTACTGTTACAAACTTTAAGAAGGCCTTTTTTGCAAATATCCGTTGCTTACAATGTGAGAAATATCATCAATTTAATAGTACACATACATAATTCGTTTCTGAAAACTTCAGGTATTTTTAGGAATTAAAACAGGAAGATAGAATTCTTGCCATAAAACCAGCAGCAACGTCAGTTTCAGACCTCACTAGGGCACATTATTTCAAATGCCGTCACATCCTGCCGTTAAAAACTAGAAACACGTATTTGCAAGAACTTTGTTGAGTAGTTGTTTGCTTAAGATATGCTTAATTTTTGTCCATTTAATTGCTTTTAAAAACAAACACTTTCTTTTGCTGGAAATTTTAGGACTATTTAAAAGGACCAGGCAGTTCTTTGTCTGAAGCCAGATAGCTCTCCTGGATGAGTATTTAGAGAAAAAGGACAATTTCCCTGTAAGAACGAGAAACACATTTTTGTCAGCAACTATCGATTTTATCAGGGATCTTTAGTTTGCTTAGAATTTGGTAAAGTTTTATCCATTTTTTATACGGATCTCTTATTCTTCGGAATTTTGGCATATTTAAAGGAACAGGGAGTCACTGTTCTTTGTTGGAAACTCCGACACTCCAGAAATTAGTGATGTTAGCGTTACATCTTCCCGATAAAAACGGGAAACACATTTTCGCGAAAACTAGCGAATTTTGCTTACAGCATTTTATTTCGCTAGTATTTGTTTCATTGTTACCTTTAATTATACACATTTCGCTTGGTTTTCGAGCAAAAATTAGGCACATTTAAAGGGGCCAAGAAGTCCCTGTTCTGTCTAGAAAGCCAGTTAGTCCCAACAACAGGAATCGATATTAGAAAGTTTGGCGGGAAATTTACCCGCTAATAACGAGAAACACATTATTTCGAAAATCTACGAATTTTGGGTTAAAACCCACCATTTGGATTAATTATTAGCCGTTAAATTTTTTTAATAGCGCTGTCTTTCGGGGAAAATTTTGGTTTTTTTAATGGGATCTGGACATCAAAATTCATGTAGAAAATATCGAATAAAACAGAAAATTTATTTTGAAAAAGCCGACTATGGAAGATTACATGAACTAGCGGGTAGTTTTCCATTTATGGATGAGAAACATCTTTTTGCGAAAATCTGAATTTCCTGGAAATCCGAAAAATGAACGCTTAGTCGAAATAACAGTCAAAATCCTCCTTTCGAATCGATAAATCTCGTATTTAAGTTATCCGCCAGGCTGATTGTGGGCTTTTCGTCGGGGCTAAAGTACAGAGCGGGTGAGGGCCACTGGCAAAAAACAAGCTCTTGCTTCCGGGGGAATGGCGAGGATGGGTGACGTGTTGAGTTAGAGAGAGAGAGAGAGAGAGACAGAGAGAGTGAGGGCGAGAGAGAGAGAAGGAGAGGGAGAGAGAGTGAGAGAGAGAACGCGTCCCGAGAAATGTGCCCCGAGGGCACCCACGAGGTGCCCCCGGCTGAAAAGAAGCCGTTGGGCCCGAGTATTTTTTACTGGGCCCTCTCCCTGGCTCACACACAGGGCCAGAGACGCAGAGGGCCCAAATCCGACCAAATTAAGCCGTACCTGCGTGATAAACAACACGAAAATCATACGAGGTGTTTTAAGGTGAAGACAAGTTGGTACTGGGCGGTTAGCGGGGGGAGGTAATTTTCCCCAGCAATCTCTTATGGCCCTCTAACAGATCGAAATTATTTTGATGCCATTTTACAACCACTTTAGATTAGATTTTTCCAGGTAAAGATTTTAAAAAAGGTAAAACTTTTGGCTGTTTGCTGAATATGTTTCAAAATGCGTAAAAAGATAAAAATGTTCGAATTTTCTAGTTTATGGCTACTATTTGTGTTGCAACTTTCTAGCAAAAAAAACTATGAAAAAGGCTTTGGAATACAATTCAAAGATATTCAAGGACTAGCAGGTACGCCTAATAAAAAGCTCTAAAAATTCTTGAAACATCGAATCCGGATTGATGTTCTTTTTATTAAATTGCGATTCTTTTTATTTAAGGGCCTTAAATCTTGAATCAGGCTCATTAAAGAGGCTTATTTGATTTCGCTGAAAATCAATTGGTCGAAATATCATTTTGTGGAAATTTCATTTCATTTAAATTTCATCAAATTGATTTTCGGAAAAATTGTATTTAGACAAAATATTTCGACAAAATGATTGCAAATCGATTAAAAATCCAGGCTCCAATTTCGAGCCTCAAAAACCCAAGATTTAGCGCAAATTTCTTGATTACATTTAACAGATTAAGGCAGGATTACGGTAGCACGACCCGAAAATGTGAGGCAAATGCCCGGGAGGCCTTAATCAAGGAAGGCAAAAAGAATAGGGGCCCCGGAATGCACCAAAAAACGCCCCGAAATTGGCTGCCATATCTGAGTACGGGCCCGCCAAATAATGGGCCCGATCGACGGGGGTTGGCGGATTAGTTTTTGTCGGATTTGAGGGTAGCTTTTTAAGGCTAAATTAAAAAATATATCGACGACAAAATGGGTGTAATGATGATCCGAGACGAAATTTGATTACCCCTGATTTTGCTACACTTTTTTCAAAAAAATTTTTTTGGGAATTTTTTTTACCACGTAATAACAGCCGTTACAGCTCTCCCAACAAGAGTTTCCCATAACACACACTTTTTGAAAAACTCCTACTGCTAAAAAATCCGAATTTTTTATTAAATTTTTACATACTTTTTAATATTAATAAAACGATATAAGGAATGAAAATATAGAATTTAGAGACTTCAAAAAGTATATTTATATTACTACGAGCGCAGATTTTTAGAAAACCTTAATATTCAAAGCCGACTAGCGCCCAAAAAGATTGTAAAACAGTAGTTCATGTTATACGATTGACAAAAGCCAAGTTCGCTGATTAAAAGCCGTGGCAAGTCTCAATGCAGACTTTTCTTTGAAACATGTATTAAAAAGGTGAAAATCTACCGCTATTTTTTTTGTCTAGCTGCCGCATCATCCTGTCCTTTAGAAATCGAATATTTTTTTGGTAAGCTTAGCTTTAAATTATCAGATAAAATTTTATCCTGAATTTTTCTTACCGCTGACTTGCTATCTGTAAAAAGAGTAGTTGAAGCCTTAATTAATCATTTCTTTTCGCATCGTCACTTGCTTTTCTCTAAAACGTTTACTAAATTGGTCTTATAAAATAAATCAAATTCTACCATCTTTTTCCATTAGCATAGAAATGGCATTAAAATAAATCTAGATAAAACGAAAGTTAAAGAAAAAAGAATTAAATAAACACGGATAATCTTAAAGATTAAAAGCTGAAATTCGGATATCGGTTATCGTTCGAATAAAATGATTTGGCGCGATGCATCATTAATTTTTGATGAAACATATAAAAAACTTCTTGAAAATATGCAGCATTGCGTAAAAATGATGCGTTTGAATGGGTGCAAAAAGTGACGACAGCTGAGTGGAGATGGCTTCAATTTTCGATGAAAACTTCTTTTAAAAAAAGTGGAAAATTGGTCCTATTTGGTGTCGGCGGAGAGCGACAGGGCAAGTTATATTCCCCGTGCTGCAAGGGGATTCTTAAGGAACAGTCTATGCATAGCCGGTACCTTCAAAAATCAGCAATCAATAATAATAGTGATAATGCTAAAATAATAATTCGAAGATGCGAAATGCTGGAAAAATACATTATCATTAGTGGCATTGCTTTGCTTGCCTTGCGTTTGTTTGAAACATACGGCCAAAAGGGACGACTTGTGTAACTTTCTCCTTGCAGTTAATAATTGTATATCCATTTCCGAAAATCAAGCCTTAAATCATTAGAAATATTCTATGCGGGTATCATTCGTTTAAGCTATAAACTGACTTTGAAAATAAGCCAAAAATAAAAATAAAATGGGCAGATTTCCTATGGCACATATTAAAATTGATTCAATTTGATAAACCTTCGGGATTTTAGAAAATTAAAATCCAAGGTAAAAAGACCAATTTATATGTCAAAAGGAAGAGGTCTTCAATTACTTTGTTTTGCATAGTAACGTCAGATGACTGGAGTTATTTTCCAGTTTCTATGAAACATACTAGAAAGTCGCATTCAGAAAAAATGTGAAAATTGATCGCATTTGACATGTGTGAGAAGAGGTGCAGGTAAATTCCGGGGAGAGGGCAACTTCAGGCAGGGAGTTTTTGCCCATCCGACGAAGCCGGCGGGCCAGAGAGCACTAGAATCGCGGAGACCCCCAAGAAATGTGAGCGGGGCCCAAAAAACGCGGAGCCCGGGCCCACCGAATGATCAATATCCGGGGCGAAGAGGGAGAGAGAGAGAGAGAGAGAGAGAGAGAGAGAGAGAGAGACAGGCAAACACACACACAGACTGGCATGCCACCGAGAAGAGGAGAAGCCGGGGCGGTTCTACTCACCCGGCGATTCCGTTCCCTTTCTGCTGACGCTGAATTTGACAACGTGCCAAAAATCGGAAATTAGGAAAAAATGTGTTTCAAAATTTTCTAAAACGCAAATATTTTTCACGTTAGCCAGTGCTTCTTCAGCTTTTCTCATTATATATGCGTAACTGCTTAGGAAATTTAAAATCAGCGCCAAGAACCGAAAATTTCGCAAAAAATCTTTGTTTCAAAATTTTCTAAAAAGCAAAGTTTGTTTCCAATCGACACTGCGGTTTACTACGATGGCAAAAAACCACTCCAAACGCGAGCTTCGACAAAACGCGAAAAGTCGGAAAATAATTAAAAATTCGTGGTTCAAAAAATTATAATCGGCACATTTTGTTATGACGAAGGACTTTACGTTCCTCATCTGTTAGCGAAAACTGGAAAATCACGAATTACGTACGTATTGGCTGCATATAAGTGAAATCGACACAGCCCTATTCAAGGCAAAAATAATTAAAATGTCATTAAAGGCAAAACTACACATTTACAAAACTAAAGGCGATATTTAAAAACATACAAAGAAGATTTACACCAACAGTTATGTTTCAAAAATTTCCAAAGAGCAAATTTTTTCACCTTCTGCAGTTTACACTGCACTCTATTCAAGGCAAAAATCATTAAGATTTCATAAAAAAAACAAAAACGAGATTTAACCTTAATCACTAATATCCGGGCCTACGTGGGAGCGCAAAAAAAATGTTCTAAATCGGGAGCGGCCGGCGACCGGGCGCCGAATTTCCGGTCAGAGGCGTCTTCCGGAATTTATGGATTTCCACCGACCACAGGGAGATTCGGACGCCGAGCTCTGGATTAAAGTTATTTCCGAGATACCCTGCCTATTCTGGAAGGAGATAATTGGTTAAATAATGTTTCATAAGGATATAAATGAAACATAAAAACCTTGCTTCTTAATCTGTATTTTAAATATGGTGTAAAGTTTTATTAATTTTCCTTTTCAATTTTACCCTTGAGAGTTTGTTTACAAGCATTTGTTGTTCAAGGACGGATTCATTATCGAATTTTGGAGAATCGGTAACACAATTTCCAAAAATTTGTTCTGTTGCGGTAATCAGCGCCATATAAATTTTTCGATTTTTAAATTGTTATAAAACATATTTTTGACACTGTTTTGAACCAAGCAAAAATTTCGACTAAGAAATATGTCGAAAAATCTAAATGCGGAAAAAAGGATATTTCGACAAATCAATTTTTAACAAAATGAAAATAAGCCCGTTTCGAGGCGTAGAGGTACGTTTCGGTAGAGAAAAGTGCGGGGCGAATCGTACGGGTTGGTCTCGCGCGGAGGGTAAATACACAAAAAATGAGCGCCTCCGCAAAAAAGAGCAATGAACTTTTCGGCCCCCAAACCACCTAGCCCGCGCGAGCCACGAAACGGTTTGGGGTTGTTGGACATACGTGAGTGGAGGCGGAGGAAGGGTTTTTGCACTCACCCACAGCAGAGTCCAAAGTATCGAGGTGGAAATGGGGAATAAAAAAAGTGTTTTAGGGGAAGAATATACGGACGGACGCAAAACAACTTTTAATAATACATGATTTTTCCGCAGTGCCCATTTTTTAAAACAATAAACCGCGCAAGTGTTTCTAATTTTTTACTATTCCTAATAACAAAAAACTTTACAAATGTTTATTAAAAAACAGAAAAATGTGGATTTTTCTACCGAAATTTCGATTGAAATATATTTATTTTATTGAAGACTATCAAAATTATTAAAATATTATTAAAACATGAAATGGATAAAAGTCACGGCATTATTAAAATCAATTATGAATTCGACTTAACTGCAAAACCGTACTGTGAAATATGAGCCGGGCTGGAGGGTTTTTGTACGCACTCGCAGCGAATTTCGAAGTCCCGGCGTGCAAAAAAGGTAGCAAGAGTGTCTTAAAGGAAAAGATAGAAAATTATTTAAATACATTAAAATATAAGATTTTACATTTGCTACATTAATAAAAATTCGTAAATAAAAGTAAATGTGGGAGCCCTCGTATTCCAAAAAAGTAAGAATGGTTTTTTAATGGGCACACGTTCAGGGACGTTTTTTTTTGGAAAAAGCAAAGATTTTTGCCGCGGCCGGGAGTCGAACCCGGGCCCTCCGCTTGGGAGTAGCGGATGGATACCAGTCAGCCACAGCTACAACCCAGCGAGGGAGCGAGGGGCGCCCCACGCCGCAAAGGAGGGGAATGGCCTGTCACAGCACGGGCAGGCAGTGCGCGCGGTCCCTACGTCCATAGGCGGTATACGTTGGGACGAGTACACGGCCCCTCCCTGAACGTGCGCTTTAAAGGCAATCTAAAAATCGTAGGATGACACCCAAAAATTGTTTGGTGAAATCTACGCAACATTACGGCAGTGCGGCATGGTTTTTTTACAAGGTTATGATGAAACTTGTTTTTCAACGTCTGTCGACCTCAAAAAATTTATGTGTAGCAGCCAAATTATTTATGGAGCGGTTCGGAATTTCCCTAGTCCTGTCGATCCCTAACCGCGAAAATCATTCAGTTAAATTGCTAATTCTTCGTTACGTGGATCTAAAGCAAAGGGAATATTTGCAACGGGAAGAAGTTTAAAAATAAAATTTGCTAAAATTACCTTAAGCTGGTTGGGCATTAATAATAATCGCTGTCGTAACAGCAAAAAAGTTTTTTTAAACGGAGAGATCGGCAAAATCCTCATTTAAGACCTACATAAATATGCAAAAAAACCATAACTTTATAATATTGAAAATTTTTAGTGATTTAATAAGATATCTAACCGGCAAATTGAGCAATATTGATCCAGCCGCACCTTCTCTATATCCAAGAGAACGGCCGATAAGATCTGGGCCGAATAATGAATCGCGATATGGCGATACTACACCACCAAAGGCGCGCGAATTTTTGTTGACTAGCTTTTTCTATTAATTTTTTGTATATCGTTGTTGTCAAATTCCGATTAAGAGAGCAGAATTTCGATTTTTTTTTTCCAAAGTTCCTTGAAACATTCTCAAATGAAGAATTTCCAAAATTTTCCTGGCGCTATCAAGGAAATTCAAAAAAAAGCGGTAATTCAGCGCATAAATATTCCCGACTCTTAACAGCAAAAATAAATGAACCATTCATTAAAATTACGGCTCATTGATAGCCTGTCTAAATTTTCGTGACGTTTTCAAAAACAGGTTACAAAAAAATTCAACGTTCCGGAGCCCAGAAAGGTAATAATCGAGGGGGCCAAAAATTTCGTAATCTGCCATAGTTTATAAAAGTATAGGAAGTATTACTTATCACACTTTATATATCATCATCATATAATAAGAGTGCGTGAAAGTGTTAATAGTACTTCGCAGCAAAAAGGCGGAGGCTGGTCTGATTGTATTGAGAGAATGTTTCAGCTATGTAAAAGCTATGATCGCAAAATTTCAGTATATTTGGTGTTGAATGGGATTTCACCTGCTGGTGTCCACAGCGTTAGAATTTAAATTATTAGTTAAAAAATAGGAAATCCCGCACAAAAAACAGCGCAAAAAGGATCGCTTGGGAAAAAAATGTTGCAAAAATTTAAAGTCATTGGGAGTCAAAATAAACGGTAGTACATTCATATTGCCCAACGCTTTACAATTTATAAAAAAACTAACTACTATATTCAGACCTAATTAAACTTTCTAAAATACAAAAACCATTATCGGATGAGGAAGTATCCTTAAAGTTTTAAAATTTATGAACGTCTCAGAAAATCATCATGCAGGCTGCTGGAATTATTGGTAAAAAAGTGTCGCTATTCGCTATGTCGCTCTCTCTCTCTCTCTCTCTCTCGCTTTCTCTCTCTCTCTTCCCCGTTCTTCGCACCTCACCCCCAGCCAAAAAGACGTAAAGAGCAAAAACGCAAAAAAGAAAAGACGTTGTCAACAAACCGGCGATGGCTCCGATCCATACCCTCTTCCCCCGCACTTTGACACTCGCCCCCTGCAGGACCCCAAAACAAAAAAAAAGCAAAATCCACAAAATACAGGCCATCAACGTGGTTCTGGAGGTTGTAAATGAAAAATCGATCGAATTTTCACCAAAAAAAGGAGTTTTCATATACCCTATAATCCAAAAAAATCCGGTACGTTTACTGGAATTGAAAAAATATTCATTTAAAGAAAAAAATAAAAATTATTTGGTACAATAAAAGAGGAAATTCACAAAATACAAGTCATTAAGAATGGGTCTGGAGGTTGGCGATGAAAAAACCAATAAAATTCTGACGTTTTTACCAAAAAAATGTTTTGACTATTCTTAAAAATCAAGAAAGATAAGTGCGTATGATTGTAGGAAGTAAAGTATACGAACAACTTATATCATTGCCAAAAAAACTGTTACAATATTTTACGGCAATCGAAAAATATTAGCTTTTGTAATGTGAGACTTTTCCGTATTTTTAGACAAAATATGCAACAATAAAAGAGCAAATCCACAAAATACATGCAAGTAAAAACGGGATCTCGAGGTTGTTAAATCGAAAAATTGACAACTTCCAGAATTTTTGGGCCATTAACAAAAATGAGGTTGCAATATATCACGTCAAACGAAAAAAATTAGTACGCGTAATTCGTCGTTGCCGGAAGGAGGTAAAACTCTAGACCAAATTCGGGAAGCTCTAAGAATGCTAAATTTGCCTCAATCCTAAATAATGCTACTGTGAAAAAAACGTTCGAATTTTTCTTTAAAAAGAGCGTAGTTTACTGGGAGTTATAAACCTTCTTTTTGCTGGAAACCGAGAATTAAATGCGTCTTGTCGAAATTTCATAATGCCGAAATTTCCTAGCATCGTTTTTCATCATTTTTCGGGATTTTTTTGTAGATTTCGACATCGTTATAAAAGGTCCATACCATAAAATTCGTCATTCTGAATTTTGACAATTTGAATTTCGACGTTATAAATTTCGACATTGCAAAGTGTCGATAATACAATTCCGACATTAATTTCGAATTTTTTAAGGCAATCCTTAAGGCCCTAGATATACCAGGATTTCAGTCGAACTTTTGTAGCACAATGAGAGGGACAGGTGCTCCTCCTCTTTCGCCCCCCAATAACTCCTCAAAAAGTCACACCCAAATCAAAGGTATATTTTGGCCGGGTGTGTGAGTTTTCTGGCCAGTAGCTACCCGAAAAAACACCTGCCGGGTTTCGGAGAGAATATTGATCGATTTTATTCACTTATTTTAGCGGCTAAGTTGAAAATATGCCTCATTTTAAATGTCGAGATGTAAAATGTCGACAACAAAGATTGCAGCGTGTAAAATGCCGATTTTTTTTTCAAAAATTTAGAGCCGAGATGCCGATAGAAAAAATGGCCCGTGCGAAAATGCCGATAAGCGAAAAGCCACCAAAATATCGACAGCGAAAATGCCGCCATGAAAATCCTGGCAATCGACGGCTAAAAACCCGAAATCTGAAAGTTACAGCTAAAATTGCACCAACCGGAACACCAGCAACGCAATGCCGAACATACAGCTGTCGACAACCAAAATACCGAATAAATATCGGAATTTGCATAAAACAAGCCGGGTTACGTGAAAATGCCAATCATTACATTACTATATACAGGGTGTCCCATAAAAAAGCATCCCTCCGGCATTTCGCCATACACTCCATGGAAAAACTATAGAACCACCACAGCACTTGCGTTCTAGGCCAGCCAGAGCCTGGATATTTATACTGGGGGTTTCTTTTGGAACAGGAAACGACTGTGTAAAATTTGAAACAGCAAAGTTTAGTAAAGGTGGTACTTCCAGGAGTTGGGTCGAGGATTTTCATGGAAAAACTATAGAACCACTTTTTGGGCTTCGAATTTAAGACCCTTTTTGAGACTTTTTGTGGGATATTTCGATGGCAACGGGCCAGGATATAACTAAACTTTCAGTTTCAGTCGCTATTTCCGGCAGGGCTGCTCCCGGACAAGTTTTGGAAAAGCCGAATTTAACAAAGAAATCCACTTTTTCCTCAATAAATTGGCGAAAGAAATTTTGTGCGGAAATCAGCAAATGCCATCTGAAAGAGCTTAAAACGGTGAGCATTTTGGTATACTACACCCGGCCAAAACTATAGTGACTAATGCGGTATGGAATGGTGGATGCTGGACTACCTGCCCGCGATGCATTTCCCGGCCCGTTTAACAAAGACTCCCTGTCGCCGCACATTTAGCATTCGATAGCTCGGGCCCTAGGCAATATTATCAAAGGTACAGTATACCAAAATGCTCGCCGTTTCAAGCTCTTTCAGACGGCATTTGCTGATTTCCACACAAAATTTCTTTCGCCAATTTATTGAGGAAAAAGTCGATTTCTTTGTAAATTCGGCTTTTCCAAAACTTGTCCGGGAGCAGCCCTGCCGGAAATAGCGACTGAAACTGAAAGTTTAGTTATATCCTGGCCCGTTGCCATCGAAATATCCCACAAAAAGTCTCAAAAAGGGTCTTAAATTCGAAGCCCAAAAAGTGGTTCTATAGTTTTTCCATGAAAATCCTCGACCCAACTCCTGGAAGTACCACCTCTACTAAACTTTGCTGTTTAAAATTTTACACAGTCGTTTCCTGTTCCAAAAGAAACCCCCAGTATAAATATCCAGGCTCTGGCTGGCCTAGAACGCAAGTGCTGTGGTGGTTCTATAGTTTTTCCATGGAGTGTATTACATCCGATCGGTCCCAAATTTGGACGAGAGGTGTATTGGACCCTAAATAACCACAATCCTGAATTACCCTCCAGTGGTTTTCGAGATACAACAAAAATAAACTTTATTATCCGTTCTTCATAAGGTTTCCGTCGGAATCGACCCTTCGATTATTAAGTGAAAATGAAGCGGCAAGCGTTCTTTACCCTTAGAAATTTTTTCCGATAAAAATTCATCAAATAACCGTTGATTTCAACATTTTTTGTAGCCCAAAGAAATACCCGATATTAAGCGAAATTAGGGATTCGCAGCCGGAAGTCGATGCAAATCGATGCAAAGTCCAAAAAGATAGCCGAAAAAAACTGTTAAGAACCGCGTAAAAAAAACAGTATTTTAAAGTAAACTCGAAAACTACTGTTGCGATCGGGCTATAACTCAGGATTGTGGTTATTTAGGGCCTGATACACCCTGGTGCAAAGTATGGGACCGATTGGATGTAAGGAGGCGAAATGCCGGAGGGATGCTTTTTTGGGATTTTGGGCTTTTTTGGGATTTGGGAATCATTACATTACTATAATTACGTGAATTGCATAAATGTAATTACGTAACTCATGCCAATCCCAAGTGTCTTGACGTCGACTTTTTTTTGTTCTCAGCATTTCGACTGTCGGCATCTTGCCTTTCGGAATTTTGAATTCCCAAAATTCGACAGAGTTAATACGACCAGCTTTGTAAAAAATATGTTTTAAGCATACACGTAGCAAAACGCTAGCTGGAAAATATATTAGCGCAAAGATTACGCCCATCCGAGGTCAAATAGTTTTTGGGTCGCTTCACTTCTCAAATAAAAAAATAATAAAAATAGGTATTGCGAAAACACACATTAAATTTAAAAAAGGACATCTTATTCTTGACTACGTAAATAGCGGTTCAGGCGATACGTCGAAAAAATATATTCCAAAAATATTTAGAGTTTCTTTGGGTGGTTGGGGCCGTTAGTAAAGCCCACCAAGCCGCTTCCCGCCCAAAATATAAGTTTTGGGATTCCGGCAAATCCGCCGTATTTGCGCAGCTGCGCGGCGTGGCCATTTTTTAGCAAAGAAAACGAATCCGACAAGTGGAACGGACACTGGCGAAAAATCGATACATACGATGAGACGCTAATTGGGAAAGCTATAGAAAATCCATCTAAACTTTTATGTATCTTTATCCAAAATTTGCTATCAAAAATAAATATAGAAAATAAATTAGAAATGGAAAATAGATAAAATATATGTATATAAAACTTTTTCACTTTTTACAGAAATTACCTGCCGCTTTCTATCACAACCAGAAAACATGCCTCATTCTTAAAAAGGCCATGTTGAAATTTGTGGCTAGCCACACTTATTTATTTGCTGTAATTCTGGGCCTTGTTTGACCTCAATAAAACTGCATATTTTTCTCTAAAAATTATGAAGTTTTGCATGTTTGAATTTATTGTTTAACGCAGAGAAATGTTGCCAATTTATTGTGTGAAATAACATACTCTAATTACGTACAAAATTTAATTAAACCAAAGAATTAAAAATTTTAAATTTAGAAAATTTTTCTTGCTATTGATTACAAGACCATTGCATATGAATAAAAAATAATCGATTCAATGGAAAAATAAATATATATATACGAACGTACACCCCCAAAGAATTTGATAAAAGTGCCTGCAAACAGAGCGGGCGGGGGGGGGGTTATCAATTTTTGGGCCCGCGGAAAAGAGCGGGACTGCCAAGGGATTTTTGCAGAAAATATTTTCCGCTATCCAAAGCAGAAGGGGGGAACGCGTGGCGAGAGAGTGGAGAGGGCTGAGAAAGAGAGAAAAATACGAAATTTCGGAAAAATTGGAAATGTTTTAAAATCCGATGTTTTAAAGAAAAATGTTGATAAAAGGCCGGGAAAATGGATAGTCAGCGTATCTATCGTTTCTTCTGCTAATTAAGGGAAAAATTAAAAAAAACTGTAGATAGCGAGATAAAAATAGCTACAGAAAGATACATAGCAGCCTGCCGGACACAATAGGATAGAACGGGGCGGCCGGGTCGATTGAGTGATGCGTTCCGATCAAAATACCGGGCGGGGATCCATCGCTCTTGCTCACTTTCACCTCCGACTCCTCCCGAATGAATGCACCTGTGGCGGCCAGGGCAACAACACAAACAACATCGAATTTTAAAGGGGTGGTTACAGCATCTGGATCGTGATCTGTAAAAGCCCACAAAAATGTTTCATGAAAACTTGATCCCGCGGGGCATATTACGGCAGATTCACATCCTCATCGTAATATATCAATCTTGCTTCTCGTCTACTGACCTTGCTCCTAAAAATCAGGTCTTGCTCGCGACATCCAGATCTTTCTCATAATATTCAGATTTTGCTCGTAATATTCAGGTCTTCGTCACATGCAGTTCTTGCTCCTCATATTCAGATCAACCAAAAAAGGGCTTGAAAGACAACGCGATAGAAAGAAAATGTTCCAAATAAAAGTTTTACGGAGTGGTTTAAGTTCAGTTTAATTTCGGTTCAATTCTCGTTTTCTTCTTCACTGCCTTGCGAAAAAGGGCGTTTCGAAGCCAGTTTTTCAAGTTTTAACGTTTGTTTTAAAGTTTTGAATTGTTATAGATGTATTTCTCAATGTATTTTACAATGTAGAACATTCCGCTCGTAGGGTTTATCCTTGTGGCTATACAGGCAATGTGGGAGTGTTTTTCCCCGGGGGATGGTGCATCTAGTGACGGCGCACCTTGCGGGCGGCCTTCCTGTAGCCGCCGGACTGCGATTGCTGGCCTCCTGAAATTTGGGTTTAATTTGGATTAAATTTCTACATATGAAAGTATTTAATTTTAAATTCAAATTTTACAGAAAAAAATATGTTTCATGTCAACTATTTAAAAAAAAAATTTGATTTCGCTTAGTGCGGCGAGAGTCGAGGCGGGAAAAATTCCAAAAGAGCTTTTCTAAATCTTTTAAAATCTCGTGGCTTTACCCTAATTTCCCCCAAGAATCTCTGCTGATTAGCCCAGTCTCCTAGTGAGGTATCACTGTCCTTTGAAAATCCCAGATAAGCTCTGCTAGCTGTCCCTCTACCTTGAAAAACGTCAGAGTAAATTTTAAAATCTCGTCCATTTTACCCTGAAATTCCCCAAAAATCTCTGCTAATACCCCTGCTTCCGAGGTGTCGCTGCCCCTTTAAAAGCCCCCCAATAATCTCTGCCAGCCTACCAGCAACAGCTCCGGTCCTTGGCGGGCATGGGCAATAGGCGGCATCGGATCCGGGGGCTCCGTCCTGTCCGGGTCCTCCGGGCTGGCCGTCGTTTCCGGGGCTCCGGGCTGGCCTGGGCCTCCCTGAAAAAAATTTAACGTAGACCTTTTAACATTTATTTTTAATATAACTTTAAGGGACCATTAAGGCATAATTACCTAAACCTTCATAGAATAATCTAAGAAAAAAATGTTTCGGAAACTCTTGATACCTAAAAAATGAGTCGGGGGTTATTGCAGGGTTAGGTAGCTCTTGATAAAATTAAAAATGGTTTGTTTGTAATGAAGTTTGAAAAATATGATTTTTGAAGCGATTTTGAGCGTTCTCCAAGTATATTTTAATTTTAATGGAACTAGGAAGTGAAATCCATCGCCTGCAAACAAAATCAAGTTTCCGGATTTAAGAAAAATGTTTCCGAATATTATGTAGCGCAAAAAATTCGTGGGTGGACAATTTGCGGAGTCCTGTCGTTGCAATTATCGTTTTAACGATATGGTGACAGATTTTCTCGCTTTAAAGGAGCTATGAAGTCAATTCCATAAGCTTGCAATTTTTGGCGCCATGGTAGTTTTCATTTTTTGATTTTGCTGCCGTTGTTAGAAAATTTCGAATTTTAAAGGGAACATGACAGGTGCTAACGAAAATTTTTCGCTGTTCCCGAGTAAGGTATAGTTTTAAAGGAACCAGGAAGTCAAATCCACAGCCTGCAAACAACGACTTTTCCGGGTTTCAGAAAAATGTTTTAAAAATATGGCATAACGCAAAAATTCGTGGATGGACAATTTTCGCAATCCGTCGTTGTTTTCGTCGTCGTTTTAACGATATCGTGACATATTTTCTCGTTTTAAAGGAGCTATGAAGTCAAATCCATAGGAAAATCCTAAAAAATGACAACTGAGAGACAAACTGTTGGCTCTAAGTTGTCTTCTTTTAGGATTTTCAGCAGTTTTTGAGCTAATTTCGAATTTTAAAGGCAAAGTGACAGTTGCTAACAAGAATTTATAGGCTTTCCTAGATAATTTTAGTTTTAAAGGAGCTATGAAGTCAAATCCAGACGCTTTCCAATATTGGCTAGAAGGGGATAGTTGGCTTTTCAGGCTTTTTCAGCAGTTTTGTTGGGCCATTTGTATTTTAGAGGTGTGGTGACAGGAAGAGCTGCTCTCACCTGAGGTCCCTGGGGTCCTGGTTGTCCGGGCTGTCCGCTCTGTCCGTTGGGTCCGGGCTGTCCGGCAGGTCCAGGGGGTCCCCGTCCTCCGGGTTGGCCGGGCTGAGACGTGTAGCGCTTTCCGGCTTGTCCTGAAAGGTTTTAATATATTTTTCTATTTAATTTTTCTTGAATTTTTATATTCACAGGATTTCCCTATTCGCGTTTTCATTTTCCGTAATAAAAAATGGTACAAATTAACGCAGCAAAATTTGGCGACAATAGGAATTTTCAGAAACACCTTTTCCTGTTCCCAAATCGCAGTTTTTGATTACTTAATTTTTCGCTTCATGGCGCTACACACTAAAATAACTCAGGGGATTTGCGCTTGATACCCTTAAATTTAAATGAATTTAATTCCGTTTAATTTTAAATTTAAGAAACTTGATAAATAGATTTGCGCTTGCTACGCTTCAATTTTGTTTAATTTAAATTTAAAATTAAGACCAGGGAACCACCATTTTCGCGAGATAAGCTTCTTCTAGAACCAATATATTTGCAAAATTGAAACTTTATTTATTGAAACGTGTTTTTTTAATAAAATCGTTGAATTTAGGATTACTTTTGATGATGTAATTTTTAATTATTATTTTTTTGTATTACCATTTTTTGGGTTTTTGAATTTTGAAATAAGATGATTTCGAATTAAAATTATTTGCAATAAACTAAATAATTTTAAACTTGATAATATTATTAATATGTACAAAACACTCACCAGGCTGTCCAGGGCCTCCGGGCTGTCCAGGGGCTCCAGGGGCTCCGGCGTCTCCAGCAGGTCCAGGGGGTCCAGCCGGTCCCGAGTTTCCTTGTCCACCGGGCTGTCCGGGCTGTCCATCAGGTCCGGGCTGTCCAGCGGGTCCATCGGGTCCGGGAGGTCCAGCCGGTCCAGCCGGGCAAGTCTGGCACTCAGATCCGGAAGCCTCAGAAGTGATCGAGTTTCCGTGCTCTCCGTCGCTGCCGGCCTGTCCTGGGGCTCCGTCATCTCCGGGCGCGCCGGGCTCTCCTGCAAGTAATTTTGTTATTAATTTATTTTTAATAGAATTGTACTTTAAGATTGCCAGCTGATTTTATGGGCGATTTTGACAACTTGAGCCAGATTTGCGGTAGTAAACTTTTGAGAAAATTGAGAAACATTCTAATTTTTCCAAAATTTTGACTGAAAATGCGCATTTTATACCTAAAATCGAATTTATATATTTGCCTAATCGAGGAATCGATAAAAAGAAGGATCTAATTAAATTAATTATAATGGTAAATATAAACCGCTATTTATATAAAAAATCCAAAAGAGGATAACACTTATGGCAGAACCATGTTTCCCAATTTCCTGTTTCCTGAGACGCTTCAAAATCAATATTCAGGATTTATCCGTACTAGAGTACAAAACTGGACTTGCCTTAAAAGCCTATGAAATGGATAGAACTAAATCAACATACTCTTAAATTAGGCTATCCGTAAGAATACTAAAAACAATACAGGAATTCCATTTTTTACGTCTTAAAAGATAAAATCTTTGTTGAAAAAATGTTTCATCCCTAAAATAAGTTTATCGTCTATCCGAGGTAGCTACTCCATTCCGGCATTATTTTAGATTGACCTAATCTCAAGTTTTTCTCTCTAGATATGAATTTAAAATTGGCATCATAAAGCACATTATTAACCTTTTAAAATAATTATAAAAAATTACCGGGAGGTCCTGGTGGTCCGGCCGGGCATCCGGAAGGCTGGTTGCCACACTGGCACTGCCCACCCGAGCGCTTGTGGCGTCCCATCACGAAGGCGGCTCTCTGGAGAAAAATGCAAAATTTAATTTAAAGAATGAATTTACAATTTCTTACTAAATTATAAAAGATTAAAATAATGTATTTAAAAGCTTACGAATTCATTTACGTAAAAAATCGTAGTTCCAGGTTTTTATGAATCTTTTGTGTTGATTTATAATAATATCTTCAAACCGTTAAAACCGTACCTGGGAGTGTCCGACGATGGCCTGCGAGCCGGCAATGTTGCTCCACGCGTTGTCGGCGTAGCCCTGGAAAAAAGGCGTTTCAAAAAAATTTCTATACCCAAATTTTTTTGATGTATTTTGTGAAATGTGTGAAAAATCGAAAAAATATTTTCCGAATACCGAAAAACGTGTTGTTTTATTACACCCAAATTTAATTCATATATGTAATTTTATGACTTCCAAATTCAGATTTTTTGATCGGATCTAAGCGGATGGAGCAGCTGAAAAACTAACTACTTTCAATTCGACGAATCATTAATTTTCTGGCCCTGCCCTTCAAATTAGGATCATCCTTGAAACATTCAAAAATATTCTCGAATTTTTGGATAAATGTTTAAAGAATTAAAATTTCTGTATTAGAATGTGATAAATATTTCTTGGCTAGAAGATGATTTTTTCTATAAATAAGCCCTAATTCCTGGAACCTATAGCCCTCCAAAATGGCCAATTTTAAATTAGCTCCAAGCAGCGCCGAAAGGGATTGATTCTGGGAAAAATTGTCGTATATTTGAAACTTGATGAAACATTACAAAAGTATCGCACAAACCTTGAACTCGTCGAGGTCGCGGCGCGTCTCGTCGTGGAACGAGTTGATGTCCTGGTAGATCCAGCCGGCCGCCGCCAGCGTCATTGCAATCGTCAGGGCACAACCGCCCGCCGCGAACGTTACCAATCCCTTTAAAAGTGAATTTAAATTGATTATACAACAAGGAAATTGATTTAAGTAAACTAGTATTAGCATTTATTTAATTAATTTTATTTCGGTTTTATTCAGCGACAGGATCAAATTGACCGGTGCCAAATTTGTCTTTGGAATATGGTGAAACTTTCATTTTTTAGGAATCTCTGCTATGTTGACCACGATTTTTTGGAAAATCCATAAATTTACCAACAAGCATCTATTCACATTATCGATGCATGACCGAGCATACGGTAGTTTTACCTTGTTGAATTTCCCTGATTTCCAAAGCAAGTTTTTTAGAAGTTGTCTCAAGTTTCGGAACGCTATTAAATTAATGCGTCCGGGATTTTCAAGGCACGACCTTGAAACAATAATTTTTTCGAAAAAATTTCAAAAATTTTTAAAAAATAGAGCTCTCACTAAGCATCATTAGGTCTCCGAATCGAACTTGTTTTGTTAGAAACTGGCATGAAATTTATAAGGTAAAATCAAGTACAAACGGAAGCTCGAAAAATTCTGAATGGGTGTTTCAACTAATCTTAAGAATCGGGAAAAAATTGAGCCACTTAATGGTCTTCGGTGTGCTTACGGGCAAAATGGGACAGGATTTCTGTGTAAGTCTTCATTAAATTATTGATTTAACTACCATTTATTATTTAATTATGTAAAAATGATTATCTGAATTTTGAGGGTAAAACAACTCACCTTAGCCGACATGTTGGAGCCGATGCTTGGGGTACCGCAGTAATGGGGCGGCTTATATAGGCTGGGCTAACAATTGAATTGGGAGAGAATGCGAGAGAGAGAGAGAGAGAGAGAGAGAGAGAGAGAGAGAGAAATAGATAGACAGGTGGTAATTGGGATAGTATTGTCTCTATCTTCTTCTTCTTTTTCTACCCCTTGTTTCACCCCGAAGGTTTTACTTGTTAAAGTGAAAGGGGCGGAGTGCCTAGGAACTTCTCTTTTCCTACCTTTTCTTATTGTTTCGAGTACGCGCGGCTACGCGGCTCCGATTAGATCCCATTGACAGGGCGCGCGGCGCGTTTGACCTTGCCCTCCTCCCTCCCCTCGGCAAGACAATAGATCCGGACAAAAAAGCCGAGAGCACCCCCGCAAATTGAGCACAACGGATGTTTCCGCCTGTGCGTTTCCGCAAAGCGCCAATGTACGGTTATTGGTTGGATATTTTTTGAAGTGGAGCGAGAGAATTAAGAATCAGGGATATTACTTTACTGATATAATTTAGCAATTCAAACCCAGAAATGAATAAGATAAGATTCATTTGCAAAAAATGCTAAAATAGTCCAATTTTTTTAATTAGAGTGAGAGCATTTGGGATATTACCTTACTGGTATAATCTCGTAATAGAAAGATCCAAAATCAAAATCGAAAATGCTAAAATAATCCAAAGAAGGGACTTCCGAATTCTTACAGAAAAATGTATGTTTCTAAAAATGAGAAAACCCTGGTCGAATTTACTACTTCAATAGCGTTCAATGGTGCTTCAAAGTAATTTTTGAAAAAGTCGTCTTTGAAAAAAAAATGGTAGTGTGTGTAGAATTGATTACTTTAATCGTAGAATTGAGTCAGTCAGTAATTGCACTGGTGGCAATCGTCTTTGGGTAGGAGTTCAAACGTAGGAAATCGTCTTCGAACCTTCCAAAGTTCTAACAATTTAACAAAGGGCAATGTAAGTGAACTTAAATGAATGTTCGATCGATTCATGCCACCACCTCAACATGGTCCTAAATTCCGGCAAAGAATTCAGTGTTTCAAGAAAAATTAAAATTCGGAAGGTTTTGTTTTCAATATTTCCGACCGACTGCCAAGCAAATAGAATAGCTTGCTTTTCCTTTTTTAAGTTGTTGAACCCAGTACGTCACGATCACGATGTGTCAAAATATAGAAATGAATTAATGTGACAAAAAATACAACTTAAGCTACTACCTGAAAATTTTTACATCCAACGCCGCAATTATTTTTCGAAATCTTAAAAAATGGTTCAGTTGTTTTAAAAAATAGCTAAATTGGAAAGCTGATCAATTATCTAGTGTGCTATATTTTATTAATTCTTTTTCTTTTTCATGTCATCTAACCCTTCACGAAACCTCAAAAAATTCCGTAACCCCTACCGCTTTGCGATGGCTGATCCTCAAAGTTTCGATGAACATCAACAAGTTTGCTTTCGTAAACTTAATTCCGTAGTTTTTGCTGTTTGCCAATTACGACACGTACAAAATTCGTAGCTTTATAAATTCAAATATTAACTAAAAATAAAAAATGTTTCAACTGATTTCAAAAAAAGTTAATTCCGGTTTTCATTATTATGTTTTTTATCGGTTCCTTCCCTCACCGAACATCCAAAGCACCGTAACCCCTGCCGCTTTTTGATGGTCGATCCTCAAAGTTTCGAAGGACATCAATCAGTTTAATTTTTGTAGCTTTAAAAATAGCTTAGAAATCCAAATCAGACTCAAAAATTTTTGAAGAAAAATCTTTCAAGTGATTTTAAAAATAGCTAGAAAATTTTTGCCCCTTCCGCAAATCCAAATTTTTATTAAAAACTCTTTATTTTATTACCCTGTTTTCTCTACCTTCACCGAACATCAAAAGTACCGTAATCCCTCTGCCTGTTGGTACTCGAAGTGATCGCGGTGCGCGTACCCACGGCAAACATATCACTTTTCCGGGCAACAGCAAAGAGGGGTCAGCCTGCCCTCCCTACTTCTGAAAAGAAACCAATAAAACGGGCATTCTGAGAGGCCGAGGCCTAAAAAGGCGTCTGAAAGCAGCGTCCAAACAAATTATGGACACGAGGATCAGATGCTGGGGTCAGACCAAGAAGTTGTAAAATGTTGTGTTTCGCCAAAGGAAAGCAGTCGGGCGTGGTATATTCGCGCAGTTCGTCGCCGTCGTGTCTGCCAACTTGGGCTTGGGCTTAGGCTTCGGCTTGGCTTAAACTTAGGTTATGCTTGGTCTTGGGCTTAGGCTCAGGCCCAGGCTTGGCTTAGGCTTGGCTTGGACTTCGGCTTGGGCTTGGGCTTGGGCTTGGGCTTAGGCTTCGATTTAAGCTTCGGCTTAGGCTTAGGTTAGATTTAGGCTTACGCTTTAGCTTATGTTTAGACTTAGGCCTAGGCTTAGGCTTAGGCTTGGGCTTAGGCTTAGGCTTGGGCTTAGGCTTAGGCCTCAATTTTTATGTTTGCTTCTCGAGGCAACTTACTCCGTTTCGTTGTTTTGAGCTATTTTTGTCTGTCCATTTTAATGCATTCAACTTTGCCCTAACACTGTCCATTGTAGTGTTTTTGAATAGCGCATTTTTTAGACAAAAATCGGCAAAAAAATAACAAGAAGTGAATCAGGCAGGTTGGGTGCAGGGGCACCCAAAAACGTTCCTAAAATTGACGGTTCAAAAAAGGGCTTTTGAGGCTAAATTCATTATTTATAGGCGGTAAGTCAGGATTTTTTCGGGTTCTGAGTATTTATACGTACGGGTTAGCAAAAAAAAGTTTCGTAAATCTTCAAATACTAGCCTCTGTTTAATACTGTAATCTGGCATGAATTGCAGCCTATAAATTTAAAAATTCTTCACAACATTTTTTTCTAGATCTCATCAACTTATGTTATGAAATAGAGGCGATCAATAGTAAAACGCTAAATAAATTCCCCTCTTAATTAATATAAAATTTATTTTTACAAAAAAATGTTTTAGACAAAATTAAAAAGACAAGATTTTAGAAATGGGGATTACGGTCTTTTTAAAAGTTGCCTAAAGTATACAAAGTGTTTTTAACCTTAAATTTCTTTCGGTAAGATATCCCAAAAATTAACCGGACAAACATACCCAATCTTTCAAGCTCGTTTACACAAACCCCGTGTTTGCCCGGGATACCTGGAGGTTTCGGTGTTGATCACAGGGGCTGTTACTCTGAACCCATGCACCCGCTTTTCGAAGCTTACAGTAGCCAATGTATAAAATAGCCGCAGCTTTTCGGCCAGGGTATCCGAATTTCTATTGTGTTAAATACTATTTTAATTGCGTTGGTTAAAGGGGCTCAGAAGTCAAAATTCGTGCGGCGAGGATTGAACCTACGGGTCAAAAACGAAAGGGTCACTGCTGAGAAGTGCTAAAAACGTGATTTGATTGCGAGAAAACGTAAAATGTTTGAGAAAAACCGAATTCTTTTTGGGGCAAAAACGAAATTTTGAGTGCGCGGCGATTACATGTCGTAATGCCTTGTAAGGCACCCAATCTCTCGATCTCGGTGATCCTCTGGTCAATTTTCATAATTTAAAAGTCTGGAATGATCAAAATTCGTTGAGGATTCCAAAAATAGTATCAGCATTTTGAAATTCAAGCGTTTTCGCGTCCAAACGGAGGCAAAAAGTTTATGCGACGCGGTCGCGTTGCGGCCGCCTCTGGCTATTTGCCAGGAATCACAGCAGGGGGCCGTGGACCAGATTTCGGAGCCCCTTTAACGGGCAAACGGAGAGTTTTGTAGGATTAGCGTAACCGTCCTGCGTTCTGGTTCCAATTTTCTTGAAACACTCTTTTGGCATTCCATTAAAGACACCGCGTCCCGATTATCATTGAATTTCTTGAAACATTTTTATCTTCGACTTCCGCGAGTCCAAATTCGAAAATTATGTACAACATTTCGGGTTCCAAAACGACATTAAAAATTGGTTTGTTGCAGTACTTTGGGGGACGGTAGGACCTTTCGCTTCCCAGCCCCTTTAAAATTTAAAATGCAAATCGTACACAAATCAGCAAACCTAATCCTAAACCGATCATACAAGCAATTTCCCATTCACTTTAAACTTTTTTGAACCAACATAACCAACAGGTTCAGGAAGATTCAGCATCACTTCCGCTACCTCGCCAATTATTCCGGAAGCGTGCTGGAAATATGATAAAAACCGCAAACTAAGATAATAAAAAGTAGTGTAGCCTTCAACCGTTGAATTTTTATTTTCTAGGCAATTTTTAAAAATTAAAGTTTACGCTCTCCAATTGGCCCTTGATTTTTCTGAAACATTTTTCTAGGAGCGCCACAAGTAGAATATGCTCAGCATCAGCTCGGTACATTTATAAACTGTTTTGAAATATTTTTTAAAAAATCGAAAGGCGTAACGGCTTTCGTCTCCCGATTTACCCTGAAATTTTTTGAAACATTTTCCCATCAAGTCCAGCAAGTTCAGCATCAGTTCCGTTCCCTTCCAATGCACGTGGTCTGGGCAGGGTTACGGTAGCGAATATGAACCCCGTCTATGGCCCCGGCCATTCACCCGCCTCTAATGTTTACCTCGGAATTTGAAGGTCCAAAGTTTCGATGATCGGTTAGAGATGGTGGCCCCAAAAATGGCCATTCATTTTCCAGGTTTCTTTTGCTCCTTTGAAGCTCATTTTTGCGGTCTATTTGCCATCCAAATAGCCCGACCATCGACACTGCAAAACGCGCATTTTAGCAACCACCACCCGGATCTCTCCCTCCGTCTCTCCGCCCCTCTCTCTCTCTCTCTCTCTCTCTCTCGCTCTCGCTCTCTCTCGCCCTTTCTCTCTCGCTCTCTATCTCTCCCTCTCTCCCTCCCTCTCTCCCGCCCAGACCAAACTTTATAAAACGTGAAAAACAGGGCGGCCCGGGAATTTTGCCCGAAAAATTGAACCTCAGGGAGGTAGAGTAATTTTTAAAATGCTTTGTTAACTAAAATCGAAGAAATCATGGTATACTATGAACTAATTTCGTGACCGCAGCATTTTTTCTTTTATATTTTATTAACTTTGTTTTCTCATTTTTTAAAAGAAACTTTCCGAGCTTTGAAAACGAACAAATGGCACGACAAGAATTCAGCCTCGTAATTTTGCCGAAACATTTTTCCAACGCCAATCTATCCTTTTTAAGCACTTTTCCAGGGTTGTTCATCGCGTCCCCGGGCCAAAACTTTCGAAGCCTCTATCTCGGTGGGCAACGTACCTAGCGGGATGAAAATTTGTGGAGTTGTAGAGTAAAGCGAGAAGAACGTTCACGCAAAATTTCAAGGCGGTAACGGCTAAGGGACGCACGGGGACGCAGGGTGACGCAGGTGACGGGTGACAGCCCTGTCCCCCGTCCCTTGCGTCCCCCTACGTGCCCGGGCTTCTACATGCGGCTACAACTTTAAAATTTTGTGAGGACGTTCCTCTCCCTTTCCTCTACAACTCCACAAATTTTCATCCCGCTAGGTACGTTGCCCACCGAGATAGAGGCTTCGAAAGTTTTGGCCCGGGGACGCGATGAACAACCCTGCACTTTTCTAAAAAAAACTTTCTGCTGCCCGAGTTCTGGGAGGATTGCTGATCTCCGAAGCCAAAATCCATAAGTTTTTTTTTGAAACATGTTTATATATCCAAAAATACCAAAGTTCTTATCACAAGGTTTTGAATAATCTTTATTTTCTTATCAATGCGAGATCCAAATACCACTCGTTAATAAAATTTAGGATTTTTAGATGAGCGCCATCACATTGCCCGACTTGCCAAAGGTCAAGCCGCTCGGTTCGCGATTTCGATTCTTTCTGTTAATTTTGATATTCTTGTGCTTGACGGCAATTTGGTGAGTATTAAAATCACATAGCTATTTTATAAACGTTTAAATTATATACAAAGTTAGGTTTTAAAAATTCAATTCGAAAATTTAAGGGCCAACGTGTTGACGTACAACATTGCGATCGTGTGCATGTTTTCGAATTCGACCCACCACGCCGACCCGAAGCATCGAATTTTTACGAATGGTCAGGAATCGCTGCTGGCCTGCCCTCTCCTCTTCCTCAACAATCTCTGCTAGCCTGCCCTCTCCTCTTCCTCAACAATCTCTGCTAGCCTGCCCTCTCCTCTTCCTCAACAATCTCTGCTAGCCTGCCCTCTCCTCTTCCTCAACAATCTCTGCTAGCCTGCCCTCTCCTCTTCCTCAACAATCTCTGCTAGCCTGCCCTCTCCTCTTCCTCAACAATCTCTGCTAGACTGCGCTTATTCGTCAAAATATCCCGTTTCAGGCCAAAAGACGCTTGCCGTAGTTTTCGTATCAATTGGAACTATCGTAGCTACAGGCCCAGTCATCTACCTCGTCAATCGCTACGGGACCCGAACGATTCTGGCAGTACTTGGCGTACTGTCATCTGTCTGCACCTTCCTATTACCACTCACCATTAAGGTATATATTTACCGATTAAACTTTGTTAAATAAGGCTGTTTTTGTGGCTGTTGAAAGAAGTGATCCACGCACCATTAAACCTACGCCTTTCCATAGGCGGGCCAATTTTTCTTGAAGCATGCTATTTTTATTTGGCTTTTTGAAGGGGCAAACTTCCGATTTAATTGCAATTCAGGTTTTTGGAAACGTATAGCTTCCTTAGGCAATGTGTTTTTGGTGAGCTGTAAAAAAGGGTTTTTCAAAATGTAAATTTTGAGGTGAATGTTTCATCAAAATCGGAGGGCCTGTTAAAATTGTTGCGTTTAATAACTTGTTTTGTACATTATGAGATAAATAAAAATATCATCCTACTATATAAAAATAAGATTTTGAAACGTTTAGGTTTTTTGTTTGAAGTAATGTTTTGCAAATCCTCTACCCCAATCAAAACGTTGTGGGCTAATTTAGTGTCGCATCGACATTTGAAAAATGATGTTTTAAAAATCGTACGGAACAAGCCAAAATCTTGACTCGTTAATAGATTGTTTTTTGCGGGCTTTCACTAACTACTGGGTGTCCCAAAAAAGCACTCCCTCTAGCGGTCCAGGGGAAACTCAGATCAGGATGATTTTTATACCATTCGAAAGCCCGCGAAAAGGCGTGAAAACCAGCGGCCTTGATTTTTTAAGATTTATCCTCGTTGTTCCGATATTCAACGTTTTTCTAAAAAAACATATAGCTTTTCAATAGGAATTTCGCAATTAGCAATTAGCGTAAATCTGCCGCTTTCAGGGTTTTTGAAGGTGAAATTCGCGAATAAAAATACATAATAATATAAATAATCCTCTTTGTTTTCTCGCCTTTTCGAGAGCTTTCGATAGATACCTAAATGGTGAAAATCGGACGCGACTGCGAGCCGCTAGAGGGGTGCTTGTTTTGGGACACCCTGTAATGTTTCATAAAAATCGTTCTTTCGACTTGCCGAGTGCTGGTCTCGGAAAATGTTTCATACAAACGTAACAGTTAGGTAAAATTTTCCTAGATCTTTGTGGAAGTTCAATATTTATATTACTTTTTTATACAATTTTTTACCTGCCATTTTTCAGCACTCAATCGCCGCCTTCTACGTGCTGCGCTTCATCCAGGGGATTGCGCTCGCATGTAACATGCCGGTCGTTGGGTACTTTACGGAACGGTGGACTTATTATAAACAGGTATGATTTAATTTATTGGATTTTTCATTGAACAAAATCAAGGCAAAATTTAGTAATTAATAGATTATACATAACTAACAATAAAACCCAATTTAAACAACAAACTTGAATTTAGGTTAATAATGTCAGGCTAAAGCATTTGTTTTTATTAATTTTCTTTACGCACCACTGAATCTAATTAGTGAAATTAATGTTAAACAACCAGTTCTTTATTTTTATTTTCTAATCCAAACCTTTAATTTAAATCGATAAACAAATATTTTAAAATATTCCATATTTTTGAACCTCCCATTTAAACGCCAATTCTTTATTTAAAGCATAATATTTAGAATAATATCGTAGTTCTTTGATAGCTGACATTTTATTTGATGTCCTTCTGCTATAAAATACTGTTTTACTGTTTTATTTGCTCATTGAAAAAAACAATGAAACATAGTTTTCAGAAAGGCCTCACGGTCTCCGTGCTCGTCACCTACCTCCAACTCGCTCCCGCCTTCACGAATCCCGTTTCCGGGGCCTTATGTGGGGCTGCTGGGTAATTTTTAATTTTACGATGCGTGGCTTGAATCATTTATAGTTTATGGAAAATCTAAAATACAAATTATCATGCCACTTCCTGTCCTATATTAAAAATATGTTTAATCGAGGAGCAACTGCGCATTTTTTGAAACAGCTGTATTCTTGGAAGCGTTTTCGATCTCTAATGTCACTCTCGAAGTTGACAAAATTTTACCAAATAAATATTTTGTTTTTTATATTACTTCCCCGAATCCTACTGTATAACTTTTAAATCGTTATTTTTGTACGTTCTAGGGCCCCAAAAAAATACATCCAAAACTTCTTAGGGTTTATATAAATATGTTTCGGGAAAGGTTCAGTTCCAAAAAAAATATTTCGGGAATTGGCCTGAACCCAAATTTTCTAAAAATCATTTGTATTTAAGAAACTTAATCAAAAATGTATTAAAAATACTAATTACGATAACGTTTTCAGATGGGAAAGCATCTTCTACTTCCATGGCGGCCTCTCGCTTGGGCTATTTACGCTCTACAGTAAGCCGTTTTCAGCCAATAAATATTGATAGATTTGCTTCGTGGACCTTACCAAAAAAAAAATTAAAAATTCCTGAAGAAGCTTTTTTTCAAACCTACTTTCGCAGAATAGCGGGGTCCTGATAATTCTTTTTTTCAGTGATATAAACTGACAATGTTACAGTAAACGTCTTAAGGCTGCAAATTTTAGTTAAATAATGACTTTAAGCCCAATAGAAAATGCAGAAAAGTTTAGTTTCTACAGGGTGGCTGATAAGTATCCGGAATGACTTTAAAATTGCCCAACAAAGAAAGCTCCTTCAGTTGTCAAAGAAACATAGACACATAGGACATAAGACATAAGACACATCTGACCTGCTTAGAATTTTGGCACGCCAAAATCAAACTTCACTTTTTGCGGGCAGGGACGTTTTTCGCCGAACTTAAAAGACACATATCTTGAGATAGAAATGTTTTTGAAAAGTTTTCCCAACTGATCTTGCCATGGCTCCAGGCGCTGAGCATTTTGACATATTAAAAATCTGATTTGGTTGAGAGACCGGATTTTTGGGTTTTGCGATTCAGGCCATTTTTCGCAATCCGGGATTTGAGGACGAAGGATCTTTGGTCTGCCAATAGCCCGGATCAGAATCTATGGGATCTTTCTGTGTGTGGATTCATAAAACAGGAGCTACCAAACATAAAAATCGTCAATACAAACTATCCGCGTCGAGAATCTACCAAGATTTGGAACGAATTGTTTAGAAAATACCCGCGGCGCACAGCCATGTTTGGGCCGTCATAAATTAAATCATATATCAAAGCGGATGGGGGCTACATTGAAAATTTGTTACAAAAATGAATATTTAGCATCCACTTATCATAAAAATAAATCGCTATTAATAAATTTGGGTTTACTTTAGTCGCTGTAGCCCTCTACATTTTCCGGATACTTACCAGCCACCCTGTAGGTGGACGCGATTGTTCTGACATTAAGCCTCCCACCCTCACCCTCAATTTGAAAAATTTTTGAAACACATTTTCGCTCAAAACTTTTGATTTTCCAATATTTTTGACTACTTTTGCTTAATCCGTAAATTGTCACTCTTACAGTAATCTTCTTCCGGAACAACCCGGAAAAGCATCCGTTCGTCGGCCGGACCGAATCCGGAAAAATAGCACGCGGGAAGGCGCCCGGACCGTGAGTTTAGACTCTTACACTCTGTGTGTTGCCTGAATTCCTGATTTAAATTGGCATAGAAATATAAGCCGCCAGTCATCTAGATTACTGTGGTTATCATGAACACTGCGAAAGTCAAAAAAATCATGTTTCAAATACGTCTAATCATCACTTTTCAAAAGATCAGCTAGTTTTTTTAAAATTTGTTTTTATTCACCGTTAAAGGCAAGAGAAACGAACATTTAATTTAATTATAATTAAATTATTAAGTTTTGTAAATTTTTTAATTAAAAAGGCATAATCTAATTATATACAGTTTTTATGGCCCTTCAGAAAACCACCCGTCCCGTATTTGGCAATCGTGAAAACCATGTCGATTTGGGCTGTCTGGGTGGCGGGAATCGGAAATTTCATCGTGCTCGAGATGCTGTTCCTCTACACGCCCACCTATCTGAGCAAAGGTATCGTTAAATAACTATTGTCTTTAAACATTTATTAAAATAATTTAGAAAATGCGATCTTAAAAAAAGTCAGAAAAATTCGTATTTAAAAATCGTACTTTTGGAAATTTATGTTTCACAAACATTTGTTGTTACGTATCCTTTAATAGAATGCAATTTGAAAGGGCTGTGATTCAATTTGGATGCAAGATTGAAAATTGATGTTTCAGCTTTATTTATTCCTACGCATTTTAGAATCTAGTCAATTTTGGACGAATTCCCGCCATCTATTGTTAGATTTTCGTTTAATTCGATACAGAGAATTCGTCTCGATAAAATACTTTTATAATTAGAGTTTTAAGACGATCTGTCGGCTAATTTTATAATCTTTTCAACGCTAAAATTAATCCCTAATTCGAAAAAAATTTTGTGAAAATTGTTTTTTTGATTCCAAGCTTATGATGCGATTTTTCCGACTTATCGATTTCGGTTTCGATTTTTCGATATCGCTTTAGCAATATTTTGAAAGATTTAATTTGATGTGCTATTTATTCATAGCACATGAAAATGTTAGGAGATACCTCTATTATTTGTAATTTAATTATTACGTTTAACCAATTCGAGATTCCAATTGACGGCTTTAAAATGGATGTTTCACCGAAAATTTATGGCGGTGTTTTGCCTTGCTGCAGCTATTAAGCATGGACCCCTTCTCTACATAAATGGGAAAGATAAGATCGATTAGAATTAAGATTAAAAAAACATATCTAATTAAATGCGCTGTTTGGTTAATTAAAAGTCTAGATTTTCTTTTTTATTTTTATTGATACATCCATTAATTTCATGATTACTATTTGTCCACCTATTTTTTGCATTCCAGTTCTCGGGTTCGGCGTCTCGAGCACGGGGATCACGTCCGCCATCGTGCCAATAGCCCAGGGCACCGTGAAGGTGATTGCAGGTCGGGAATAGCTTATTTTAATCTAATAATATATTAATTATTGATTCAGATGGCTCTAAAACTTACAAAAACAATAAACAACATCAATAAAAAACCTGAAACACAGTTCTTCAAAAAAATTATGTTTCGTCGACAATAGACATTTCAAGTTGTGGGTGCTGATTAATAACTGCTCAAATGTTGCTGAGAAGCCAAATTGTTTGTAAAAAACTTTAGAAAATAGAGCTCTCCGGCCAGCCCCCGTGTTTTTTTTCCAAAAATGTGTTGTGATAAAAATTGACTACCCTCGCGTTCGAAAATCATGAATTGACGTATTTTATTGAATTCCAAAAACCACCAAACGCAGTTCAAAAATACATTAATGAGATTAAAGTGACAGCTGGAGGCCGCACATTAAAAAAAGCGAAACGGAAATTCGAGGATCTTAGAAAAAAGGCAAGCTTTATGCCAAAAATTTTGTTTCGAAATTTGTTACTAACGGCAGGTGCTGATTTCTCTATAACCAGGGTTCAAAAGCCGCTACGCGGCTTTTCACCCCTGGCCTTTGCGGGGGTATCTTTAAAAGCTGCTCACTTTGCATAATTCTAGCGAATTAGCGCCAACCTCTCAACTGAATAAAACAAAAGCGACCGAATGCGAGCGTGACAAAATCCGAAATGAGCCCCTTAACGGCTCGTATGCAAATGAGGACATTTCCATATGTTTTAAAAAGACTAAAATAAGGTATAAATCGTCATTTTCTTAAAAATCTGATAAGCGCGCAGTAATCTACGCCTTCGAATACCCCTAAATAGGTTTCAGTCGGCCCCTAAAACGCTTTTCCCGTCATGATATCTCAATAACCCGGTTTTTTCGAGCCTTTTATGCAAAGTGTCTACACACACACAAACACTATTTTTTATATATAGTAGGATAACAGTTTCGCACAGTATCGAAAGCACTTTCTAGGGAGGGTGAGCATGAGAGGGAGTGCGAGTGAGCGAAAGCGAGACTAAGCGAGAGAGCGAGAGAGGGAGGGACAGAAACCAATAATTTTTCCAGGCACGGTATCCGATAAAATCCACATCCCGGAAGGCATCAAAGTCCGTATCTTCAACACGGTCGGCTTCACCGGCGCCTTCATCGTGCTGTTGGTCATCTCCTTCTCCGGCATCAGAAATGGGGTGGGCCAAGATACATCATCGCGGGAATTAATACTGCAAAGTGCTGTTCAAAACGGGAAATTGCGAAACCCATTTTTAATTTTTGAGCATCGAAATTCCATTTTGTTTTGGTATTTTTTCAGCGAGTTTTGCCCCCAAATTTAAAATTGAAAAAGCTAGGGTTTTTCTAGTTCAATTTTTCACAACCATTTACTTTTGCTAAGTTTGACGCAGAAGGAAGTTGCATTAAATTCCACGACAATATTAACTTTTTAGGAGTTATCGAAACATGTTTTCGGAAAACTTACTTTTCCAATATCTAAAATTACATAATTCGAATTCTATAATTTTTGTAACGCAGATTTTCAGACAGTCTGCCTGGTGCTGCTCGGCGTCACCGGGGCGTTCATCGGACTGAACACGGGCGGGTTCTTCCGCGCTTCCCCCGTCCTCTCCAAGCAGTACACGTGGGTTTAACTGCTTAAGGCAATTTGTTAAAAAGCTTAAAGCCTTTTTGTAAATTTGTTAATATAAACCAGATTAAAATCTAAAGCTCCGGGAATCAATTATATAATATAATCAATAATATATAATAAAAAAGAATATAATAAAATAATAAAATATTTTAAAAAGTTTATATTTAGGTCATTCGTGACGGGAATGATATCCGTCTGCTTCTCAATCGCCATGCTAATTCTGCCGTTTTTCGTCGACGGCGTCACGGAGAACAACACGAGGGGCGAATGGGAGATTGTTTTTGTTGGCACGGGCGCCGTTATGGCAAGTATTTAATGATTTTGGGTGCTTCATTATTATAATATTTTTAATAACAATCAGCATAATTTAAAAAAATTAAAGAAATGTTTAAAAATTTAATCATTGTAAAAATTAAAAATGGTAAAAAGTAATAACAAACAACTAGCGACTATTTGCCATTTTGGAAGCTGTTCGTTTTAAATAGTGGGAGGGTGGAAAATTAAATAAAATATTTAAATATGGTTATCTAAATTTAAATCTATTCAATTTAATCTAAAATTTATATTCAGGAAATTAAACAATTTTCCTAAAAATAAGAAATTGGTGCTCGAAACGCAAAGGGACTGAGCTCTCCGAAATTTTTTTGAATATATCTCATTAGGTGAAACACAGTAGTTAGATAAGGCAAACCCCAAATTTATTAAAGTTTTCGGAAATCTATTATAATTAAACTAAGTCTCAGATACACTTTTTTTGAATTTTTCAAGTTGGTAAACTTTATAACAAACAAAAACGATATTAAAACAACTAAAAAATTAAAAAATCCAATATCCAGTTCATCTCCAACATCATTTTCGTGATATTCGTCCGGGGCGAGCCGTGCTGGTGGACGGAGGTCGGTGAAATATCGATTTTTAACTAGCTACATTACTTAAATTGAATTTTGAAAAATTTCAGTAAATCGTACATTCGAAAATCACATTATTTTGGTTTGTTTCATTAAAAAACTCAAACTTAAAATACATTTTCTAAGCTAAAAAATCGACTTCTAGACGTCAGCCACCGATCGGGTGGCCCCAGCGTTTGGTGACGCGGAGAAAACACCGGAGAATCCGACGGCGATGCATTAATGATACTTTTTGTATCGCGGATTTTGCATACATTTATTTGTCTGTGTAGAGAATAAAAGTTCCTATCGAGTAGCCCAGGAATTAACGTGCAAGATAATTTTTTATAAAGGCTTTTCGGTGAAACACTGTTTCAAGAAATCGAAATTTCAAGATATCTTGATTTACACAATCGATTTCTAAAACAAATTTCGAAAAAATCCCAAATTCACTGCAAAAATTGTCCTTTGAACAAACTCGTATTCCAATAACACTAAAACACCTCAGATTGCGTTGCACTAAAACCTCTACTTATGTCGATTTCTTGAAACATCCGATTCCAACCCCAAAAATCAAGACTTTCATTAAAATCGATTCTATTTGCATTGAATTTTCCGCTGCCTTCACAGTTCCTTTCAATTCAGCTAGCATAGATTTTCGAGGATTTTTACCCTGTATTCCTATCAGGTTGGAACGAAAGTTCTGTCGCCGAGATTTTGGAAGCCTGGCTAAAATCGTAGATAGCTCCATTCTGCACATGCGATATGTCATTTTGTAGCTCTCGGTCTGAATGGTTCCGGGAGGAGGGTCTTGGACCCTGAAAATCAAGAACGGCCGAGATATAGGCCCAAGAAGATTTTTCAAAAATTACGAGAAAGTGTTTTTGCAAGTTATCTCTGCATAGAGCAATTTGCATGCGATACCTTTAACGCCAAACGATAGATCTCGAGGAGTAGATATCAATAGATGTTGAGGTCGTCAAAATCGGACATCGGATCGCGGAGATATGACCCCTTGAAATTTGGACCATTTCTTAGAACTTTCCTCGAAATCCCATACATTTTGTCAAAATCCACCCGGCGCGTCCAAAAATAAAGCAGGAATTTTCGGCCCCTGCCCCCCAAATGTATGGGAATGTATGGGAAATCGAGAAAAGTTCTAAGAAACGGGCCAAATTTCAAGAGACCATATCTCGGCCATCCAGCGTCCAATTTTGATGATCTCAACATCTATTGATATCTACTCCTCGAGATCTATCGTTTGGCGTTAAAGGTATCGCATGCAAATTGCTCTATGCAGAGATAACTTGCAAAAACACTTTCTCGTAATTTTTGAAAAATCTTCTTGGGCCTATATCTCGGCCGTTCTTGATTTTCAGGGTCCAGGACCCTCCTCCCGGAACCATTCAGACCGAGAGCTACAAAATGACATATTGCATGTGCAGAATGGAGCTATCTACGATTTTAGCCAGGCTTCCAAAATCTCGGCGACAGAACTTTCGTTCCAACCTGATATAATCCCGTTAATAACCCCAAAAATTCCACAATCATACTAATTCCGAGGGGGTTGTTGACCCGAGATTAGTACAGGCGTGTACTCGAGAGGGTGAGTGCCCATCGTCCACTCATTCCACACACCGGAAATATCCACTCGACGCACAGTGGGCAACGGCAAACACGGCAATAGCCTCGGTATGAAACTTGGGATTGTCAAAAATTTTATGTTCCAAATTTTTTCATGGCCAAAGACCAGATAATCACGTTATTATATTGATGAGTCCAAATTCACCAGAAACATTGATGACTTATATTGTTTTGTTTCATATTACCTCCATTTTGAAAACAGTGAATATTTTTTATTTTTGCTGATTTTATTTTCATGAATTTTTTTAAATTCGAAAATTCGCGACTTTTTTGTATGTTTCATCCTCAATGTTCCTGCAAAACAAAATTTATGAAGTAATTTAGCAAGATCAATGATATCCTGTCTTTTATCTATGCTATCCTAGCAGAGATTGTTGAGGAAGAGGAGAGGGCAGGCTAGCAGAGATTGTTGAGGAAGAGGAGAGGGCAGGCTAGCAGAGATTGTTGAGGAAGAGGAGAGGGCAGGCTAGCAGAGATTGTTGAGGAAGAGGAGAGGACAGGCTAGCAGAGATTGTTGAGGAAGAGGAGAGGGCAGGCTAGCAGAGATTGTTGAGGAAGAGGAGAGGGCAGGCTAGCAGAGATTGTTGAGGAAGAGGAGAGGGCAGGCTAGCAGAGATTGTTGAGGAAGAGGGAGAGGGCAGGCTAGCAGAGATTGTTGAGGAAGAGGAGAGGGCAGGCTAGCAGAGATTGTTGAGGAAGAGGAGTGGGCAGGCTAGCAGAGATTGTTGAGGAAGAGGAGAGGGCAGGCTAGCAGAGATTGTTGAGGAAGAGGAGAGGGCAGGCTAGCAGAGATTGTTGAGGAAGAGGAGAGGGCAGACTAGCAAAGACCATTTGCCCCGTTTTTTTGGTGTTTTCCTGTTGACGGCGGTGATCGTCCTTTTCGTGTGGTTGCATACCGGAAATGTGAAAGGGACGATCCGTCCCTTTCCCTTCCCTTTTTCTTCCCCTATTTCCCTTCCTTTTCTTTCCTTCCGATCTATTCATTCCCAGGCCCCCTAAATCGTGCCCGCAAACATCCCTTCTGCCTGCCCCTCCCTTGCCCATCACTACCCCCGCGATCCTATACCCCAACCGTGCAACAACAATTTTTTGTGGCTATCTGACTTTTTGTAAAAATTTCCTCTTATCTTTTAAAATAAAGAATTCAGACAGTCTTTTTGGGAGTTTTTAACTTTCAAGAAAATTGTATTCCTATTGATTTATGTTCTTTCATCTAGAATAATTATTTTTTGGTTCAAGAATTCCTCAGAAAATTTCCGATATTGGTACCTTTTTGAAACGTTTAATTTTTACCTAAAAATTCTAAAGTTCTTTTTGCTACAGGTTCCTCCTTCGAAACAGTGGTTCCTATTTTATTTAATTTTCCTCACTGTTTTTCTTAGCTTTTTTGTTCGCGAAATTTTAACTGGCATTTTTTAGACGCAATTTTTTAGGATCTACCGAAAAGGTTTACATTCTTCAATTTCCATTTTATTTAAATTTAGATTTTTATATTGTTTTTTTGCGCCAGGTTTTACATAAAATCCTTCTATACAAATTTTATATAGCTTTTGTTGCACATTTTCATCGTAATTTTCAGCATCGTCCAATTTTTAGGATTAAAAAAATATCGTTTCACGGTATAATTACTAGTTTTTGATGCCAATTCGCGCGGCGGTGATCCCCTACCCCATGCTAAAAAGCGCGCTTCCGCCCCGCCTCACCCAATTTTTGTTGGTGACAACTGACGCCCATTATACCGCCAGACTCAAACGGCCCAGGCTGTGTGTAGAGCATTGACCTCGCTTTTGGCGAACTGCCAGGGCTTTAATGTAGTTTATTATTTGTTTTTAACGTGAAAACTGTATAAAAATTAGCTTTTAGATCCGTAAATACCCCCAAATAAACCTCAAAACGATTTTGAAAGATAAATATCGCAACCGAGATTGTGAGAGCAGTGGCAAAAAATAGGTTTCGTTGATTTGGCGCTTTGTTAAAACACGTTTTTTGGAATCAACGCGGCCGTCCCTTCGGTACAAACTCGTCAATTTTCGAATTTTAGACTTTCTTGACTGTTTCTCGGGTTTGTCCCGCCTTAAAATTACCTGAAACAAGTTTAGAGGTTTGCTGTTACTTAAAACCATTTTGCGCGCGGTGAAATACAATTTATAATAAATAATAAATAATAAAAGTTTAACAATTTATCAGAAAAGAGCTTTATTATAGGTGCTAATATATCAGTGTTATTAATTATAACATATTGGAGAGACTAATAATTCGGACATAATTTAAGTTATCCGCTCTTAATATTGGGTTAAACACTGCCTCGTAGCACTTGCTTGCTTGGTAAAACATTCATTTTTTCGGTTTCATTTCCTTTTCTATTGACAAATCCACTCACATCAAATCTTTATAATTAAATTATAGAATTATATAATTTTTGTATTTATTATAAGCTTATTTCGTCACCTTCATTGATTCTTCTAGATGATTTACCTGCACTTTTGGACGCCAGCACTAGAGTTAATTGCGTCAAATTTGACAATCTAATTGCTGAAACATCATTTTTCAAAGCTTCTGGAGCAAATATTGTCACTCGATCCGTGGCATCGTAAAATTTGAACCACTAAAAAATGCGAGTTCATGACAGCATATTTTTCTGTTTGAAACCCCTGCTCAAAATTGTATCCATTTTTATGGGGAGGCTGAGGCTCACGTGCGGCGGGGCCAATTTTCGCCAGGTTGCGTGCAAAAACACCAACAACAACCTGTGTGATGGGATGTGATGGGCACCGCAGCGCGTTGTTTTCTCTGATTCTCTCTCTCTCTCTCTCTCTCTCTCTCTCTCACCTCTCTCGCCTCTGTCCAACCCATCACAAAATCGCTCATTTTTGATGGGATAAATGTTTCAAATTTCTGGGTTTAGGGAAATTGATTGATCCATTTCCAGGCGGTCTTCGATTGTTTGCTGTTTTCAGCAATTTTTTGCCGTCTAAAATAATTTAGAACTGCTCAGAGTTAATTTATGTATTTGGGCTTACTTACCAACTAGCGTGTATCCATTTGTATATATATGTTTCATGCCTTTTCCAGAGAAAATATTTTTTGATCCTATTAGTGGTCTCCAAATTCGTCCTGAGAAGATGCTTTGCTTTTTGTCAATAGTTTCTTTAAATCTTTAAATCTTTATCTTTAATTATTTGAATCTTTAAAGCGTTAATGTTGTTCCTACTCTGCCATGTAAAAATTAACCTGTCGACGCCGATCTATAAAAACCCATGTTTCAAAGCTTGTTCAATAAAAAATGTTTTTGCTGTTATTAATGCGGCACATCTGGAAACGTTTGATACATGTCAAAAATTATTCCTGGGAAATGTGTGCTAAATTTTGTTAAATTGTTGTGTTTTAAAAAGTTTAGTAAAGCCTGCCCGAGCGTACTCGCCCAACCAAAGGTTCAGTTCTATACAAAACGACGTTTTATAAATTGTCGAAAGAAAATGATTTTCTGATTTTTTTAATTGGATTTTTATTCTAAAAATGTTTAGCTTGGCTCAATGTTAAATGGAATTATGGCCCTAATTATTTTACAATCCTTTAATTAAAAAGTTTTTGTTTCTTCTAGTCGATGCAAAAAAATCTAATCAAATGTTTCAGCTTTTTCAATGCCGCATTATTTTTTACGGTCATTAATCTTCTGTACCCTGCGTAGCGATCAAAAATGGCGCATTCACGTGTCATTTGCCTCAATTTTCGCGGGGCGGCTGGGGGTGTGAATAGGCGCTGCCACAGCTGTCGCCCCACCACCAAAAAGCGCATATTATTTGCGTAAACACGTTGCGCAATGCGATAGCCGCAGCACGATACTCCATTAATCAAAAAGATATTTACGACCATTTTTTAAATTCTGGAACATTTTTTGTTGAAAAAATTCCGTGTTTTATCTATTTATGGTGATCGCGTTCCGGCGGAGGGTTTAATTTTTTATCCGTCCGGCGGCTCAAGTCTAGGAAACCCCCCCAGCCGACTTTTCAACTTTTCTACCTACCTTATTTTTATTTTTCGCTACTTTTTTCGACTGAACTGCAATGTAGTCCTACTAATTAGCCTACGGCGGACATTTTGGTATACTTTAGAGCTCGCTAGCACAAAAGGGGGCCGAGATACAAAAGTTGGCGCCGGCTGGGGGGGGACGCGGGGGGTTTCTAGACTCTTACCCCGTCCGGCTTCGAATGTAGGAGTGCCCAGGACCGGGCAAGGCACCACAATGGGTTTTTTCCTATTAGGCAGGATTTTCTAAGTTTGATGTTTCATATAAAAAACATAACATAACCTCGCAAAAGCTTTTATTATATCAATTTCGTGGTCTTTCGTCCAGTCGAAAACTTTCTTGCATTTTACTTAGCCCGCACCGCAGCGGCGCTGCCCATTGCATCGCGTAATCGTTTTCACACGGTCACGCCCGGGAATTCTGATGTTCCATGTTAAAACCTATAGTGAGACTTTTTGCGATCCTTATTAGGCTATCGATCGTTTGGCGGTTTTCATTGCGTTTTATTGAAAACTGTGCCTGTACCAGAAACGTAGTTTAATTATGATTTATTAATGCTCACGCTCACGCTCAAACTCCACAAAGCGGTTTTAATTTAATTTACAAGATTGCATGTTTCACTCACGGAATAAAAATGTTCATCGATGATTAGGTCTAATCCTGATGTAAAGAGTAGTCTTGAAATCGTAAGCGTGGTTCCAAGACCATCATTTTGTTTTTGCATCTTTTTTATTTTTCTAGTAATTGTTTTATTTTTATTCTTTTTTCTTATTCTCTTTCCCGACCTGGCTTCGATTTTTAATTAAGTAATTTAGGGAAATTGCAATACTATTTCAGTGAAACACATCCAACAAATTTGCTCAAATTCAAAGATTTTCTCAATTTGCTTGCTTCTCTTGGGTTTCTCACCATCTTGCTGTTTCCATTAAAGTGCAAACGAACCGATTAAAGTAATTTTTTAGTGAAACACTTCCCCAGAAAACGCCTCGAAAATGGTGTTCATCGAGACGTTCCTGGGCATGGCCCGGTATTTATCACCGCGAAACGACGACGACTGGTCCGATCGGATGCACTATCTCTACACCCCGAATATTCTGCTCGCCTTCTCGATTCTCGTCTCGTTCAAGCAGTTCGGCGGCCGCCCCATCGAGTGCATGTTCCCCAACAAATTTCCCGGATCTTGGGAGCAGGTGAGAGTGATTTTAAGGTGCTTTTGCATTATCGGGGAATCAACTTTGAACAGTTGTTACAAAAACACTTAAACGTAAAGTATACAAATTTTTATGGAAAAATACAAAAAAGTCGATTTCCGAGCAAAGATGGACGTTTTGACCAAAATTTCGACTAAAAATTGTTTTTCTAAATTTTTTATTGTGTTATTCCTGCAATTTGCTAAATTTTACTAAAAACACTATTAAGATAGTTGCGATTAAGTTAATAAACATTTCTAGAATTAAACAAAAAATTTCGCCCTCCCCGATAATGCGAAAGAACCCGTCTTATAGTTATTTTCTCTAGTTCGTAAATAATTTAATTTCTATAACGCCATAAATACAATCAAATAAGTATCTACAAATAAGCTTAACAGCTGTTCAAACTAGAGAATGTTTCATAAATGTTTTTATACAAATTTTAATTACCTAAACTAGTACCACGTGAAACGATGGATGAATTTTTACCTAATAACGAGATTTTGTTCCTACTGTAATTGAAGTCTTTTTGGCGAAATTTAATTTGTTTAATCGTGCTTGAAATCATCAAAAAGATGATCTTCTCCGGCAGCAAAGATCCGACGTTTTTTAATTTTGGTAAGGTTTTTATAGAGCTCGCATCTTGAGGCGATACCATCTGAATTTCAAAAGTTTAAATCACCAAATTTATATGAGCTTTTTAATCACCAATTTTCTAAATTAAAAACGCTTTTTTTAAATTTAGAAAAATAGCTGATCATTCGATTTTCAATTAAATATGTTTCAATCTCACACAGATTTTGGCGCTCACGGTCGATGATTAATTATGGAAGGTACATACCGTGTGCGCCTGTTTACCACACGAAACACGCAATTTTTTTAAAAATTACGCGTTGCGAGCTCATTAGAAATAAAATTAACAAAAGTGAAAGATTTCCTAAATAGCATGAAACACTTTATTTTAATAAAAAGATTTTCTTAAATCTCCATCTTGTAAATTCTGAATTTTTAATGTTATTTTTCTATTAAAAAAAAATGTTTTATAAATTTTCCTTCCACCGTAATTTCTGATTCTATTCAATTATGCTGTTGGTTGATTACTTTGTTCCAGTACGCCGAGAACTACTGCTGGTCCCAGGACACGTATTTCGTCGAACCCGACAAACACGTCGAGCAGATGACCCTAGAGGAACGGTAAGGGATTTTAGAAGGTACTTTACATTAAAAAACCACAAGAATATTTAATTCAGAAAATATACTGCTGATTATTAACTCGGACTATCACTAATTAGGGCCTCGAATTCTAAGGGCATTTTGAAAATAAGTGAAACCGCGAAATTTTTCAATCGAAATTTATACCCAATTTTATCTGTATTCTATAACGAAAAATTGCCGTTCAATTTAATTTGGCAAACACGAATTCTACCCAATACCTCCCCATATTTGACAAGTCACAAATTTTAGTGTAAAAAAATATCTTCTATGTTCATTAACCCATATCAGCTGCGGCTAATACAAATTTTTGATGAAACTTATTGTTCCCACAAAATTCAAAAGCTTTAAAATACATTTGCTGGTGCATTTTTCTAGATACGTATTTTTTAAACCATTTGCACTGACTTCCAGGTCATCCCATACGCGCCAGCTCTCCTACTACCAATGGGTCCCATTCTTCCTGCTGCTCCAAGCCGCGTTCTTTCGGGCCCCGAGTCTACTGTGGAAATACGTGTCTAACCATTCGGGTGGGTTAAACCTCGTGATTAATTGATAATATTTTAATGCTAATGACAATATTTTAAATTGGTTTAAGCAACAAAAGATTTTTACCGAATTGTGCCATCGAGAAAATTTTTTTTAAGCCTTGGCCATTTTCACGATGAAACATGCTTTCCTAAGAGTGCCGGTTTTTTAAACCCCATTAAAATTTAAATTATTTCTTCGTTCAATTGGCCGATTGCGATTTTTTTCGTAAAATGGTACCGATTTTCTATTTAAAATTCAGCCTCTGAATCAATTGAAGTATTTTATTGAATAATGATGGCATTATCTAAACGAAATCAAAGCACAACAACACCACTCGAAGTATTGCAGCGCAACGAAAATTTTTTTAATCTTTATATACCGAAACATATTTTTCTTGGGGTGCCGGGTTTCTAAACTCCGCTTATTTTTTTATCGACATTTCTTTTGTATTCGTTTGTTGTTCGTTTCGTTTCTATTCTTAATTTGTAGTTACGCTATACTGCATTTTTATTAATTATTTAACTTTTTAAGAATATTCTAAATCGGATTTGGAAGAAGACTGCTAGAATATAACACACTGGCGATGATCAAAAACTTCTAGGCTGGTCAGGAAAATAAACCCATTTTTAAAAACAGCGCTGCATTTTGAATTCTGAATCCTGGAAATTTCACAGATTAAATTTGTTAAAGGGCTGCCGACGGCATGTGTCGATCCCCCCTCATCAACAAATTGGCAAGTAGCCAACAGGGGAGAGAACGCGCATAGGGGAGAGGCGCAGAGACATTTTATTTTCCGCGCCTAACCGATTCGCTATGCCGTCGGCATCCCTCTAATAAAACTCGTATTAGGAAAAGCATTCGTACAGTGACTGACGGCGTCTGTAGCGATTCTTTAGTGCCGAGCAGTGAAAGATTTTTTTCTCAAGCGGTCCTTTCTTCTTATTTCTTTCATCACTGTTATTTAGGCGTAATTACCGGTTTAAATCGTCTTAATAAAAAATAAAAATGGGGAATCAATTTCATGGAAAATAAAATAGTTTGACGATTTACTTGGATTATTTTTCAATGAGTTTTATCTAGAAAAAGGCTTCATCTTTTGGGAGGGTAATGCGCCCCGTGAAAACCGCAATAAAGTGAAACATTTTTTCCGACAACAGGTTGGCCACCACACCTTAAATTTCTAATATTTATTTAATTAATTAACAAAATTTGTAAATTTTATTAAATCCAGGAATCCGCATCCACGAGGTCGTCGAAAAGGCGATGGATACCGGGAATGTTGACGAAACTGTACGAGAACAAAATGTCGTAGTGCTGGAGAAACACCTCAAAAAGGCACTTCGATTTCAGCGGCGGATGGACAAGAAAAAATGTGGGTTTTGTGCGGGGGATGGGATTTAGTGGAATTTTTTTTTATCAATTCCTCTTTGCGTGAAGCCATTGATTATTTTTTTTATTTAATAACTCATTTTATTTAACCATTAATGAATAAGTAAAGAGACGTGCGAGAGAGGGAGAGAGTGAGATGGAGCGATAGAGAGAGAAAGAGAGACAGAAAGAGCGAGATAGAGAAAGAAAGATAGATAGAGAGAGTGAGAGAGAGAGCGAGAGAGAGGGAGAGAGAGATAGAGAGAGTGAGATAGAGAGAGAGAGAGAGAGAGAGAGAGAGAGAGAGAGAGGGAGAGAGAGGAGCCTATAATGTTATAGAATTCTAATTCCATTTTCCAGGTGATAATCCATCGCACATTCTCCTGCCTAAACTTCCAATATTCCTCGAGCTACATCTCGGTCGTCTACATGTTCACCAAGGTCATCTACCTCGGCAATTGTCTGCTACAGCTGTGGCTCATGAATTAGTGGGGAATTTTTATTATGAATTTTGACCGAATCCACAAACTGTTTATGATCCGGCAAGCAAGAGGCTCTATCGGCCCGAAACATTTTTTCTAAACATTCCTAAATTTAGTTTCTTGAAAACGGATCGATATGGAATGTACGGTATCGACGTGCTGTATGATGTAATTACGGGTGTACGGTGGGAGACAAGCGGATATTTCCCGAGGACATCTGTCTGCGATTTTACGGTAGGCATGCTAGCAGAGATTGTTGATGAAGAGGAGAGGGCAGGCTAGCAGAGATTGTTGAGGAAGAGGAGAGGGCAGGCTAGCAGAGATTGTTGAGGAAGAGGAGAGGGCAGGCTAGCAGAGATTGTTGAGGAAGAGGAGAGGGCAGGCTAGCAGAGATTGTTGAGGAAGAGGAGAGGGCAGGATAGCAGAGATTCTTGAGGGATACGGACGCATTCTTTGCTCAATATTCTAGATAGTCGCCGGCGAAGAAAGCCGCCGTTCCACGAAAAACACAATTTTTTCAGGTTCGTCAAGTGGCAAACATCCAAAAATACTCGGTTCAATGCGTGCTGGTGATCAACATTTTTACCGAGAAAATCTTCATCGTCCTCTGGTTCTGGTGAGGCTTTATTCGATGTTTTTTGATTGAACTATTCTTTTTGCTGAGCTAAATTTACTGTTTAACCGGACATGATAAAAGTTAGGTTTCAAATGCCGACTTACAAAATGTTAATGGAAATTTGAAAATTAAGTTGATTTCATAATTTTCCAATTTCGGAATCAGGAAAATTATGATGTTTCAGAAAAAAAGATAAATCCCGCAGTTCGGGTCGGGATTATCACTCGCGACTACGGCGCTCCTGTTGTTCAGAAAAATGTTTCAAGAACCTCCAAAAATTCAGCGATTATTATTGAGCAAATCCCCATTTGAAAATTCGTTCCAGTTCGTGAAAATCAGCTGTAAAAAATAAATTAATATTGTCTAATTTCTTTATTTATTTAGGTATCTACTCCTCCTGTCTGCCTCGCTATTTACCGTGCTCTATTGGGTGATATTGCTATCGTTCCCCTGTTTCTCGCGATGGTTCGTCGGCCAGCACCTTGAGCTGAGCAGCCTGGGAGGGTTTTCGGCGAGAACGAAAAGTGAGGCGGATTTGATCTCAAAATTATATCTTTTTTTACTTCTCGTATGCTGTAAGTTGCAAAACATTTTTTTGTAGGATTACTGAGAGGAACTGTAGAAATCTGATTACTTTCGAAATGCGGAAAATCATAATGTCGACATTTTAGAATGCCGAAATTTCATAATTTCTTAATTTTGATGCGCAAATCTCCCGGAACAAATTATCCAAAAAAATATCGAAGTTTCGACATCGTGAAGTTTCGGCATTATGATGGCAAATAACTTTCTCACACACGCTCTTCCAACGCCTTCTCTCTCACTATGCCTCTCTCGCTCTCTCCCGCTCTCTCCCGCATTCTCTCTCTCCCTCAGTCTCACTCTCGCTCTCTCTCGCTCTCTGTCTCTCGCTTTTTATGTCCATCTAACTAGCAAGCGTAGCAAAATGCGTATTAACCCATCGTCTCTTTCCCTAAAACCCTAAATTCTCGAAACATCTTTTTTTCAGAATGCCGAGACGATCTCTACAAATTTGTCCACGGCTACCTCCATCGCGATGGCGTCTTTGTCCTAAGAATGGTATGTGATTTATACACTTTTAACAATTACATTTTACTTTCAAAAAACCTGATTACCAAAAATAGGGTTTCAAAATCAATTGGTTAGAAACTCTGTGTGCGACTAATTCAGCTAGAAATTCTTGTGTGCCAAAAATAACCAAACCGTAAAACCAATCAACCCTTAAAAAATTCTGAAGCATGGTATTTCATTTAATCGGCAAATTAAGTTTAATGAAATTTTAGGTTTCCCCCTAGCAAAAATATGTTGTTAGAATAAAATAGATTAGGTGAGCGCGGGTAACCGATAATAATGGTTTCTTATTTGTCTTGTGCTTTAATCTTTTTTCCATATCCAAAGCATGCCATTAAATAATTTCCATTTTCTAAATTGTTTAATTTAATCGGCGCGTTTAAATCAAAATTTAGGTATCCTCTCACGCCGGCGTGATTTTCACGACGGATTTAGTGCTGGCCCTGTGGAAAGAATTCTACGGAATCGAACAGAAGGTGGGAAAACCAGATTTATTTATATTCTTATTTATATTAGCATTTTTTATAAAATGCTTTTAATAATTATGCAAATGTCATCGAGTTTTAGATGCTGGAATCGGACCCGGAGAGCTCCGTCGACCCTGAAGAACAGAATCAGAAAAATCTGAATTTAAGGTAGGCTTGGCAGGAAGCGACATTATTAAAGGGATTGTGAAGGTTGTAAATCCATAAAATGTAACTTAATTGGCTATAAATTGATAGACAAATTTTAACGTGTAATCTGAAAAACCGGACATTTTTGATGAAAATTTATGTTGCAAAAATTGACATAGTTTTCGCACTATTATTTTAGCTATTCGTCTTCGATTCATGCAGGTCATCGTCATATAAAAAATCATAGTTTATTAATTAAAAATGTACACAAAGAGAGAGAGAGAAAGAGAGAGAGAGAGAGATAGAAAGAGAGAGAGAGAGGGAGAGAGAGAGAGAGAGAGAAGAGGCAATTCCATTTTCAAACTTCTAGACAACGCCGGGGGCGCCGGGTGAAGACGCTGGTAGATGAGGAAGGGTTGGCCGCCCACCTAATCCCGGTGACCCAGGGCCACCATGACGATGATGAAGACAGCGCAACGAGCACAGACTCGGAAAAGCGTGCCGAGCAACGGACAAGGTAACCCCGCACAGGTATGCCATCCCCCACCCCCCGAATGCTTCAACGGCCCTTTAAAATGTTATGTGTGAAAAAATAGGTTTCAAAATCTTTCAAATTTGTTTGTATGAAAATTGTCATAATCACTACTGTTGAGTCATTTCCCAAAAAACTAAAATATTTCTAGAAGGTTTTTTCGGAAGACCCAAAATAGCTCTTTACCGGTAGTATCCATTTTGCTAATATTGATAAAATTTTTTTAAATTTTAAAGTGGTATAATTATAAAATAAATCTAATTAGAAATTAGAATAATGTTTCTGAACTGTTTTTACTATTCATAAGAGGAAAATTTAGAAATTCATGAAAAACACTTAAATGTTCGGTTTTCGAGCAAAATGTCGAACTTTTAGAACTTTGTAAGATTGAGCTTTATCTATTTTTTTTACTCTCTATGGCAATTTTGCGCTTTATTGATTTCCTGGATTTGCAGTTTTTTGGTTGAATTAAAAATGTTTCACATAACTTCAAAAACAACGTTTTTCCATTTAGCTGTGATATTAGCAAACTTTATTTCGGCACTTTGATACGTTAAATAAATAAGCTTTTTGGTGTTAAATTAATTTCTACATTAAAAAAATTTATTAAAGTAATTAAACTTTCGACGCGACAAAATTAATTCAATTAAAAAGCGGCTTATATCATTTTATTATAATTTAATTTTTAATTGTTTGAAGTATTTAAAGCATTTATATATTTCACGTAATTTAAGTTTTATTTTTTAAATAGGAATTCTTAGGCAATTAAATAATAAAGGTTCTCCAGAAAATTTAAATTTAACAGGTAAAGCTTGAATTTTGCCACGCTCCTAATTTCTCTCCGCCACCGTACTAATGATATAAATTGAAAATAAATGCTTTATATGTTTAAAGTTTTAGAAGTTTTGAAAAATATATATTTCAAAATTGCAGAGCTCGAATCCCGACGCCAGAGCTGTTAGAACGCTTCGACTCTCCAAAACCCCGCTCGCCAGTGGAGCAACGGTACGAATTCGAGGAAAATCTCGGATTCCGCGACACTCCAGATGACAATACGGTACCCAATTCCTCTCGCGACTACGATTATGACCAATATACGGATAGGTATTAGACTACAAGTTAATCAAAAAATTTTTGGTCGAAAGAAATCTCAAAATTTTTGGTACTTTAGCATTATCAGGGGGAACAACTTTTTTTTCTTAGGCTCCAATTTTCTATATAAGTAGACAAATTGTTTTTCAAAAACAATTTTTTCCTCTGTTTTTGATTGCTCCAAGACGCAAAAAAACGCAAAAATTTTTTATTTAAATACAAAAAATGACGACCAAAATTTACTATTAGTATTAAGATGCTATATTATTACATTAGTAGGCATTTTTGCCTCCGAAAAAATAGTCCCCCCCCCCCCCGATAACGCCAAAGAACGAAATATTCAACTTTCGATTTATATATTTTGATGTTTCAGCTAGATCTAATGTCTTTTTCGATTTCTAATTTCTATTTTCCTGCGTCTGTTGAATTTTTTTATCTTATCTTCCTAAAATTAGCGAAACCACCCGTGTACAATATCAATGTTTCATCGAAGTACATCATTTTCTTTTTGTGGAAAATATTAATCTTGTCCTTTCCATTTGTTTCCTTGTCGCAGGCCAGTAATCTAGTTTGTCGCTCTCCTTTTTATTGTTAATAATTTTGATTTTAATCCAGTCTTAATTATATGTATTTTGCTCATCATTCTCCTCCCTGCCCCATTCACTTACCATGCATTTACAAAATAATATCATAATTCCGAAAATTCACTTTGACGCCGCCCCGCATTTTGTAATACCTTGATGCTCCTCGAGATTTATTAAATTCTTGTATTTTGGGGATTTGAATAAATATTTATGGGACCTCAAGCCATTTAAATGGCATAAAATCGCAAAAATGATGACTTGGATTCGGCTTAAAAATTCATGTTACAAGCCAGACCCAAAAAACACGTCGGCCACCGATTTTTTCGGGTCCGCAAAATCGGCAAATAATTTGGCGATTGCGCTGCCGCCGTCGCGGGACCGCTTTCCCAAATCTAACACCTAAATTGGACTTTATTACTTAAATTCATATTTTTTTTGGTGCTTTTGCATTATCGGGGGGGGGAGTCACTGTTTTACCGATTGTCCTGGTGTTCATTTTTTCTTATAGAAATCGAGGCGATATTCCTAAGCTGTTTTTACTATTTCAAACCATAAAAACTTTAGACATTTGTATTGAAAATACCTTAATGTTTATTTTGGAGCCAAAAAGGCCGACTTTCGAGCCAAAATTTCGTATTCCTAAAGCTTTTCGATAGATTTTACCCCCTGAAATATCGTTACATTTTACTAAAAGATACTCAAAAGCCAAAACTTTGAAAAACTAACGACCAACCACCGATAATGCAAAAGAACCGGTTACTTAAATAATTTCAAATGAGGTAATGTTGAAAGTGGCAAAAATTCAATGTATCATATTACACTTACATCCCAAAAATTTGGCATACCATCATCGTCCTTGCGGCGATCCCAATCATTTGTCGGTGTCTAAAATCATAAAACCATTAAAATAAAAATTTTAATAGCTTAATAAATTCAAAATCATTGTAAATTTTATAATAAGTTAAAATTAAATTAATTAAAAGAACAATTTAAAAACGTACCTCATCGAGAAAGGGATTCGCGTGCAACCGGGCGAGCCCACCGTAACTTACCGGCAAATTGTAGGGGTAGATGAAAGGGTCAGTTTGCTGGAAAGTTGCGGAACAATGTTTTGTCTAAGCGTATAATATTTTACAACAAGGATTTATAAATGGATTGTCGAGATCTTGTCTAAAAAAACACTTGCATATTACTAATCCTACTACATATAAAAAAATAGTGTCTGTGTGTGTGTGTGTGCCACTTTGCATCCACTTCCGTCTGTCTGTCCGGAGGATATCTCAAGGAGGGACGGGTATTAGGCTACGTATGATACGTCATTAGGTGCGTAATGGTCTAGGGATGACTGCACACATATCAGATTTTTAAAAATTGGCCATTTTCGCTATTAAATTTAGGATTTTGTAAAAACCTCTTTGTTAGGCATAATTAGCATAGACCGGCAGTGGGCAGTCGTCTATATAAAGAGGCAGCAGGAGCTGTTTTTCATTTTTTTGTCTTCTGAATGGAGGACAATTATGCAAAGGACAGAATAGTATGGGGTCCAAGACGGGGCCAGGGTTGAAAAGTCGCGAAGCGGCTTTTCAACCCTGGTTTTGATATTTAATTATCATGAAAAATTCATTTTTCTGCCCTTATAAGTAATGATCAAATCCTTACAATTATCGCATCAGCTACAAGATATTGAAGCGCAAGAACCAGGAGTAGCATTTTGTTATGATCGTTTTGACAGCTATACACCTTCCCGGGCGCGTTTCCAAGCGATTGGGCCGGAAAGCGAATGTTTCGCTCGCAAACGATGTGCGGCTTTAGCAGAACTCATCAGTTCATGCTCCTGACCAATCCAAATTTTGAAAGTTTTTCCAAAACAGTCTTCACCTTTGAAATATAGTTAAATTTCCCTGGGAACACGATCAAAGCAATTACGAACACGTTAATAGACATTTCTGGACTTGCAGGAAAAATTAGGCTCCCCCTGCTAATGCGAAACAACCATCGGTAAAGTGACGAAAAATACCCTGAATTTTTATTTTTTCAGCCCTAAACCTTCTGAATTAGGTTCTAAACACTTTTTCTACTTAGTATACGCACCACAAAACGCACCAGAAGCTGGCATTAGGCAGGTTAAGTACAAAAACACCGAAAATTCGTACAAACAAAAAGCACAACGAAATCAACCAACAATTTTTATTCCGACCATAGACAAACAGAAATAATTAGGCCTCAGAAAATATGTATGATAAGGTCACAATCGTTAAACATTACAGATCAGAAGTTAAGGCAAGAGCGGTAAAAGTAAGCGAAAAAATATTTGAAAAGCACTTTCTTTCGCATTATCAGGGGAGGGGCAGAAAATGTTTTCTTAGGAACCACTTTTTCAAATATAAATCGTGGAGGTGTTTCCAAACAGTGTTTTACTATTCCTAAACGTAATACTTTACAAAGTTTTATTAAAGAATACAAAAATATCAAATTTTTTTAGAAAACATTCGACTTTTTGAATTTTTTTTAAGTTTGGATAGTTTTTCTAGTTAAAATATAGTTTATTTACTAAAGCATTATGAAAAGACTACAAAAATAGATAAACATCTAAATGAATTTAGATAACTAAAAATAAATAGGAATTTCTAGATTAATACAACCCCCCCCCCCCCCGATAATGCAAAAGAACCGAAAAGTAGTGAAATCAAAGGAGGGTTGCTTAGAACTGGTCGTCCCCACCGGCCGCAGCATCAAAACCAAACACCAGGCGATCGCGGGCCAGCTGCTCGGCCACTCGTTCCCTCGGCAGATCCCCGATAAGGCGCCCGCGGTGATCGCGGCCCTCGGCCGTCTCGCGGATGAATTGTGGGACCCTCTGGAAATGAAAAACATCATCATCAAGGCGCACCGGCAGGCGCGTAGGTTCTTTCGCATTGTCGGGGGGGGCTTATGGCCTTAGAAACTAATTTTTCTACTCAAAATTAGTATGTGTTTCTATACTATCTTTACGATTTCGCGACGTAAAAACTTTACAAATTTGGTGCAAAAAACAAAACATAAGGATTTTTTAACCTAAAATGACCATGAGCAAAATTTCAAATATTTTTAAAATTCTAGATGACGTTCCACCCGAAATACAGTTAAATTTTATTAAAAAACTTACTTTTTACAAGCTTTAAAATAAAAATAAAGCGCTATTAGACGAAACACTTTAATATATAATATTTTGCTGACAACGTAAATGAAGCAAGACATAATTTTAATAGTGTTGGTACTAAAAAAAAACCAAAAAAATCGATTGTATACCGATTATTTATTATTAGCGATTTCTGGACTCAAGGGAAAATTCGCGCTCCCCCCCCCCGATAATGCGAAAGAACATCGTGTATCTCGTAACAAAAAATAGCCACACCTGTCTCATGCGCGTCAATAAAGCCGCCAGCCAGCCGGCAAAAACGTGCTGCTGGAAGAGCCTGAAAACTAGGAATTGAAACGAGCGGTTTATTTTCACGAGTAAATTAAGTAATTTTAATTTCGAAAGCGTTTTTTAATAGTCGAAAATTCCTGATTGTTTTCTTTGAACCCAATTAATAATTAGTCTAATATCATAGATCAAGCGTTTCTCAGCGCGTTTTAAACCTTTTCAAATTTTATTGAGTGGCGCATCAAAGTTAACTGAAAATTACAAAAAAATCAATTTTTTTTCTACCAAAATTCCGACTAAAAAATTGTTTTACGCCTCAAATAGTTCAATTATACTAAAACCATATTAAGTTAAGTTTGCCGCCCCCCTGCCCCCGCCCGCGTTATTAAGAAAGCACCGACCGTTCATCCGTGTACGCGCTGCGGAACCTCGGGTCCAGATTCGCGTCGAAAAACGTGGTGGCAAGGCCGCGTTTCCCGGCGCGTCCAGTGCGCCCGATGCGCTCGATGTAGGTGAATTTGTGGTCGCTGAAACGAAATGAATTCGTAGCGCAAGGTTATGTATTTAATTTTTTTTAGGAAATTATGTTTTGCTACATATATTTTTTTGCACTTTTTGAGTGTTTGAACCTTAGAACAAAAGTATATAAACAGCGAGCAGTCACCGCCAAAACGCGCCAAAAAACATACAAAATATCCGAGGGCAGCTGATAGTTGATGACGTGCTGCACGCCACGAGCCCCAAAGTCCAAGCCGTTGGCCGCCATGTTGGTGGCGACGAGCACCGGGATCCTGAACAAATTAATTTTTCAAAAATGAATACCACTACCGGCCATCCGAGAAGTCCTTGTAGTTCTGGGCGCGGTCCTCTTCGGAAAGGTTCGAATGGAAGCCGCGGCAATCGAAGCCCATGCGCATGATGTCGTTGACCAGCCCGTTGATATGTTTCTTGACATTGGCAAAAATCAGCGCCTTCTGCTTCAAGCCGCCCTCTAAAATGAACGATGAAAAACCGGCTCCAAAAGAGTTGCGCACTGGAATTATTGACTTTTATGGTCGCGCCTGGAAATTTAAGTTTAGCCAGAAAACCAACTCAATACGCCTTTTTTTTGTTCACTCAAATTCCGCAAAAAAAAAACAATTGAATAAGGCCTAAAAAAACTCTTTTTTCCGCGCCTTTTTCAAACAGTTATCGGCGGTACCGGACTGTTAGCAGGGGGGTTAATTTTTGCCGCCCGAGCGGCCCTAATATTAAATATAAATCATTTTTATCGGATATTACACAGTTTTAGCTATAAAAAGCTCACAGAAAATCTTTTCCTTATTTTAAAAAGTTTCGAGTTTTTTTTTTAAAGTTTTTAGATAGCCTTTGTAATTGAAATATGGCTCTATATTTGACTAATAAGTCTTAAAATATTTTCTGTTAGGTCACTAGGCATTTCTAACCTCATACAACCCCCCCCCCGATAATGCCAAAGAACCACAAGTCCGTTCAACTACGCACCGTCGGTCATGTGCTCCAGCGTCAACAAATTGTCAGGCCCGCGCGGCGAGTGTGCGTTGATGCTGAAAAATAATCTTTTTTTAATGTACAACATTCATTTCCAAAACTGAAACCAAAAAAGCGATCAGCGCACCGGAATTGCCTGTTGAGCAGCCTTTGGAGGGCTTCTCGTTTCCTTTCAATGGAGGCCAGACGCATATCGATGAACTCCTGAAACAAGTCGGTACTTTCGTATTACCGGGGGGGGGGGGTGGGTATCTCTTTCTAAAAATCCATTTAGGTCTAGTAAAAAAATGCTATTTTTTGTCAAATTTTAATCACATCTCAAGTGAAAACACATACGGAAAACTTAGATCTAAAATATAAATTGATAGATCTATTCCGAATTTGAAATATTTCTGTTTTCAATTAAATTTTAAGTCCAAATTCTGGTCGAAAAATCAAGATTTTTTTGTGGGTTTTTCGCATTATCGGGGCGCGGGGGGGCGAACTTCGTAAAATCGGTCTAGAAATGACTAGTAACTTAATAAGAAGTGTTTTAATAGTGTCTTTAGTAAAAAAAAAACGATATTTCAACTAAAAAAACCATCTAAAAACTTTTAAAAAAGCCGAAATTGTCGTTAAAAATCGGGCTTTTTTCGTCGAAAAATCGTCCTTTTGATTTTTTCGTAATAAAAATTTTAACATTTCTGACGTTTCAGAATAGTTGAAAAGTGAAAAAGTTGGTCCCCCGATAATGCATCAGTAGAATCCCAGTCATCTTTCCTAAAAGTCATCTTTCCTAAAGTCATTTTTCGAAAAGTCATCTTTCCTAAAAGTCATCATTCCTAAAAGTCATTTTTCCTAAAAGTCATTTTTCCTAAAAGTCATTCTTCCTAAAAGTCATCTTTCCTAAAAGTCATTTTTCCTAAAAGTCATTCTTCCTAAAAGTCATCTTTCCTAAAAGTCATTTTTCCTAAAAGACATCTTTCCTAAAAGTCATTTTTCCTAAAACTAGGTAATAGTTTACTATAATTTTTCTTCAATAATTTTTTTCTAAAAACCAATTTTTTCGAAGATTAATTTTTCCTGAAGTTAGGTGGGCAAATAGGGATGCCACCTCCGCCTAACTTGAAACCTGCTACCTGTGTAGAAACGGCAAAATGCCTTGAACGCCGTCAGTCCTCATAAAAACTCTTAGTCGCATCGGAGCCTATTAGAGTGGCGCTTATTCAAATCAGATTTGAATAAGATTCAAATTGTTCAAATCAAGCCGATTTGATTTGAATTGGAGCCGACCAAATCAAATCAAATCGATTTGATTTGAGTTCAGCCAGTTCAAATCAAATCCAGCCGATTTGAATAATTTGAATAAGACCTCATAGAAATGAACCAAACGCAACTCGTAATTCGTGCACCGCTCTTTCCCTATAACCTCTTAGCATTGTTCCAGCGTCCCAGTTAACGATTCCTTATACATTCCCTATTGTTTTTACCCGTTAACTTTTCTAAAGAAAAACCATAGCGCAGGCTAAATCTGACAAAAAAAACCGTCTGGCTCAATTTTATATAAATGTCATCAAAACTCCCCATGAATTATTGTAAAGGACACCTAAATGTGCAGAAACGGCGCTACCAAAAGCCCTCCGAACCGCCGATTTTCAATTTGCATCCTTGATAAGCCTGTTGTTCAAATCCCAAATCAAATCGATTTGATTTGAGTTGGCCAGCCCCTAATTCAAATCAAATCGATTTGATTTGAAGTTGATTTTTTGGCACTCAAATTTGCTAATTCAAATCAAATCAATTTGAAGCCGATTTGATTTGAATAAGCGCCACTCTAGAGCCTATCCTATTTTTTGATTTCTGAATAGTTTTATGAATTCAAAGATAACATCACTTAAATCAAAACATTCCGAAAAGATCTAGTACGGCATGAAGACATTAAAATTTTAGGGCCGAGGCCTCTCCAAAAAAATTTTTCTTGCGAAAAAATCAACTGAGAAATATTGATTTTTAGGAAAAATGACTTTTAGGAAAGATGACTTTTAGGAACAATGACTTTTAGAAAAAATGACTTTTAGGAATAATGACTTTTAGGAAAAATGACTTTTAGGAATAATGACTTTTAAGAAAAATGACTTTTAGGAAAGATGACTTTTAGGAAAGATGACTTTAGGAATAATGACTTTTAGGATAGATGACTTTAAGAAAGATGACTAAAACCCGCATCAGTACCGCACGCCAAAAACGACCAAAAACCGGCGGCTACCTGCTTGATCAGCCTGCTGGCGGTCATGTCGATGCCGACGGCCACCGAGATCACGTTTTGAACCGTAAGAAAAATAATAAGTGTAGCACAACATGAAAGGATGCCTGTTCCCCGCGAACTGCAACCAGATTCTCTGAACCGTCAACGTCGCGCACCGTGACAAAGTCCTCAATCTGGAAAATGGAGGTATTAGGATGTCAAGAAAGACGGTAAATTTTTCCCAGTAATCCCGAACGACCCTAATAGAGCATGGAGCATTTTTATAGCATGGTACACAATTTTTGGCTATAAAAAGCTCATAAAAACTTTTAGGGTAAAAGTTCTATAGCATATATAAACCTAGCAAAAATTTTGTATTTTCGTAGTTTCTAAAACTCCCTATAGAAAATTTTTAAAAATGTAAATTTTACGACAAGAAATAAAAATTTCGAAATTTTTCAAATCGATCCTATCAGAACCATTTCCTTAGAAAAAAACAGGGGGAAAAGCTATATGAATGCTGTTTCAGTACTGGGAGGCATCCTAAAATTTTGACACTACGGAATTTTGGCATTATGAAACATAAAAATTTGTCGAAATACCAATTTTTTGAAAATCATTTTTCTAATATCATTTTGCCGAAATTTCAATGCGCTTCAATGTCATTTGCGAAATTTTGCCCTGGATAATCGAGGCGAAAAAGACCGTGAAATTTCGACGACTTGAAATTTGGGAAAATTAAATGTCGACAACATGAAAATAAGCCCAAATCAATACCGAAAAACCCACGCTCAGCAGATCAATGCCCACTTCACGTAGACGCTGATTCATCGCCGCCGACGTCAAAAAGCAGCGGTAAGGCCGTTGCGAGGAGGGCATAAAATTTCCCATCATTCGCAGCGCAACGTTGAAGTCGGACGTCGTCCTCGGCTCGTTGTGCCAATCGACAAACTCGTGGAACTCGTCGACGGCCAAGTATTCGAGGCGTTCCGTTCCCAGGAGCCGATTTTTGATCCATTGGCCCAGACGTCCGATTGTGGCCACGACAATGTCGCTGTCCTGCAAGAGATAGACGCTTTTAATGCTTCAAATTACTGGCTCCAGGCGCTCAATCGAATCGTTGACGAAGGTGCCGCCGTAGAGCGCGTGGATTTTCAGGCCGCTGTCGTAGGCAAACTTCTTCGCCTAAAGCAGTAATTTTCCTTAGTACCTAATCGATTTTTTTAAGTACAGAAGGGGTTTGAAAACGTTTATACTATTCCTAAATGTGAAAATTTTCCAGTTTTTATTAAAAATATAAAAATTAACGATTTTGCGACCAAAAGTTTGACTTTTTCAAAACTTTTTAGACAGTTTTTGTATCTGAAATATAATGATATTTATTAAAACACTATTACTAATACAATACACTTGCTATTACGTTATTAGACATTGAAAACTTGATAGGTTTTTATCAAAAATATTGATTTTTCGACAAAAATGGCGCATTTTTTACCAAGATTTCGCCCTTTTGAAAATTTCTAGAGTTTTCTAGTTGAAAATATAGTTATATAGTTAAAAACACCATTCAAACATTTCCTACTAAGTTACTAGACATCTCTAGATCTATATAAAAATGTCGGTCTTTTGAGCACCTTTTAACTATATTTTTAAAAAAGTTAGAAAATGTTTGCAAAAAGGCGGCGTTCGTTTAAATAAGTAATACCAATTTTTTATGTACCTCATTGGCAATCTGCTCGGCCAGCTCGTGGTTCGTGGCGAGGATGATGGCGCGCGGCTGGCACTTCTTGGCGCACTGAGGACTATGAATACAAAATAGTTTCAACAGCGCTACCTGAAGCGGGACCATTGAATCCTTGCGATTCAGCATCTCTATTATCCCCAGCACGTAGGTGGTGGTTTTGCCTAAAATCCACGTTTTAATTTTGCTAATAAAGACCGACCGGCTCCCGTCTGGCACGACATGACCATATCCTTGTGGGCCCAGCCGCCAGTCTTGTCGTCGACCTCGAGCATCTTCTGAAGGCCAAAGTACTCTATCGGGGTCGGCATGGTAAAGCCGGCCATGCGGATGTTTTCATGCAAGCCACCGGACAGAGGCAGGTCGTCGAAACTGCTGCAAAACCCAAGATTATTCTTATCAAAAGGAAGGCCAACAAAATTAGGCTCTTTTGCCTTATTGGGGCAATCCAACTTTTTGTCAAAGTCTTGAAATGTCTAATAACTTAATAGGACGTGTTTTAATAGAGTTTTCAGTAAAATATAACTATGACTAGAAAAACTTACCAAAAAAAAACTTATAAGTCAACTTACAATATATTGTTTGTAAATTACATTTTTTTGAAAAAGTCGAAAGGTTCATCAAAAATCGGCCATTTTTGGTCGAAAATCTTCGATCAAAAAATTTGATCCTGAGAAAAAAATCTGGTTTAGTTTTAACGAAATTCATCAGCATTCACGTTTAGTGGTAGAAAAATAGATGGAAATCTGTCTATACTATAATACCCTTTACTAATACCATCTATTTCTAATCGAAGAATTAGTTTCTACGGAAAAGTTTGTTACCACCACGATAATGCGAAAGCCCCAAAAATTACCCATGTGGGCCGTTGCGCTTCGGGAAGAATTCGTCACCGGTGCGCGGGCTGCTAATCTTCGTCTTCTGGCCGGCGATGCGCTAAAAAAGACCTTAAGGTCGTTCAAAAACATTACCTGGATGCCCTCGCCGATTTGCACCTGCAGCCCAAAAAGCTCCTCTGGGTTGTAACGACGCGGAATCCACGTGGCCGGGCCCTTATAGCGGTCATCGTCGTTGTCATTTTCGTCGAATCGCGCTCGACGCCCTTGTTGCCGCTCACGCTCGCAATCTTCTTCGGTGTGATCTAGAAGGGTGAATTATTTATTCAAAAAAGGGCAAGATACTTTCCGGATTGCGCAAGCCGCACCCCTTGCAGACCTTGAAGCGAAGGTCTCCTTGGTACGGGCAGCGCCGCGGGCGGGGGCACTCGTCGAGTCCACAGTTTCGGCAGCGTCGCGTCTTGTCAACTGATAATGGGACAATTAGCTTTTTTGTGTCTAACAATAAGGTTCGAAGCGAGGTTCTTTCGCATTATCGGAGGTAGAATACATGTAAACTACATGTAAACCACCATAAGTTACAAGAGGCCGAATTGGGGAATGTTTCAATTCATAAGCTTTCTAACTTTTTTTTAATCCGGTGGTGATTTCAAAAAGTGAATTTTAATCAGCGAAAAAAACTACACAAAATAGACTTTAGGGAAGGGTTACGAAAACTTCGAGGACACGAAAAGCGCCTCCTTGTAAGTTTTTGAAGCATCAAGGACGTCGAAGCATCCTTACCATTTCGGCCGGCTGGACGATCGAGCGACATGCGATAATTGTCGTCTAAAAATCAATTACCTATAAAGATTTCTTAGTCTGCTGTTTACCGGATCCTTCCTGGTCCTCAGAGTCGCTGAACTCAAACTCGGAGTCGTCGGCTTCATTTTCGGGGCCTGAAAATGTACTTACAATTAACAAAAATAAACCGTAGATACCTTCCGAATCGAGGACGTAGTTCTTGACGTAGTACAGTTCTTGGTCACCACCAGCCGGATCGGCGGGCATCATCATGGCGAGCCGTTCCCTAGAAACCTGACAATTTTCGGAGAAAGACTAGATCGGGAAAACGAAACGAGCGATAAAGCGAATCAGCGACGAGATCCTCTATAAAAACCATCTTTTCCTCCTGCGCTTTTACGTTTGGTAGCAGCCAATAAATAAGGAAGTGAAAGCTAAGTTCAATCGAGAAAATTGCGATTTTGTTAAAAAAAATCCATCAAAATTTATGCTAGAAGCCTAGGAAAAAATACGTCAAAAGTTGTAAAAACCAGGTTTGGATCCGTCTATTTAAAAAGCAAGTTTTAGCGGGCTGGTTTCTAGAAACTAGCGATTCTTGAAAATCGAGAGCTAGAAAGAATTCTGGCGCTGAGTTCAAATTTCGCCTTTTTCTACAAGAAAACTACAAAAAACTTATACTGTAAACTACAAAAAAACCGCTCCGGCAACATTTTTCCGCGTACTTTCGCGACCGTGACTTTCTTTACTCTAAGGATAAGTTCTTGACGCCTAATATAAAGTTTTTATAGTCTAAAAGTGCAAAATCCGAATTCAGGGTACAAAACTAGCTCAGAAAACTTGCTCCTAGGCTGTTCTGGACAAGATTTTTAGCGTCCTTGTGGCCACCGAAGTTTAGAACTATACTTGTGAAATTCTGCCGCTTTTGAAATAAAAACTATTCGGGCACCGCGTTTTGCTGACCAGATAAAATGAGGGCGAAAGCGATGTTCCCAGGGCCTTTTTCGGGACGCGACATTTTCCCCGAAAAGCCCCGCCCTGCACGATAAATCGTGCAAATCCATTAGCGCTTCACCCGCGGGCCGGCAAATACCATGAAATGATTGATCGTCAGGTCATGTTTTGGCCACGCTAATGGCTTTTGCGTGAAATGCTGCCAACATCCATACGAGTGGAGAGCCACGCGCACTTTCGAAAACAGCTACAGGCCATCAGGGGGATGTTTCAAAAAGCACGGCGGTTGTGGTCGATTTTATTGTGATAATTCCGAAACCGCACGCAGCTGTTGCTTTTTTTGCTGACCAAAAGGTACTTTCAAAATCTAGGAAACTATTGTCGTCGTTTCGCAGATTCTGAAAACTAGTTTTTAATCAGCGAAAATTTCGAAACAAAAACGTCTCCTCGGAAGTGTACTTCCCCCATCAAGCCGTCCGATTATAAAACGTTCATTCGAATCTCCAACTGGGTGAACATGAGAGGGACTTCGGGGATGGATGAGGATCGGAGCAGAGTGGGGTACCCAAAATACACACGATAAAGGCGAGGTACGGTAGAGATAGACGGGCAGGGGCATGTGACAAAAAGAACTGGAAATCGAAATTACAGTATTACCCGGAAGAAAGGGCGAATGGACTGGGATATCGATTCGGGAGCAGAGATACCGGGAGAATTGGGTACACGCATGGAAAAAAACCGGAAAATGGGGGGTACGGTAGGTGATGCAATTGGGTAGGGACAAATTTAATGGAGATGAAAAGAAAAGGATGCGGCAGCGGTGTTGATCATTTCTTGGCGCCGCGTCCTCCGCGAACCGCTCCGCCGCCACGGCCGCCTCCGGTTGCGCCTCCGCGCCTGCTCCCGCCACGCCAACCGCTTCCGCCTAGAAATGGACGATTCAGGGCCAAAATCTACTTTACAATCCAGTCACAATTTCCACCTTCCTACCGCAATTTATTTGCCATTCTTATATAGAAAAATAAAATAAAAGTACCAAAATACCAAAATTTTTTAGCCAGTTTCGAAAATTTTCTAAATAATCTTTTGGTCTGAAAAAGATATCATTTTACTTAAAACACTATTAAAAATAGTGGCTACGACTTGCACAGAATTTTTAAGAATTTAGACTTACTAAAAAAAATCCTAAAGAATCAAACCGATACCTCCGCCGGCTACAGCCGGGATCGCCGGCGCGGCCTCCTCGTCTTCTTCATCACCCTCATCCTCATCGCCGCCGCCCTTCTCGATGACGTTCCCCTCCTCGTCCATCTCCACCTCGACTGCAAGAAAAGTTCGGTAAAAACAAAGTCAAAACTTGATTACCACTTCCCGCGGCCCTTTTCTTGCCCTTCGATATATCGTCAATAGCATAGGGTAGGGTTCGGTGCTCCTTCGTTAGGGCCCTGGTCACCGCAGATTTCACCTGAAAAATTCAATTCGATTAAATTCGAAAATTCGGCTATTTTGTCGAAATTTCAATTTGTTGAATCCGTTTCCCTTCGGTTATTCATCTCATTTCGCAAATTGAATTTCGAGAAAAGGATAGCAAATCGAAAAATTCAGGATACCTCACCTTGCTAGGAATCGCCGCCCCGTGGTCCTTCATCCCAGGCCAGCAGGCCAGCTCGGCAATCGCGTCCGAGTCGTCACGCACCAGGTCGTACTCGACGTACGTCGCAACGACTTCCCTAGAGAAAAAATTAATGACTTTCTGGCAAAAAAGGCCTCTTATAATTAATTCTAAAGGAAGGCTGACGGCAATTTTTTTTCAAACTATGGTTTCCGACAATCGGGTTCCAAAACTAGCGTTCTCAAAAACCAGAGCGAAAAATTTCATTGGTTTTGCCTATTGGTAAATCCCGAAATTTTTTCGAAATGTGATTTTTAAAATGTATGTAAAACCGAAATAAATATAAAACAAAGCAGAAACCCACTGCACTCCGGTCTTTGTATCATCGGCGAGGAGCGGGCGCACGAGCTTGTTCCGGAGCGCCGGCACGTAGTCGGTGACCAGCGACTCCATATCGGCGCATATCCTGCAAAAAAAAATGTCAGCGAAACTGATATTCGCCAAATGACAGATATGGCATAAGAGAAGAGAGAAGGAGGTCCGAAAGACCTTACAAGGCTTTTCCTGCAAAAAGCAAAAAGTATGGAGGTATGGGGAATTGAACCCCAGACCTCTCGCATGCTAAGCGAGCGCTCTACCACTGAGCTATACCCCCGGTGAGGGAGGAGGGGCGAGCGGGCGAGAAGAGGAGTTCCCCACCGGGCTGGAGGGTGCGGGAAAAAAAAGTGAGGGAGGGGCGGAGAGGCCAGGCAAGCGCCTTGGCACAAAGAACCGCTGTGATGGGGCGGAAAAGGGCAGAGAGAGAGAGAGAGAGAGAGAGAGAGAGAGAGAGAGAGGAGAGATGCCAGTGTCGTATTTTGGAAAGATCAGACAAAACTATGAAGCATAAAATAAAATAAAAATTCCACAAAAGCTTGCATAAAGAAAAATACGGGTTGATGGGCCATTTTTATCGACAATCGATATTCTTGATAAGTTTTTACTAAAAATTAGGAAAGTTTTCACGTATAGGAATATAAAAACGATCTACAAACTCTTGCACTATTCATAGTGGAACAATTAGATCCTAAGAGAAAAAATTGATCCCCCCCAAAATGCGAAAGAACCAAAAATAAGGCTACAAAAGCTAATCAAAAGCAAGCTTTAGCCACAAACCTCAGATGCGCGTGCTGGGCGACTTGACGAGCCAGCCGCTGCCGCTTCCCGGCCGTCGAATTTTTGCCCAGCCAGCCGGGGAACGAGATCTAAAAGTACGTTTTTTGTAGCTTATGCGCGTCCTAAAAATACCTGCGTCTTCAGGTACCCATCCATAGCCATTGAGGGAAGAGCGGCGGAGAGCATAGACTAAATCCAGCATTAGGATTTAATTTCCAAGGCTGCACCTCATCATTGAGAAGCCTCCACGCTCCCGTTGATCGGATCATCTTGTCCACCTGGTCGCCCATGCTGATCAGCTCGGCGGCGCGGCGGATGCTGCCCATGTGCTCGCAGGGGCTGAGAAACGAGGAATGCAAAATAAAATCTCATAACGACTCACGTCCTCTCCTTGTTCGTCAATTGCAGGTAGTTCTCGAAGACGAACAGCGGCATGATGCCATAGTCGACGAAGAACATCTCCTGCTTCTCCTTCAGGTCGGTCGACTTGCTCAGCAGCTTGCGCGCCGCTTCGAATGGATTCTAGAAGTCTTATTGAGGAAAAAAATAAGCATAGATGTAAACATATTAAAAAAAGTAAAAGTGTTTCTAAACCAGCTTTTCATAAAAATTTTTATAAAAAATAGCAAAATCACCGATTTTTCGAACATAAATGGCCGATTTTTGACCAAAATTTTGACCTTTTAAACGGTTTTTCTATTTGTACTACAGTTATTTTCACCAAACACACTATTAAAACACTTTTTCTATTAAGTTACTATACATTTCTAGACGTATATATAACAAAATTCGAATCCTACAATTGTCACGTCCTTTTGCGCGATCGTGATGTCCGGCTGGGCTTTGCGCATCTGCAGGTTGTAGATGCACTGGCGGACGTCGTGGTTGGACAGTTCGATCAGCTCGTCCAACTGAAAAAAAGACAATAATAATAGATTTCTCGCAGTTCGTACCTCCTCCTTGGAGATGCGCATCTTCTCCTGGACGGCAATCGTCATCACTCGGCTCTAAAGTGCTTTTCAAAAGCCGGTAGATGAACACAAACCCGCACTTGTTCGACACGAGGGCGCGGGAAGCGCACATCAAAGCAGTAGTTGACGAGACTGCGCATCTTTGGGTGGGAGCGATCGTTGCAGATGCAGATGATCGGGATCATCGTCGACTTGATGATGTCCATCAGCTCGCTGATCTGGAAAAATACACATTCAACGAAAAGATAAAAACCAACCCCAGCTCGATCCTCGTTGCCGCTCATCCCGTCCACCTCGTCCATGATCAGCACGTGGCGTACTTTTTGGGCGCCATCTAAAAAACGTGTTTGGATAAAATATATTCAAAAAGCAAAAGTAAAAACCAGAAAAGCGGGTGAAGCTAAGCTATATTTCAAGTGGACAGCTATTTAGAAAACTTCGAAACGTTTGAAAAATTAAATTTTTGGTCGAGAGTCGCCCATTTTTGCTTGAAAAAATGATATTTTGATGTTTTTTGCCCTCTGCTTTTCCGAAAACACCCAAAAAATTCAACACCGCCAAAAAACTAATGCTCACCTTCCTGCTCCCGCTCAGGCCGCAAATATTCCTCCATTTGATGCGAGGAGGTGAGCTGCAAGACGTGGGCTTCCAGGTGCTTCTTGTTGCGCACATCCGACGCGTTCATCTCGACCGTCTCGAACCCGAGCTGCTGGCAGGCCATCTTGGCGCACGTAGTCTTTCCGACACCTGCGCCAAAATGTTATGCTCTTTGAAACGTACGCACCTGGGGGACCACTGAGCAGCACCGCCTTGTAGATCGAACCGTCTTGGCCGGCAAGCCATGGTGGCGGACGGGCTGTAATGGGTAATTTACATTTGATAAAGCAAATTTTGTAAACTTTTTGCGTTTGGTAATAATAAAAAACGTTTAGAAACACTTACGCTATCGATATTTGAAAAATGTTACCCCTTCTGATAACTCGAAAGAAGCGAAATTCGACAAAAAAAAACTATCAAAAACCTACGCTTCTTGACCTTCGAGTTAGCGCCCAAATTCTGGTAGGCCCAGTCGCGGAGCCAGGGGATCAGCTTGTTCCACGGGCTCTTCTCCCCGTTCATCCCCACCAAATGGCTGGGGTTCATCGGCCTGTAGCGGTCCACCCACGGCGAGTATTCATCCTAAAAAAAGTTGCAGGACTAAGTAAATTGGCCTACGTATTCGGGCTTCTTCGGCTGAGGAGGCGGGGGCGTTTGCTTGACCGGGGAGGCGAGCGGCAGCTTCTTTTTCCTCGCGGGATCCTGAAAAACGAGAGTTATTTTATTTTCTATTTTTATACGCGCCCAGATTTTTTCGCGTACTCGGAAATCCATTTTTTGGGCTATATGGTACATGGCTACCGACGAATTGCCAGTTTTGCCTAAATCTTGAAAAACCAAATCTATACATTTATTTTTGGGAAATAACCTCCGGTTCCGGAAAAATTTCGACTTCATCACTAGCTTAAAACACGCCCAAAAACCCACAATTGTCTCGACAACCTCGTACAGTTCGTCGCCCATCTTCACATATTTCCCCTTGTCGCTGCCGATCTAAAAAACACAAGGATTTCCGAAGTAATTTTAATAGTACCACCGCATTCTCCTTGGACCCGGGGCTAGCCTCGTTTGTAGAAGAAGGTTTGGTAGCTGCCGGTTGCGTCTAAAAATGAATATATAAAAGCGGATTCTTTCAAATGGTCACCGGAGTACACAGAAACAATTCTTATGAATCCGTGTAAGCCAAGCAAGAAGTTGAAATTTTATTTAGCAAAAAATTTTGGGTACATTGAAAACGTTCAAAAATGGCAAGCAATTAGAAAAAGTTTTAAAATTGCTACAAATTGGTCAACGAACTGAAACTGAAAGTTTTAGAGCTAAAAAAAGCACCAGACCGCTAGGTTTTCAAGAAGTGTTAGGAAACAGTATTGCACAAAACTTACGGTAACCGTTTCCTTGGCTTTCTCGGGTTTTTGTTTGGGTGTTGGGGCGGGGGCGGGGGTAGGGGTTGCGACGGTCTTCGTGGTGGCGACGCTCTTCGTGGTACTCGTCTTCTTGTCCGCAGCCTTCGCGGGCTGCGGCTCGCCAAAAAAAGAAGCCGCGCTGACTTGTTTGCTGCTCGATTGCTCTAAAAACAAAACATTTTCAATAGCTAAAAACTGCATACCTTTTCTGGCCGGCTCGGCTGGCTTGGCCTTTCGCTCGAAATTGAGCTTCGTCTGCCCGGGCAAGAGCCCTCCTTTCTTCTTCTGTGGCTTCTTCGTTTCACGGAACTCGTCCTCGCTGTCTGTTCCCGAGACCAGCTAGAAGTTTTTTTAACCGGGCAGAATGGCCTCACCACCACTTCATCCTCATCTTCGCTCTCCTCGGCGCGCACGGCTCTCGCCTTTTTCGAGGGTTGTTTGACTGGAGACTCATCTTCTAAATTTCAATTCAATTGCAACTCGATAGCTTTACCGTCAAATCTCGCCCTCTTGCCGCCCTTCTTCTTGGGCGTCGCCTTTTTGGGTGACGGCGTGGCAGACTTTTTCGATGGCGCCGGCTCGTCCTCTTCGGAATCTAAACTATTGAATTATCAATTTTTAAAACACAAAAACAACCGCTCAAAATGACGGCCTTCTTGCGCTTGATCGCCGTCTTTTCGGCGGCTTTGCGCACGGATTTCGGGAGCGGATCTTCGTCGTCATCGTCAGCTGCAAAAGCGACGTTTCAGTAGGAAAAGATATCTTGGTTCTTGAGTATTCCCGGGGAAAGCATTCGCGGGGGAAACCGAACTTTTTTCGGCCCAAGCCTAGATTTTTTATATCAATAGTGGAAGTGTTTATAAATTGTTTATAGCTATTCCTAAGCATACAAACTTTACAAAATTTAATTAAAAAATTTAATTTTAGGTCGAAAAATCAAATTTTTCGACCCAAAAATGACAAAATTTTTGACTTTTTCAAGCGTTTTCTAACTTTTAAAAAAGTTTTTCCTATTAAAATAGGCTTAAATTTTGCTAAAAACAATGTGAAAACACATTATATTTGATTACTATGCCCACCAGGGCAAACAGAAAAAAAAGTGCCCGAAAAAACAGAAAAAGGTTCCCCCGCGAATTGACGAATTGAAGTGATCCTTGACGATCAGATTTTTGAAAATGTTTCTGCAGATCCGCAGAATAAATTGAAACTCACATCCTTCGAATTGCATCAGCGAAGCGCCCCTTTTGCCCTCCACGTGCGGTGGCGGGCGTTTGCGAGGCGATGGCTTTTTGGCCTAAAGTTTGTTCGGTAAAATCATTGAACAGAACCACTCACACGATTCGTGGCGCCCTTGGCTTTGTCTTTTCCGGGGCCTCCGAAAAAGCGCTGGATACCCGACATCTAGTAGGTTTGAGACAGAACCTAAAAATCGACATTGAAATTGAAACCCGAAATCAGCGATATGTAGGTTTCATTGTTGTTGAGATAGACAATGTGTCAACATGGAATAGTCCTGGATTCAGAAAACCTTTAGAGAATTTATTAGCATTATTAGTTGAATGGCCAAGTGCACAAATCACAGGATGTCAATGTACAAAGTGAAAGACGCCGGAATCATCGCCTCTGCGCGACCAAATGTACAAAATTGTCAGGGTAGGCGAAATTTCGGACCATCCATAGCGCCGGCGTCTCCAGCGGCATCTCGATACCATGGCAGATGATTTTGGTGGCGTCAAGGTCGATCGTGCTGAAATCAATCCATTTAAAAAATTAGAAAAATATAGCATAGTTAAAAACGAAACCATTGAGAAAAAAAAATTGCAATTTCAAATTTTTACGCGATAAATTGATAGATAGATTTCTTCCAAGTTTTTCTGTTTGAATATAAACAAAACGGGCCCGTTTCCTTAGAAAAAAAAGATCCTAACTAGAATAAAACGGATACACAGGAAATCCTAAACACCCAGAAAACTTTTTAGAAGGGCGAACTTCAGAAAGTACGCACCTATCAATACATCGCACAGCTTCTTCTAACGTTGTCGGGTGGCCGGCAGTTAGTGGGGCGATTGTTTGTTGCTTGAAGGATTTACCATGCTAGAAATTCACGACTTTGAATGTAAAAATGGCTTCGAACCTCGTGGAGCCGAATGGGCAACCAAATAAATGGCTGCGAATCCGAGCATTCCATCAACTTGCGATTGACTGTCCAGAACGCGTCGAATTGGTCTCAAAGAACCGATTTGGGGAAATGATCCTGAATCTCACTTGTCGCCAGCGAATTCCAAAGTTGCTTGTGATCGTCGCTCTTCATACAGCTGATCATGTCACCCTAAGAAGTTGAATCATCAAAGCGAAATAATAATAATACCTTTCTTTTCAAGTAATCCGCCTCTTTGACGGTCTGCATATACCAATTCTGTGTTGTTTCCTTGTTGACAGTAGTCAGTCCGACCGGCTTTTTCTAAAAAAAAACATTTACGAGACCGGCAAGCCACCAACTTTTGTTTGCAATGTAATTCGCCAAGGCAAAAGATCGTCCTGCTTGTGGGTGTCGAACAGGAGGCCCACAGGCAGATACCTAAATTCTTTTTCAGAGGAAAGCTGTTTTCTCAAACGTTTTTAACGGCGTCCGGTCATATTCCAGCCAGGCGCCTTCTAGATCGACGCTCACGCCCTGTTTCACAAATCCCTGGACGACCTTCGGCATTATGAAGGTGAAGTAGCCACATCGCGGGAGCATCACCTGGAAATCAAGAAGATTTGTAGCATAAGAAAGTATTACTTACATAATATGGCCTGGCCGGCTCCAGCAACTCTTCGCTTTCCACAGTAATCTCCACGGGAATCTTGGCATTCCAGACTTGTCGTGTCGCCTCGTAATCCATTGATGACGCTGGAAAGTAAAGTAATAAAACGGCATAAAAGTGACTTCATACAGGAGGCGAAAAGCCGCTTAATATTTTCGAAATACGTTTCATCAGTTTTGTCATTTTCTACCAGATTCAGAGTAAAAAGATCTAAAAAAAACGCAGTGAATTTCAAAGAAGACTTTTTTCGATATTCTTGCGACTTTTGTTGTTCAAACCTGATGAGCCGTACGGGGAAATACACAATACACACGGGAAGTGTGGGCAGACTACAAAATGTCCCCTTTGGCGCCTTCCGGCACCTTGCCAATTCATTTTTGAACGGCCGCCCCAATTTTGTTTAGCCAACATCTGCCGATAAATCTGCCATTCCACTTGAAATAAAGTATTCCTTTCAGTATTGGCATTTTTTCGCATCTTGAGCATACCTTTGATTTTTGTACCAAAATTATTTTTGCTGTTTTCAATGCCCTTATCCTAACCATCATTCTTTCAGGATGAGCAGCGACTGCCGTATCTACGTGGGCAACCTCCCCGACGATGTTCGCGACCGCGACGTGGAGGACATTTTCGAAAAGTATGGTCGCATCCGCGGCATCGATATCAAAGCCAAAGGACGCGCGCCGGCTTTCGCTTTTGTGGATTTCGACGATCCGAGGTAAGGCTTTTCTGATCTTTCGATCATTTGCACTTCTAGAGATGCTGAGGATGCGGTACGTGGACGCGACGGCTACAACTTTGACGGCATGCGCCTTCGTGTCGAGTTTCCGCGCGGCGTCGGACCACGAGGACCCGGCGGTCGTCCAATGTCCGATCGAGACCGTCGCGGGGGACACGATGACTATGGCAGCCGTCGCCGCAACGAGCCTCCCAAGCGTTCCGGATATCGCGTGAGGATCAGTGGTCTTCCGCCAACCGGATCTTGGCAAGATATTAAGGTAAATTTTTGCGTCTTCGAAATCCTTCGATTGTTATGAGTGCTCTCGCAAAATCTGTGCAAGTATGGCTATGGTAGAAATGTAATGACTAGCCAATCCTTGTAATTTATACGAATTTTTAAAAGCTAACTTTCGCAAAAATTGAACCTTGTTTTAAATAACCGTAGTTATATAAAAATTGCGAAACTTGGTAATTTAGGATCATCTTCGTGATGCCGGAGACGTGTGCTACGCTGACGCTGCTGGAGACGGAACTGGAGTCGCCGAATTCTCGCGCTACGAAGACATGAAACGAGCTATCAAGAAGCTCGACGATACCAAGTTCCGCTCGCACGAGGTGACGCTTATATCAAATCGAACGATTTTTGTGGAGGGATTGGAGGGATAATCAAGACAGGAACAAGCATATTGTAGGTTGGTGTAGTAAAATCAGGGTTTCGTAAGGCACAATTGAGGAGTTCCCCTTGTGGTTTTGTGACGTAAATTTTATTTAGGATCTGCCGGTATTTTTATCGCCTTATTATTCGAGTTTTGTACGGGGGCTTTTTTAGCTTTTTTTTCGATACAAAATGCCTTTCTAACACGCCAGTTTTTATTTTTTCCGGTGAAACTACTGGCTTGCTCAAAAAGCAATCCGTTAAAGCTTACTCTTTCCGGCGACATTAATTGTTGATTTTCAGGGCGAGACGAGCTACATTCGTCTGACGGAAGAGAGCTCTGGATCACCGGGAGGAGGAGGAGGAGGACGTCGTCGCTCACCCGACTACAGCCCGCGTCGCAGCCGCTCCCGTTCGCCACCGGCCCGTGGACGTTCTCGCTCTCGTTCGCGCTCACGCTCGGTGAGCCGTTCGCGCAGCCGCTCCCGCTCGTGAGTCGACGTCGCTGCTATCCACTCACTTCGAAATCATTTCCACTTTTGTATATTGTTCATCCTGTTGTTATCTCTTTATATGGCGATGTTGGTCTCAATTTTCCATCGATAAGTTTTACTGTTCGGTTTTTGTAACCACTATTTTCCAAACGATGAGGATAAACGTTTCAAGTGTGTTTCGTCGTTGTTATGACACAAGTGCGAGCAGCATAGCTTTATCACATGAGCCGGTGAACAGATGAAAACAAATTGTTCGGAGCTTCAGGGAATTGCCATCAACCTGGATTCAAATAGGTCGCTGGATATCTAATCTGTTACCAGCTAAGCGGCTCCTCCTCATGGGCAACGCCGCGCATTCGGACGACGTTTCGGTGCGAGCAGTTGCGCATCCGCTTGGCCTCCTTCATCACTTCGTTCATCTGTACAAATTAATTGGAGCTATTGATTTTTTGGTGGCCTGGGTCGAAGCTTAGGCTTAGCTTTAACTTTGCGTACGCTCGGCTTAGACTTAGCTTATGCCTAGGCTTGGCTTAGGCTTAAGCTTAGCTTAGGCCTAGGCTTGGTTTTGGCCTAGCTTAGGCTTAGTGTAGGCTTACATTAGGTTTCGCCTGGCCTTAGCTTAGACTTAGCCTAGAGCTAGCTTAGGATTAGCTTAGACTTGGGCTGAAGCCTAGGCTCGGCTTAGGTTTGGCTTAGGCTGGGCTTGGCTTGGTTAGCTTAGGCTTTGAGACAAGCTTAGGCCAGAAAAAGCCCCCAAAAAAAAGATGCCCCCCCCAAACATCAATAGCTCCAATTAATTTATTATTTCAGGATACAAACCTGTTCTTGGTCCAAGGCTGTGGCATGGGCGACCTTGATGGCGACCGGGACTTCTGAGCCCAACTCCCATGCGGCCCGGCTCATTGGCTGCAGGAGAATAGAGGTAGGTAGCTAAATCAATAGAATAATATGGACCTGTCAAAATCGTTGACCTCACTTTTGAGTGGGATACGGCGCGTCTGATATTTGTCGATCAGGCCCTGGACGGCTTGCGCTTTGATGGTCCTGTCGAAGGAGTATTGATGAGGTGGGTCTTTCTCCTTGATGATGGCGTAGTGAGCGACCTAAAGCATTGATACAAGACCATTCAAAATTACTACAACTTTTTGAGCTTCGATTTTTGCGAGCTTCTTCGTGCCCTTGCCGCTGTGCCGCGCAGATGTTGGCTGAATAATATCATACAATATCGAAGGAGCCGCTCTTACCAACTCCTTTGGCTTCTCGACGACGGCAATGCTCAGAAGCAGCTGACGCGTCTCGTGTGGTCCGGCTTCAGAATAACGAATCAGGAAATCGCCAGTCTTGACAAGCAGGCCAGCCACATCAAGCCTAGCACCAGAATCAATCTTTGAAGGATGTGTACCTTGGCAGCATCCCGTGGAAGTAGGGCAACTCTCCAATATCCATGACTGGTTTGGGGAGGTCCGGATAGGGATAGATGACTTCCGGAGAAGAGTGAAAGTGATCAGTTTTTTTAATTTTTCCTTTAGGTTACCATTTAATTTTTCCTTTTGTGTACAATGTAGTTTTTCCTTTAGTGTAAATAGTAAAAATTCGTTGTTCCTTTACAATTTGGTTCAGTTTAAAGGGGTCAGGAAGGCACGATTGCAAACGCTTGATTTCGCCTTCGCGACCCTTTCGAAGCCTTTTTTCATTTCTGCCTTCCTAACCCCTTAAATGCAATCAGTTGAAAATATACTTCAGTTATAATTAACAAAATTATCTTATTCTTTTTATGCGACTTGTGTTTACTATCTTATCATTATTATATACTTCCAGGACTGATATCTCGCGAAAGGCTATCATTTTGTATTTCTCTATTCCAGTCTTTCTTTAACTGTTATTTCCGGTTCGGCCTCAGGCTCGCCTCTTACGCAAGCAGAAGTAAATGTTTGGCGATTTACCAGGTGGATAAACAAATTTCCAAAGCCCGAAATTTTCTATGAACTTTAACTTTCAATTACCAACAACATCGCGGCTTTTCGGACTTCCTATTCGACGTAGTTTTCTTTTTTTACCTGTTTTCCTAGTTGATGCGTTGCACATTGATTATTCTATATTTTTGTTTCCAGCAGGATGGTGAGCGCCTTCTACCTGGAAGCAGCGCCGCCGCTCCTCCTTCGGCATCTGGCCGCTGACAGAGATGGTCGTTTCTTCTGGTAATACTTGGCAAACTTGGCACTTTCCTCGGCCAATTCATGGCGCTTATGCAGTTGCGGGGGCAGTCCGAAATTGGCACGAAGAGCTTAGAAGGCGCTCCACTTAAGTTACTTGATTGTTAGCTTAAAATTCGTGGAACGGCGCCTGACGGAATTCCCGGTAAAAACACAGAATGTACTTATTTTTGCAATAACTCGAAAGCCACTGTAGCTAGCGGGCTGAAGGTGTCTGTGAACATTTTAAATACCATTGGACAATTCTGTTCAAAATTTCAGGTAGTAAAAATGCCAGCTTGACCTTCTTGCCTTAGTGTTCTATACTGTAGTGTAGAACCACTGTAGTGATTTTTTCGAAATTATAGAAGCCCTAATGAGTCGAGCCGAAATGATCCGAGCCGTAATTATCCAAGCCATGATGATTCGCACCGAATAAAAACGGAATTTTAGGTAAAAAACGTATTTTTTTACCACAAATTGTCAAATTTTCGACCTTTTCAAACGCATCTTGATTGGCCTATCCGAGCCCGAATTATCCGAGCCGAAATTATCCGAGCCGAAATTATCCGAGCCGAAATTATCCGAGCCGAAATTATCCGAGCCGAAATTATCCGAGCCGAAATTATCCGAGCCGAAATTATCCGAGCCGAAATTATCCGGGCCATAATGATCAAACCGAATAAAAAAAAATGCATTTTAAGTCGAAAAATGGTTTTTTTTCGACCCAAAATGAGCAAATTTCCGACTATTTTCGCCGGTGAAGGAAAAACGAACTGCCAAATCAAAGCCCACTTTGATTTCTGGCATTTTGCCGCCGCATACAGGTCTCTCCGTCTTCTCATCCATTTTTCGGACCATAACTCAATTTTTGGCATTTGCAGGCCCTTTATAATAAAGTTTTTGTAAAAGTCGGCACCCCCTTTGTCTTTTTGATAGAAAGCCTCCTACTCGAACCAATCCTGGACGAGCCAAAATTTGATTTATTACTACAAGTACGAACAGTACGCGGCAGGGTTAAGCATGTCCCAATAGCTGCTCTCGATTTCCGACGTGTTCATTGCATCGAGCCGGACGACATCGGGTTGGCTCCAGAATGAATCCGGGGCTCTGGCAGCGCGTTCGACCATTTCGTGGGCGAGCTTTTCGAACGTCTAAACGAAACGGGTTTTAAGTTTTAGAGCAGCTTTACCTCGACGATATTTGCGTCGGTTTTTGCAGAGGTCTCAAGGTGTTCAAGGCAATTAGCATCGGCAAAGGCCTGAAATGGCGTTTGATAAATTTAACGAAATCGACTGCCAAACGAAGTACCTTGACAGTTTCTAAGGAAACTTCTCGCTCCTCCTCCCGATCCAGCTTATTCCCGATTAGCAAAACACGTGGTCGTCTTCCTTCGCTATAAAATAGTGGGTACTTTACTGTTAGCAGGGGAACCTAGCTTTGACCTGTGGTGTTTATCTATTTTTTTCTACTTTTTTCTACTTTTTTTACCAAGTACGTTCATGAAAAGTATTAAAATGTTGGGATTCATTTGATTCTCGGTAAAAATCCATAAAAATGGTCAAAATTTTGACTTTTCTAAAGGCTTTTTGTCTTTTTAATATCCAAAAACTACTGAAACTATGCGATAAAATGCTAAAAACGCTAAAAATGTTAGATGGATATACGCTAGCTAGCTTCCCCTTTTTTTCTAAGCATGCTTACTCTTTGACTTCAGCTAGCCACCCGGGAATCGCGTCGAAGCTTTTCTGAAAAAAAAGAGAGTTTATAATATAGACCTTTTTAATGCTGCTTTTTGCTATATCTATGTATTCATAGACTTTATATAGACCGAAATCTTCTACCTTATCAGTGATCGAATAGACGACAATGATCCCATCGGCGGCCCGTAGGTGGTTGGTACGGAAGGGGCGGAACCGTTCCTGCCCCGCCGTGTCCCACTAGATTAAAAAATTTTTTATAGATGATAAATTACATTTTTAGACTTACAATTTGTAGTTTGACAACTTTCCCATCGACTGTCGCAGATTTTACGCGCTGAAAATCTTGTGTTTTGGCGAAAACATATAGTTTTCCAAAAAAATTCGTAATTTTTGGAGACCTTGAGTATGATATTTTTGTTTATGCGGCATAACCTTACGTAATCGATGCCAATCGTGGATTTCTGGTCTTCGGCAAAGGTGCGATCAACGTACTGCGAGATCATGCTGCTCTTCCCAACCGCCGCATCGCCCAGAATGCACACTTTGAAGAGGTAGTCACTAATTACGGGGTTTTTTAAAGGGTCATTGAAGTCAGGCGGTAAGGAATTTTAGTATGTAGTAGGAGAGTTTTTGATGATACCAGATCGTAAGATCACCGAATCGAATTTGCCCCGATTTATTTTTATTTTTTCGGTTTTTAGAATCATTTTCTAATCCCTGAAATTGATAAATTCCGAAAAGGCAAGTACACATTTTACAAAATTTTCACAAGCCAACTTTTCGGGGTTGATCTAGTCTCGAAAATATTTTTTCTGTAGTTTTTAGCACTTTTGAACTATAATTGAAGTAGAACGGCTATAAAAATTTAGAAAAGTGTTTTAAAAAGTCGCAAATTTGGTCTTTTGGGCCGTACAAAACACATTTTTTTGCCAAAAATTAAAGCGTTAATAAAAATTCACGTATTATGCTCACGGATCGTTAAAAACAATGCACAAACGCATAAGCTATTTACAAAAAGTCCAGGCTTTCGCCGAAAAAAGTAGATTTTTGGTTTAAATTTGGTTTTTTTATTTTTCGTTTTTTAGCAAACGAGTTAGGCGGGAATTTCGACAATTTTTAATATACTTACTAGTCGTTTGCCATCGATTTGGAGCTGTTGGGGTGTGTGAGCTGTTTTGTTGTCGGGGCGCTGCAAATGTGGGGCACCGGAGCAATCGACCCCTGAATTTTGTTGCCTCAGCAAATTGATAGCACATTTTGTTGCGGCAACGAATTGGCCGAGTTTTCAATTTTTTTTTTTGCCCAATTTTGGCCATTTTGTGCCGAAAAATCGGTACTGAACTGTTATCGGGGGAACTAATTTTTTTCCGTCCATACCTATCTGTCAATAAAAAATGTATTTTTAGATTGTTTTTCGTAGTTTTTGATCGCTAGAAGGTTACAAAAAAATTGAATGAGTTTTAAATTTCGCTAATTTTTTCTTTTTTCTGGCTATTTTCATAGATTTTTTTGCATTTTCGAGGTTTTTGAACTATGTAAAATACTGTAAAAATGGCATATATTTTGTATTAATAATATCTGATTCAATTCTTAAGGTTTTCTTGAAGTTGAGACCGCTTTTTTCTGTTACACATGTTTTTCAGTCCATTTTATCGAAGTAATTATCAAAGAAACACTGTCATAAATTTAGCAAAATTTCTAAAACCCGTGAAGCCAATGGCAGCGCGTCGAATCACAATGTAAATTGGGTGTTGTACTTATTACGAGATACTAGAGGTATAAAAGCAATTATAATCAGGATTTTCGCAAAATATTTTACAAAAAACATGTTCTAAAAATATCTTTACAGCTCGTACAGCGAGCGGGTCTCCTCGGCGCCGTCGCGCGGGCTCTCGGCGTTTTCGACGTCGCGCGCTGGAATTTTCTATGGTTTAATAGAATACTAATAAAATGTAAATATTAGCTATTAGTAAAAAAATATTTTGTTATTGATAAAAATATACAACGTCTGGAGTATTAAATAGCAATATATCTAATCTAAGAGCTTTCGCATTATCGGAGGGGGGACAAAAATTTTTTCTTAGGATCTAATGTTTCACATATAAATAGTATTTTTTTGAGTATTCATAAGCGATTTTATACTATTTCTAAACGTGGAAACTTTACAAACCCTTATTAAAAGCTATCAAAAATATAGATTTTTCGATCAAAAATGGCAGATTTTTAACCAAAATTTCGACTTTTTAAAAACATTTTTTCAAGTTTTTAGCTAGTTTTTCTATTGAAACTAGAGTTATATATTACTTAAACCTCGATTAAAGCAGTTTCTAAAAAATGTACTAGGCATTTTAGGCTTATACAAAAAGTTCGCCCTCCTCCCCCCCGATAATGCGAAAGAACCGTAATTTGGCTTACCCCTTTTCCTCCGTTCCAGCGTCATAATGTCCGGCCAGTGGAGGGCCGGTTGGCTGCTGTGCAGCTGCAGGCGGATGCTCGAGTTCGACGAGGTTGAGCCCTTGAAAGAGGAATTTAAAAGATAATATGAGCACAATAAAAATTGATTTTTCATTTAATTTTAAAGGCATTAGCAAGACAAGAGCATTTACCTAAGCTACCTAGGTTATGGAAATTCAGCCTAAAACCAACCTGCGACTCGGCCCACTCGGCAATGTGTACCTCAACAGACTCGGGGTGTACTTCCAACTCGCGAAGAGTACGTGTTACAACCTGAAGACGCGATTTTCATAGATGTTTCACGGAGAACCAATTACGCCATGGAATTCGGCGGCTTAAACTTCATTCCAGGCTTGCCGAAACCTTTAACTCCCAAAATTCTCCTACCATTTCCACCGCCAGCCGCTTGTGAAAGGGGCGTGGCATGAAGCGGAGCGCGTATTTCGAATCGGCCGCCTCGACGGCGTCCAGAATTTTCTGTTTCGTCTCCCGAAATTGCTCGTCGCTGATGACGCCCGGCAAGGAGTTGACCACGATGATCTGGAGATGGCTTTTGATTTCCAGAAGAATCTCTGCTAGCCTGCCCTCTCCAATTCCTCAACAATCTCTGCTAGCCTGCCCTCTGCTCTTCCTCAACAATCTCTGCTAGCCTGCCCTCTCCTCTTCCTCAACAATCTCTGCTAGCCTGCCCTCTCCTCTTCCTCAACAATCTCTGCTAGCCTGCCCTCTCCTCTTCCTCAACAATCTCTGCTAGCCTGCCCTCTCCTCTTCCTCAACAATCTCTGCTAGCCTGCCCTCTCCATTTCCTCAACAATCTCTGCTAGCCTGCCCTCTCCATTTCCTCAACAATCTCTGCTAGCCTGCCCTCTCCATTCCGCAACAATCTCTGCTAGCCTGCCCTCTCCATTTCCTCAACGATATCTGCTAGCCTGCCCTCTCCTCTTCCTCAACAATCTCTGCTAGCCTGCCCTCTCCTCTTCCTCAACAATCTCTGCTAGCCTGCCCTCTCCTCTTCCTCAACAATCTCTGTTAGCCTGCGCTCTACCCCTGCCTCAAAGACACACCTTAATCGGCGCGGCTCCGGCCGATCCGCTACTCCGGACGGTCGGGTACCGAGATGAGGGCCCGGGCGAGCCGGCTTCAGTGAACGAGATGATATGGTTGCGTAGTACCTTAAAAATCGAGATTTTGATGGAGTATTATTATTATCAGCCCCTTAAAAGGGTTTAGACACTTTTTGCAAGACGTAACCGATAGCTTTTTTGCCTTTTTGAGGAATGATCTCGATGCTTGCCAATCAGGATAGATCGTGCTCATCATTTTTGAGCCTCACCTCAAAATATGCGCGATAGAATCGCGGTCCCGAAGCCTGTGGATCCGGACAGAACCAGTGGAGATCGGGGTTGATCTCGGCTGTCGAGGCGCACACCACGAGATCCTTTAGCGGAGACCGCTCGACGAGACCTCTACCGTAGGCCCCGATCAGCGACTGCAGAAATGGGGATTAAAATAAAATTTATTATTATTATTACTATACGGATATTAATAAAAAAAATTTTGTAAAGCCATTTTTGCATTCTTTTTCCAGTTAAAAAGCAATTTCGTGAGCTTGCAGGCTTCTTCAGTGTCTTCTAATTTTTTGAAACATTCTGTCAAAAAACAACGCAAATTTTACATGTTTCCTGTAAAATATTTTTTGAATTTTTGCGGGGCCAAAAAGCAATTTATTAAACTTTGTTCTTATCCGCTTCTGCTTAATTTGTGTTTTCCCGCCTATAACCGCTTGTTAATAAAAAAAGAGTGTATTTTGATAATAAATGATAGTAGTTTTTAATTATAAGAAAATCGCAAAAAAATATTTGAAACATTTTTGAAAATTCGCACATTTGACGAAAAAACGAGACGAAAACGTAGGTAGAAAGTTTTTGTATGTTTGTTTCAATCCAATGTGAAAACCCAACTATTTTTATCGTGAAAAATCGCAGTTTCACGTTTTTGCGAATTTTGAACCATTGAAAAAGTTTAGGAACAAAAAAATTCCAGTTTTTTGGCAATTTTTTTTATGTCGAAGGAAATCCAAAGAATACACGCAGTGACCTTTTTCAGATCTGGTGTATTTTTAAAACACTGGTGCCGATTTTAATTCTTAAGCTTAGGTTTACCTGGTGGAACGGGGGCAGAATGTAGTCGGTGCGGATGTGGCCGCAGATCGGGAGTAGGATTTCCTGGAATTTCAGCTAGTTTAAGTGAGCCTTATTTTCATCTTGCCGAAAATCATTTGCCCGCAATTCATTCTTCCAAAACCATATTGTCGAAATATCATTTTGTCGAAATTTCGAAAAATGCCTTGTTCGCCTCGATTATCCATCTCAAGCATGTCACAAATTGAAATGTCGGCAAAATGAAATGTCGACATCTCCGACATAATCCGCAGTAATCTCTGCTAGCATGCCCCGAAAAACTCATGCTCAACCGACCCTCAGCTCCCGCTCGCTCTCCTCGCTTTTCCGGATGCCACGCCGGCTGATCGAGTGCGACGTGTCGGCCACAATATTCGGCTCTCGGCTCTGAAAAATAGGGGATTTTTTTTAAAAGGGATCGAGCCTTGAGGGCAGGCTAGCAGAGACCATTTGAAAGTTCGGTTCTTTCGCATTAACGGGGGGGGGGGGAGAAATTTTAGTCTTAGGGACCAATATTTAAGTAGCGGCAGTGTTTCTAAGCTGTTTTTACAATTCTTGAACGCAACAACTTTACAAATGCTTATTAAAATAATACAAAAATATCGCCTTTTCCACAAAAAATGGCGGTTTTTACCAAAATTCCAAATTTTTAAAAAATTTGAAAGTTTTTAGATAGTTTGTCTATGAAAATATAACTTTAGTTTACTCAAAACGTCATAAAAATCTTCCTATTGAGTAACTAGGCATTTCTAGATTAATAGAAAAAAATTTCCAAACTCCCGATACCCCCATTATGCCAAAGTATCAGAAGTTAATCTTAATCATTGCGCTAGACGGATAAAACGAGGATTGATGCCTTACCGATCAGCTTTTGCTTTGAGAAAAACCGAAACATCAGACTAGATTTTTTGGTTTTTACCTCCATCCGCTTCAGCAGCTCGTGCTCACCCCATCGTATCGCCGCCTCCAGCACCTCGACCTCCGTTGACTAAAATTGTCGGTGCTGTTGCATTATCGGGGGGGGGGGGGCAATTTTTTTTATAAACCTATAATTTCTGGTGACTTAAGAGGAAGTTTTTCATAATGCTTTAAGTATAATAAAATCCCCTTAAAACTTAAAAAATCTCTAAAGACTTTGAAAATTAAAAAACAGATTAGAAACACTTCCGGTATTTATATTTTAAAACGGTTCCTAAAAATTCCCTCCCCCCCCCCCGATAATGCGCAAGAACCAAATTGTCTTAAAAGACGATTATAACAGAAAATTCGTACAGACTAGCAGGGACAATTTGCGGAAAGCAAAACAACCTGAAATGCAATGCAGGGCGCAATATTGCTTAGAAATTTTTTAGTACCGGGCAAGCTAGCAGAGATCTTTCGGGAAATTGTCCAAAGGTTGTCAAGATTGATGCTAAACTTTTTGCGACAAGCCTGTTTGCTTTTGAAACAATTTTCCAGCAGTTTGGGGGACGGCAAAGATCCTTGGGGTAATGACCGACTCTAATTAATGACGTCCAAAAACCTGAAATACCTGCAAGAAGTGGTTGCCGACGACCTGCTCCAGCTGGTCGATGCCGAGGTAGAAGAGGTGATGCGTCGAGGCAAGGCGCGAGAATTCGGACGCCTGAAAAAGTAGGTTTCGTCAATTTAGCAGGTTTAAAAAATAAAAATCTCAGGAATGGAGGTACCGTGACTTTTCGGACAACCTTACCGCTGAAAAACACAAAAAAGCTTACCAAATAGGCACGTGCCATGTTGGCCACATAATGGCTTCCCCCGTCCGCGGCCCAATCCAGAATTGATGCACAACTATCGACGGACAGACTCGCCACGATCACGTCTTCGCATACTAATAATCAATGATTCCCAAAGAACATTTGCTAGCCCGCCCCTTCCTCAACAATCTCTGCTAGCCTGCCCTCTCCTCTTCCTCAACAATCTCTGCTAGCCTGCCCTCTTCTCTTCCTCAACAATCTCTGCTAGCCTGCCCTCTCCTCTTCCTCTACAATCTCTGCTAGCCTGCCCTCTACTCTTCCTCAACAATCTCTGCTAGCCTGCCCTCTCCTCTTCCTCAACAATCTCTGCTAGCCTGCCCTCTTCTCTTCCTCAACAATCTCTGCTAGCCTGCCCTCTCCTCTTCCTCTACAATCTCTGCTAGCCTGCCCTCTCCTCTTCCTCAACACTCTCTGCTAGCCTGCCCTCTCCTCTTCCTCAACAATCTCTGCTAGCCTGCCCTCTCCTCTTCCTCAACAATCTCTGCTAGCCTGCCCTCTCCTCTTCCTCAACACTCTCTGCTAGCCTGCCCTCTCCTCTTCCTCTACAATCTCTGCTAGCCTGCCCTCTACTCTTCATCAACAATCTCTGCTAGCCTGCCCTCTCCTCTTCCTCAACACTCTCTGCTAGCCTGCCCTCTCCTCTTCCTCAACAATCTCTGCTAGCCTGCCCTCTCCTCTTCCTCAACAATCTCTGCTAGCCTGCCCTCTCCTCTTCCTCTACAATCTCTGCTAGCCTGCCCTCTACTCTTCCTCTACAATCTCTGCTAGCCTGCCCTCTACTCTTCCTCAACAATCTCTGCTAGCCTGCCCTCTCCTCTTCCTCAACAATCTCTGCTAGCCTGCCCTCTTCTCTTCCTCAACAATCTCTGCTAGCCTGCCCTCTCCTCTTCCTCTACAATCTCTGCTAGCCTGCCCTCTCCTCTTCCTCAACAATCTCTGCTAGCCTGCCCTCTCCTCTTCCTCAACAATCTCTGCTAGCCTGCCCTCTTCTCTTCCTCAACAATCTCTGCTAGCCTGCCCTCTCCTCTTCCTCTACAATCTCTGCTAGCCTGCCCTCTACTCTTCCTCAACAATCTCTGCTAGCCTGCCCTCTCCTCTTCCTCAACAATCTCTGCTAGCCTGCCTCTCCTCTTCCTCAACAATCTCTGCTAGTCTGCCTCAGCAATAGACTCACGCTGTACGAGGTGATGAAGCCCGAAAAATCTTGCGATATGCAGTAGATGACCAGCTTGCTGAAGCGCCGAGTCCGTCGACTGGCCGCTGACCATGGCGCGGGCTTCGCTCAGCGAGGAAGCGCTGCTGGCTGCGCCGGGGATTATCTGAAAAATCAGAAATGAAAAAAAAATGTATTGGTGGAGACAGAGAGAGAGAGAGAGAGAGAGAGAGAGAGAGAGAGAGATAACGGCGATACCTTGTTCAAATCCAGCTCGTCCTGATACAAATAATGCACAAGCACGGGGGCAAACGATCGAGGGAGGAGGTTCTCGTCGAGCACCTGAAAATTGTCACTGGAGCACGAAAAAATAAACAAAAATCTGCAGACTTAGGCTTAGGCTTAGCTTGGGCTTAGCTTACAAGCTTCGAAAACTCACCACTTTCTCGCCGTTTCTCCGCTTCACCAGCGAAGCGAACAGCTCGGACCGCGCGGCAATAATCTCGGCGTCGAGGCGCAGCGTGTACTCGTCTTGCTGGCTTTCTAAAAAGCAACGTTTTAGATGTATTTTTTTGCTAAAGTATTTTTGTAACTTTCTTATATCATTTTAGGTACTGGAATGTTCGCAGGGGGCGGGATTAATTAACGAGAGAGGAGAGAGAGAGGAGAGGGAGAGAGAGAGAGAGAGAGAGAGAGAGAGAGAGAGAGAGAGAGAGTAAAAAAGGGTAAGAGGCTCATCGGCATGTTTCATCTCGATACCCCAACCAAAACTGTAATTTGAAACTAATTACGCGTATTCAGTTTGGCCGTGTATTTTTATAACGCTTTTCCCAGTTTTTGATTGCTAGAAAGTAAAACATTTTTAACATTTTTGACAATTCCAAAATTGGCCTTTTTGGTCATTTTTCGTATTTTTAACCAAAAAGCCAACAATTTGCGCCATTTTTAGCGTTTTTTATAGGAACTTTTTATATCTAAAAACTGTGTTAATGCTATTAAAAATTGGGGTATATCTTGTTAATTTTAACCCACTTTTCCCGGGTTTCCCCCGCTGCAGCGCAATCACGAAATCGCCCTCCCGTTCCGCGGCCTCTTGCAGTTTTTGCAGGTCGACGGCCAGCGGGTTTTTCACCTAGAAATTTAAATTAAAACAGTTTTCTTGATTTTTATACCTTTAAAATCCCTTTAATAATGTGCAAAGTGTCGGGGTTGAGATTACAAGAATCGGTGTAGATGAAGCGGATGAATTCGCTGAAAAAAATGTTGCGTGCTTGATGAAAATCGCCTAAAAACATTTTTCGTATTTGGACAAAATACTTAAAAAAACTCTTCAAACAACATTCTATAAAACAAAACAAAAACATTGTTTAGTTCTTTGGCATTATCGGGCGGGGGGGGGGGTTGTACTCGTCTAGAAATGTCGGTGCTGGACTGTTAGCGGGGGGAACGAAATTTTTCCCTGTAATTCTCTAGAGCCCATTAACAATACAGAAATCATTTTTCCAACATTTTACACAGTTTTTTAAGATATACAAAAGATATCAAAAACAAAAATTTTCAGAAATTTTGGACTTTTGGTCAAAAATGTATGAAAAATGACCAAAAAGGTTGAAATTTCGAATTTTCAAAAATTTCAAAAAAATATTTTTCCAGAACTTTCTAGCAATCAAAAACTATGCAAAACATTATAACAAATAGATAATTACAAAATAGATAACAGGTAGATATAGACGGAAAAAAACAAAATTTGGACCCCCTGCTAACAGTCCAGTACCCGAAAAAACACATTTCTATAGCTTGCCAAAGAAAGTATGTTTCGCATTTTGAGCGCAGCCAAAAAGCATTGTGGACGATTATTACGGTAGAAATTAAAGCAGATTACTTCTATCTTTTTTTCGGCGTAATGGTACATACCGTAACTCGTCCACAGTAACGGTGTGTAGCGGGGAGGAGAGCTCGATGACGGTCGTTCCCTCCGAGACCGCTTCGGCGATGAATTCGCTCCGAACTTTCAAAAGTCGCCCGTGCACCTTCAGGGTTTCGCCCTAAAGAAAATAACTTCTCTTACCATAAATCACATTATTTTGAGTTGTATATAAAACTCGTAGTATATTTTTTGAAGTTCTATCGAATAGCCTTAAAGGGATGCCGACGGCATAGTCAATCGGTTACGCGCTGGAAAGAAAATGTCTCTGCGCCTCTCCCCGGGGCGCGCTCTCTGCCCTGTTGGCTACTTGCCAATTTGTTGATGAGGGGGGATCGACACATGCCGTCGGCAGCCCTTTAACAGAATGCCGACGAATATCGGAAATCCCGAAGAATAGCTTGCCAATCCCATTTACAGCTTTAGTTTGGCCTTTGTCATAACTTTCTTAAATTAATGTGTTTCGGTCCCAATTTAAAATCCGGATTTTTTTTGGATACTCTACCGGGTCCGCGATGATATATTCCCCAAAAAATAATGAATATTGAACAATTTCAATTTCATTTTTAAATTTACAAATTTCAACAAATCGACATTAAACTTGCCCCCCCCCCCCACCCCCGCTAACGAACCAAAACCCTAGAGCTTGCCAAACCTTAAAAACCAGCTCCATTGCTTGTGTTTTCGAGCCGAGCAACTGCTCGCCAATCGTCGAAACGCTCGGCCGAGCCGCGTTCGCCGCCTCGTACAGCTCGGCTCTAGATTTCATATTTAGTTTTATAACCTGATTACGTTCTATAAAGCTTATAAAATTTTATGAACTATAAAAACTAAGATTCTTTCGCATTATCGGGGGACCAACGTTTTTCTCGGATTTATTTGCCAAATATAAATAGTGCAAGCATTTCTAAACGTGTTTTTACGATGCTTACAAGTAAAAATTTAGACATTTTTGTAAAAAAATACTAAAAATATCGATTTTCGAGCAAAAATGCTGTGCTGGACCAAAATTCCGACTTTTTAAACATTTTCTAAGCTTTTAGATAGTGGAATTGTTTCTAAAAGCTTTTTTACTACTCCTGAAAGTGAAACTTCACAATTTTAGAGTAAAAACTATCATAATACTGGTTTTTCGACCAAAAATGGTCGTTTTTTTACTTTTTTTTACGGCTTTCAGATCGTTTTCGAGTTGAAATATAATTATTAATGATTAAAAACACGATAAACACTTCCTATTAAGTTAGTAGACATTTCCAGATCTATACAAAAAAGTTCGCCCCCCCGATAATGCGACAGAACCCAAATTACATTTGTCGCATGGCGTCCATCTCGCGGAACAGCGACTCCGCATCTTCCAACGGCCACGTCGAGATCAGGTCGCGGAACGTCCGGATTTTATCGCGATTCGCCGATTTACGCTAAATGTGTGGTTTTTGGAAAGTCCGGATCCATTTTGGCAAGTAATGAACAGCCCGGGCCGAGTTGATTCACTTATTGATTAGAACATCTCCACGACGGCGCGTAAAATTTTGAAACATTATTTTTATCAAAAACTTCAATTGCTAACGTAGACATTTTTTTAATAATAACGCCCACCTTGAAACTGATCTTGGCAAAATGGCGGCTAGACGCCGCAGCTAGCGAACTCAATTTTCCCTTTTTCTTTGGCGCCAGCCGCTGCTCGGCGGACGGGCGGATACGGTCGACATCCGTCGTCGAACGGCTTTTTAGCCTGGAATCACGTGTTTTCCTTTCCAATCCTTCTTTTCCAGGTATTTCCTAGGGTTACAGACAGCCATTAGCACTTACATATCAAACTAGTTCCTTTCGTGTTATCGGGGGAGGGAGGCAAATTTTTTTGTATAAGTCTAGAAATGCCTGTAGCTTAATAGGAAGGGTTTTAATAGTTTTTTTGACATATAGAAAAAAGGTAGCTACACACTTAAAAAATGTTTGACAAAGTTGAAATTTTGGTTAAAAAGCGTTCATTTTAGATCGAAAAATCAAAATTTTTGATATTTTTTAATACGTATTTGGAAAGCTTTTACACTTAAGAATCGTGAAAAACCGTTTAGAAGCAGCTCCACCATTTATATTTGAAAAATTCAATCCTTAGCAAAAAATTCCCCCCCCGATAATGGGAAGAACCGTCTTTTCTATTTCCTTGGGTCAGAGAAGGATACTTCAAAATTTATGTAATTCTATGCACATCTTTCCGACTCGTCGAATTGTATAAAATCGTCAATTTCGCTTTAATTTTCACCCACCGTAAAGCGCTGCTGTGGCCGCCCATTACAAAAATAGCGGTCGATTTTTCATTCAAACAAACGAGATCTTAGCTCCAAAGTTTTTTTATAATTATTGCCAGCCGCCCGGTTTATCCCGGCCAAAAGTATCAGCTGGCCGTGCCCAGGCCCTCTTGGCGCATTGCCAACCGCCCGCAACGCGGGACACGCGACGCGTGGCGCCCATGGTGACGTATCGGCCGGCCATCAATGCCACAGACAGCACAGCGCCCGAGCGGCTCGCCCCGGTTTCGCAAACCAGGCCCCGCGCCACCGTTGACGCGTGATTCCGAATCGATAGCCGGGGGTTTTTAGTTATATTTTTAAAGCATAACATTCCCTTTTGTCTATCCACACTCCAGCCTCGACCCAAACCACGGGGTTCGCTACGGGACCATTTCGCGGTTCACGTGGAATTGCCCGTCGTCAGCAGCCCCCGAGGCGCTTCCGGCTATCGATTTGCGAACGGTCGACGCGCGGCTTTACGTTTATTTTGAAAACAATAACAGTAGCACGTTTCTGCGGGTTTTTGAGCATTTCCCGGCCTTCGGAAAGCCCCGGGCAAGCTGGGGAACCGGGGGACACGTGGCGCGGGATTTCGATGTTTTCCGGTTGTTTTTGTTGGGTTCCTACAGCTAAAACATGGGTTTACGTCTAGCTGCTAGTCATGTAGTGATACTTACTAAATATATCTAGCTTCTAAATACTAACTAAGGGAGGTGCGCAGAAATTTGCCACAAAAGTAGCGAAGAAACCCCAGAATGAAGCAAATCGGTGCGAGAAAGTCGGGGCTTTAGGATTTTGGCTGCTGTAGCAAGCGCTCGGTTAGCTTATTGCTCTTTTTAAGGTATACATATCAGATTGCGTCAATTAGTTTATAAAGAGTAGTTTTGAAAAAGTTATTTATGCAGATTTTATTAGCGTTTTTCGCATCAGCTTTCTTTTCTATTGCGCGACAACACCTTTTATCCGGGCGTAATTTGGTGAGCCAGGTAGCTCGACAAGTTTTTTCTTGTTTTTGTTGCATCAAAAATTTACCACCTGTTTTGTCATCCTTTGCGGTTTGTAGTCGCCTGCCGCGTTCCGCCGGTTTGATATTTTCTGAGTCATAGTTTCACGGCTTTTGCCCTTCCACGTGTTCCTCTTGTTTCACACCTTTTACAACTGCACCACTTTCTCTAACCCCTCATTTCCAGGAACCCATCGCCCAGTTCGTCAACGCCAGAAAATGACCACCGTTAACCCGGAATAGTAAGTAGCTCTTTCTTTTTTATTTACTTTCTTTTTAGCGACTATCTCTTCAAGCTGCTCCTCATCGGCGACTCGGGTGTCGGAAAATCCTGTTTGCTGCTTAGGTATAGTTTTTTTGTTTTTGGCTTTCACCGATCGCTTTTCAGGTTTGCCGATGATACGTACACCGAGAGCTACATTTCCACAATTGGTGTTGATTTCGTAAGTTTGGACGTCATTATGCTTTAAATTTTGTTTAGAAAATTCGAACTATCGAACTTGACGGGAAGACGATTAAGCTCCAGATTGTGAGTTTCTTTTTTTTGGTGTGCGTTTTGTGTAGTTAACTGGGTTTTTCATTCCATTTACATGGTCATGTTAGTCCATTTTGATCATCCAGATCACTTTTTCGAACACAACGATCTTTCCCCCTTGTGATATGGCAGATCATTACTGAAAGGGCACATATCGATTTTTGCTGATTTCGGTTGTTGATAAGGTGGGGGGAAAGTGGGACTGTACTTGGATCCGGGAAAACAAGAGTGGCTTTGAGTTCTTTTAGGGTTAATCCTTGTTTTTGGCAGCGTTCCGATTTTTGTTGACATTTTTTATTGTTTTCTTTAGTGGGACACAGCCGGCCAGGAGCGTTTCCGCACCATCACCTCCAGCTACTACCGTGGCGCCCACGGCATCATTGTTGTCTACGATATTACGGATCAGGTATATTTTTTCTATTTAACGACTATTTGGCTTGCCCAGGTTGATTGTGATTTTGTAACTTTTTAAGAATTTCATCCTTCAATTTTCAGGAATCCTTCAACAACGTCAAGCAGTGGCTGCAAGAAATTGACCGGTACGCGTGCGAGAACGTCAACAAGCTGCTGGTCGGCAACAAGTGCGACTTGACAGCCAAGCGCGCCGTCGAGACCGCAGCTGCTAAGGTTCGTTTTTTGGAGTTTCAATTCAACATTGGTGCTCCGGGATTTGCGAATTCAGATAGGGGATGGCAAGACACTTGGGTTGTTTACGCCTAAAACAACGGAGATTTCTGGGTTTTTTGGTTTTTTTTTTGTATGCTTTGAGGATGCGTTTCTAGATTGTTTTTAACTATTCCCGAGCATACAAAACTTTAAAAATTTATTTTCGGTCGAGAAATTGATTTTTTTTCAAAAATGACCAAATTTTCTACATTTTCTAAATTTTTTTGAAAGCGGTGCGCATTAAATATAGCTAAAACTGACTAAAAACAATATAAAAAGAGCTTAATGTTAGTAGAATCATAGAAATTATGCCCCTAAGCGAATACACGTGTGGCTTCGAAATTTTTTGTCGCGTTGCTAAGCTTTTGATTTTTTTTGTTTAGCCGACAAAAGAGTTCGCAATGGAATCCTTGCCATCATCGCCGAGCCGAAAACCGGGTTCCGATATCGATCAGCCCGGCGGGGCTTAATACGCGTCGCCCTTTCCTCCCCTGTTCGACCGTTTTGGGGGCGATTGGGCGAGTGTTTGTATGTGGCGGCAAAATCCGTGAGCCATTCAACTGACCTGTCTGTCGCCAGCAATGTAATTGAAACCGGGTGTTGGATAGGGGAAATGTTGCCTAGGCCAGCACACCAGATCGGATTATTGCATCTGTGTTTTGTCGCTTTTGCCATAACAACGCCGTTTTATACCAATTTTTTTCCAGGAATATGCCGACCAATTGTCCATTCCCTTCCTCGAGACGTCAGCCAAGTCGAGCACGAATGTAGAGCAGGTTTGAAATACTTGTTGCTCCTCAAGTCGTTTTTCAGGCTTTCCTGACGATGGCTTCCGAGATCAAGACTAGGATGGGGCCGATGCAGAATGCAGGTTTGTCGTTTTCTTGTTTTTGGATTTAATTTTTGAAACATAGCCAGTGGAAGTGTTTCTTAATAGTTTTTTACTATTCCTAAGCGCGAATATACCAGATTTTACCAAAAAATATGAAAAACATAGAATTTTCGATAGAAGTTTCGAATTTGGGCTGTTTTAAAGTTTTTAGATAGTTTTTCTAGTTTACACATAGTTCTATATTATTAAAAGCTATTAAAACACTTCCTCTTAAGTTGTTAGGCATTTCAAACCTTATACAAAAAAGGTCCGGCTTAACTTGGAAACAAGCTCGGCTTGTTTTTTTTAGTTTAGCCTAAAACTCCGGAACGCCCGTCTGCACGATAACGTTTATCTTCTTTTCAGGTGGCCAACCCTCAGTGCGTATCACCGGTTCGCAGCCGGTGCAGGACAAGAAAGCGGGTGGCTGCTGTTGAAGCGTGTGCATGTGTTCTTCTCGGCGAAGCGACCAGAGTGGGCCCCGGATGAGATGAGGATTTTCACCCATTTTTACATGTCCCCCCTCTTCCTCCTGCCGCTCTTTTCGCTCTCCCAAAATTAGTCCACATCTTCTTTCGGTCCCCTCTCTTTTATGTGTGGCCCTCCCGAATCCAACCCACAAAACGGCTGTGTTTCCCCTCCCTTTTTGACCTGGTCCAGCGTGCGGGGTGTGTGCCCCTCTTTTTCTCCAAACTCGCCTTTCCACACATCCTACCACCCCCGATTAATCTGTGTTTTAGTGTATCTAATCAAAATGCAAAAACAAGCACATCGCGTATCGTGTCCCTGGCATGCGTTTGTTTGTCTGTACGTTCCTCTTCTAAACCCTATTCGCTGTCTTGTTCTTTGCCCGCCCCCGGATATGCTCCCTTTCGAATAAAGATTTTAATGCATTAATGATGGATGGAGTGCTAGACTGACCGCATGTACGCGTTGATTGGCTGGAATACGTTAATTGGCTAATCGCATGCAGCGGATGGGGTCCGATACCCGATTGATGAAGCCTAGTAACAATCACCGACAAGTACTAAAGGACGTGTCTCCTAAAATCATCGCAACTATTTATTTTCCACATAACGAAAATCTGCGAAATGTGATCGATGCTCCCCGTTTCCCAATTGCAAGTAGGAGCTTCTCGTGCATTCTGTAACCCCCTGGCTTGGTACATCATTTCCCGAGCAAGTCCGAATAAAATGCCATCTGCACGCCCGGTAATCGGAAATGGCAGAATGCCAGATTAGCCCCACAGTATACGGAAGTGCCGGAAAGCTTTATTTATGTCATGAGAAACAACAGCACAAAAAGCAACAGCAGCGTTGACCACTTTATTCGTCGCTACACATGGTATAAGAAAGTCCTGCTTGTTGGTTAGAAATTGGACGGCGGGTCGTGTCGATCGGTGGGCTGTAGATGGACGGCGAGAAGTTGAAGGTGTTATTGGAGAAGTTGCAGCGCCACCAGACGAGCACCGTTTTAGGCGGGAGGGTCAGCTGGAGCCGGGGCGGCCGCGCTCTTTCCACCAGCGTCAGGGGCGTCTGAAACGGCAGAATATGCTAATTCAGACACAAAAGCAACTAATTTTCAACATGCAAAACCCACTCATCGCCGATTTGCCAGTACCGCCGCCGGCAGCAGCGGGCTCTTCCTTCTTTTTGCCGCCGCACTTCAGCAGGGCACACGAGATGACGACGCTCGAAACGACGACTCCAAACATGGCAAAGTCGAGGTGGTGTCGGTTGAGGCGACGACGAATGCGAGATGTTCGCCGGCAAAGTGAGCTTCTTTTTATTGGAGAATTCCCACGCAAATCGCAGACGACATCCGGATGCTAATTTCCGATTCCGAAACGGGTATGTTCCTCATCCTGCGGTGCGAACTTTCGACTAGCTTTGTTTCCAAGCCGGCGACGCAAGCTTCAATAGTTAGCTTCGTTTCTAAGCCTCCGGCGCAAGCTAGAAAGGCTAGCTTTGTTTCCTAGCCTGCGAGGCAAGCTTCCCAATAATCGACCCTTCAAAATCTCCCAAATACGTTTTCCTAAAAAAAAACGAGCGCTTCCACAAAAATCGGGAATTCAGAACGAGTTATTTGATTCCAGTAACTTTTGATTTTCCCTTTTCCAACACTCGCTCCACGGTTCCAGGGAGGAATGTGCTTCCAATTTTATTAAAACTGCCCAAATAATGCATTAACGTTGTCAAAACCGAGAAATAAATAACAAAAAAGCAAGCGGAAAAAAGACGAGTAAACCCTCGAAGGTCGATGTCCACCGCGCCGGCTCATCGGAAGAAGATCTCGCGATCCGGGCATTCCCTCTCGTGTCGCTCAATCTCCGGGTAGCGATAGAGATGCGAAGCATTGTAACGGCACATCGACCAACACTAAAAACAAGGAATTAGAAAAATTAGGAAATTGATTCACCTGGTTCTTCGACGGATTCTCAATGCTGACGGGCGCGTAGCAGCGGTGATCACTAAAAAGGGGTTTCAGCTTTGCTACCGGAATCACTAGGAATCTTGCCCAGAAAAGGGCAGTCCGGGTGAATCAGACAAAAACTCACGCTATTTGCTTCGGCTCCAGCGGTTTCTGTGGCTCGGGCCGAAATTTTGGGTCGAGCGGCTCGATGGTTTTGTACGGACCGTTGTAAATCGGGACAGCCGGCTTCTCTCGCAGCTCGCGGATCACATCTCCGAACCCCTCTTGATTCTTGTGGGCCAACCGGGCGGGCACGGCGGTTGGTGGCAGGTAATTATGATCTGGAGGAAAGGAAAAGTATTTAACCGACAACTTCAAACATACTCGGGTCAAATTTCGGCAGATCCGGGTGCATCTTGTAGCATTGTTCCGGGAACTGGTACTTTGCCAATGGGCAGGCCTCTAGAACAAGATAACTCTTGAGCATTTCAAAGCATTTACCTCTCGGGCTATTCGCGTATTCAGCGTGGGCGAGCTGTGCGGGCAGAAAGACATTCTTCGCATTCTGGCTGACGGTTTCTCCTGAAAACAACTATAAAATTGGAAACCGAAAATTTAACGCACTTGCGATGCCGGTCAGCTTGGGCCGTCGCCGGGGAACGTCGGGGTATTGCCACATCGCTGATATGTAGCGCGGGAAGTTTGGCTGAAAATGAATGTTTTTACAAAGAAATAAAACACGTTCAGCAATAAAAAATGCGAAATCTTACGAGTGCGAAAAATCGGAACCGCACTCAAATAGTACGCTTAGCACCGTTTTACGGCCAGAGTACTGTTGCGGAACGAAACGGCGCTCCGCGGATTTTGTTTGAAAGTTTCATTTTTTATTTTTTAAATGTATTTTTCAAATTCATGAATTTAGAAGAATACTTGTAATATAATAAAATATTAATAAAGACTTTTAGGATTATCTCTATCCCGCGCCAGGGCTTCAGGCGCCCTGAAAAGCGTTGACGATGCGCATTGAATAGTAAATTACTTTCGTTCATTCCTGTCTTTTTCAGCGATTACCTCTTCAAGCTGCTCCTCATCGGCGACTCTGGCGTGGGCAAATCGAGCATTTTATTGAGGTGTCGAGATGACTTTTTTCTAATGCATTCTTTATAGATTCGCCGACGACACGTACACGGACAGCTACATTTCAACGATCGGCGTGGACTTTGTAGGGGATTGGATTTAGGTTTAATTTGTTTGTTTTCAGAAGATCAGAACGATCAATCTGGATGGGAAGATGATCAAGCTTCAGATTGTGAGTTCGCAAATTCCATCTTGTTTGATTTATCCTTTTTAGTGGGACACAGCGGGCCAAGAACGTTTCCGCACGATCACTTCCAGCTATTATCGCGGTGCCCACGGTATCATCGTCGTCTACGATGTCACCGCGCTGGTTTGCCATTTTTTTATGTTTTTGTATAAATTTTGGCCTAGGAAACGTTCAAGAACCTTGAGCAGTGGATGCAAGAAATCAAGCGGTACGCCACTGATAATGTGAACAAGCTGCTGGTCGGAAATAAATGCGACCTGGGCGAGAAGAGGGTTGTTCCCGAGGAAACGGGCAAGGTATCGTGTGCAAATTTAAACGTCTATGCGCTGGTTCAGGAATTTGCGGACAAACTGTCGATGCCGTTCCTCGAGACCTCTGCCAAGCAAAGTACTAACGTTGAAGAGGTATATTCAATTTTATCCCATTGAAAATACGTTTAGGCCTTCATCACGATGGCGTCGAGTATCAAGGCGCGGATGGGGCCAGTCGGGCAGACCTCAGGTGATTTCTGCTGGCTTCTGTTCTTTTCAAATATAAGAGCCGGAAGTGTTCTAAACCGTTTTTTATTCTTGGCAAGTGCAAAGACTTTACAAATTTTATAGGAAACCCATAGATTTCTCGGCGAAAACGGTAGTTTTTGAACAAAATGTCGACTTTTTGAAAAAATGTGAAAGTTTTTGGATTATTTTCTAGTTGCAATACCTTTACGCGTTGTGAATAGTTTTATTAAAATACTGTTAACTTGCTCTAAGTTACTAAACCTTGCTTGGCTTACAAAAAATTCTGGTTTTTTCGACAGCGACAATGGTCTTTTTTTCAGACGCCCACCCGGCTGTCCGTATCAAGGGTTCGAAGCTGATCGAAGAGGACCGAGGACTCTGCTGCATGTGAATAACAAACGGACGGAATGCATTTGATTTTCCCTTTTGTGTGCTACATTGGATGTCGATGAATAAAGCGTTTTTCTAACAGACAGTGGTTTCTTCCGAAATTTTTGCATATGAGTTTAATTAGTGACTTCCGGTCTTAGGTGCCGCAAAATTCTGTAGCGCGACAAGGTCAGTCCACATTTCCGATGGGCCGACACCGCAACCGGTCGGGATCGACGAGCTGCTCGTCCAAACGCTCCAGTAATAAGGTTTTTCTATTTTTTCGTTTCCCTACTTTTTATTGCAGCCCCGTCAGCGGAAGTATGAGCGCGAGCCGGAGAGTGATGGGTTGGTTTTTCAGGAGCTGCAGCTACGACCAGCTACTAACCTATTGACGTTCGTAGGTCGATGAACAGCAGTCCCACATCGCGTGCGAGCACCAATGACTCGTCGCGCAACTGCTCGTCTCGGTCGAGCCCCGACAAGCAGCTGGTGGGGGGCGTCGTAGAAGCACCTCCCTCGGACATCGACGCCAATCTGCAGTTCTTTGTCGGGGTAAGGATCATCTAAATTTCTGGTCTATCGGCCGTTGTCTAGAACAAACTCGGCCTGGCCCCGCAGAAGCCGAGTGCCGAAGAGCTGGAACAAAAGCCCAGGCGCAGTAAGTGTTAGCTTTGTTTTCCGGGCCGGGAAACTCATAGACCCGTTGCCACTTTCAGGATCGGTCGACTCCTACTTTGTCGGCGTGCACCGCTCGGCCGACGTTGAGCGCCAGCTGCGCGGCCCCAACGACTTTGTGTTCTACTATCGCGTAGGGTTCTTGAATTATTTCAAGCCCCGCTTCTTCTTTCAGCAGCCCTCCTCGCTGAACATCAGCCTCTACCTGTGCCTGTTCGTCGCCTATCAGAGCACGGCCGGCAGGGTCTACCACTATAAGGTGATGACCAAGAAGACGAACGGGCAGAAGAAGTGGTTCGTCGACTGCGGCGAGGTCTCGCCCAAGGAGGTCGGAAATTCGGCTAATTTTTGATTGTCTGTCTTTCAGTTCAGCTCGCTGGAGCGACTGATCAGCTCCTACACGACGTACTGCTACGCGGGGCCCGGCTTCGAGAATCTCGACATTTTCCCCGTCGATCTGGTAAAGGATCTGGAGCCCCTGACCCTATTTTTCCGGATGGTTCAGCCGCCGGACTGGGAGCTGCACTGCGACGATGACACGACCTTCTAGCCGCCGACGACTCGAGAATCCACGAATCCTGATGGCCACCGATTACCCGCTTAAAATTTCTCGATCAATCTTCACGCTCATTTACTCGTTTAATTTGTCTGGCGAATAAATGCATTTTCGGGTGTTTTTCTTGCATCCGAGATCTAGTGAAGTACTATGGGCTTGTGAATGTATTTTTCTGTTGTTTCGGCAGACGTTTAATGAAAATTGTCGAAAAACTGGCGTTCCCCGTTGGCATGGGTAATCTCGATGAATGGCGTCCAGCCGGACGATACGTGCTGCTTCAACTGACTGGCGAGCGTGTGCGCTGAAAAGGCAGAAAGGTAGGCTAGCAGAGGTCTTTGCGGAAAACTCACGCGTGAGCAAGTCGGAAGGTGTCTTGGCCGGCGAAAAATGGAAGCCAAGGTCGCTGGATAGGCGGCGTGACTAATCTCGTTTTAAAAGCTTTTTGCAGAAATACCAATTTCCGGCGCGGGCTCGGCAGCAGCGTTAGGTTGGCCGGGACGGAGCGCTTGAGCTAAAAATCGGGTCCTTTCGCATTATCGGGGGGGAACTCTTTTTCTGAGGACCCAATTTTTGAAATTATAAATAGGGAAAGTGCTTCGAAAAAGGTGTTTCTAATTCGTAAGCATGAGAACTTTTCCAATTAAAAAAATAGCAAAAATAATGATTTTCAACAAAAATCAACGATTTTTAACCAAAATTTCCTTTTCAAAAACTCTTTACGTTTTAGATAGTTTTTCTAGTTGTAACCTAGTTATTTTTCACTAAAAACACGATTAAAACACATTTTTTTGCAAGGAAAAGGGGTGTACCTTATTGTTCTCGTTGTACGACGGCATCGATATCGATCGGCATAGCAATTCGTTTCTCGGGGGAACCAAATTTTGCATAGACTGTTGCCCGGAGCTGCCGGGGATCTTAAAAAAAGTAGAGTTAAACCTAGAAGTTGAAAAATAACGAAGTATGATAAATGGACAATTGAGAACAAACCTCTTCACATAGTCGCGCGATGTAGTCATTCTTTTGCGCCAATTCCTGAAGACGTTCAAGGTTATATTTTGTTGCGTTTTGTTTTCATTTTATTTTGGTCTTAGAATGGCCTTAGAATGAATCAAACGAACTACGCTTTGGGTAGGATGAGATTTATTTCTATTTGATCTTTTTCTGACCTGCTTGAGCGCGTCGATTTCCTGTTGCAGCTCGTTGATCAGCTGCTTCTGGTTGTTGCGGTAGCGCGTGGCCGCCTCGGCGTTGCGTTCGCGGCGCAGCGCCAACTTTTGCTGCGGGTTCAGGTGTACCGGGGGCGCCTAGAAGTTCAGATATGTTTAAAAACTTTAGAGCAATTGTTTTCGTAGTGTTTTTAGCAAAAATAAAACTAGTTGAATTAACGAAATTTAACTAAATTATTTTATTTTATTATTTTTAGTTATATTTAATCTTCCAGATCGATCCCAGATTACAGTAGATAGGACATTAATTGAAAGCGGCACATATTGTGTAAAACAGACGCGAATGAATACAGCCGATTAAACTTACGGAAATTCAGCCAATCATAAAATTTTACGAAAGATCTTTTTTAACTGCAAATTTTTGAAGCAGTGTTTCGGCAAAAGCATATTTCGACAAGCTGGAATTTCGACAAAAGTACTTTCAACGTTCCAATTTTCGCCAATAAAAAATTTACGCGACACTTACCTTTAAAATCGGATCTCCGCGTCACTTATCTTGTAACAACTAGTGCCGCTTTTCAATTTTTGAAAAATGCCTTGTTTTCGAGAAAATTTTGGTTCTTTCGCATTATCGGGGGGACCAAAAAATTCCCTGTAAGTCCAGAAACTCCCAGTAAGGTGGTAGAAAGTGTTTTAATAGTTTTTTTTCATAAAATTGACTTTATTTAGACTAGAAAAAGTATCTAAAACATTTAAAAATGCTTAAAAAATCGAAACTATGTTCAAAATCGGCGCTCTTTTTTTATTTTTTAACAAAGATTTGTAACGTTTTGCGCTTATGAAAACGAAACCGAGAAAAGACAAGAACAGAAAAAAGAAATGAAAACGGCTTTACCAAAAATCCATTTTTTGTATGTTTTTTGATCAAAATTTGTAAATTTTTTACATTTAGGGAAAGTAACAACATTCGAAAAAGGCTTTCTGGACTTATATTAGACCCCCCCCCGCTAATAAACCAGAACCAAAAAAACTAAACGCACATCTCCCTTGGGCGGACGGCCTCGTTTCACTTTTTGCGGCGTCAATTTCATACGGTAGCTGATGAATGGGAATTAATTTCGATGGAATACGATGGAGTACGATTTCCGGAAAGTACAGGATAGTCGTGAAGGTAGCTTTTCGGGAAACGCGGTGCTTCGGACGTCGATGAGCTCGAGTGGTCAGCCAGCCAAAAATTACAGGCCAAACCGAAGGACGGGGGGGGGGGCTTATTTTCCGAGGGGCTTCTCTGTTTACACGAACACCGCGACGTTGCTGCACCGGATGGGGTTTGTAAGTACGGCCCTGTGGGCAGCACAGTGGTCAATGGTTGGTACTGGGCTGTTAGCGGGGGGGGGGAATAAATTTTCCCCATTAATTCCATATTTTCTTTGATGCGAAAAGCATAATGTCGAAAAAAATAATGTCGACATTCAGAATATCGAAAATTCATTTTGTCGAAAATCACGATGTAGAAATTCATAATGTCGGCATTTCTGAAAGTCAGATTTTTCGGAATGCCGGCGTTTATATCGGAGCCGCCCGGGTTCCTTCAAAATGCCGACATTCATGATTCCGAAAATTCGGAATGTCGAAATTTATGATGTCGGCATTTCGGAATTTCGAAACTTACATGAGCAAAAATGTTCCAAAGCAAAAAAAAAACAAAAATCAAAAGCAAAAATCGAAATTTATTGTGGAAATTCCATTTTGTCGAAATTTCTCTGCTTTTTCGGCTCGATTATCCATGTCAAAACTTCGAAAAGTCAAATTTCGGTGTATTAAAATTTCGAAAAACTGAAATTGCGAAAGAATGATATTTCGACGACATCGTACTTGGACCAACTAATAAAAATGGCGATGAAGAGTAAAGCGATCAATTTAAAACATCTTTATTCAATAGCACTTTCTGCACCATCCCATCCGCAGCAGATGCTCGTGCCACAGGGACAGGTATTTGAATTGGTAGATGAGGAGCGAGGTGTGCGTGCAGAGGAGCCCGACGGAAACGAGCAACCCCGGGTATACCATCCATTTGCCCGGGGCGGCGACAATCGTCAACACGCTGACGAACAGGGCGGCCAACGCGACGAGCGTGTACAGGAATCGGGTGGCGCACTCGAATAACTGTAAAATTAAACCTAGGAGGTATGCGCATAGCTTAAAGGCGGTAGGACAAGTCGTATCTACAACCGGCAAAAACCTAAACCAAAAAGCAAAAGGTTTGGAGGTATGGGGAATTGAACCCCAGACCTCTCGCATGCTAAGCGAGCGCTCTACCACTGAGCTATACCCCCTGCGAGTCCGCTGTGGTCGCGGGGCTAGACGAGGGCTTGGGGGCCTGTTCGAGATTGGGCCAATGGCCTGGTATCGAAATTAAAGTTTTTTGACGTTTTAGTAATTTTACGATTTTGAAGGCTTCTTTATTAGCTGCTAGGATATCTTACCCACGGAAATAATATATTTTATTGTTGTATGTTCGACTTATTATTATTGTTATATATCATACTTCTGGCGGTATTAGTATTCATGATATTCTGGCATTTTTAATAAAAATTATTTTTTTTTTGCAAAAAAAACCCCTTCCAAATGTCACGATATTTACTTTAAATGGTCATCTTTTCAAAGGGGAAAAGATTTTGTTTATTTATTTTAGGAATTTCGACATTTTGCTACTAAATATAAGGCTTTTCATTTGTTTTTAAGATGCTTTGAAGCATATAAATACCCGAAACACACCTGCGTAAAACAAAACACAACCATCAACCGGCGCTTCTTCCGCCTTATCGCCCATCCGCTCAACGCGTCGAGCACGACGTTCATCAACAGCTCGAAGAGGCAAACGCCAAACGCCGCCCACGCGATTTGCCCGTCGATGATTTTCGTGGGCCTGAAATTTGCGTTTTTACATGCATAGTCAGAATTCCATTAGGCTTAAAAACATGATAGAATGGCGAAATTGACTAATTATTTTCCAAAAATTATGTCTAAAATGAAATGCTTCAAAAATTAAGATACTACACGATTTATTTAACGAAAATGAGGGCTAAAATAAGGCGTTTCAAAAAAAATTTAGATATGGTGCGGGAATTGAGGCTCCGTTGTTGAATGTTTCCTCCTTTGACTATTTTCCATATTTTTCCCCGTTTCATTCCGATTTACTTTTCTTTACAATTAGCAAACTAACCATTTTGCTACTATAATATTTTTAATTGTGCTTAATTTATTTTGGTTATTTGTTGATCAGGAAATCAACAGTAAATTCAGAAACAATTCTAAATATTTGCCAAAAATGATGGCTAAAATAACCTTCCTCAAAAAATTAAATCTAAAAAAATAAGACCAAATTTAATTGCTTTAAAAAATTAAAGTACCATCCCAATTATTTTCCAAGAAATTTTGGCTAAAAACAAATGCTTCAAAAAAATTCAGATACCATGCCGGCACTTGCACTTGCAATTGCTTGAGTCACTCTCGCCAATTTGTTTATTTTGGTTCAAAATTCGCAATATTTCACCCATTTTTCTCATATACTGTCAGGGGCGTAGCCAGAAAAAAATTTCGGGGGGGGCCCCAAAAAAATTTTTCCGAAAAACTCAAAACATTGGCGAAAAAACAGCGCCGCAGGCAAAAATCTTTGAAAAAAAAGGTTGCATAGCTCTACAAATTGCCGTAAAAACGTGAAAAAATAGCGCCGCAGGCAGCAAAATTTTTGAGAAAATAAAAATCATAAGGGTCCCCCTTATGAAATTTTCGGGCCCCTGCCGATTTCGGGGGGGGGGGCCCCGGGCCCCCGGGGCCTGTATTACGCTACGTCCCTGTATACTGTTATGAATTTTGTGCTTAATTTAGTTTTAGTATTGTATTTATTATTTTTTGACCCCTTTTCCCAATACATTATTGATTTACAACGCTCAATTTTTCACTTTGTCGATCCTGGGGCAGGCTAGCAGAGATTTTTTAGGAAACGGGTCCCAAACTATGAATATAACTCACTGATATAACGCCTCCACGAAGACCATGATCACCTGCACGGATTGGGATAGAAATTCCGGGATGAAAAGCCGTTGGGAAAAAGCTTCCAGGGCTTTCTAAAATTGCATTTTTTTTGAATTATTTAAGCATTAATTCACTAAAGCTTTAATCAGTTTCATATGCATTAACCCATCAATAAAAATTTTGAAATTTTCAAAAATTAATCGATTAAGCTACCTTTTCCTCGTCGCGTCGCGCTCGCCAGTTCTCAAGGTCCTGAAAATGTGGATTTCTAAAACTGAAATTTAATAGCTTTTGTTTTTTTGTTCTTTAATACGTCTTTTTCAGCTTTAACTTTTATTGATTTTTCAATCTAAATTAAAAAATTTTTTAAAATTTTTCGCTGCTAGTAAAATAACAGTGTTTTATATCTTGGTGGCCGTAAAATCGGAAAGTTCTAACAGTTGTGACAAGTACTATCCGCTTAAAAATCCCAAGAAATCTCCGCTAGCCTGCCCTCTCCTCTTCCTCAACAATCTCTGCTAGCCTGCCCTCTCATCTTCCTCAACAATCTCTGCTAGCCTGCCCTCTCCTCTTCCTCAACAATCTCTGCTAGCCTGCCCTCTCCTCTTCCTCAACAATCTCTGCTACCCTGCCCTCTCCTCTTCCTCAACATTCTCTGCTAGCCTGCCCTCTCCTCTTCCTCAACAATCTCTGCTAGCCTGCCCTCTCATCTTCCTCAACAATCTCTGCTAGCCTGCCCTCTCCTCTTCCTCAACAATCTCTGCTAGCCTGCCCTCTCCTCTTCCTCAACAATCTCTGCTACCCTGCCCTCTCATCTTCCTCAACAATCTCTGCTAGCCTGCCCTCTCATCTTCCTCAACAATCTCTGCTAGCCTGCCCTCTCCTCTTCCTCAACAATCTCTGCTACCCTGCCCTCTCCTCTTCCTCAACATTCTCTGCTAGCCTGCCCTCTCCTCTTCCTCAACAATCTCTGCTAGCCTGCCCTCTCCTCTTCCTCAACAATCTCTGCTAGCCTGCCCTCTCCTCTTCCTCAACAATCTCTGCTAGCCTGCCCTCTCCTCTTCCTCAACAATCTCTGCTAGTTGCCCCAACTCTTCAAAACGTACACATTTATGATCAGGAACGCTGGCAGTCGAGGCGATAGATGCTAATTCAGTTCCAATTCCCTCATCCACCTGGGTCATCGCATAGCCGATTTTTGGTGGCGAAATTTAGCGTTTTAAAAATATAGTTAAACAGGTTTTAACCTATTTAAAAATAGTGTAGATTAAAGATGTTAAAATCAATTAGCTATTTTGGTTGGTCGATTGCTTCCAAAATAAATAGCTTGAAGCCTTTTCTGGTGGGCGTCTATAGTCAAGTGGAAATTTGAGGCCGTGCTCGGGGGCGCGTGGCCCCACTTATTTGATGCTCTGATCATCGAGGTTCTGTTTATAGAGCAGAAAAAGACAGGGTTTTTTTTTTATGAAAACTGGATAAATCCGCGTCGAGACATAAATTTCATTTATAAATTTGAGACAAATGTTTCGGAATTTACGAGGGTCGGCTCAAAAAGCTTTACCTGTAAAAGGCCGATAGACCTCACCTGTCTCCCTCTCTCTCTCTCTCTCTCTCTCTCTCTCTCTCTCTCTCTATCTCTCTCACTCGCTCTCTCTCACTCTCTCTCTCTCTCACTCACTTTCTTCCCCGCTCTCTCTCTGTCTCCGTCTCTCTCTCTCTCTATCTCTCTCGCTCTCTCACTCTCTCTCACTCTCTCTCACTCACTTTCTTCCTCGCTCTCTCTCTGTCTCCGTCTACCTCTATCTCTCTCGCTCTCTCACTCTCTCACTCTTTCTCTCTCTGAAATTTATGGGGATGTCAGAATTATCAGAATCAGAAAAATCAGAATGATCGGAACTAAATTTTATTCAAAACACTTTTTTTTAAAAATGTCATTTAAGGTGGATCTAAAAATTCAATTAGTGAAATGACTGATTAAAAATTCAAGCATTAAATTTTCATACAAAGAGTTGCAAGGTTCGAAATGAACAAATGATTGGCCTAGCTTCTCAAAAAGTGCTCGCTACGCGCTTGGAGCAAGAAGTGTTCGGCCATGCGCAGATTCGGCACCCCCACCCGGCGATGGTGGGAGTCGAGGCCGTTCGCCGTATCCAGAATGAACTGGGGCACGTCCTGAAAATACTTTATGAAAATTCAGGATTCTTTCGCATTATCGGGGGGGGGGGGGGGGGGTGGTCGAATTTTGGGTATAACTCTACATAGTATCTAGCAAAAAAATGGTATATTGTGAAAATCTGGGCGAAAATCGGCCGTTTTGGTTGAAAAGTCTCTGCTTTTTAATCCTGGATTTTTATAGGATTTTTCGTCGATTTTTATATTCTTCACCTTTCATGCCAATCCTGGTGCAAATCTCTGGAGAATCTTTTGAAAAGTAGAATATAAAATATAAACGTATGAAAAATAATATAAAATAGAGGATATAGAGAGAAAATAAGAGGGGGTTCTAACGAATTTTAGGGTTTTTTTGACCGATAAACAAACTTAAAATAAGCTTCCCATTACTACCACGTTCAAAATGTAAAATAGCCAATACCGAATCAATATAAATTTACTTAAGCCGTAATACAAAAATGCTTAAATCAAGGCAAATTGATAAAAACTCATCAGGCGCATATTGGTCAGTAAATCAGCCAACCAGCGGGCCATCAGCACAAGTCTCCATCTAGAACGCGGCCTTACATCCGTCAGGTCATCGACTGAATAAATGTTTTAAAAACTTTTAAAATTTCCAAATTTTCTAAATGATTTAAAAATTTTTTAAATTTTGTAGAATTCTAAAAAAATTTGCATTAAAAATTAAAGCGGAAAATTTTTTAGTGTGAGCAAAATTATTGCTGTAACGTAAGCTGAAAAGGACCGGAAACATAATACCGTAGTTAGCAAAGTCTAGTCTATCTTTTTTCACCAGATAAAACTCGAAAAATAAATCAATTTTAAATGAACATGATATGCTGAGCAAAATAGAAAAAGACTAGAAGAGAATTTGGAAAAATAATTGAATCAAAGCTGTCTTGAAAAATAAATAAAATTAGAACTATTTTTTACATTTACATAAATTTTATTAAAACCTAATCAAATGCTCGAATTAATTATTTATTTGCGTTTAAATTTAGAAGTTTCAAAAACATATTACTGACTGTGCATAAAGTTTTTATCCTTAGATCTCTGCGCCTAAAAAATCTTTTCAATATTAAAAAATATAAAAGCTAAACAACGGAAATTTAAGTGATAGCATGATTTAAACGGATCCAAATTCACACACACAATTTCGTTAAAAAAGAATGTAGCGTAAAAATTACCAAAAAACGTCGTGGCACGGCCGGGCTTTCCGGCGCGACCGGTGCGCCCGATCCGCTCGATATACGTGAATTTGTGGTCGCTAAAAGAATGTAAAAACGGTAATTAAATACTATTATCAACTTTAAAATATAAATATTATAATTTCAAAACCTACTAAGTAGATGGCAACTCAAAATTGATGACGTGCTGCACGCCGCGTGCCCCAAAATCGAGCCCGTTTGCGGCGGCGTTCGTCGCGACGAGGACGGGGATTCTAGGGGTATAGGTTAATTAAACCAGCGTGTTATTTATGGTATTATAGTAGATTATATTTTATTATTGATTTTTTATTTATTGCTATTCATTACGTTTGGCCAGTGATACTGCTAAAAATGGTTTTTTTCTTCGTTTTCCATGTATGGTTTCCTTAGCGTCAACCGTGATAATATAAATAGTGGAAGACTTTCTATAATTCTAAAATAATTATTGCTAAACGTCAAAATTTTACAAATTTTGACTAGAAAATACAACAAGCAATCGATGTATCGAACAAAAATGGCCTATTTTCCTTTTCCTCACCTGCCATCCGAGAAATCCTTATAATTCTGGGCTCGATCCAACTCTTCCAGATCACTATGGAAACATTTATTTTCGAAGCCCATCGCTTTAAGCTGTTCGGATAAGCTGGAGGCATCTGTTTTTCGATTAACAAAAATCAGTGTTTTTGTCAGGAGCCCTTGATCTGGAAAGAAATTACTTAAAAGGGCAGGCTAGCAGAGATTGTTGAGGAAGAGGAGAGGGCAGGCTAGCAGAGATTCTTGAGAAAATCTCGCGCTTACCATCCTTTTTATGGCGAAGTTCAAAATAGTGGCGCGTCACCGTAGCAGGCTTGCCATTCTGGTCCATCACCTCTTCAGTGACCTCGTATTTGGGCGAATCGGCGATAACTCTACATTCGGTTTTGGAACATAAGAAATTCCTGACTCAAATTGTTCCCGCAAAATCGCTTCAATGCGATCCAGAATTCCATTACGTCCAATCTCTCGGGCGTCGACAAAGTTCTGGAAAAAGTCGATGTTTCAAGGCACGAAGGCATGTAACGCAAAGCGGACGCCTCTATTTAGTAAAATCATAATTAATATTACTCTCTATTTCTAATGCTTTAATAGGGTTTGTATCAATTTTATAACCATTTTGAGCATAATTGACAAATAAAAAGGAGAGGGGTCCTTTCAGTAATATGAATTTTTGCCGATTTGTCCAAAAACATAAAAAATCTAGTTTATAGTTTTTTATTTATTTCTGGGTATTTTATTTTCTAAAATCAATGCAACTGAATTGCGTGTTTTATGCAAGTCCTAAAAAGACCTGTTCAATGAGCGGATTCGCGGTCATATCCCGGCCCACAGAGATCGAGAAGACGTCCAGCTGAAACGATGCCTAAGCAAATTTTCTTACCACCGACCGTAATTAATTCTCGGTAAGTAAAATAACCAAAAACTGCTTTGCCATGAAACATAAAAATTTACATTTTCTGGATCGTTGTCGTTGAGGTAAATTGGGCGATAGCATGAGCCGCCATCGTGATTATCTGCCCCCACATATTCGAATTCTTCAATCTGGAATCGGGTGGTTTTTCTTAAAAACTTCTGATGCCATCATGTCGAAATTTTGTAATGGCGAAATTTCAGAAGGCTGAATTAAGCTTGACGAATTTGCCTCTTGTCGAAAGTTCTTCAGATCGATATTTAAAAGTGCCGACAAGTCAAAGTTTCGAGACTCCCTCTCTCCCCACCTCTCCCCTCTCTTTCTCACTCCCTTTCTATCTCTCTCTCTCTATTCCTTCCGCCCTCTCTCTCTCTCTCCTTCTCTCTCTCTCCCGCTCTCTCTCTTTCCTTCTCTCTCTCTCTCTCTCTCTCTCTCTCTCTCTCTCTCTCTCTTACCGTTAACAATCTCTTCCCAACCCTCCGCAAATTCATGTTCATTGCCGCCGACGTGAGCAGGACTGCGTACGGCCGCTCGCTGGCCGGAGCAAAATCTCCCAGTCGGTTTAAAAACCTGGAAAATTGTGTTTAAAATTTGGTCTAATATTTCAAAGATATTTCTTTTTTGAATGAAAGAATTTTCAAAGATATTTTTCAAAGATTTTCGAAGATAATTCTGCTTAAGTCGTTAAATTGTATCAACAATTTCGTTGGATCGCTAAATTTTTGACATTTGTCATTATTGAGGAAAATCGCCTTTAAAAACGGCATTCACAGAATTTTTAATTCATGATCTTTTTGGATAATGTTAACTGCTTCGTTTTGAATTTAAGATTTTTTGGCCTTTAGAGTGGGTATGTTTCAGTAAAACCAGGGCTTCGATCGGGGTTTAGACTCAGAATCTGCTCTTTTGCAAGGTTGGAATTTTCGATGCTTTATAATCAGCATTTTTTTTTTTGAAAAATTGAACCGAAACCAAAGTTTTTCAGCTACCTGTTAAAGTCGATCGTCATCGAGGCGGACTTCCAGGAGTCGACAAATTCGTGGAATTCGTCGACTACGAGATATTCCAAGCGACTCGTGTCGAGCAGGCCCCGTTCCATGAAATCGTGGAGTCGCCCGATCGTCGCCACGACAATGTCGATATTCTGGTAAAAAGCGGTAGTGTTTTAACGTGGAAGTTTAAGACATAGTTATGGAGAATTTCATCCAAACGACGGCCAAAATCCCGACAGGCTAAAAACCGCGATCGCGAAAATCCCGACAGCTAATATACCGGGAAGAAAATCCCGAAAGCCAAAATCCTGACCCGCCAAAATGCCGACAACCAAAAAATCTCGACGGGCCAAAACTTGCATGTCATGTTGGCTTGTCGGCATTATTGATTGTCGGAATTTCGACCTGTCGGTATTTTTACTGTCAGTAAACAGGGTACCGATAGAATTTGTCTTTAATTTTCAGTTAAAGGAAGATGGCAGGAAAAAAATGGAGTTTGAGGTTAAAGGGAGCGTGACAGGAAGAATTTTAGGGCGGTTTTTAAAGGGGGAATGACAATAGAGCTTGTTTATCGAGTTTTAAGGAGCTTTTGCTTAAAATGTTGCGATCTTGATTTCAATAATTTAATTGCTTACCTTATCCAGTCGATCGATGCAATTATTCACCAACGTCCCGCCGTAAAGTGCCTCGACGTGCAGCCCGCTGCCCGCTGCGAATTTGCGACCCTGGAAATGGAAATTACAGCCGAAGCTACGCAATTAAAAGCTCAATCTTGCGCGAAACATGGAAGTTTGTCGAAACATAAAATTTTGCACCCACTGTACAAATTTTTCCGCAGTTGCAAATTCTAATATTATAGTGCCAAGCAGAGATAATTTTCAAATCAATTGAATGTAAAAAGTAAAAAAATCAGTTTTCCAAGAGCTCTGCGTCTGCAATTTTGCTCTGATTCGTACTTCGCAAATTTTGTAGACCATAGAAATGAATCGAATACACTATTTGCTCTGAGAATCATTAAAGCCAATTCCTAGCTGCCTTGCCGTGATATTTAAATGAAAAAAATTTGCACTTTACCATTGATTCGAAAAACTGTAAGTTTCATTAATTTTTCTGCAAAACCAATGTTTCACCTTGGCAGCGCTAGGTCTAAATTGTACTCTCAATATTACGCACTCGCGCTTGGTAACCTCGAAAAACATGCTAATTTTCAAAAACCTCGTTAGCGATCTGCTCGGCCAACTCGTGGATTGAGGCGATGATGATGGCGCGGGGCTGGCAGGCGCGGGGGTTTTTTGCCGCTTCGCGAGGAGCTTCCCCGCGTGCCAGCAACTCCAGGAGTCCCAGAACATAAGCGGTAGTTTTACCTAAAATGATATTCTTAATGGCCTGCTTTTCTGTTTCGACCTTTTCCTCAACAATCTCTGCTAGCCTGCCCTCTCCTCTACCTCAACAATCTCTGCTAGCCTGCCAGACTTACCAGCCCCTGTTTGAGAGCTCCAAATCATCGCTTCGTGCATCAATAGACCCGTTTCCGGGTCCATTGCCACCATCTTCGGGATGCCAAAATACTCGATCGGAGTCGGGTGATCGAAACTTGCTTCCCGGATGTTGCTCATCAGAAACGGTTGTAGCTCCAGCTCCTCGAAACTCCTAAAAATCCCTGAAAAATCGCTATGTCCTAAATCGAAATGGTTTGTTGTTTCTTGTTTGTTTTTCCACTTTGCGGGATTTTACCGCGTAACTAGTTGAGACATTCATTCTGGGGTTGAGACTTGTTTTTTTTCCAGCTTTGAATCCATTTTGTGAGCGACTTCTAGAGCTTCACTCACCCATGCGCCACTCCGGGCGTCCGGCGGACACTCAGCTTCTCGCTCGGCTTCGTCCACATGTTGACAGACTGGCCGAGTATGCGCTAGAAAATACCCCTTTTTTCTGGCCTATTTTCATTTTGCCGATCATTTTGTCGAAATATCACTTTGTTGAAATTTCATTTTGTCAAAATTTGAAGGCATTTCCTCAAATGGCTCGAAAACTGAAATTTCAGTGAAATCGAATTTAGAAAAAATGATGTTTCGATAGCGTAATAATTCGGAAAAATGAAATGTCGACAATCTCGTTCGAAAAACTGAAGCTCCGACGAAATGCTAGCAACGCATTTTGTCTTTTTAACAACCGAGGCTAGACAACAAAATGTTGACGAAAAACAGCGCGGACCTGATCGGAAACTTGAAACATTTTTATTTACCAGATCATTTGTTTGGGTGTATTTAATTTTTAGAATGTAGCACGTTGGCGTCGGGATTCTTTGAATATGTTATTTATTTTAGCCTGACAGCGAGGACTATCGGAGCGTTGTTTTTAGTCAAATTATCACTATTTCACAAAGGTAACCATCTGATCACTTTACTCTTTGAAATTTTGGTCGAAAAAATCTATATTAATTGCAGTCCCCCCCCCCCCGATAATGCGAAAGAACCTGTTTCCAGCTGCCTTGCGCATTGATTAATTACCATCCTATCGAGATTTGCTAACACTTACATTAATGTCGGGTCCGACAAGCACTTGCGCGTCCCGGAGTTCATCTACCGTATGCCGGGTCGGGACAAACGTGGCGCGGTGTCGGATTTTTCCGGAAGACCCGACATTGCGGCCTGGCTTTGGCGGCTCGGGGGCCGGCGGGTTCGGGCAGTGCGTCTGGAGGTGGCCTGAAATCTCCCAAATTTAAATGTAGTTGTTGGTTTAATTTATTTCGGCTAGACTTTACCTTCTACTACTACGATATATTATTGAATTTTTTAATATTGTTATTATTTATTTTATAGATGACATGTCGATCGATTATTTATCTGTACCATATTATATAATATATTTTTTATTATCATAAGCACAATTTTATTATATTTATGTTATGATTTTTTAAACACGATGGCAGCAATCAAAAATGCAATTAAAATAATAAGCAATTAAAAATACCTTCGGACTTGCAATTTTTGCAGGAGGTGAAACGCGGATCGTCGCGTCGCGGACAACTTTTACGGCCGTGCCCCGCATTGCCACAGTGGGCACACACGCCACTGTGCCGTTTTCGCGCTGAAAATTTTAGATGTGTCAGAAAGTCATACTGGATATCACAGCCTCAGTGAGATATTATTATTTCCGCTTTATTGAATAATAGTGATAGACTTTTGGGGTTTTTTTGGAAAATTTCGATTTTATAAACCACCAACGGGAACCTCAAAATTGAAGCGGTTAGAAATTTTCTGCTTTTTAGAGAATCGTGAAACATCGACTTTTGTTGACAAATTTCTTGGTTTTACGAGCGATTTTTATTTATACATCGCACGGGCCGGAGCGAGTTTTACTTTTTAAATAATTAGGAAACATCGAATTTCTGGAAGTTTTCTAATTTTAGCTGCAAACAGCTGCCACAAAAATTACAAAACAATTGAGGACTTTCAAGTAATAGTTCAAAATCAGGGGTAAAAAAGCCGAAACTCAGAAACGGTAATACGGTAATAAAACACAATAATTAATAGACAGCTGAAATTGATCGGCGTCCGGTCACTACCCCGAAAAGTCACTCCCCGGAAAGCACTCCCGAGAAGCTGCGAACACCCTCCCCCGAAAGGCCCGAAAGTCACTCACCCCAAAAACCCCAAACCTCCACGCGAAGCAATACCCGGGAGTCAACCCCGGGAAATTCAGAGCAATTTTTCCTCCCGGAAATCCAAATCATTTGCGGGAGTGATTTTCCCAGTGAAGGGGAAAAATGCTAAATCCGGGGAGTGATTTTCGTGGGGTTAAGGGACTTTCGGGGTGTGGGGGGGAGTTAGTGACTTTACCCCAAATTGATCGTTACGAGAAAAACAAGAAAAAAACGTTTACAGTGGAACGCCCTATTAAATTCAGGCCTGCTGATTTTGGCTCCAAAATATTTTGAAACACTTTTTACTTAGGATCAATTTTTTTACAACCCTGGTACAAATTTTTCGCTAGCTAGTTTTTCCATAACGATGGCAGAATGTTCTTCTTTAAAATTAACCAATCCAGTTGAACGTTGTTGAAATGGCTCAAAATAAAATTCCCTTCACCGTTTTTACTATTTTTACATTTTTATTAAAAACGAATTAGGTTATCATTTTCAAGATGCAACAGATTGAATAAATTTATGTGCGAAAACTTTTTCCTACCGTCCACTCCTGCCACATTATTATTCCGATGTCGTCTGCGTTTGCCTTGGCTTTTGCCATCGTCTCGACCTTCTAAAAATCAATATTAAGAATGGCAGCTAGCGGAGAACATTTGGCAATTTGTTCAACAGAGAAATTGGCTACAATCGCGAAAAATTATTGAGAACTTACCGATATTGACAGTCGCCATTTCCTGCTCCATTTCATCGATTAGATCGGCCCCGTCGGGCCGTGGAGCTGATTACAAAAATTATCTATTTATTTCTAAATCAAAACGAAAATGAATTCCAATTCAAGATACCTAAGTTTTTTTGTCCAACTAAACTATGTTTCAAGATCGTATAAAATTCAAAAAATGTTTGGGATTCTAATGATATCAATTATCGGAGGGCAGAAAAATGTGTCGTATTCTTTTTCATGTTCAACCAAATTATGGCGTAGGTCTTAAAGGGATAGGGGCGGCATAATCGATTACGCGCGGGAACGAAAATGCCTCTGCGCCTATCCCCTGGGCGCCCTCTCTCGCCGCTGCATCTCTTTAAATAATCGTGCTACTAGAAGTACTGAAAAAGGCGCACAAAGAAACATTCAAATGGTACCTTCTGAATTCGGCTGGCCCGCCGCGATATACGGTAGCTGGGTCCCTTCAGGAATCGAGTGATTCACCATAATTTCTGAAAGAAAAGAAAAATTATTGTTTTGTTATTATTGTTAATCAATGCAGTTTGGCTGGGCCATTTGCCCACGTTAAGAGAACCATTGCAAAATCTTAATAAATATGTTTTTCTTTAAAAGGAAATGAAATTAAAAACCTAAATTGAACGGATTAATTTTTACAAAAGTAAAAGATTTTATTTTACAAAATGTGTTTCTTGCATTAGCAGTAATTCATTGACTTTGCGTTGAGTAATGAATATATCACTGACCATGGTTTAATTTAGCCGTCTCGGCGATTTAATAAGTTTTCTAATATTTTGTATGAAATTTTTTATATTATTATAGCTTAATTTAACGAAGATGATTAATATTATACAAAAATATGTATTCTCTATTAGCACCAATGAACTAATTGTATTTGGGTAATTTTGCCACTTCAGGCTCTATGGCAAAAATTACCATGCTGGCGCCCGTGCCGGTCCTCGACTTTCGAGCGGCGAAACTGGAAAATAAAAATGTAGTTCGTAGCGCATTAAACAAATGTTCTTAATTAAATATATAACGTTTTATTTAAATACTTATCATATAGGCGTTTAATATAAAATTTACCACTCTTGGGGCCATCGAGGCGGCGTAGCGAGGCTGCTGATCAACTAAAGAAATTAATTATTATCATTTCGGTTAATACAAAATGCCATTTGATAAACCATTATGGCTCTAATTTAGCTGTTATCTATGTTTTAAAACTAAATTAAATTAAATTATCTCAGTTTTATATTTTGATTTTTTTATTCAGAGAAGTGGAAATGATTGCCGACGCAAGAGCGATTTAAATGAGACAATTCCAACTATATAGTTTTTGACTGAAACATAATTTTTCAGGCTATTTGTCATGCAATGGATTTTATATACGAAATTATTATTTTTGTTGTAAATTCGAATGAAACTTTTTAGTGATTTTTCTATATAATTTCTTGCGCTTTCGAAGGAACTTTTGCAGGCCCGAGAAATAAACGTCGCATCGCCCCTCAAAATGCCGAAAAACAACTTTCAAAGGCCCGGAAAAGCAAGAGCTCGTTCCCATGGCAGGGGCCCCCGCAAAAATCGCCAATTAGACGGCCGATTCCCGCACAAAATGTTTCCCCATGAAACCATGGTCAAAGAACAACTATTGCAGGTCATTGTGGCTTCACGGCGTTGAAACGTCCGTTTTTCTTATGAAACCTAAAGTTTAACGAAAACCTTAAAATTTTGTTTCCCAATTTTAAATGTTTAATGCCAATTAATGAAACTGGTCACAGTTTCTGCTAAAACAAAAAAAAAACCTGGATTTTTGGTCTTAAAGCCCCCCAAAACGGGTCAAGACTATCTTTTGAGCATTTGTCAGAAAAACAACGTTAAAGCGCACTAACTATCTTCAAAATCCGCTAAAATGTCTATTTGATCACGGAAAAATTATGTTTCCAAACCAAAATAAAAAACAAGTCACGGAAGGGCCGAATTTGCGGAGCTTGGGAGCGCTTCTCGAAAAGAACTAATCCTCCGTCTTATCAGTACCCCGCATGTGCCAAAAAAGCAAGTAAAAAGGGAGGAAAAATACAGGGTGAAAGGGAAGTAAAAATGCATGACACTGCGTCCAAAAATTAGACAGTGTGGACAATTTTCTATGAAACACCTGATTTGTAAAGGATCTTGCTTAACGCGTATTCCTCTAAAAACTATTTTCTAGTAATAAACTTAATAAAATAAATCTAGAATTTAGTAAGTACCGAATTAATGTTTAAAATGGATTCAATAAAGTGATAAAAAACTACAATATTACAGGAGGCACGGGCATCTCCAAATACTGTAATTGCAATAGGAAATTGGAAGAAAAACTGAAACGGCAAGCTGATCACAATTCATATTGAAAACAAAACGGGGTTCAGTATTTTCAAAGAAACATTTTATTTCCTTTTCTGAAATTCTTATGAAACAATAATTTTTTGGACGTCAGAAAAAACATGGCTTATCAATTATTGCCGTTTTTTTATTACTTAAAGCCATTTAAAAGATATCCCAGGTAAATGCAAGCTCGAGAACCATGTTTCATTTGATTTAGTCCATAAAGCCAAAAAGGACGACTAATCTGCGAAAGTGCTCGAAGCGCAAACACCCCTGAGGATTTATCGCCGCTAAAAAATAAAATGTTTTATCGAACGGCCAATTTGATCTATTGGCCAGCAGCGGAAAAGCCCCCGTGCGATTCCGCCTCGCTAATGGTCGGTCCCTTTCCACGCCCAGCCACTTTTTCCCAGGCCGTTGTATCATCGATGTGCTGTACAGCATCGCCACCGTCGCCCATTTTTGGCTCCCTGCCAATTTTTGAATCCGTAAAATCGGTATTACGATGCCAAGGAACACTTCCACGATTTCGAATTTCTCAATTTTACGTGCCCTTACAAGAGATGCCGATGTAATCAAACGTTTCATCTAAAAGAACGATGTGTAAACAAATTTTAACTGGGCTGGTACCCAGATCAAAATTACACGCCTGAAATTTTACCACACGTGTAAATTTTTTACACACGCGTGTAAAAAAATTACACGCGTGTATTTTTTTTTACACGCGTGTAAATTCCGAAATTTTCCTTAACAAATTTGTTAACAAAATGAAAAAACAGGCGTGTAAAATTCTACATTTTTTACACACGTGTAAATTTTATTTACACGCGTGGTAAAAAAAGTGACGTGCTCGGAGACGGGGGAAAAACCCGAAAAAATTACACGCGAGCGCCAAAAATTTACACGCCAACTTTGGAAGCCTCCAGCAAATCGGAAAAATATTTATTTGGAAAAGTTAAAACGAGACAAGCTGCAGACGGGTACCAACAGTGAGCCAAAAAAAAGTTGGATCGCTAAGTGCCCTGCAAATTTTTTTATATGCCGTTTTGTGAAGGCCCTTTTTTTAAGCGATTTACACACCTTTTCCAAATGTAATTTTCTTACCTAAAAATTTACACGCGTGTAAAATTTCAAGTCAATCTTCATGGCCCATCCCTGGCCCACTATGGCTGCGATTTGCACGCGTGTAAAATTTTACACGCGTGTAAATTTTCGGCCATGTTTCCTTGAAAACCCTTATAAAACTCAATTACACGCGTGTAAATCCCAAAAGTGACGTGTAAATTTGACGTGTAATTTTTTTACCACGCGTGTAAATTTTTGGCTGTTTTTACACGTGTAATTTTGATCTGGGTACCAGCCCTGTAATATAAATTTAGCGCGCAAGCAAAAATAACCTTACTGCAGGCTACTAAACATTTAGATTAATTTTAATTTTTAATTGTTGTTGAAACACATTTTTTCTTAAGATTTTCAAGCCGTCTGCTCGCTTGATGAGGCCTTTAATAGAAAACTTTAATATTTTAGACCAGCGCCCAAAACCCGCTTCGCGGGCGTTGGGCGCTGGACTGCGGCTTTTGCATGAAAAATTTGACTTCGATAGCTCGGGTCCTGCGGACCCCCCCCCCCGACCAAACTCGCGAGTGCAACTGGCAAGAATGAGGAAATTTGTATTTTTTAACATTATGCAAATTAGCCCTCCTGGACCGCAAAAAATGAATAAAACCGGCTTTAACTTTGTAAACTTGCATTTTATCGAAATTCTGAGCACGTCATCGGAAAGAGGAGGGTCGATTACCCTGAGTGACGAAGAATTAGGCCGTTTTGGCTACGGGAGGGCCCTCAAATCGGCTATATATATATATCGTTTAATGAAAATCGGCGTAAAAAAATTGTGTTTCACAAATGCTGATCTTTCGCCTCATCCAATGTTACTAATTTCCCGTGTTTTTCAAGTTCGCTGCTAGTCGAGCTCCTATTTTTTCATTACTTGCATCTCTTCCAGGATTTATTGTATCTTCTTGTCTTTTTCCACATTCTATTTTTCGAGTTTTAGTTGAATTTTCACCAGCCACCGAAAAAGTGGGGAAGGGGCGGGGTGTGAAATTCGAATTTCCGCTTCGGGGCGACCAACCGGATAAAACGGGCCCAAAGACCAGAATTGGGTGTTGAAAAACGACGGAATGATTCCCCAACTATCTTGAAATTTCAGATCTAAATTCTTGAAAAATATGGCTTCCAAATATTATTCACGGCATCTGGCTGACGGGTTTTTGGACGAGATCTACGGGAAAATCACGCGACGCTGGAAATGGCACGAATACGGGCTCTGCGTGAGTTTTTAGGGTAATTACTCTCTCTTTCTCAAGATCTCTCCCTCTCCCTCTCTCTCGCTTTCTCTCGCACTCCCTTTCTCGCTCGCTCGCGCATTTTTTACCAATATTACTATATATAGAAAATTGTTTAGAACGAATTTTAATATGAAACACTAAAACTTCTTTCCAAAATTCACAAGCAATCTCTCTCTATCTCTATCTCCCTGTCTCTCTCTCTCTCTCTCTCTTCACTCTCTCTTACTCTCATTCACGCTCTCACTTTCTCTTTTTCTCTTTCACTCACTCTCTCGCTCTCTCTCACTCTCTCTCACTGTCACTCTTTCTCTCTCTCGCTTTTCTATTTCCCTGTCTCTCTCTTCACTCTATCTCTCATTCTCTCTTTCTCGCTCTCACTCTCACTCTCTCTCTCTCTCTCTCTCTCTCTCCCTCTCTCTCTCGCTTCCCGTCTCTAACTCTAAATTTTCCCAATTCCAGCAATGCGAAGTGCCCGAGGCCTCATTAGAGCTCTTCCTCAAAAGAAGCCCCGCCCCCATCTGCCCTGTTTTTCTTCAAAAATCGTAGATTTCATTCAAATAATAAATTTTTAAATATTTTCAGACCCCATCTTCAGATTTCTGAAAATTGCCCAAATTCCCCTCACCACGATCCGTATGTATTTCGGTAAGTCGGATACATTTTTTTAATCTCGAGAGTAGAAGATACATTAAAGTAGAACAGAAATTTTGAAATTTGCAAATATTTGAAACATTGATTTTGTCTCGTAAAAAATTCTAAAAAATTTTCGAGCTGCTTTTTAGAAAACCCGAAACGCACGTCAGTTTTTACGAGGGAGACCGATATACAGGTTATTTTAAAGCTAAATTATGTTAGATAAAAAAGAAAAAACGTTTAATTTTGTCTATAATTTTTATAATTAGTATATTTTTATATTTTGCAGATTAAAATCTTAAACTAAAGCCTTTAAGAGACCAATTACGACCTGCCGACTTCCGCTGAATTTACGGTAGAAATTGGGTGGAAGAAGATTATCGAATATGTGGAAAAGGTAAAAAAACCTGTTATAGTTATTTTGAAAATCAATAAAAATAAGAAGAGTTATGAATATGTTAAATTTAAAAAAAATAAAAATCAAAACCTTAAGAAATGGAAAATCCCGGAAGATTTGCTTTTTATGGTGTTGCCAGGACCTTCTTGCGAATTTCCAGGTTATTTGATAATTTTGTATTTTCGGTGGTTTAAGTTTGATGTTAATTAAATTAAATTTGATTAGTTTTAGTAATTCTATAATTTGAAACATGCTTTCACATTTTTCAGGCCTCCGCCGCCAAAAATACCTCTCGATTTGGACTAACAAAATCGGGCAAACGCACTTCATCTTCAGCATCGACGTTTCGACGCGTAATCCGGTATTTTCGAAACATTAAAATTCTACTTTGTTCAGGCACAAAATATTGAAATCAGCTACTCGATTCCAGGCGGCTGCCGTAATTACGGGTAAGTGGCATAACTCGAAAAAAAATTGCTTGAGCTGTAGTATTAGATTTTTTTTGAAAGATATTTTGTAACTTTTTGAAAAATTGTGAAATTCATTTTCCAATTTTTGATTTTTTTACAGTTGCGTTTTTACACTTCTAATCAGAGCACTAAACTCATATTTGAAATCCTCGGATTACGAGTAATTTTTATAACTAAAATTTGGGTCTAAGGAATGCCTTAAAACATTTTTTTAGAGTCAGACTTCTTTTAGCTTTTAATTGTAAAATATGATTTTAATGACGGCATTACTGATTATTCTTTTAATTAAGTTGATTACCGATCTATCCTACTATATATAAAAAAATAGTTTCTGTGTGTGTGTGTGTGTGTGTGTGTGTGTGTGTGTGCATTTGCATGCAACTTCCGTCAGGTTGTTCCAGTCGTATCTCAAGAAGGAGGGAAGCTACGGGGGTGTTTGATACGTCATTAGGTGCGTAATGGCCTGGGAATGACTGCACACCAATAAAATTTTCAAAAATGAGCTGTTTTCGACGTTAAAATTAAGTTTTTGTTCAAAAATGGGCCACCCTCTTTGCTAGGAAACAATTAGCATACGCCGGAAGTTGCGGTAGCCTATATAAGGGAAGAGAGGTAGCGTTTCTCATTTTTTGTCATCGAAAATCGTGAGAATTATGCAAAGTGAAGAATATCATCGGATCAGACGGGGCCAGGGTTGAAAAGTCGCGAAGCGGCTTTTCCCCTGGTTTAAACTAATTTAATACAGTAATTTCTTAAAAATCAATGCAAATTATCAATGTTTTAGACTCGAAGAAACGGTAGAGGCCGAGGAGTTGCTGCAAGAGCTGGCAGCAGGGACGTAGCGTAATACCGGCCCCGGGGCCCGGCCCCCGAAATCGGCCGGGGCCCGAAAATTTCATAAGGGGGGACCCTTATGATTTTCATTTTCTCAAAAATTTTGCTGCCTGCGGCGCTGTTTTCTCGTTAATGTTTTGTGGTTTTTGGAAAAAATTTTTGGGGGCCCCCCCCGAAATTTTTTTCTGGCTACGCCCCTGGCTGGCAGAATAGCGATTTATTCATTTCCATTAATATTAAAATATCAAAAAAAATACAAAAATCGATTGAAAATTACCATATTTTTTATATTAAATAAAACTACACATTACACTAATTGCGACAATTACGGTACTCAAAAAGGGTGCGGGGCTGAAAAACCTGAGCTGAAACTGAATGGGATTAACTTAATGTTTCAGGCCTAGAGCAATAAGAAGAATAGTTAAAACGAAGCAGTATATCCGACGTATTTCAAAAAATTTTTCATCACAATTGGTATCACATCAAAATCACATATTGAGAAACACAGCAATGCAAAAATGGACTCTTTTTCCAATAAATTATAATTTTTAGGCTCTGTTGCATTATCGGGGGGGGGGGGACTGCGAAATATCGCTCAAAAAATATTAAAATTCTCTGTTTCGACCAAAATTTAGAATTTTAAAATTTTTTGCAGGATTTTGAATAGTTTTCAGCCGAAATATAGCTCAATTTTCGTAAAACCCCTATTAAAATAATTGCTATTCAAAGAATAGGCGTGTTCCGCTTATATACCAACCCCCCCCCCGATAATGCAAAAGCACCAGAATAATAGGGGTCAAAAAAGTGGTTAGCATTGGGTGCGCAAAGCAGCGAACGGGAGACTAAATATGTGTTTTTTCCAAGGGAGCAAGCGAAATTATGCAAGATATTTTTTCTAAAAACTACTTAATTCTCTTAAGAAGATCTCATCATTTTATAATTGTGTGTCGTTGTATTTGTCGTCTATTCGGTGCTGCTGTCTCTCTTCAGCATCTGCTGCTCCAGGCGGGCTTTTTCGAAACGGGCCCTGAAAAAATCCAATCAACTAACTGCCTTTCCTCAACAATCTCTGCTAGCCTGCCCTCTCCTCTTCCTTAACAATCTCTGCTAGCCTGCCCTCTCCTCTTCCTCAACAATCTCTGCTAGCCTGCCCTCTCCTCTTCCTCAACAATCTCTGCTAGCCTGCCCTCTCCTCTTCCTCAACAATCTCTGCTAGCCTGCCCTCTCCTCTTCCTCAACAATCTCTGCTAGCCTGCCCTCTCCTCTTCCTCAACAATCTCTGCTAGCCTGCCCTCTCCTCTTCCTCAACAATATCTGCTAGCCTGCCCTCTCCTCTTCCTCAACAATCTCTGCTAGCCTGCCCTCTCCTCTTCCTCAACAATCTCTGCTAGCCTGCCCTCTCCTCTTCCTCAGCATTTCATGGCCATTACATACCTTAAATCCTGGACAGTCTGCTGTTTCTCGGCCACCTTCTTCTCGGCCGCCAAGCTTTTCAGCTTCTGAAAAGTGAAATACAATGGATGAATAGAGCCCATTAAGTTGTAAATGTTTAAAAAAGCGTGTAAATAAATTTTAAATTTAACAATTTGTGGGCAGAGTTATGTTTCGTGAAATTGTACCATTCGTGAAAATTTTTTGTCAGTAATGTACAGGGGTCGTTTTTTTGAGCTACAGGAGATACTGTTCTGTATGTACTCCTATACTATTACTGTATCATTTATCAAAATTTATGAAAAAAGACAGGCCCTTGTTGAATGCGTTACAAAATGAATTTAACAAGGAAAGGTAATTTTCTACTTCGTAAAAACTACAAATATACCGTTTTTGAAAAAACGTGTTTCGTAAAATCCTGTCTCTTTTTTTCTTTTTTTTTAGATTGTATGAAGACCAGGTGGGATCCAAAAACCTTATAAGAAGTAGAACGCTTCTTGCCGAACGGCCTCGGCTCGGCGGCGCGCGTCATTTGGAGTGCCTCGTCGCTGCTGCAAAACAAAAAAGAAATTAAATTAATAAAATTTAGAAAATACCTAGCCTTGGTCATGCCCTCGCCGAACGACTCGAGGGCGGCGTGGGGCGTCTTTTTGGAGGTGGACTGAAATAAAGTAATGAAAATGGCTTTCTCTCACGCAGTCTCTCTCTCCCTCTCTCCCTCTCTCTCTCTCCCTCTCTCTCGTACACTACTTTAATCATATTGGTTAAAAAAAGTTTGCTTCAAACCAATTTTAATGTGAAACATCTAAAAAACTTCTGTCCAAAACTTACAGCCGCCGCTGGGTCGTCCTCCTCGCTGGTGATGGTCACCTTCCGGCCCAATAGATGCTCAACCCGGGACAGCACACCGGTCTGGAGGCCAACATCCCGCCGCTGTCCCTTCCTCACCGCCTCCAGCTCGTCCATGTAGATCTAAAAATGAGATTTTCACAATATTGAGGTTACCGTAATACAGAAAAACGGAATTTCTCTATGTTATAAAGCAAAAATATTTTTGGATTTGAGATACAGACAATACGTATTGTTCTTTTTAATCTCGACTTTCTACGAGTCGGGCATAAACATATCCTACCAAAAATAAATAAACCAATTGACAAATTCCTCAAAAAAATATTTATCAATGCAGAGTGTGCGGGTGCGGTGCTTGGTGAGCATCTGTCTCACCGTAATGTCAAGCATAGGCGCGCAATTTAGTTATTTTAATTCCCGTTTTACCTACAATTGTCTTCAATTTTTTAGCGAAAAAAATTGATGCTTCAAGTAGGCCCAACAAAAAAATTATATTTCCCAAGGTAATGGCTTTGTGGGACCTCTTCACTATTAAATCTGCATAATCAAATATTAATAATTAAAACAAATTAGATAAATCGCAAAGTTAATTAGTGAGACTCTGTTCATATATACTGATTGCATTTGGGAAACTTTTCTTTTCGCAAAAAGTGCCTCATAAAACTCACGCATTCTCGTGCCGCGCGAAAAAATCAATGTTTCGTGTCAGTGCAACCAGAAAATGAAATCTTATGAGGTAATTCAGCGAGATACATGTTGTAATTTTCTATGCAGCCAAAATTCGCTATTTTAAAATTTTAAAATTTAATTTTAAAAATCTGCATATTAGGTCGCCCTGACAAGAAATTCCTTTTATTTTCGCTTATTTTTCATTTTTATGGTTATTTTGATAATTAGTTTTCTCAAACTCAAAGTGAAAACTCACGCATTCTCGTGTTGTGATTAGTGGGCAAAAACGGGTGAGTGGTTGGTGGGTGGAGTTGAGGTGTTGTTAAGGTGGCGTAATTGATTAGTGCTTACCGATGTCGTGCTTTTTCTAAAAAATTAACGTTCTTACAAGCAGTAAAATCCAAATGGTGAATCTTGTGACGATTAAAGGTAGTGCCAGGTGAGAGTGCACTGAGAGAGAGATAGAGGGTGAGAGCGAGCGAGAGAGAGAGAGTGATAGCTTTTGTGTGAGAGAGCTAGAGAGTCGGGCTAACGGTGAGAGGGAGAGAGTGAGAGAGTGAGAATGAGAGGGAGAGCGAGCGTGAGAGTGCAATGAGAGAGCGAGATAGAGCGAGAGAACTAGTGGGATAAAGAGAGAGAGAGAGAGAGAGAGAGAGAGAGAGAGAGAAGAAGCGAGAGAGAGAGAGCGAGAGAGTGAGGTTAAGCGTGAGCTAGAGGGAGAAAGAGCGAGAGAGATAGAGAGAGAGAGAATGAGAGTGAGAAAGATCATATCCCCAATCACAGTATTCACCCCTTTAAAGGTCCCAGCAACCCACCTTAATCCATTGCTGGTTTTCAGTCCCGATGCCCTGATCAATTTTCGGCGGTTCTTCCGTCTGCGCCGAAACATCTTCAATTTTCGGCTTCTTCTTCCTCCTAATCAGCTTCTTCGGCTTTTCCTTATTCTCAGAGATTTCCCCTGTTTCTTGTAGAGGTACAGTAACCATCTGCTGCTGTTGCTCCGTACTCTGTGGCTGCCCGGAATTCTTCGCAGCCACCACATCAAAATCAGACCACAACTGCGGGCCGAGCGGTGTCTCCTGCCACACCTCGACATGTTCATCTACAGTCTCGTGCTCAGAGTTGTCCTCCTCGCCGACGGCGACCACGTCAAAGTCAGACCACAATTGAACGGTGTTCAATTCTAATTGCTCGTCGGTTTGGGTTTCGGAAGTCTCAGGGAGGTGGTCGGGTCCCACCACGGTCTCCTGACGATGTAATTCAACCTGGAAATAGTTGGGGGAATTTCGGGGGCATTTGGATAAAAGTGGTAAAACTAGGATTTGAAATTGTTAAATTTAAGAACTATAAAGAATTACAACCGGGGTTTTAAAGGTTTGAATTTGGGATCTGGAGCTAAGAGAATTAAAATGGAAATTGAAATTAAAGGGATTGGCGATTTTGGCGGTACTGAACTGTTAGCGGGGGGACTAATTTTTGTTTTCTTCCGTCTATGCCTACCTGTTAATAATAAATATCGTTTTTTTTATGATGTCTTAAGTAGGTTTTGATGGCTAGAAAGTTAAAAAAACATTTTAAGTGTTTTTCAAATCCTCGTCTATGAAAATTAAAATAATATCAAAATGAGTAAATTAACAGAATATTCAAACACATTTTTGGTGTCAAAAACATTCCTTTATATTTCGTTAGAGGGTCGTACGGAATTATTGCGAAAAATTGGCGTCCCTCTGCCAGACCCCCCCCGCTAACAGCCCAGTACCAGCCCAATTTCACTAGGTTTTTAATATCGATTAACAATAATTTTGAAGGTATTAAATTTAATTTTTACTGGGGTTTTCACTGGAATTTGAGGGAAATTTGGGATAAAATAATGGAGTTCATCGAATAACCGCTGTCAAGATTGATCGAATCAAGTAGCTCAACCTACCCTAATTCCCTGAAACACTTATTTCTTTAAACTCGATTTTAATTTTTGTAAAAATTGATAGAGCAAAGAGAAATGTTTGTTTCATTTTATTTTAATTCCGTACCTGCGTTTGTCGATCCGTTCTCGTCGCAGCAGCCTGGACCCCATTGTCCGCCAATAGCGGGGTTACGGTAGCCATCGCCGTGGTGGAGAGCGTCGGGACGCAGGAGACCTAAACACAAAATTATATAAATTTGCGTTATAGCTTATTTAATATTTCTTATTATTATTATCAATCTTTATCTTCTCCTTTTTAACTTCCTCTTTTACTTTTTATTTCGTTAATTTTTATTTAATAGATTAAAATACCGTAACCTTTGATTTAATCCATTTTTATAATATACATATTTTTCAATACTTACCCCGAGACCTACCCTAAAGTATCGTGAAACCGTTATCGTAATTCGCTATTACTATACCATTTTTTTCTGCGATACCGTATATCGATAAAACATTTTTTCATAAAAAATTTGAATTTGAGAAAAAAGGGAATTTTCTAAGTTGCGGCTCTTCTTTCTACAGTATTGCTGCAAAAAAATTATTTTAAACCAGGGTTGAAAAACCGCTTCGCGGCTTTTCAACCCTGGCCCCGTCTAGGATCGATGAAGTTATTGACCTTGCATAATTCTTGCCGAAAATCGCTCACCAAAAAATGAAAAGCGCGCCCTCTCTTCCCTTTTTATAAACCATTTCCACTTCCGCCGTATGCTAATTGCTTCCTAACAAAGAGGGAAGTCAAGATTTTTACAAAAACCTAGTTTTAATAGTGAAAATCGAAGTTTTTCAAAACTTTTATATGTGTGCAGTCGATTCCGGCCTCTTCTTTACCCTATGACGTTTCTTCCCTGCCGAAAAAATGCTTCCCTGAGGCTGTAGGTGCGGAACATCCAAACGGAAGTGCATGCAAATATACACACACACACACACAGACACACACACACAAACACTATCTTTTTATATATAGTAGGATGGAAAAGGCGCTTTATTTACCAGATCCATTAGTTTTCCAGTTTCTACATAAGCCCCAATTACCGTACCTCAACGCTCTCCACCTCTGGCCGGCATGTTGTCGCCGTTTCCTTTAGCTCAACGCTGCACTCGGTAGATACAGTAGTCTGCTGAGGGGTAATCTGAAAAAAAATCATAATTTACTCACCTTAAAAATGAGTGTTTCACTTAGAAACTCTAAATGTAAATTAGTGAGCTTCTTAATGAATGGGTGTTGTATCAATCACTTTTAAAAGCTGGGGACTCGTTCGTTTAGCCACCATCGTTCGTCGACGTCTTATAATTGTGCATTTTCATTTTCGCACCGATACGAAAAACCAAAAAATGAAAAGTTTTAGAAAATAGGTTTTTAAAAACCATGTAATGATAAGAAAAATTTAGCAAGATTAACACCCTTTGCTGCAGTTTCCCGCTTTTTGTAGTGTTGCTCAAATTTATCGTTGTTTTTAAAAAATGTAATAAAAAGTAAGGCACGAAAGCTTAGGCTTGGATTAGGATTAGGCTTAGGCTTAGGCTTAGGCTTAGGCTTAGGCTTAGGCTTAGGCTTAAACTTAGTAACTTAGTAATGGGCCAATCACAATAAAAATCAACGAAGAAATTCAATCCAAGAATATACTGTTTTAAAAGGTATATTAAAATCTTGGAAAGTCTTATCAAAATAGGCTTAAATGGTCTAAATAACGCCCTAACTACTATTTTACTAATTTATACCACGATTTTTTTAAAGTATGTTCCAGAAAAAAACGTAGTATGGGCTGTGTTGCTACGCGGCATTAATCGGCGCATCGAAATTAACCAATTCATTCGAAAAGTTGACCTAAATAATTATTACAATTGTCATTAATAGCATTCAAATCTTAAAAAGCGACACCTGTGCCTCCACATCCCGATGGTCGACCTCAACCTGTGTACTCGACGATACCATAAAGCGCAGATCGTCCTGAGGAGTCTCCGTAGTCGTTTCGGTCACCTAAAAAAATTTAATGTTTTATGGAAAGCAAGATTTCACGATTAAACTATTGCTATAATGCCACATCGAGCCACCTGATCGAAGATGCCAATTAAAAATAATTAAATAACCCGCCTGATCCTGTTGAATGGTGGTGACAACGCTCTGGGCGCCCGTATTTGCATATTCGGGAATTGTCTGGTCGGCCGAGTCTTGCAGCTCCACGTAGGTTTGGGATTCCTGAAAACAAATGTTTCATCTCTATTTAAAAATCCAGAGAAATTGCATACAGCAATCGGTGCCGTTTCATGAGGAAAAACAAATTTAAATTTAATTTAGGACCAAAAGCTTTAGCGGAGTGGCAAAACTTAACCATAAAAAATAGTTCCGGTCCTGAGCTTTAAAAATTATCTTAAAAGAATTAATAAAAATTAATTTGTTGATTTTTAGCTTTCTTGCATACTTTCGTTTTCATAAAATATCTTTCATCTTTAGTTAAAAATTAAGAACAAGTGCCGGAACCAATTGATGTTCTAGCAACCGTGCCCGTATCTATAGCAACTAAACAATAAAAAGGGCTCATGGCATAGTTCTCACAAAAATACCTTACTTGGTTTATGTTGAAAAATCTAGAAATTTTACTCCAAATTTAAAGTCTGGTCAAAACCTCGATTTTTGGCTTTCTAAAAATTTTTTTTGCAAGCTGAAAGATTTAAGTATAACCAAACACGTATGTTTCATGGGTCTTTAAAAATCAAGGGCGGCTTCGAGAAGCAGTCTCATCAAGGAAAATCGTTTTTACAATAATTTTCCATGCCAATTTTTTTTTGAGGTGGCTATTCTGTTAAAAAATGTTTATGCTTTGCTTTAATCTACAAACGAAAATTTTTACCCCTGAGGTTAATACTATAAAATTAGATAATAACCATGGCAACTTTAAAGGCAATACAAAAGATTAAATAATTCGGATGAGGATAGCTATGTATCGCGGAATTGCGCAGCTATTTTGTTATCTAATTGCATAGTCAGCTTTCCCCGGCTTCTTACCAGATCACCGATGTAATCTGCCCTATTTAATATTTTAATATTCCACTGATTTAATTCCCTTAGCTATTAATTATCCAAAAAACTAGCCATGTCAATCCGGGATATCATCTCGGTCTGGATGAGCGTTGTGTCGTAGGCCGAATCTGAAACATTCAAAAATTCTCTTAGGAAAACGTAAACCATAAAAAAATTGAAAGCAGCTATTTATAAGCTAAAAATGTGCTATTAATGGAATACCGGTCTTAATCCCAAATTTTTGAAAATTCCAGGTTGCAAAAAAAGCGCCAAATCCCAAAGAAACACCGGGGACTCAATTGTTTCAATCCAAATTTTTGATTGAGTTTAACTATAAATGTATGTTTAACCTTTTCTATAAACCGGAATCCACTTTTTTCATAACTTTTACATACCTTTATGCTGTTCATAAAACCCCATTCACAATATTTGAGAATTTGTTTTGAAAATTTGATGTTTCGAAATTCGGTATAACCTGTAAAAATTTGAGAGTTCTTCAATTTCGGGAATTTTGATTAGAGAAATGACGAATAAAAGTTATTACCCAGGCTATAAGCCACAAACTACAAAATACAAACTATAACCTTGTTTTTAATTGATTCCAAAAACGCACCAGTTTGCGTGGCGCCATTCACCATGTATCGCACGGCCTCCTCGGTTACAGTATCGTCCGATTTTTGCGGTTGCGGTTCTTCCTAAAGGTTTCAATGTGTTAAAATAATTTGGATTTTGGTTACGTCATTAAAATCGAATATTTTATAAGACGACGATATATTAAAACGGCCATTAAATACGAACGCTTAAAACGCTGGTTCCGGCACGTTGAGGTGCAAAAATATGTTTCGGTTTTTTTAGACTCGACGAAAGGACTCAGGTAAATAATCTACGTCCCGTCGAGGAAGTTAAATAATTAAGGACCAGCGCCCAAAACCCGCTTCGCGGGCCTTGGGCGCTGGAATTGGGCCTTTGCATGAAAAATTTGACTTTCCGATAGCTCGGGTCCTTCGGACCGCTTCCCCCACCGGCCACACACGCGCTTGCAAATTGCAAGAATGAGGAGATTTGTAATTTTTCAGATTATGCAAATTACCCCCAAAAATGAATAAAACCGCTTTAACTTTGTAAACCTGTATTTTATCGAAATTCTGAAAACGCCATCGGAAAGAGGAGGGTCGATTCCCCCAAGTGACAAAAAATCAGCGCATTTTATCCAAGGGAAGGCCCGTAAATCGGGCCTCGAAAGTGACATCCACACACACACACACACACACACACACACACACACACACACACACACACACACACACACACACACACACACACACACACACACACACACACACACACACACACACACACACACACACACACACACACACACACACACACACACACACACACACACACACACACACACACACACACACACACACACACACACACACACACACACACACACACACACACACACACACACACACACACACACACACACACACACACACACACACACACACACACACACACACACACACACACACACACACACACACACACACACACACACACACACACACACACACACACACACACACACACACACACACACACACACACACACACACACACACACACACACACACAACACACACACACACACACACACACACACACACACACACACACACACACACACACACACACACACACACACACACACACACACACACACACACACACACACACACACACACACACACACACACACACACACACACACACACACACACACACACACACACACACACACACACACACACACACACACACACACACACACACACACACACACACACACACACACACACACACACACACACACACACACACACACACACACACACACACACACACACACACACACACACACACACACACACACACACACACACACACACACACACACACACACACACACACACACACACACACACACACACACACACACACACACACACACACACACACACACACACACACACACACACACACACACACACACACACACACACACACACACACACACACACACACACACACACACACACACACACACACACACACACACACACACACACACACACACACACACACACACACACACACACACACACACACACACACACACACACACACACACACACACACACACACACACACACACAGAGATACACTCCAAAATTATATAAGGTAGGATAAGATTATGAATGAAAGCAAATCGAAAATAAGTAAATAATTAATAATAAAATACCGTACCCTTCTCATAAACCCGCTGCGCTCGGTCTGCATCCCGGATTCGATCATAAAGTGCACCTCATCCCCCAGCAGTTCTTCCAGAATTTCCGGCGCTGTGATCTGGAGGATTTTTGAGTTTTGGAAAATCAGCGCCGTACTTGCAAAAAATGATTTTTCTGATTGTTAATTTTTGATGAAACATGTTATTGCAACAAATTTTTCATGGTATTTCGGCATTGGGGCTTTTGGGGCTGGTTTGGCATTAATAAAACATACTTTTCCTATTTTTAGTTTTTCAAGAAACATGTTATTTTAGCATTTTTTTGGATTTTTGGCATTACCGTTGAAGAATACGCCTTTAAAGAGGCGTTCAAGGCAAAATTGAGGGTTTTTTGGCTATGGATTCACCCTGTGGCGCGTCCGCGACACGCAACGCGCGCGCCCAGGCTTCCATTACGTAATCAATTCGGCGGCGTTTAAGCAGCATTTTGCGTCGCGGTCAATCAGCGATATTGACACAAAAATCAACAGCCTCCATAGCTCGGAATTACAGGTACCTTTAACGCCAAAAATACACAATTTTTGGATGTTATAGGAACGTCATAACATCAAATGAAAAGAAATTTCTTGCATTTTAGGGTTTTATGTTACATATTTTACTAATGCCAATAACTAATAAAATATAAAGCCACTGAATAAGCGCAATTGCTGTGACCATTCATTTAAGGTATACCATTCTCAAAAATAATTAGTGGAAATAGCATTCATTGAGTACCAAGTTGCGAGCCAAAGTTTTGCGGCTTGCTAATTTTTGTTGAAACACATTTTTCTCTTTCTGAATTTCTAACGATTTTTCAAATATTTGTGATGGTAAAATTCTAAAAAAATAGACCTTATGCCTTACCTCAATACTCCGTTTTTCTGTAGATGACGCTCTCCTTGACAACCGTTCTTTCCAGGAGTCTGAAACCTCGGCCTCGGACTCCTTGGCCGACTCAGGCTCGCTGGTTGCCGTCTGCTCGCTTGAGGAGGCCTGGAAAATAGACATTTTAAATATTTCATGCACTTTTATTGAATTTATATAAATAATAGTTTAATAATAAGCAAAAATTCCTTGAAAACACCTCAACGACGGTCGGCTCGACGACTTGTGGCGCTTCTGCTGAGGAGAGCCGAACTTGCCGGGGTAGTGTCGGCTAAATAAAGTAGCGTAATTGATTTCAAAGCGCAAAAATATTAATTTCTACCAAACTGTATTTACTTTTTCAGAAAGCCCCTTGAACCCAAAATCCAAAAATCTATAGTAGAAAAAAAATATGTTTGAGCTGTGGAAGACGAATTCGCCTCGCTAAAATCATTAATTAAGCGCCGCGTGTGTGTTGAAAAATGAGGTCGATGAATAACGGCAATTAAAATCAGAAAAGATTAAAAATGAATCAATAGGAAAAATTAGATAATTCAGAAATTAAACAACAGAAAAAGACAAATAAATGAAATGAAATCAATGAAAAGTAATCAAAAGTCTCAAAATACTAGGTTGCGACCAAAAGGCCAGTTCGTATATCTTCGAACTCCATAATGTGCCAATGACGATTGTGAGTGAATAAAAAAATGTCCAGCTCAATGTTTCTTTTACTATCTAAATTTTAACTTGTTAAACTATATAAATTCGATACTTCCTTAGCGATTCATACCTTTCGAAAAATACTAAAAACCATGGAAACTGCAGGAAAGGATACCTTGAAAATCGGAAGTTTATAAGGAAGAAGAAATTTTTAGAAGCATGCCCATGCTTCTAATACTTCTAATCAGCAAGGGATACCGACACAAATTCTTTTTCGCCAGGAAACACTTAATTTTTGGTAATCGATTACCCTCGATCCTTGATGAAAGCCGCTGACGGTGGTTTGGGAGACGCTGTCGGAAAGTAGACCGAGAAGGGCCGAGGAGACTTGGGTCTAGAAAAATTCGAAATATCTCTCTCTCTCTGTCTCTCTCCCTCTATTGTTTTACAGGATTGCTGAAGAGGTCCGGTCCGACCAATAGCAGATTAGCAGGGTTTTTAAACCCAATTTGACATGAAAGACTTTTTTGTTTTATCTCCGCAGTTTTTTGCTCATGTTTTCGCATTAACCAAATAAGTACGTTAATGTGGACATCTAACAATTGTTAATATTTGAACTCGAAACTATTTAAATTATGCTTTTTGAGGATGTACGTTGAAAACAAAATATTTTTGAGGTCGGTAAATCGTGTTTAATTCGATGACTTGACAGTCCCTTTAAAAGCGCAAAAACCTACTGGGCCGGCATCTTTCTGCTCGAAATCCGTTTGCGTCATTTGGCTAACGGAGTACGCCTCCATCTCGCCGACGTCCTCGTCGGAGGAGAAGAACACGCTGTCGTCGCCCATCTAAGCGTGTTTTCGATTATCGATAAATAAATAATAATTAATTTACAAATTGATTGACCATCGAATGCTTCACATTTTTTGCGCGGTTTTACTAAATATCCTACCTTATATAATTTGGTCGCGTATCTTTGTGTGTGTGTGTGTGTGTGTCCGGCGCCAGGGAGGGCTACTTTGCATAATTCCAAAAAATACAAATTTCCTCATTCTTGCAAGTCGCACGCGCGGGTGTGGTCGGAAGAAGGGAGGGATCCGAAGGACCCAAGCTATCGTAAAGTCAAATTTCTCATGCAAAGGCCGCATTCCAGCGTCCAAGGCCCGCGAAGCGGGTTTTGGGCGCTGGTATAAAAAAATAATAAAAGTTGAGTAGCAAAAAATAATGTTTCATCAACGCACAAGACGGCGTCTTGAAGAGTCCTAGTAATGGTGGGACCGGGAGCAGGAGCAGATAAAAAAACTAGACCATAAATGCAATTTTCTGCAACTCTTATATATTTAATTCATAATATCTTTAATTCTGGAATTGTAAACAACCATCACGCTGTAAAGAATATTATATTACCCTAACGTCCTGAATTAACCACAGGTTTAAATTTATATTTTTTGAAATAAAACAAGGTTTCATAGCAATTGATTGCTGTTTCGACCGATTTTTTTCCGTTAACGATTGGCGTTTCTGAGGCATACCATTTTAATACATTTCAAACGATATATTGAGGAATGGTAAAGAATCGCAGTAAACATAAAAACAAAATACTGTTCAACCTTAATTTTCTTATGCCATTTTAAGGTTAAATTTCAGCAAAAATGTCCGTTAAAAAATCAGTGTTTCAAAGAAATTACTGTTTGGGCCGTTTTTTTACGTTGATATTGTATCCGATACCTGTTTTCCATTAAAAAATGATTACAAACCTCCTTGTCGTAGTCATCAGAAGAGAAGATTTCATAGCCGTACTCGTCGACGGGCACTTTCACGAGCTCCAGTGTTACAGATACCTTTAAATGGAAAAATTGGATTTTAAATGGACTTTTGAAATTAGCTAAAGTTCCGAAGTAACTTTTATTAAATATATTAATTCCAGTAATGATATAACCCTAAAAATAAAATGCAGCATACTTACCTCAGCCACGGGCAGCCCATTTTCATCTTCGCTCATCGATACTTTGGGTTCTGGCGGCGGCTGAAAATGTGTGTTTCATAAATATCAGAGTATGGCAGCTGGTGAATTGCAATAATCTCTTGCTGTAATGACCGAAAGCTTCCTTCGCGATATCTTTTGTTATCGGACTAAGGTCTGGTGTAACAAATTGGAAAAAATTCAGAAGACCTTTACACGAATAGTGTTCCAGCGCTGTAACCTCCCGCCCCAACCATATCCTGTTAGATGTAAGTACCTGAAACTTCATACCCTGCATCACAGACGCATAACTAGCGACCTCGCCCAGGGCTTCAAAATCCTCCATGGCCTCTGCCACGTCCCCCGGTCCTCTATTTTTACCTATAAATTGGGTTTTGGTAGAAACAAGAGGCTGCTCTTCCAAGTTCCCAAAGCTAGAACTGAGTCCCTCAGATGCGCTTTCTCTTCCCGCATAACCCGGTGGTTCAACCTGCTCCCTCCTCGCATCCTGGCACAGCGTAGCCCCCATTCTTTCCGGCAGAGTTTACGCAAGCTTGACCTACTTCGAATTCTTAAAATTGATCCCAAGGCCTAGTTCACGTCCAGCCATATTATCATCTCCTCTTGGTTCACCTCTAATCTAGCGCCGCCCTGCCGGCCTCTTGCTTTAGAATGAACTCTACGCACAGCCGCATCCTCCTGATCCATACCAACACCCTTTCAAGCAACGGCTTCACCGCGGCCTTCCCCGTCCGTCAGCCCGTCACCACCTACACCAATGGCAATATTTGTTTATCAATTTCCTTTCTGTATGTTCCCCTAAATACCTACCCCCGCCTATACCCTATCAATGTGACCTCTCCTCCAACTAAATCCTCAACGCTCGACTTCCCAGTAAGCAAAAAGTGATCTCACTAGTGGGATGCCCTACAGGGTGTCCCAAAAAAAAGTGTCCAAGTTTGTCCCCTATTATCTCGAGAAGGAAACATATTTCACGGTGCGTTACCATGCCAGAATGCTTAAATATGTCAGGAATAGGGAAATAACTCAACTTGATTTTTCCGATTTTTGGCGACGTACCCATACAAATGACACCCGAAAACTGTGCGTTCCGGCAAAACTTCCTTTGCATTTTTTAGGATTGCTGGTGGTCGAACACTTCCAATTTTTACAGTGTAGGTACCTAAGGACTGCCCCTACGCACATCCGGAATTTTGGAATTTTCGAAGGTCTGGTTGGCAAGTTATAGCCTGCTCAAATTTAATATGGAGAAATTTCGCAAAATTTCGGATATTACAAAAACCTATGGTAGAAACCTCAAAATAAGCTGTTTTAGCATGTCCATAGGCTCGATACAATCCCACAAAAATATCAAAAAAAATTTCAGAACCGCGAATTTTTGAGCTTTTCGACGACCCCCTGGTCATGGATTCTTTCGAAGTCACGAAACTGAACTTTGGAAAAATATTTCTAAAATTGCAAATAGAATTTCGGTGTTTTCTTTGCTTAGTTGTGTAGGACTGGGGTCCATCTATCAAGTAGACAATTTCTAGCTACCGTACCACTTTGGAAGGTTGCCTTTTAGCGCCTCCAAAACGGTTGGTTCGTGTTATTTCGCAGACCTTCGTGCCAGTCTATAAAATTCATTTGCGCGGCTAAAATTATTGTCGTAATTTTATTTAATACCACTTAATGGGCGCATTCTAAAATTATATTTACAAATTTGTTGGGCCATCCAATCTCTCAAAAGAAATTCATGAAAAGGGCAAATATACCCGAATTCGAGGCGACGTAAAAAAATTCTCGAGGCTTGAGTAGCCCCGACTTTTCTGGCATAGACCAAGCTTGGGTAGTCAATTAAAACGCATGCAAATACAAAACCTTTTCATGGCTAACGAATTTAGAAGAACGCCCCAAAGTCGGCTTTTCAAAAACGTTATTTTCGGGTTTTAAATCAAAATGAACCATTAACTTCAGCCAGATGATTCCAGAATTCTGCTCTCATACACTGTTCGATGCGTCCTTTAATTGTATCCACCAAACCCCGGTGCCCTTTTCATTTTCGAAAATTCGATTTTCAGCCCGGGGCCTCGGGTCCAAAATCGGGCCACGAGGGAGGGTTTTCCTCTTGCCTTCATAACTTTGTCATTTGCCACAGGAATCAAGTAATTTTTTGTAGGTGCTCTTACAATCACCCAGAGAACAGTCTAGAATCGAAAAACCGTCATTTTATGGAATTTTTTCTTGGCATGCTAAAACGCGCTCCAGGCGGGTTACTGTAGAAAACAGAAAATCGCCGTTTTCTCGTTCTTTTCGCCATAGAAACGTTTCGTTCTTTCAGGAAAACAAATAATAGCAGTTTTTAGTCCGATGCGTCAAAATATTTAGAAATTTCCGTGGCTAAATTCGAAAATAAGTTTTTCACCTATTTTGGGAAGGTGTATGGCTAGAATTTCGTGATATTTTGCCCATGGCTACCCCTTACCATTGTTTACCGATGGTAAAATTTTGAGCGAAATCGCAACTTACAATAAAAAGAAAAACGCGAAAAACAAAAGCTACAGTATCCCTCTGGGGCATGTTTTAGCAAGCAATATTAAAATACCATAGAATCAGGTAAAATTTGGTGTTGTGCTAAAGATTATCATTCGGAGACACCATCTGCAAAAGATCAGCCATGGGCAGCGTATTTGAAGCGAGTTATGAATTAAAAAGTAAAAAATAAGGAAAATAGGGAAATTTGTTTTGCCTTTAAAAAACGAACTAAACCTTCAAAAATTCTAAGACTTTGCTATTATTTTTCTACAAATGTCAACTATTTTTCGGCCAAAAATCAGAATTTTCCCACCACCCGTTCAAGAACGCACAATTTTCGGTCGTAATCAGCGTCAATAGTACAGTTACGTACTCAAAAATCGAAAAATCAAGTTGAGTTATTTCCCTATTCCTGACATATTTAAGCATTCTGGCATGGTAACGCACGGGGAAATATCTTTCCGTCTCGAGATGATTGGGGACAAACTTGGACACTTTTTTTGGGACACCCTGTACGGGGTAGTACCACCATGCTGACAGGAGAACAGCCCAAGGATCGTCCACCTTGTCGTCACAAACCCCCATCCTCTACCTTTCTTTTTCAATGGTTCCTCCCCCCTTTCTGTGATTTTTTTTTCTCATACTGTGATCTTTTTTTACCTCGTTGCGTGTGCAACGGCGCCTTGTGCGCAGAATAAATAAATAAATAAAGGTGTCGGTATTATGGCTATGGGAGTTTTGGATGTCGGGACTTCCGACTTTTTGGGATTTTGGCTATTAAGAGCTTAGATGCCGGGGGTTTAGATGTCGGTGTCCTGACTGTCGAGATTTTAGTTGTCGGTATTCTGGCTCATGCTGTCGGGATTTTGATTGTCGCTATTTGGCTGTCGGCATTTTAACTGGCGGGATTTTAGCTGCAATTCCCCTAATTCGCATACCTGCGGTGATGTAGGGAATGATGGTAGCGAAGCGCTGACAGCCGAAAATGAGGGTCCCATCGCGGAGAGGTGGCTGGATGGGCGCTAAAATTAAAAAAATGACCTTGATTAAAAAAAATTGTTAAATTAATTCTGTTTAGTGCGGGGAATCAAGCTCCATCTCGTAAATTTGGTTTGAATTTTTCCGAAACATTTTATAAACCGTTAAATTTGTCACTTTTAGCGATATTCTTCTTTTCTTCTTCTTTTTTTAGAAATAAGCATAAATATTACATAAGCTGATTGTCAGAAAAATCTCTTCAGCAAAAAGAGGTGAAAAATTATTGCCACACGCATTCGAACATCTATTGCGACAAGAATTTTCGCCGGCACACTGCATTTTTGTGAAACATTCCATTCGACAAAATCACTCACCGACTGCTTCTTCGACTTTAAGGCCTGCAGTTCTGTGGATTCCAGGCTAAAACCAATATTTTTAATTGAGTTTCCATAAAAATCCAGAATATCTATATATAAAAAAAAATACGTTTCCAAAAAGTTGCTGGTTTGCTAGTTTTTCGCATCGTGATTATGGTTTCACTGTTGCTTTGTAAAATCAGTACCATTTAGCCCGATTTATTAAAAAACTTAGCATTATAACATTGAAAACGCAACAAATAAAGCACAGCACCAAAAGTAAGAAAAACTTTCAGAATTCCGAAAAAACGATGTTCCAATTATTATGGAAAGGACATGTTTTTTTTGTTGTTGACTACTATCTGGCTACCATGACGCAAATTAAATTAGCCATTCTGCGACTAGTTGAAATTAAATGACTAAAAAAGTAAATCGAAATTTGAGCATGCAAAAACTGCCGTACCTTGTCAATTTTGTCTGGCTCTTTTTCGACACCTTTTGCACTTCTTGCGTTTGAGCGCTGGTGATGCTCAGATCTGCCGGATCGGTCTGAACGGGATTTTGAAATGATGTGTTTCATTTTTAATTAAAAAAGCGAATTCTTTAATTCATCCATTCATCGGACCCAGTTTAGGTCACTTTCTAAACTTTTTAAAACCGTCTTGTAATTTTTATGAATCTACCTGATCTGCACTGTGTTTCATAAACCGAATCTGCTTGCGCATCTCTTCTTTCTCCTTCTTTCGCCGCTCTTTTTCCTCCTGGAAAATGTGTTCTAAATTTATTTGCCAACGCCGAAAAATTTGTTAAACTATGCTATTTAGTTTTTTTGCTGTTTTATTTAGAGCTGACCATTTTCCGGCGCTTGGACTCCTCCTGTTCTTCCCGCTTTTTGCGACGTCGCTCATCTCTGAAAACCCGGTGAAATAACAATGTTTCTAAAAGTTTTATATTTTGAGAAAGTCGTGATCGATTATTAGGCTTGGATTTGAGACACCAATACCTTTCCTTCTTCCTGGTTTCCAGCTTTTTTTGGCGCTCTTCATGTAGCCGTACCTTAAAAATGTTTTTATTTTAGAAATGGGGTAGCTAGCAGAGATTGTTGAGGAAGAGGAGAGGGCAGGCTAGCAGAGATTGTTGAGGAAGAGGAGAGGGTAGGCTAGCAGAGATTGTTGAGGAAGAGGAGAGGGCAGGCTAGCAGAGATTGTTGAGGAAGAGGAGAGGGCAGGCTAGCAGAGATTGTTGAGGAAGAGGAGAGGGTAGGCTAGCAGAGATTGTTGAGGAAGAGGAGAGGGCAGGCTAGCAGAGATTGTTGAGGAAGAGGAGAGGGCAGGCTAGCAGAGATTGTTGAGGAAGAGGAGAGGGTAGGCTAGCAGAGATTCTTAGGGAAGCTTTTCCTACCTTTTCAGCCCACACCCTCTGTCTCTCCTGCTCCTCATATTCTGCTCCAAGCGGGTCGATATCGGACATATCTAAAAGCCCTCGATTTTACGATATTTTTTACAGGGATAGGAAATTTAGGAAAATAAAAAAATTGTTATAAAAACATCAGGGGATACGGTAGGATTTTGGAAGGGCATTTTTTAGGGAGATACCTGACGGCTGGACCAGCTGGGGTCGTAGATTAGCAATTTCTATTGAAGAAAAGAAACATTAATCTCGAAAGGCCAGTTTTTGCTTATTTTGTTGTAACAGTTTTTTCTAAAAAATGACGCCGTTATTTTTGATGTTAAATCTCTCCTCTACGTTTTTAATTTTTATTTAATTTTGCGAATTAATTATTTGCAATTTGCAGTGTCTTTAAATTGTTTAGAAATTAAGCAAAAGGAATTTGTCTAGGTTTATCACATATTTTTTGAACTTTTTTGAGGGGGTTTTTAGATAACTTTAATTTTTGTAAATTTTGGGCTGCATCTTATGTTTTAAAGCTTAATATTTAATTACATTTAAGTCAATTTAATTGTCGAACCTGGTGCCTCCCTGAGTATCTTCATCTCCTCTCTCCGAATGGCCTCATCCTCCGAGTCGGGCTCATCATAGACCGACCAGTCGCTCACCGACGAGATGACGGAGCGCTGAAAAAAAGTGCAACGTATATACTTAGCATTTTAAATTCAACAAAGCCCAAAGTCTAACGCGGCGCGAGAAATTTCTGTCAATTGGCCATGAAATGAAACACATTTTTACTCAAACCTTTTTTTGGATGAGAAATCATAAATTCATAACCCTGAATTCTTAAAACATTAGCTTACGAACATTTTCGAGAACCATATTACTAGAAAAGCTACTGCACTATAAAAAAGGATTGCTGAAATTGACGGGAATGGTGTCCTGGCGCACGAAAAACGGTCAGAGATTAGTCAATACATACAACATTTTTCCATTAATTCGGCCTACCACAAGCGAATTATAGGATTTTTTATGATATAAATAAAGGTAGCAAATCCAGAATTTTCGGAAAACATATGAGTTTTGTAAAAATTAAATTACTAGGTTGAAATTACGCTGAAAATTCAAAATAACTTGCAATGAACAACTAGTCATTGTTATGAAAAAAAATTATCGATGATCCTTCAGAAAATGAAACATTTTGTTGTGCCCTCTTCCAAGTTCTGTCATTTGGTTCCGTATTTTTGTATAACATTAATTTTTATTATTAAGAAAACTACACTACTTTATATTAATCCTCATGGACTGAATGTTCGAAAATTCCACTAAGTTACTCTAATTTCCATAAATCAGAAAATGACACATCTAAGTATTTTAAGCAGTACGTAACAGTTTTATTACGAATTCTGATCTGAAACGGTATTGTGCTCTTTCTGAAACATTGGAATCAAATTTGAAAAGCTACCGTATCCTGTTCCTCCTCGGGCTCGTTCTCCAGCTCGTGATACAGCATGGACACCTCGGGCTGGGTGCCCATTTCGGCCATCCTGAAATTACCGTTTTTAACTAAGATTTAGCGATTTTAAAACTGCGTTCCGGCTCGGATCCATTAACTCTTGAAAACCTTTGGTCTCCAGGTTAGAACACGCAACAAATTTTTCTGCGCACCAAAACATCGATTGAAAAATCCGTTAAATCTGATTTTTTCTGGTTCTTTGGCATTATCGGGGGGGGTGACGATTTTCCTTAAAATTCAAATTTTCCAATCTAAGTAGCGGAAAGATTACTAAAATATTTTTAATATATCTAAAATTAAAAATGGTACAAATCTTGGTTGGCAAATGCAAAAATACTGATATTTAGACAAAAATTTCGATATTTACTAAGTAAGTCGTCCAGATAGTTTTTTAGATAAAGCGAAAATCCCCTTATTTATTCGTCAAATCGAGCAGTGGATTGATTTTGTAATTCGGTGTTACTTCATCTTCCATTAACTACCAAAAATTCTTTTCACTACAGTTCTAAATCTAAAACACCTTTTTTATTACTTTAATTACTACGCTTAATTTTGCTAAATTAAGTTAGATTAGTTGGATTTTTGCCGACCTATGAAATTTTTGTAGATGTAAAAATGCATCGTTTGAATAAAATGTTTAAAAAATGTGTATTCGAATTTAACCCACCCGGACGTCGACGGCTCCCATTGGCATCCGCATTCCTGAAAATCAATATTATTAAAGCCGAATTGTGTTTTGGAATACGACTTTTCATTGTAACATTCATTTTTCCCAAAAATGCGATTTCATTTTTATTATTAATTTTCATATCAAGGGCTTACTGTATCATCTGTCTTTCTAGCTTTTTTAATCGATCGTAGTTTACATATTAATTGTTTTATTGTTACTTTAGAGTTATATCATCAAGCGAAATATATTTTATTTTCGCCTTTTTTTATTGCCCCACTACATAGCAGGCAACTCTTTTTTATTATTTTTGTGGTAAAAACATTTCTTCATACCTCTATTTCGACGGCTTGCGTTTGGGCTTCCACACCGGGATCAGGGCAACGTCATATTGTGTGTACACCTCCTCCATCGATGGCCACACCTGAATCCAGCATAAATTGCAATTTTCAGAGTTTATTAACCTATCTGAAAAATAAATAACCTAAAAATAATAAATTTTGTCAAAAAAAGGATCTTTTGCATTATCGGGGGAGGTATATTTTTAATACCTCCAGGGTATATTATATTTTTTGATGGTATCACGACCATACACACCTGAATTCCCTCATCGGTGCTCTCATAGGAAGTTTGCGTCTCGAAATCCGAGAACTCGGCGCCGCACTGAAAAATGTTTCCAAAAAATCGTTTGATCCGTGTTAGAAAAATCTAGTTCATTGTAACAAAACTCACAGTCAAAGCTCAAAAGCAACTAAACTCAAAAGGCTTTTTTTTATCTGATTGCATTTATTCGACCTTATTTTTTAAATTGCTCTAACTAAAATAATAAATAGGACAATCTAAAAAATTATATTATTTTGACAAAATTAAGAATAAATCCCACCTGAATCCCCTCGTCCATCGATTCCCATATCGTCTGGATCTCCATTTCCACCACATCCGCTCGGCACTGAAAAATCATCAGATTTTGCCATTAAATTATGAAAATTATGAAATTAAATTATTTTAAAACCGCACTCTTTTTAGGTTTTTAATAGAACCAGCGCAACCTCAAGCTGATTATTATTATATATTTTGAAGTCAAAAACATTATTAAAATTATCTGAAAGTCAATTTAATGTTTTAGAAATTTTTAGAGAAGTAAAGTTTCGGAGAAGAGGCAATAAGAAAACAATCGAAGAAACGCAAGCCATGCCGAGAAGCGACGACTTTCAATATTGCGTTTATTCAGATCAATTGTAAAGATACAAGATAAAAAAAATTGGTACATAAAACGGGGTTGAAACACGGAGTTTAAATGAAACATAATGTTAAAAAATTAAGGGGGCGTATAAATCGATTCCAAATTTCAAATACCATTGTTTCATATATTTTTCAATATCCAGGTTTGCAGATTGTATTGGATATTGCATGGAAATTGTAGAGCCCTAATTGACGAAATTGCATTTTGGCAAGGCGAGATACTTGAGCGAAGATTAAATGCGAGAATAACGCGATATAAAAGAGATTGAGAATCATTTTGATAGGTGTAATCTGCATAAGAATATTGTTGATTTTTGGATGTGACTTAAAGATCCCAAATGAAGCTAAAAGAAATAAAATTCAAATTGACGGTTGCGTAAATTTCGATTCCTAGAAATTTCGAAAATTGAGTTTCATAAAAAATGGACAGTGGGGTGGTTTTTAAAACAGGCAATCCTTCCAACGTTTTTTGGGCGAAAAAGTTTGCGTCGTTTGAGATGTAATTTGCATACAAAAGTATCTAGACGACTAGATTTAATTTAGCATGTAGTATAGGAAAAATATTGTGTCATGAAATCCGAAGAGTCCTGAAATTACATTAAAACCGCCAAAAAATGGCATCATAAAAAGCGGGTACTAGGGGGAATTTTGAGGGAAGCAATTCTTTACATAATATAATTTGTATAAAAAGTTGAATTAAATAAAATTTTCGTCAATAGTAGATCAGATCGAAACTATGCTAAATTTTATACGAACCGAGGCGTGAATTCCTTAAATACGGGTGTAACATATTTTTTTAAAGATCTATGTTTTGGAAAAATGCATAGCATGAAGGGTTTCAAACACCTTAATAACGGAACGATTAGGCAGGCGTGGAACCAATAAAGCAAATTAAAAAAATAGCAAAAGTTTTAATTCAGCCCAATTTCTGGGCGGCCTCTTTCGGGTCGACCTCGAGCAAATTCTCGTCGTCGCCGCCGTCCCCGAGCAGCAGGTAATTTTTGCGCCGCTGCAGCCAGTCGCCCACCTGCATCCGGTTTTACGCGTTTTATTCGTCTTGTTTTTGAATTTTTAAGCAGATTTTAAATACCGTGACCCCCGAAAACAAACCGGAAATCGCAGATTTTTTCCAAAAATTATGTTTCATAAAAAACTAAAAACATTAAAAATTTCTGGGGCTAATTAACAACTGAGTTTCGCCAATCCATTACCACTTTTCCCCCCACATTTTTAGCTGGAATTTAGCCGACATACCATAAACCAAAAAATCGCCACCTTCAGAAAGAATCTTGCTAAAAAAAGTGTTTCAAACCTGGATCGGACATAGATGTTTTTTGGGACTGCAATTATGATTTTGTGTTGCTCTTGCTTTCTCACTGAATGTTACCCTATTCAAAAGACTAAAGCCTTAATCTGCTATAAAATCATCGAACCTCAATTACATATATTGTATTTTTATATATTATCAAATTACCAAAATTCCCCATCAACATTCGATGCTAAACGCCAAAAATTTTGAAAAATCAGGTTTCGAAAACCCGGAGGTAGCGAAAAAATGTTTGTCGTACTTAGTGGCGACGTGGTTGCTTAATGCCAATACCGTGATTTTGCAAAAAAAATGTTTAAATATTCTGGAAATACGGAGAGTCTTAGGGAATTACAATTGATTCTCAGCTTTTGGAATTTAAATTCACTGCCTGATTTTATATTTTTATACTCCGTCTTTTTATATTTTTTTATGCTATAATGTGACATCCTACTATATATAAAAAAATAGTGTCTGTGTGTGTGTGTGTGTGCATTTGCATGCAACTTCCGTCACCGTGTTCCAGTAGTATCTCAAGAAGGGAAGTACTTAGGGGTATGTTCGATACGTCATTAGATGCGTAATGGGCTGGAGATGACTGCACACATATTAGATTTTACAAAATATGCTGTTTTCGACATTAAAATTCATTTTTTCATGGAAAATCGGGCACCCCTCTTTGTTAGGGAAAAATTAGCATGCACCGGAAGTCGCGGTAGCCTATATAAATGGACGGAGAGAGCATCTTTTATTTTTCGTCATCCGAATCCGCGCAAATTATGCAAAGCCAAGTATATCATGTGTGCGCAGACGGGTCCAGGGTTGAAAAGTCGCGAAGCGGCTTTTCAACCCTGGTTTATATTTAATTAATAAGAAATAATTTATATTTAATTAATAAGAAATAAGCAAAAGCTTTCTAGCCCGGTTTCTTTTTGATCTCGCACAGCCGTTCCAGATAAATGGAGCTTCACGACATATTCAAGGCGCTTGGCGCCGCTTCGTTTTAAATCTTGCCCAAAAAATTGGGGGTGTTTCACCTCAAATTTGAATAGAGTGGCCTGATGGTGACACAATGCCGATTTCATGGCTTTTCGAAAAATTGAGTTTCGCAAACAATGCTGTAAAGCTGTGCCGGAATATCCCTAATCATTCTGGGATTTTTGTGGGGATATTGAACTCGTAAAGCGAACTCGAAAAATTAATTTTAATTGATTTGTACCTTAAATACCACCACCCCCGCGTAAATATATTGAATTAAACTTTGAAAAATAATTTTAATAAATTGAAAAGAAGCACCTGTCCCTCGTGGCTGTGCTCTTCCACCATTTCCGGTCGTGTCTGCACCTCGATATGGCAATTGGGTTTCCACTCTTGGAACAGCTCGTCCAGCGTCCACGTCTAAAATTATGAAGATTAATCTTTGAAAGGAAATTCAACACTAGATATTAAAATTATACATTAAAATGAATTTTTCCAATGACAAGACCCTTAAAGTAACCCGCTGATTTTACAGCGAAATTTGCACTATTATGAAACGTATCGTTTTACGAAAATTTCGTTAAATTTTACCTTCAACCGTATCATCCTTTGTTTTAAAATGTCAAGCTTAAGATCGCTAATTTAATATTTACAACTTAATTAACCATAAAAAGGAAATATTAAAATTATACTTCAAATATCGTAGTAGTATCGAGTAAAAAACCCCTTGCAAGTAACGCGCTAATTTTACAGTGAAATTTGCAAAAGTATGAAACATCTAGTTTTACGAAAATTTTGTTAAATTTAGCTTTTAACCGTGTCATGATTTCCTAAAATTAACTATACCAACTTGAACTTGAAAGACTTGAAAGTAACGCACCAATTTTACAGCAAGATTTGCAAAATTATGAAACACATAATTTCATAGAAAAATGAAAAACCTTCTCATGATTTGTGAGGCGTTGATAGCGATTAAGATTAAAGTATAAAAGGATATTAAAGCTGAAAAACCGATGTATCCACTACGAAATAAATTGAAACGCGCCTGTTTTACAGCGAAATTCACAAAATTCTGAAACACATGGTTTTACGAAAATTTCGTTAAATTTAACTTTCAACCGTGTCGTGATTTCAAGGTTCCTCTAAAATGACTAATAATGATATTTACAAGGTGATACAACCTGAAAAATTAGGTATTCAAATTGTAGCCTAAAATCGTGCGATGATAGAGTTGCAGTAACGCACTGATTTTTGAGCGAGATTTGCAAAGTTGTGAAACATATGGTTTTTCAGCCGAAATTAAATTGCTGATTATCACGATTTTTTAGAGCGTTTATGATACATGTTTTTTTAAGGCGTTGCATGTTCGTATATATTTATGAATTTGCTCGTCAGCATTAAATGTGTCTATATCTGTGAGCACGCCTTCAAAAAAAAGTTTAAAAAATGGCATCCTACTATATTCCTACTATATATAAAAACAATAGTGTCTGTGTGTGTGTCTGTGTGTGCCACTTTGCATCCACTTCCGTCTGTCGGTCCGGAGGATATCTCGATGGGGGTTGAATTTGCAAGTACGTACGATACGTCATTAGGTGCGTACTGGTCTTGAGATGACTGCACACACATCAAATTTTGCAAAAACAGCTGTTTTCGACATTAAATTTAAACTTTTGTAAAAACCTCTTTGTTAAAGAGTATTAGCATAGACCGGAAATGGGGATACGACTATATAAAGGGGCAGGAGAGGGTGTTTTTCATTTTTTTTTTGTCATCTGAATTCAAGACAATTATGCAAAGTGAGGATAAAATGGGGTCAGACGGGGCCAGGGTTGAAAAGTTCAGGCGGCTTTTCAACCCTGGTAGTTTGTTTAATTTTTATCGTACTACCAGGGTTGAAAAGCCGCCTCGCGACTTTTCAACCCTGGCCCCGTCTGACCCCGTTTTATCCTTCACTTTGCATAATTTTCCTGAATTCAGATGACAAAAAATGAAAAACTACCTGTTGAGCCCCTTTATATAGTCGAATTCCCACTTCCGGTCTAAGCTAATTGTTCCTAACAAAGAGGTTTTTACAAAAACTTAAATTTAATGTCGAAAATAGGTGATTTTGTTAAATCTCATATGCGTGCAGTCATCTCCAGGCCATTACGCATCTAATGACGTATTATACATACCTTAAAATTCATCTCCGATCGAGATATCCTCCGGACAGACAGACGGAAGTGGATGCAAAAGTGGCACACACACACACACACACACACAGACACTATTTTTTTATATATAGTAGGATTGACCGAGAGGCGTTGCAAAAAATCCCTTATAATCTCACCCAATCCAGAAATGTCAATTTTTCACGGAATGAGCAACAAATTTGATCCTACTATATATAAAAAAATAGTGTCTGTGTGTGTGTGTGTCTGTGTGTGTGTGCCACTTTGCATCCACTTCCGTCTGTCTGTCCGGAGGATATCTCAAGAGGCGAGGGGTGATAAGCTACGTATGATACGTCATTAGGTGCGTAATGGTATAGGGATGACTGCACACATATCAGCTTTTTTAAAATTGGCCATTTTCGCTATCAAATTTAAGTTTATGTAAAAACCTCTTTGTTAGGAATAATTAGCATAGACCGGAAGTTGGTGGTCGTCTATATAAAGAGGCAGAAAGGGTTGTTTTTCATTTTTTTTTTGCCTTCTGAATGAAGACAACTATGCAAAGGGTGGAATAGCATGGGGTCCAAGACGGGGCCAGGGTTGAAAAGTCGCGAAGCGGCTTTTCAACCCTGGTTTTTGCTTAATTCTCCAGAAAGATTTAGACAAATCGTGAAACATTCAAATGCTTCGGTGATGGGGTTTTGCAAAAGTTCTTACCAGGGTTGGTCACGAAAGGACCCGGACCCCGGACCCGGACCCCAATTTTGACCCGGGGTCTTGACCCGGACCCGGACCCCCGGAATGGGGGTCCGGGTCCGGGTCGGGGTCCCGGTCCGGATCTTTTGAGAGTGAGCCGGACCCCCCCAGTTTATTCTGCACCGGAAATACAAGACTGGCTCGAAATGCAAATTTTTCTATGCTATACTTGAAAAGTACTTCCTTTACGATGGTTAAATGATCTTCGCGGGTCGAATGGTGTCCAGCCCGATCAAATTACTATCGAAAACTGAATTGTAGAACGTATTAAAGTGTTAATAACTGAATATGAAATATTGATCTTCAGCAAAACTTATAGATATCTCCAAACTTCAATGTAGTATTTGAATAATTTACGTTTTGCATTTACTTCCGAAGAATCGCTCGGGGGTCCGGGTCATTTTCAAAAGACCCGGACCCGGACCCGGACCCGACCCGGACCCCCGAAATGGGGGGTCCGGGTCCGGTCCGGGTCCGGGTCGGGGTCCGGGTCTGACCCGGGTCCCGAAATGGCCATCCCTGGTTCTTACCTGTATCTCGACCTCGGCCGTCTTCTTCTTCATCTCCTCGGTGACCATGGCCGTGTTGACGAGGGCCTGGCCGGCAAATGATGGGGAACGAGTCTATACAATGTATTTTTATGTATTTCTTTAATCTCTGCAAAAAAGTTTTAAAGATAAAAAAAGAAGTTTCATTAAAAGCTAATACCAAGCAAGTTTCACTGCAAATTTAATGCCCAGGTGATTGTTTCCTTAGGTAAGCAGGCCTTTAGAAGGCCTCATTGTTAAAGGTGACCTTAAGAAAATTATGTTCGCACGAATTCCAACACCGGTTGCTTGAGCAGGAGGGAATATAAAATTTCGTTGGCGCTTTTCCCTAAACTTAAAATTAAATTAATGCTAAAAAATTAAGTTACATATTTTAAATTGCGGGTCAAGCATCAATTCATCGGGGGGTCTTAACAGAAAGTAAAATTGGTCGAAATTGATGACAGAAAAATCGAGTTTCACTCCAAATCATTAATGCATTAAATTCTACTTGATCATTGCGATACGCAAACTTTTATTTAAAACATCAGGAATTTTATGAAATGAAAAAATCTGTTCCGTGGTACATGATACCCAAATTGATTTTTCTCGGCTGAATACCGCACTCAGAGCCGCTTACTTGTAAAAACCAAACAAATACATAAAAATGAGGGCAAAAGCTAAAATAATAAACTTAGAAATTAAAACAAGGCCTTCTCAGCGCTTAGCGCAATAAGGATCGCCTGATTAATACAAAAGCCTCGTTATTTAAAAATTATTAAAACCACAAAAAAATGTTCGAAAAATGTGTTTCGTAGAACATTATGTTCCGTTTGATTTTGCTCGGTAGAATCAAAAGAGCAGCGTTAGAAAAATAAAGGTAGGAATTCCAAATTTACCTGGCGTTCGCTGAACAGCTGCTCGATGCGGTCGGTTTGCTGCTTTTTCACCTGGAATTTTTTGTGACTTGTCGATGTATATATGAGAGATTTGCTTATTTAATAAAACAAAGTAATTTGATAGTAAATTCCAATCATAATGTAACTAATTTATATAGTTTTGAATATTTAGAAACCTAAAAAATTAAACCACCTCGGCAGCTTCGATAAATTCGCGGAAATCGCCGCGATCCGCCTTGGCGAAGGCGGGCATTCCTGTAAATTGGATTATGAATTCAATAAAATAGCATAAAAATAGTGTAATTTAATATGTTCCACTCACTAAATTAACAATAAACGCAAAATTGCGTTCGATTTTGCATAATACGCCTCTCATAACGAATTTTGTCTAATTTTCATGTTTCTAAAACTATTATCTTTTTAATATTCACACAAGGCGTTTTAAAATACAATAAACTGAACTTCATTTTTTTATTCAATTTTTACTCAGAAATTTACGTAAAATAATCAGAAACTGGATCAATAAGTGGTAATTTGTAACGTTTAGTTATTTATATATTACACGTATTAAAATTCTAGGATTTACTTAAATTTATCTCTTTCAAATCAAGCCTACCAGTCTGTGGGTCGAGATTGGTAAGAACTGGCGGGATGTCGATGCCCTTCGCCTTGGCCTCCTCCTTGAACTGGTTCATCACCTTGTTCCCGGCGTTCTTACTAAATACGAAATATATAAAAAATATGAAATCGATTAAATTCTCATTAATAATAGGGGATATAAACTACTAAAAATCAAAATAAAATTACTATATTATAATTCTTTCAATATATAAGTAGGCGGCCTGTCCTTAATTTAGTTTCAGCGCTCAAGAAAGGCAAAAAATCTGGGAATGAATAAATCAAAAATCAGTTACAAGCCCTCCAAAATTCCGTAAACAATGTCTTATTTTTCCATATGGTATTTTGACACATTTTCATTTCAAAATTAAGATTTCCACAATTTTGCAAAAATACCATTTGCCTTTTAGAGCTGCTATGAAAAAATCACAGTATCGGCAAAATCTTCCAACTCCACATAAAATTCCGTTATTCCCTTTTTACTTCTTTGAAACAGTCGTTTTTAACTCTTTTTTTATTATTTTAAGGATCCGACAACCGTTCATTAAACCCGATAACGCGAAGTCAAAATTTAAATTGGTTGAGACCTATTTTTTCAATTTAGTTGTTTGTGCCTAAAACCGTCTACTGGTAATTAAATCTAACCTGTCCGATTTTTTTATAAATATGAATGAAACATAATTTTCGATAATTTTTTCATTTAGAAAGGCTGATTTAACTAATTAATTATTTTGAATTTTATCCCCGCCAACCTAATCAGCGGCATCAGGAATTTGGCCTTGCCCTGGAAGCCGCTCATCATGCCCTCAATGGCCTTCGGATCGCCCGATTCCAGCGCCCGTTGATAGTCCTAGAATGGAATATTTTAAGAGCCACATTTTAATTCTTATATTTGACTAGCAAAGCCTATCCTACTATATATAAAAAAATAGTGTCTGTGTGTGTGTGTGTCTGTGTGTGTGTGCCACTTTGCATCCACTTCCGTCTGTCTGTCCGGAGGATATCTCAAGAAGGGACGGGTATTAGGCTACGTATGATACGTCATTAGGTGCGTAATGGCCTGGAGATGACTGCACGCAGATGTGATTCAACAAAATCACCTATTTTCGACATTAAATTTAAGTTTTTGTGAAAACTTCTTTGTTAGGAATAATTAGCATCGACCGGAAGTGGTAATTCGACTACATAAGGCGCAGGAGAGGTTGTTTTTCATTTTTTCGCCGTCTGAATTTAGGACAATTATGCAAAGTGAAGGATAAAATGGGGGCAGACGTGGCCAGGGTTGAAAAGTCGCGAAGCGGCTTTTCAACCCTGGTGTCATTTTAATTTTACATTTGTTTAGCAAAATATATAATTGTTTTTACCAGACTTGGTGTGAATTAAAACATTAAGAATTCGAGCTGATTCCATTGAAAGTGCAACACAACTTTTTCATTTTGAAACACCTCAGGTTGAGGATATTTGCGACCTTGATTGCATATATAATCAGAACTTTGGTATTGATTTTTAAACGAATAAAATTATTCAATATTTCTTAAGATTTACCTCTATTTTAATCAACATTGCCACGACTTTTTAGTAATTGAACTGAATTCGAAACACAATTTTTTTGATTCCCGAAAACCGTGGAATTTAGCATTTTTTTTAATAAGTTAATATACTAAAATAAATTTCATATATTTTGTGTCGATTCTAAGCTTTAGAGTAATGTGCTTCATCGGAATATGATTATTTGGCTTTGAAGTATGAGTTTGAGGCCATATGTGGCATTAAAAGTAACATTATTTCTCAGGATATCAAAGTTATTTGAAACATTAAATTTAATTTCCGAATTTCGAAAAATATGTTTTCTACTTAAATAGTGATGAACAATTAATATAGTCAATAATTTACAATTAGATGTTTCTTAAATAAAATTAACCTCGGCCATCTTGGTGAGCAGCGCCAGGTACATTTGCTCGAGCTTCTCGCAGACGACGTTGATGCACACGTTCACAAGGGACAGCCCCACGATTACTGCAATATATAATGTACCGTACATTTCATCAACATTTAATTAAATGATATAAATTTATGGCATAAAAACCGTGATTAGCTTGAGTAATTTGGCGAAGCGTTTTTGATTGTTTTTGACAAGTTTAAACCATAAATAGAAACAGAAAAACAAGTGTTTTGGAAAAGCCGGGCATTGATCATTTTGGTTAAAAAATAAATTGTTCGCCATGAAATTAAGTTTTTCGAGCAGATTTGGGGAGGTTTTCTGTTCAAAAAAAACTTAAAACATGTTGAAACGTTTATAAATTGTAACGCTGTTTATATAACGCTTACAAAAACAAAAAAATGAAAACCCTTGCTGCAAAATTATCGTTCAAAAGGGATGTGGATAGAAGAGCCGATAAGAGTTGACATTAAGCCGATGAGGCCTTACCGTTGATGGGGATTTTCTTGAAACACGATTTTTAAACGTCCAAGGAAAGCATTTTTTTATAGAATTTAGTGCCAAAAAATAGTATAGTAAATATTGTCAGCTCAGCTCGGTTACCAGGTAATTTTTTATTTGATAAAGCTAGTTTAAAGTCGAAAGATCAATTTTCTGTTTGAATTTTGGTGGGGTTTCAGAAAAAAAACATGTTTAAAGCAATTTAGTTTTTCAGACTTTTCAAAAAAAAATAATCAGCCGTTGGGATGGTTGGATCTGAATTAATAATTCCAGTTTGAACGATGTTTTGTGAAAAATTGCCTAGAATTTCTCGAAAAAAATCATAACATTTTAAAAGAAGTTTGGCTAAATCCCAACTCATATTGATGGCTTAAACCGAATTAAAATTGAATTCCACCCACCAATCATAAACGTGGCGATCATGTACTCTGGATGGGCTGGGGTCACGTCGCCGAGGCCTGAAAAGATCGCCAAGTAGAACATTCAAATAAATTAAATTGATTAAATTTGTTTAAAAATTAAGCTTTAAAATTTTGAAAAGAATTTAAATTTAATGGCCTTTAAAATTCAATCCATGATCTATTTCAAAGTATTTCGAGGTAAGAACAGAATTAATCCCTTTTTTAACCGACCAATGGTGCTGGTGGAGATGAAAAAGAAGTAGATGCTCGTCCAGTAGCTCCAGTCTTCCCATAGGCAAAACACCGCCGATGCGAACATTATCCAGCTGAAAAAAATCATGTTTCATAGAGATTAAAGGGGGCGGGTCCGTTTGAAATTTCAATAAACGGATTTCAAAAAAAATATGTTTCAAAAAAAATTAAATACCGAGTGGCGCCGCCCTGGCCGCTCCAGCATATCGATAACATTAAATACCTAGACAGTCATTTTACTAACAAATTTATCTGTTTTGCATCGAAAACCGTTGAATAAAAACGTATTGGTGAAAATCAAATTGTATTCGCTGCATAAAATTGAAAGATGCAACTGTTAATTAATTTTTAATAAATTATTTTTAAGAAAAATCGATGTTCTATAACTTACCCAATGGTCGCGACAACGGCCTGAATCACAGGTGGATCCCGCTTCACCTCATCATCATGGTCCTCGGCCCCGTCCTTCGACAGCGCATTTTCCTGCAAATGCACAAAACACTTAATTTTGTAAGTTTTTCACGGTTTTGAAGTTTCGACTTTTTCAAAACTCGTCCATTTATGCAAATCGAATTGGTATCATAATGTCGAAATTTCACAATGTCGAAATTTCATAATGTCGACATTTACATATGCTAATATTACCGATGGGCTTAATTTCATAATGTCGAAATTCATAATGTCGAAACTTTATAATGTCGAAATTTCATAATGTCGAAATTTCATAATGTCGACATTTCATAATGTCGAAATGTCATAATGTCGAAATTTCATAATGTCGAAATGTCAGAATGTCGAAATTCAGAATGTCGAAATTTACATAAGCTAAAATTCCCGGTAAAGTCCCCGAATTCGAGGTAAAAAAATGTTGTCGTGAAATAAGAAAAAAAAAAGAGAATGTGGAAAAATTTTTTTGGCCAGGATTTGGCGGTTGCACCGGTAATATTAGCCTATGTAAATTTCGACATTACGACATTTCGACATTATGAAATTCAACATTATGAAATTTCGACATTATGAAATGTCGACATATGAAATTTCGACATTATGACATTTCGACATGACATTTCGACATTTTGAAAATAAGCCATGCAAATCACATACGGTGGTGAGAGTGCTGAGCGAAGTGGCATCGGCAAGTCCATATTGCCCCAATCTCTTCATGATGTGGTTGTAGCGCTTCCGCTGCTCCGCGTCCTCCTCCAGACCGTAAAAACCGAGCTTCACCGCTGAAGAATTGGAAAAATAAGCTAATTAAAATGCGCTTCTGCATTATCGGGGGGGGGGGGTAATTTTTCTTCCAAAGCACGTTTTTCAACTGGTTTTTGCCAATGCTAAACGTGAAAACTTCAGGATTTTTATTAAAAAATACAAAAAAATTCTTTTGGAATACCGCTCCTTTAGCTGCCAAGTAGTTTACAAAAATTGCAGTACTGAGCTTTTAGCCGGGGGGGTGGTATTTTTCTCAGCAGTCTGTATAACAACATTTAAGTAGTTTTTTAGACATCACAATTTGATTTTTGGTAAAAATATATCAAAAATAAACATTTTTTACAATATTTTTTTAAGCTTTCTTGCAGGCAAAACTACTAAAAAAACTGTAAACAAACATTAAAACCATTAACAGGTAAAAATCAGCCAGAAATTAAAAGTTAGGCCCCCCGCTAATAGTCCAGTACCAAAAAGCGGTTAATAATTGATGGATTTATATGGGTTTGCCAATTTTATCAAATTATATATTGTTATTTTATGGTATAAATCATCGTTACCACAAAAATCAATAACTTACATATCAAAAGTGAAACATCGGCCACGCCATTCGTGAATCCCTTCACCATAAACAGGAGCACATCCCCCAGATCGTTCAAAATCACGATCATTATTGGGATGCCGAATATCGCGTAGATTACGGTGGCCACCTAAATACATCAAATCACGAGAATTATTAAAATCAAATAAAATTATTTTATCATTGCCAGATTATTTAAGCCAGTTTAAAAAATCAATTAGATACTTAGTACTTGCGGCCAAACATTTTTACTTTTGTATTAAATCTGAAACTTATTTTTTAATTATTATCCGCTAAAATTAGGTTTATTGTGGTTAGTCCGTCTAGTTTTTAAAGTTGATACCAATAAATTGTCTGGCCAAAATTGTAGCTTTTCAAAGGAAAAAAACAGGTTTTTCTAATAGATTTAAGTTGTTATTTTTTGCAGTTGACTTGGTATTTGCTGCTAAATCATCAAAATTGTTACCTCAATATTATGGTTAATAAAATAGAAATTAAACTAAATTAATCAAATAATCATAACCAAACTGTTTAACTATTTTAATTCGAGCGGAAGCGGAATACTTTGCGGTGGTTAAACTAATTGCAGACAAAATCTTAGATATTTAATTAAACATGAAACATATTTTTATATATTTCTTGGGGTTGTGTGCAGCAAATTACCTAACTAAAAATCGCAGCTTTTCACTTAGAAATAAAACGAATTTTTCTTAAACAAAATTTTATAATTTTGCGATTTTTTACGGTTTATTTTGCTACCTAATGAAAAATCATAAAATATATTACCTGCCCAGCCGTCGTCGCGCACGCGATATTACCGTAGCCTAGAGAAAAAATATGAAGTCAAACTTTTAGATGTTTCGCCCCACCAATAGTCGTAAAAATGGTGCCCGCATACAAAAATGACATCCAGAAGGTCCAGGAGGTTTCGATAACCGGCTCGTCCATATCTGAAAAATACAATTAATTTTAATCTCAATAAGATAACTAAACGAAAAATAGTAATCAGAAGAAAAAAGAAAATTAATCGAAAAACAAATTAATGAGGTTCTTTTCCGTTATCGGGATGAGTCGAGATATGTGGATTTTTATAGAGATGTCTTAAAAATAGTTTAAACGTTTCAAAAAGCTCAATATTGTTTGATAGTTTAATTGCACCAAATTAAACGGAAAAATCCTTCTAAAAATTTCGTTTTTCAAATTTTGGTCGAGAATCGGCCATTTCTGTTCGGAAATTTGATTTTACGAAATAGAAGAGTTTTTAAATGGTTAAGTTTAGTAACCTCTTTTATTTATTTTTAAAAAATTACCGAGACAATATTGCCCCCCGTTAACGCCAAAGCACCAAAATCTTACCCAAACTCTGCTCAAAGCTGATGATGGCCTCCTTCCACTTCTCCTCCCTATTCTCCCGATTGTCCTGGTGGATGCCGCGGAGCCTGGAAAAGAATGTGTTGCAGAAAATTGTAATGGTCCAAAAATCAAACCCAAGTAGCGTATTTACCCCAAAAATGTTTCAGACCGTTCCTAGATTTGAGGAAGATAAGCGAGGATAGTCTGGTTTGGTCTGTCTAGTTATGTCTGTCTAGTTACGGATCATTTAAAAACGCATCATTTACAAAAATGTGTCTCATCTCAAGAGATTCTTGGAAAGCCCAGGAACAGAGTAATGGGAGGGAGAATTACAAACAGATCTAATCAGGCTTTTCATTCAGATTCTAAACGCAAAATGATGCCTAAAATAGATCTTTATTTATGCTGTTGGAATTAAAGGGACGAGCAAGTTAGGCATGTAGGTTTTTCTGGCTTTGGATGCCCCTATGAATCTGCCGCACGGACTTTCATCAAGGCCTGAAAAATCCACTGCCAGCAAAAATACGCTCATTCGCAAACATTAAATTTTAATTATTATTGTCTGGATATCGAATACGTTTGAAGTTTGAAAAAAAACATGTTTCCCGATAAAATCAATGATCCAAAATGTCAAGGAAAACTATTAAGAAGAGAACCGATTCTAACATATCAGAGCTTTTTTAATCAACATTTCAGAAAAAATGTTTCGACAAAGGCTACGGTAAAAGTGGGAAAGTCCGCGTTAATCCAGTTTCGAAATTCGTTGGTTTTAATACTAACCGTATCACCAGATCGTCGCGCGCGATGAAGCGCTGATTGAATTGTTTTTCCTTTTTTGCCAAGTCGGTGGGTACCTTAAATTAATTAAAATTAAAGCATAATAAATCAATGAACTAAAAACAAACTTGTTACCGTTTCCTAAATTTTAAAAAAAGAGCTGGAAGTTTAATTTTGGCGAAATTAAAATGTTTTATACGAATTTAATTTGAATTAATTAGACAAGAAAGTTACGTTTTCCAGATCTTTTCGATTTTGATTTAATGTTTCATGTAATTTCGATTTCATCTAAATTAAATATCCATTTAGCTACAACTGGTGATCGGCAGAAAAAAGATGCATTGCATTTATTTTAGGGATTTTAGTCCTCTATTAAAATTACGCCAAAAAATTCCAGTTGTTAATTGCTTTATTAATTTCAACTTTTCTTGTTTTTTTTTGTTTTATCAAATTCTCACCTCCAAATGCATAAATAGCCAGGCGCCGAATAGGGAATATAATGCAATGACGAACAATAGCTTCAGCTTGAATAAAATCGTCTTCAGCGGCTTCAGCGCGCGCCACCATTTTCGACGTCTAAATTTCGTGCTGATTATGTTGAAAGTAATCAATAATAAAATACGACTCAATAATACTATTCCTTTTTCATAAAAACTTATGAAAGGAAAATTAGGAGTCCGAAAGTCGAAAGTCGTACAAGTCGACCGAATTTTATCTTTGCACCAATTTCTTTAATTTTGATGTTTCATCGATCTTCCAAACTTCGGGAAAATTTCTTTCCACAATTTTTTTCGTCTGTTGTCGCATCGCAATTCAGCTAAATTATAATTATAAATAAAAACTTTTAAAACGAAAATGTTGAGACGAGTTTAACTGTAACTTTGTTGATTCGGGTTTTAACAAAACTTAAAGGTCTGGCGATCGGTTAGTAGGTGGAAGTCGAAAGGCGCAAAAAAAAGCCGGATGCGTGGTCTTAGGCTTCGGCTTCGTTTAGGGCTATGCTTAGGTTTAGGCTTAGGCTCGGGCTTAGGCTCAGGTTTAAACACTTACGCCCTAGATACTTTCGACAAAGTGGAGCGTGCCGACTCGCGCACGCTGGCCGAGAGGCTTTTCCTTGGGTCCTCATCTTCCGGTTGGATCAGCTGGATGTACGAGCCTGAAGATTTAATTGATTAGGCTTTTAACGTAGCTTAATTTCAATTGGCGGAAAAGACCCACGCCCGAAATGACTTTCGTAGCGAAAACGTCTCAATCCTTGTCAAATTAAAAGCGAGAATATTTTCGAAGTATTAGAAAAAGTTGAAACGTTTATTCTTTCGAAAAACATGACAACCAAGAAGCGTAAATTTAATTAGATTAAAAATTAATTAAAAACATAAATGCCTATGGTTATTAAAGCAAAAAAGATTTGGTCAAACTGGCGCTTCATTTGGAACATTTTTTTGAAGAATACTACTACCTCGTCCTATTAAATTTTGAATTGAATTCATGGGACGGACGCCCAAATTTCAAAAATATTTTTCGGACATTATTTCTTTGAATAAATATTTGTTTAGTATCAAACCTTCGAGGAAGGCCGAAAATTAAGACCATAAGTCCGAAAACTTTGTGAGAATCCAGCCCGACAACAAAATTGGAAAAAACTCCCGAAATTCATGCAAATCTCACAGGCTCAATCCCAAATAGGGGAAAACGTTGAAATCCCGACAGTCCGAAATGCCGACAGACCAAAATCTTGGCCAGAAAACCGACAGCTGAGTCCCCCGAAAGCTAAAATCCCTCAGCTAAAATGCCGACATGCGAACACCCCGAAAGCAAAAATCCCGGCAGGCGAAAATCGCGACAGCAAAAATGCCGACAACCTAAATCGCGATCGACGAAAATACCGACAGCCAAAAGACAATTAAATCAAAATCCCGACATGAAAAATGGCTGTTTAAAGGGAAGCCACATTCAAACTAGCGCCAAGAATCTGTCGGTATTTTGGCGTGTCGGGATTATGGTTGTCGGGATTATGGGTGCCGGGATTTTCAACGGAATTTCTCGAATACCATTCATCTTCTTGGTGCGCATGACCACAATGGTCGGATCCGAGGGATCCGGGTCTGCTTCTAAAAATTTTAATACTATTTTTAACCATAAATTGGTTACTAAATGTGCGAACGACTATTCCAATACCCTATAATAACTATGAAAAAATTGTTGAAGAGGCTGAGTTAAGAGAAACATTGATTTTTCAGACCCTTCTATGCTGAAAACCTTGTTTTCTTACTAATCCGTGCCGCCCAACGATATCGTCTTCAATTGAGTGCCTTGAATTTCATGATAGAACTGCTGGAATGTCTGGCTTCATCATGCCTTGAAAAAGAACCTTTAAATCAACCTACTAACAAGCATCAAAAAATATACGAAAAACATCTAGTTCAGAAAATTCGTTGTTTTTTGATAATGCGCAACTCGAGCAGAAAAATGTTTCGTAAAAATCAAGAATGAAACGGACAACACCGTCGATAATTCGTACTCGAGATTTGCAATAATTTTCGGATGCGCTTATTGTGTAAAAATCTAATTTATCGCAAAAAACGTTGAAGAATATATTTGTTTATTTTTCATGATTTTCGGCCAAAATTAAAATTAAGCGACCTTTTAGCAAAAGAATATTTTGCCTAATTAAAAGGAAAAATCTGTAATGGGTAACTCAATAATATCTGGCGCTTTTGGTAATTTTTCAGAGCAGGCTAGCAGAGGTTCTTAGGAAAAATTGTTGCCTTCTTTTTAAAGGGACTGAAAAGGAGGCAAAAGTATTTTGTTCAAGTTCCCAGAGATTTTGGCGCGGATCCGATACGTAACGCGATCCTACGCTTTTCATTGCGTAATCCCAACCCGCAAAATCCTTAAAAAAATCGATAGCCCTGCCTTGCATGGCCCTTTAAAAATCACGTACCCCCGATAAAATCGGCGTCATGCCCATCGAGATCGATGTCAATGTGCTGCTCGCCGTAGAGGGGGCGCATCTCGATCGCCTGAAATAAAATTTGTTTTCCTTCAATTTATAGTAAAAGTCTTTATACTATTTTACCGAGTCTTTCTTGCGGACATTTTTCTTACAGAGTTGATTTTCCATTATTAAAATTGCCACAATTCACACAAATTGCCTAAATTTGGTCAATACATGGTATGGTCCATGGATTTCCTCAGATTAACCACGAAAATATTTGCCTATGATCAGAATTGTTTAAAACATTTTTTTTATGCTTGTCCAGTTGAGAGGAGGGATAGATAAAACGGGGCAGCTAGAGAGAGAGAGTGCGAAAGAGAGCGAGAGAGAAAGAGAGTAAGAGAGAGAGAGAGAGAGAGAGAGAGAGAGAGAGAGCGAGCAAGAAATTGAAATCTTCAAAATTCCACACTCACCAAATTGTCCACGGCCATGGCGATCGGGGCGGCATGCAGCCGCGCGGGCGGTTCGGTGCTTCTAAACGAATCAAGTTAAATTTTTAGATTTTTTGTTGTATTAATTTAGTTACATTATTATTTGAAAAGGTAGGCCAGAAAACACAAGAATCAGAATTCGCTTTTTGCTACGAAATAATTGACAGCGTACGGCTTACTAATTTTCAAAAATTTGAGAAACCTATATTTTTAAAGTAAGCGTTTCGATTCTAAGGAGAGATTAAACTAAATTGAATCAGGAGAGGCTAGCAGAGATTGTTGAGGACTAAAATGTCGAAATTTGCCCCAACCTATCGATTGGATACCGTGTGAAAAGCGCCCGGGATCCCGGACCGGATTCGAGAAAAGCGACACGCAAAAAAGAAAGAAGAGGACGGAAATTCGGGCGTCATTTGGCGGGGACACGGTATATTTGGATACGCGACCATTTGACAGCCGGGATGGCAGCCAGTCTGACCACCCACACAGCGAGAGAGCGGAGAAAGACAGAGAGAGAGAGAGAGAGAGAGAGAGAGAGAGAGAGACGAAGAGCGATAGACCACTCCATGGATCAAAGATAATCGGGGCCCGCGAGTCCGAAATTTCCGCAACAATCTCTGCTAGCTGGGCTTTCAATGCATAATTCCGGCTAGAAAACGGTAGAAACAAAACCGTTTCAGAAATAGGCTAGAGAAAATTGGTGCTGAACGCCGTTTTGAACACACAGTGGAGGATGTTTTCAGGATTTCGGACGGTTTGCCTGTGTTTGTCTGTCTATCAGTCACTCTTTCTCTCGCTCTCTCTTTCCCGGGAATTTGTTTCTTTTCGTGTCCAGCCTGAAGCCTGAGGGCCATCCAGCCGCCCGCCGGGTCTCCACCATCACCCGCCCAACACAAAACGACTATTTACATGAGAGAGAGAGACAGAGAGAGAGAGAGAGAGAGAGAGAGAGAGGGCCGGCATAAAATATAATGAAAGCGCTCAAAAAGAAGAGATGCATTCTCGAGATTCGGAGCATGAAGTCGATTTGAATGCTTGAAACTAATTTTTTTCTTGGATAAACCTATGCGAGCTTTCGAGAATATGAATTTCGTAGTTCATTCGGTCCTTGAAACTTATTTCCTCAGAACAACAAAGCTAAACCCTCCCTTGCTTGGGGGAGTCTCTTTAAATAACGTAAAAATAAAATCTCAGGGCAGGCTAGCGGAGACATTCTTGGAAAGCAAAAAAAAACTGGAGGAAGGGGATGAACCAGACTTTCAAAATGTATTTGGTTAGAATTAATGACTTGAAAATTCGGTTGCGAGTTTTTCTGATGGCCGTCTCTCTCTCTCTCTCTCTCTCTCTCTCTCTCTCGCTTTCGCTCTCTCTCCTCTCCTTCTGTTGATTGGTGATATTTGTGGATGTGTGTGTTTCGGGCACTGCTGGGGGTCTAGCCATAGTCCCTCTCAAGTGTCCCTCGCAACATGCATATCCCCCACGATCATCTGGAAGGAAAGAGAGGGTCCCGTAACGATGATGAGTGCATTCAACATCGATATGGTGCCTGGCAGGAACTACCGGTGGGGCAGGCTGGCAGAGATTTTGAGAAAATCAGGAAACAGCCTAGCAGGCTAGCAGAGATTTTTCAGGAACTCTGTTAGGTCAACATAGTCGAGATAACGTAGATTCTTTACAAATCTTTGGTACCCGAGGTAAGCTAGCAGAAATATTTTGGGAAACCGAGACGTAGCTGGGCAAGCTAGCAGAGATTGTTGAGGAAGAGGAGAGGGCAGGCTAGCAGAGATTGTTGAGGAAGAGGAGAGGGCAGGCTAGCAGAGATTGTTGAGGAAAAGGATAGGGCAGGCTAGCAGGGATCTTTGAGGAAACCGGGGCAAGCTAGCAGAGATCATTTACAAGATGCCCCCCCGCCATGTCGAGAGGGTGTTGAGAAGTGACTAATCGAGAGGCGATACAGAGAGGTATATCGGGGAGTGGTCGCGGTACTCACCCGGTGGCCCGGATATGTACACTCCACTCCAAATGACTCCTCTGTTTTGACCCCCGCATCTGGAGAGAAGATATACCAATACACCACCCCAACAGCTACTTGAACACTGATCTGACCGGAAACTCTTTTTTAGGGGATGGAAAACTACGGTTTCTTGCCTTTCATTCCTTTAAATCCATCCATAACACGATTAACTAGAAAACTTTATCAGCCATTGTCAACTGCAATTAATAATTTTCATCATCATCATGCGGATCCAGCTCCAGTTTTAGTAGTCGTCATCCTTGTTGTTGTCGTTCAGCACCCGCGAGCCTTGCACAGCGTCTCGTAGTCGGCCAGCCAATCGCGCAGCTCCTCCTTTGTCACCAGCTGAAAAATAAGGTGTAAATTCTAATGCTTGGAAACAAAAAGAGGTTTCTTGGGCCGATACGCTTCCGCAAGACCATGTGCCAAAAAAATATCCCCCTTCGAATAATCACCTTCTTGTTCTCGGCCAAAGCGATGAGCACGCGGGCGATGTAGACGTATTGAATGTCCATCTAAATTGCATTCCAAGGAATTGCTGAAATTTTCGAACCTGGACACTGCCATGACGAGCATCGCGCAGCTCGCGAACCACCTTGTCCACCGTGCAATTCTCGCCCTTCTGAAGACGAGCCATGATCACGTCCAGGCCGACGATCGTCCCGGTGCGCCCGATACCTAGAAAATGAAAGGTTCTTTCATTTTCTTAAAGTTTTGTACAACAAAACGATATTCTAACTAACAAACTATCTAAAAACCTTGAAACGTCTGGAAAAAATAGACATTTAGGTCAAAAGTTGGCCTATTTGGAAGAAAAATCCGAATTTTTCGTATTTTTTACTAAAAATTTGTAACGTGGCGGTAACGTAACCTAAGCCTAAGCTAAAAACGTTTTATCTTTAAGAATAGTACAAACGGCTTAGAAACACTTCCGCTATTTCTATTGGCAAAATTGGTTCTTACAAACAAACTTAATTAAATAGATTCTAAAGCCCAACCGGCCGAGCAGTGCACGACGATCGGCGTCAAATCCTTGACGCGATTGATGAGACGGAGACAGGCGAGGAAGTTGGGCGGCACGCCACGATCCGGCCAATTGTTCCAGCACAAATGCTCGACAATCAGCGTGTCCTTCGACTCGGCGGTGGTCAGCTCGAGTCGCGTCAACGTCAACACCTCTTCCACGTCCTGGATCGACAGACATTTGACGCTCACCGGGCCCGAGTCCATCTAAAATTTTTTTTAGCAAATGTTGAACTATACTTTCCCATGGATCCGCCGTATTGTTAGGCACTGGACTGTTAGCGGGGGAAGGGGGCTTTTAGCGGGGAGAAACAAATCCTGCTCGAAAATTTTTGTACGATCCTATATTTCGAAAATTTGGTCATTTTGGCGTGAAAACAAAATCCCCCGCGCTAACAGTCCGGCACCAGGGTTTTTTTGCTCACCGTAGTCCCCTTCTCATTCGGCCAGTACTGCTCGCACTTGCGCTTCCCCTGCTCCACCAGATTGCACAGCATCACGATCGAACGGCACTTTTCTTGCCACATCTGAGAAAGGAAAAGTCTCTACCTTGAAAAAACCACCGCTTACCATACGCCAAAAGTCCTCAATCGTGGTCTCGGTCGGCGCCTGTGTGCAGATGAAACTGGAAAAGCAAAAATAAACTGCAAAGAAAACACCAGACTGACCGGCGCTTCTCGGGAATGTGAACCCAGTTTCCGTGAATGTAGTCGCTCTTGCTGGCCGGCCAATTCAGCACCACACGACTGCCATCGACGCAGTACACATCTAGAGGCCATGACAACAAGAAATCATACATGAGAGATGTTCCAACCTTTATAGCGATTCTTCTCGGGGTTTGCGTCAAAGGCGGCCTTCGTGTACTTGCCGATGCCCTGCGTGTCCGTCTTGATGGCCACGAACTCGTCGACCATCTTCGGCACGGTTAACTAGAAAAGTTGTGTATAAAACGACTAGTCATTCTAACTTTCCGGCTCTTTAGCATTATGGGGAGGGGCTTTTCTCAGGATCCAATTTTTCTAGTATAAACAGTGAAAGTGAACGTGAAAACTTTACAAAATTTTATAAAAAAAAATCTTTTTCAACCAAAAGACGGCGCTTTTTCAAAAATTAAAATTTTTAAGCAATTTTCAATGTTTGTAGTTTTTCTGCTTGAAAAATAGCCATATTTGACAAAAAAACAATTAAAACGCTTCCTACTAAGCTAATAGACATTTCTAGGCTGTTAAAAATCCCTCCCGGGATAATGCGAAAGAACCCTAATGTTTTTCCAAGTGTTCCTTTCTCTCTTTGTCGCCAAGAACAATCCCTAACCTTGATATTATCGAGGGCGAACTGTCGCAGGGCCTTCTCAAACTTTTCGTCCTTGTTGGGGGCACGCTTCTTGCTGACGTTGGCCGCTGACTTCTTGGCGGCGGGGCGGGAGGGGCGCTCGACCTGGGTCCCATCATCTTCGGCCGAAGCCTTGGCCGCCTCGGCTGCTGAAACAAAAAGAATTTTTTTGAAGAATCGAAACAGCTCCTACCAGCAGCCCGACGATAGCGCGGAGCTAACACACCAGCAGCGCGTGGCATCCTTTGTTTTTGTAAAAACTCCAAAAACATTCGGTATTTTGGGGCAAAAACTGCAAACTTACGCCCGGTGAACCCGACGCGCCGACGACCGATAGGGGCTGATCCGAAGAATGCGCATTTTGGCGGCGGTAGGAGTGAATTCCGGGTATATAGGGTAATTTTCAAAATTCAAAGTTTTTCCTGATTCAAAATTTCTAAATTATAGTTTTTTCTAACTAAAAAAGTAGATTCTAAATTTGCACCATTTTCGAAAGCTCAAAATTCCAAATTAGTTTTTCTAGTACGAAACTGTACAACTAACGCCCCGGCACCGCCTCGTTGCGGGACCATTTTTCGTTACGGTGGCTCCATCAAAAAGGTTCGCGATTTTCGAATTTCTCGCCAATCGAAATTTTTTCGAGGAGTTTTTATTTTTGCACTTGACTTTTGCGCGTTTTCTTTTCTTCTTGCTTTCCCTACTTTGATTTTTTTTTATTTTTGATTGTCCAACATCTCTTTTTTGCAGACCTCATGGGAATCGAAATGGATTTGCTTGCTGGAGGTATTTTTATTCATTTGGCCACAAAAATTCTTTAGTTGGCCAGGAACTTGACCGTCCGGCCGATCGGGACGGCAACTACTTCACCGCGTTCGCCAGGACGCGCTCGTCGAAGGCTCAACCGAACGGTATCGAGGCGGAGTTGAAGAAGATGGAGACCGAATGCGGAAGCACTCTCGTGCCCGAGCTGGCCCGTTTCGTGGAGAGTGCCCCGTCCAACGAGGAAGTCGGCGCGCCAACCTTCTACGAAAAGATCGTCGGCAATTTGCCGATCGGATTCGAGGATGTGCTCAAGGGAATGGACGACCGCGTTCCGGACGCCGAGCAGCGCTTGCTGGACATGTGCATCGTTCTTGGCAAGCCGGCCAAAGCCAGCTTCTACGCCGAGAAGAAGGGCCTCAAGCACGACATACTGGAGGTGTTCAAATGGGCTGGTGAAATTTCAATATTTGGCTTATCCTTTCTTTTAGAAGACAGCGGAAAAGACGTGGCTGTGTACTTGGGAGAATGGAGCGCTGCATGCAAGTCGCCCCTCTCTCGTGCCGTAGCTCGCTATCATCTTTGCCACGTTACTCACCCGAGCACGCTTCTGCCGCAGATCGCAGGCCACGCCGACTTCTTGAGCATTCAGTAAGACTATTTTTACGTCCACTATTGTGTTTTAGGGATGCCTTTATCATCTCATCGGTCCTTCTCGGCAACACTCATTCCTTGACGAAGAGGCTGCACGCCCGTTGGGCCATAAAGGAACCGGTTCTCCCTGATGTCGTGCCGAGCGCCGCTGCCACCGAGTCGCAAGGACCGCTCGACATCGAGGCCGAATTTGAGAAACTTCTGAAGGCGCCAAACAGTTCACGTGCTGACCTGGTAATTACGGTTTTATTTTTTCAAACTGTTTTAAGGTCACTCTCTACCGTTTGGCCCTTCTGACCGTAAAGAAGAAGAACCAGCCTCTGAAGGCGCCGGCCATGGCCAACATACGTCTCACGTTCGTCCATATTCTCGTATTAAATCATCGTTTTAGGTTCTCGAAGGCTTTGGCGGTTGGCGACTGGCAAGTGGCATTCGCCATGGCTCAAGACATCACCGCTCGTGCCGGCCAAGAAGAATATCTAAAGGTATTGAAGTCCCCTTCACCTGAGCTCTTTTTAGGACTTCCTGCAATACCTTGTGGTGCTATCACAGGTCTTCGCTGGGCTTGCTGATCCCGCGGAAAACGATCCGGCCAAGAAGCTTGCCATCACCGGCGACAACTTTGCTGCGGTGTTCAATAGCCCGCCGATCAGTGAAGGAGTCTTCGGCGAGCCGCTTGAGTTCGATGGGAAAGGCATGCCATCTGACGAGGTCTGCGCTGTTTTTTTTCTTCACGATGTATTTTTAGGATGAATACAAGGCGACCGTCATAGACGGTTATTTCCATTGCCTTCGTCAATCTCTCGCTAAGCTCAAGGCTCACGATGTGAAGGCCAGCAAGTTCAACGTGCTCTTCGAGATAATTTACACGCTCTACAAGGTTCGTTTTATTTAACGTTTTTGGAACCTGCTTTAGAACATCATGGATGTCTCGAGCCCGTTCATCACCATCAGCGACGAGCTGCCGGCCGTCATCGCATTTCTGAAGAGCTCCTCGGGTCCAATCTTCAAGTCGCAGTTGCAACACGACCGTTTCAACAACTCGCTGCCAGATGTGAGCACGGATGTTCCGGTCCCGCAGAGCCAGCCAGTCGACATTCAGCCCGTCAAAGTCGCTCCTACTATCAAGCCAACCGTTGTTGAACCGACATTTTCGCAACCAGCTCCACCTTCGGTCCCGGTCATCCAGCAATCAGCGCCTGAACCTCTCAAGCCATTCGCTATGGAAACGGCCAAACCGGCCCCGCCGGTCGTTTCGGATATGCCGAGGTCCATTGCTGGTAAATGATTTTTTTTTGGTAAGCAATCTTTCGCTTCAGATAACCTGCCGACGATCATCACCAAGGCGGCGACTTTTGGGCTACCAACTGCCACTCCCAACCCTGTTCCTCTCATGGATGAGCTCAAAATTGAAACCATATCGGTAATTATTCAAATTTTTTTTAATTTTTGGTTTAGGCTCCTGTTGGCCTGGCTCCTCTCCAAAGCACTCCACTGGCTCGCCCCGACATTGCTACCCTCCCCAAGGTATGTTATTTGATTTTTTTTCAACGAGTTTGTTATTTTTCAGCTTGGCATGAAACAGCAGAACGTGGCCTTGGAGAAACAAGAAGAGTCCGTGCTCACCCCGGTCACACCGTCGCAGCGCCCTGCCAAAATGTGTAGGTGCTTGTCTAGTTGCCGTTTAGTATTTTTTCAGTGGAAGGTGGCTCGGACTTCGAGGATATGCCTGCCGGCGGCTTCACCACGTTCAACTTCCCTGATCCGCCCGCTGGCGGCTATGGAGGAGGCCGAGGTGGCGGCCGTGGAGGCTACGATGGCGGTCGTGGCGGAGGTCGCGGAAACTTCGATGGTGGAAGAGGCGGAGGCCGAGGCGGTTACGATGGAGGCCGAGGTGGCTACGACGGCGGCCGTGGCGGAGGTCGTGGAGGATACGATCGCGGCGGTGCTCCCCGTGGTGGCAGCTTCAATCGTCAGGTATACTTGTCGTTTTCTCCTCGTTTACTCATTTCTTTTTTTAGTTTTGATTTGCACCAGGCCCCGGCTCGACAAGCACTTAATTACTAATATTATGCGTAAATTAACGCTTTGCTTTTCTACGTTGCGTAATAAATATTGTTGACAAATGTCTCGCTTACCAGGATACAGGTGTTCGCAAAGCCGCAGCCCTTTTTGTTGCATACCAGCATTCTGGTTGAAAAGGTTCGCCGTTCAGCATTTGTGGCATTCAATGCGCTCAATGGTGTTGCTGCTTTTGTGGGCGATGAGCGGGAGTTGCGTCGAAGAAAATTCGTTAGCGTCGAGCCAAATGGTCGACATTGAGGGCCGGGTAATTTTTCGGATAATTTCTATAGAAAATGTAAGGTGCAACCATCGAAAGTGAACCAATTGCTCCATTTGTTGACACCTAGCTTTTTTGCTTCGGCCGATTTTGCTTCCGGCCGAAACTGATCTCTTTTTCTAGTTGAGCGTCGCCGGCGTGCTAGCGGCTGGTCGACGTTGGACCGCCGACAGCCGCATAATGCTCAACCACGGTCAATTTCTCGGATTTGTAAAACCCGATGGAAGCTTCCGGTCGGTTTCTGGCTCCTCGCACTAACTTTTGTTGTTTCAGCGTGAGCGGCGTCTCTAACGGCAGCTATAGCGTGCAGGTGTTGTTCGGCTTCTACGTTTTATAAAGGGATTTCTTGAGGTTGAAAATCGTGAGCTTCTGTTTGAGCAGGTCCGCGTTGATGTCTCCTCCAAAGGCAACATCCGGGCACGGCAATTATCGACGCTGAAGGTTTTTCGCGATCCTGTGCTTTGCAACTGTTCTTTAGCCAAATGCCGTGGAACTGGTTCCATACCCGCTACAAATAACGGCGCTTGGGATTCCTAGGTAAGCAACGTTATTTGAGGCAGCCAACAGTGCTTTAGATATGTCCGTCCGAGGGCGCAATACCAGTGGGCCACTCTGTTCAGCAACCCGACTTTCTGGATGCTGGCCGTGCCGTGCTTGTTGATTTTGCTGGTGCGCAGGTATTGTTTTATCAAACGTTGTTTAAGACAATGTTTGCAGTTTCGGCAGCCTCGATGAAGACATGAGGCGAGAGATGGAGAAGGGTTCCGCGGAGGTAAGGCGTTTCGCGCCTGGCTAGATATATATATTTTCCCTGCAGTTGCCCGACGTGGGTGAGATGGTCGCAACTCTGCTCGGGCGCCCACCCACCGCAAAGAGCAAGAAGAACGCCGGCAACAAGCCGATTCCCGTCAAAGCTCAGAAAGGCCGTTAGAAGGATGTTACGTTTTTCGGTCGTGAATAGAAGTTGATTCATTGCCCGCTCGCACGTAATATTTGTGTTGGTTAGACCCCTACTGGTTGATTTTGGCTTTGAAACAGTTTTACTGTGATATTACTCGGTTTGCTCCCTGCAGCTCGTTTTACTTTTTATTATGGTCATGGTTTTCTGCTTGGTTTAACTTCGATAAATCGTCGTATCCGTTTATTTCACGTGATGGAAACAGAAAATGATTTATTCTTCACCGGTCGTGGCTCAGGAACCACAGGCTTGGCTGGCCGCCCATCGTTATGCGTAACTGAAAAAGAACACAATTTCCTTCGACCCGAGTTTAAAACGCTAAGGGATCCTGAGAGTTGCAAAATATTACCTTGTGTCGCTGCCATCACTATCCAGGCACTTTATCAGCTCAATCTTGACCAGATGCTTCCGAGCGATCAGAACGAGCCCGATTCGGCGTGGCGGGTCGTCGCTCGTCTCGTCTTTCCACCTCTCATTTGCGCTAAATCGAATACTACTAAACGATAATAACGTCAAGCTTACTCGGCTAGTATGATGTTTGGCACATTATCCGTGCACACAAATCGCCCACGTATCAACCGGCCGTCGGTCAGCTCAATCTAGAGCAAAAAGCGATGACACAAACACACAAAATACCTCTAGTTCTTTGTCCAAGAATTCCCGGATTCCCGCCGTTTCTGTCATTTAGTCACCACCTCAAAGTCGGGATTACAAAGTGAAGACTGAAAAACACTTCTCGATACCGTTTCGAATCAAACGTTGTTGATCTGCCATGTCTGACGATTCACAATTTATTTGGCGCACAGAAAGAAAGACAAATGGATGTGTGGGCAACTTAGCCGGAGATAACCAGTATTAATAGACATGAGACGATCATGAAGACATTGAGTATCGATGAAATATATAGTAGTTTAAAGACGAGAACAGGCACAGTTATCGTTAAATCGGAATTAGTGGGCTGACCGGGCGAGACGATGCACCTCCTTCAGCGTAGCCGCGTCGAACTCGGATACCTTGTTGTAGACCTGCTCCGTGTACCTGAAATGTAAAGATTAGCAGGTAGGAAAATACGGACCACTACTTCGGAAAATAAAACTCACTTATTCTTAATGCCGACGATACGCTGTTGGTTTTGGTTATCGATGATCGCGGTAGCCAGAGCCGCGACGGCTGCATCGTACGCAACCACCGTCATTCCAACCTCTTCACGAAAACGAGCCACGTTGAGCTTGTGGCCGTACAGCGTTGCAGAGAGGGCCAACGAGACGAGCGCCATGTGCGAGGGCAACAGATGGCACAGCTCGTACGTTTGGAAGCACAGCTAAACAAAGATAGAGTCAAGAACGATAAGTCTACCTCGATAAGGTACTGAGCCCTCTGGTGGACGATCGACGGTACGGCAAGCTCGGTGAAATGAGCGCGCAGAAAAGTGATCGGAGCCGGGCGGCACAGCGTGAAGTTGATAGAGCGGAGTAATCGCTGTTCGTATTTGTAGATGTCGTCCCGGGTGAAGCTGTTCGCGCTCATGTACTCGAACTCTTGCATCTCGGGCAAGTGAGTTTCCTGAAACAGATATTGCAAATGAACAACCAGTCGCGGTACCTCAAATTTGCCGGCGATGAACAACGCGGCCATGCTGAGCAGTTGCATGTCCTTGCGGTCGATGGGTATCTTGGCGAGGTACTGGTCGATCAAGTGCACAGCTAACGCCAGCGACTCGGGATGCCAGGCCCAGCGGTGATGCACCTAAAATGGAGTTTTTTATTGAAAAACGAGTAAAGCAGCCCCGTAACCAATATGGCAAAAACATACCTGCACGACCCAGTCGATGAGGATGGCGCGGTGCTTGGGTTTTACTTGAGCCTCTTGTAGGAAGTTGGGCTCGAGAGCAAAACTGCGCTCGACGGAGCGCAGGTAGGGGATCACATCTTCCGCGTAGTCGGGGCACAAATATTGCCGATGGTCGACCTTCGCTGGCTGTACCGGCTTCACGACGGGCTAAAGCAGTTCAAATAATCCACGAAATTTAAAAATACCTTCGGCCCGCTTTGTCCCCTTGTTTCTTGGTTGGGCTGCACATCACCGAGTGGCTGTCGATTCGAGGTTTTGCGTAGTGGTTGTTCCTGAAATCATGACATCATCCTGAGAACACGCACAAAAAATGTAACAACCCTGACTACAAACAGAAATTTACCGTCGGCTGAGCGCCCCTGTTATAGTCGGTAAGCATCGTCGAGGCCGTTGATCTTGTGTGCATTGTGGGCCCCGGGCTGTCTCGGCTGCAACGGCATAGTTTTTGAATATGTACCCGGGTGCAAGTGTAATGAGGACAGCTGCGTAAGGCAGTAATGAGAGGGCAACCAGAGAAAAAGGCGAGAGATAAAAACTAAGAGGAAAACACCGCTGAGGGGATAAAGAAAGAAAATAGCCGAAAAGTGGGTGCGCAGCGGTGAGAATAAAAAGAAGGGCATTCAAGTAGCCGCCAAACAGAGGTTTGAATTTCGGGTTAGATTTCAGTACAAGATGCGTAAAAGTTAGTAAAATGCAAAACCGGTATGGCGATTAGCAAAAGCAGTAACAGAAAAATCAGGTGGTCAAACAAAGTGAAAGGAGAATTTACCGTAGCAGCATGCTTCCATGCGAGACCTCCGTCCATAGTACATTCACGAAATACCACGCCCGATTTTGATTTTTGGATTTTTATTGCTCAAGGCAGAGGTGTTTAAAACCGTTTTTTTTTGTTATTCCTGGACGTGAAAACTACAAATTTTTATGAAATATGTAAGATATATTTACAAAAAAGCTTTTTTGACCAAAATTGCTATTTTTGAAGGTTTTTGGATAGTTTTCTAGTTGAAATATACTTTTAAAATTTACCGAGAACATTAACATACGTTCTCTTTCTTCTTTTTTTTACTGGGAATTTCTAGACGGGACGGGCAAAAGTTTGTTACCTTCCTTCACCCTGATCGGACATAAACTGTAACTGCTCTCCATTGCATTAAATTGCTAATTAAACAATGGTTCGATTTTTTATTCGTCGCTCATTTATTTTTATTAATTTCTTTTAATTTCATTTTCCAGATGCCGGTGCCGTACCGGGTCACCCGGTACCCCGACGGTTTCAAGCACGCTTACGACAATGGTGCCCCGAGCGGCGCGGGCGAGACGTTTTTCTGGGACAGGGAGAAAGAGGCTCGTGATAAAGGTAAAGTTTTGTTTTGGGGCAGAATGTAATTCTTTTGCAGACGGCAACTTCCGGCATATGCTCTCGACCAGTAGCCTGCCGACCGCCCTCTACGACCACCTCGCCGAGATTATCAGGCCGTACCTCGGGAAAATTATTGTGGGTTTTATTAGGTTGATTTTTGGCGCTTCGGGTAGCTTTTCAAGTGTTTGCAATCTTCTAGAAATAGAACAAGCCTATAAGTCTGGTAACTTAATAGGAAATGTTTTTAGTAAAAATTCTAGTGTTTTGAAAAGGTCGAAGTTGTGGTCAAAAATCGGCCATTTTTGGCCGAAAGATCGATATTTTTGACATCATTTAATAAAATTTTGTATGGTCTTGACGTTTAGATGTAATAAAAAAAACAGCGTAGACACAGTTTGAGCTATTTCTATTCAAAAAAAATATATTTTGTAAGGAAAAAAATATGGGAACGAACCCTTTTCTTTACAGTTTGACTTCATCTGGCGGAAGAATGTGGAAGAACCCCCAGCCAAGGTGGTGAAGGCCGAAGAGATGTCTACAGACGAGGCGGAAGGCGAAGAAGCCATCGAAGTGGCGCGGGCAGCAGATGGAGATGAAGAATTCCAAAGAGCAGTGTCACCATTCGTGATTGTGCTTAATGATTCGTCGGACGAAATGGAAGGTGATTGTTTTTGCCTCTTATCTTTTGTCTCGGGAGTAAGCGTGCCTGAATTATGTTCAACCTCATTTTTCAGAGCAACCGACATCCAGTGGCAATGCAAGGAAAACTCTTCGAAGACGTCGCCCGAATCCCCATCCCGCTCCTGTAACACCACCAAAAAGGAGAAAAGCCGTGCGAAAGAAGAAGCAGCCGCGCGCTAGTCAAGAGGAACAACAACGACCGAAACGGCGCACCCGGCCACGAAAAATCTGGTGGCAGCGACAGGCTCCTCCGGAGCCAAAAATGAAGGTTGAATGGGACTGTTGGCCAGCTTTCGCTGTTGAGGTATCTTTTTTATTAATTTGTTTGCGAATCGGTTCTGTCGCATTATCGGGGCGGAAATATAAATAGCGGAATTGTTTATGCTGCTTTTTACTTTTCCGAACGCAGGAAATTTGCACATTTTTATTACAAATTCCAAAAAATATCGATCTGTCGACCAAAAACGGCCGACATTTTCAAGTTCGAGAGTTGGCGGAAAGTGTCGCGATATTTTTTCTAGTTCTAATTTCTGGTTTTGTGTTGACCTGTGAAGTTGATAGCCATTTCTAGAATAATTGACTCTTACAAAAAATTTGCCTCCCCCGCCCAGGGTTCGATCATGTGGGCCAGGATTCCCATGACCACCTCCAGGTCGGCCGACCATCTCCAGTTTGGCCGCGAAGCGGCGAAAAATTTTTCGATGCTTTTTGCACCTAGGGATCCGCGGGTTAATACCGCCCGCTGTTTGAATCGATTAAGCGAACCCCGAGCCAAATTATATGTCTATTTCGGCTCAAATTCACCGTTTTTCCTTCCTGAAAATCTATCTAATAAACAATATTTTTATGTAGTGGATCAAAATGTTGGCATAAAGCGTCTCTATCACATGTCAAAAGTTTAAAACCGTATCTTATTATTTTGACAACCTCCAGGCCCATTATCGACTGATTTTGGCCGAAAAGTGCCATTTTTGGATTACCAAAAATTCCGTTTAATGAAAATATTTTTGTATTGTACATCAAAATGTCGGCATTAACGATGGTTACAACATATAAAAAATTCAAAACGATTACTTATTATTTTGACAACCTCCAGGCACTTTATATGCTAATTTTGAGCAAAAAAATGCGGTTTTTCGGTTTCGACAAAATCGCCCTATAGAAAATATTTTTGTATTGTACGTCAAAATGTCGGCATTCAGAGTCTCTATAACATATCAAAAGTTCCCAACGACATCTTATTATTTTGACAACCTCCAGGCCCTTTTCCCAGTTAACCCAACGCTGGATTTTCCGGGCCCCTGAAAAAAAAGTAAACCTGGAGGTCATATCTAAAATCTTCCTGAGATCGATTTTCCCCAAACTAAAGGCTGCCATCTATAGCTAAGGATACGATCTTATTTGGGTGAAATTTTTAACCCGATCGGTTCAGTAGTTTTCGAGAAATCCCACTTCGAAAAAAAAAGTTATGGGAAAACGCATGGGAGGCCATTTTAAAGAAACGCTTTTTACTCAAAAACTTTATATTAGCGTCCCAAATCTTTTTTACTCTTCTTATATCCTAGGTTCTTCCGCATCCATTGCCATTTTGCGTTTTCCCTTGCCGCGTCTATCAACCGAGATAACCTCAGGGGAAGCATGGGTTTTTAATGGGAAAATCTACCTGGCTGCCAAAATACCTATTTCCCCCCGGTGTTTGGCCCGATTCTGCATTTTAACCTTTACAGAGGCCTTCCTGATCCATTCTCTAGCGATTCCGATCGATATTTTTCAAAAAGCAAAAAATTTGTCGCGGCGGGGATTCGAGCCAGGGACCCTTGACTCGTCAGTTTCTACTTACCCCCCGGACCCATTCTGCATTTTAAACCTTCCAGATGGTTTCCCGATGGATTCTCCCGTAATTCCGTTCTATATTTTCCAAAAAGCAAAAAAAGGCTGCGGCGGGGATTCGAACCCGGGAGCCCTGACTCGTTGCCTTCTTCAATGATTTCGTACAGCAGAGTCGATTACTGGCCGCGTAGCGGGCGCAAAATTTTTTAGGCTGTTTTGACCACCTCCAGGCTGGTTGACCACCTCCGGGCGGCCGACCAAATTTTTTCCCATGCTAATCGAACCCTGCCCCCGCCCCCGATAATGCGAAAGAACCACAAAAAGTAATTCAGATGACTGAACAATTCCCGGTTTTTCAGATCCAAGGGCTCTTCATCAAGTTGCAGCTCGTCGGTAGTGACCAATGCGTCTGGATGAACATGGGCTCAGAAGATTTGCAGCCCCTTGGCTATGCGTCAGTTTTCAGAATAAATTTTTTTGACTGTGCTTTTTTCAGCAACGCGCACGAGCCTTTCCGGTATTTGCCTCCGAAGGACGTGGCCGACGCTCAAGACTGGGACTCTCCCGCCGACATGCTGCCTTTCCTGCGAGATTTGGAACAAAAAATAGTGCGGCCACTTTGTTTGTTTTTACTTTGGTCTAGGGCGATGGCATTTTTCACCGATGCCCATCCCTCTTCCTTCGTATGAGGCAAAAGTTGCGGACCGAAGGTTCCAAATACAAGGTAAAACTACTTTTCCGCCATTTAAATGCCATTTGAGGTGCGGGATCGCGTTGAGTTGATCGATACTTACGGCACAGATCGCCTGCGCGTCGGCACTGTCAAGGAGACGCGTGCCAACCGGGTGTTGGTGGAGGTTGTATTTTTAATTTTTCCGATGATTTGTGATGCTTGCAGCTGGACATGCGATACTACCTGCCAAACGATGACCCAAATCTCACAGCAAATGACACGCAGGCAAGAGTTGGCTTCCAGCGATTGAATTTTTGTGTTTAGCTGCCTCGCACGGGAACAAATTGGGTGGAAGAAGACTCGCCGCTGCTCTTCCACGTCGGCTGGGCCAATCTCTCGAATTACCGTCTTCTTGTCAGCAATAGCCTTGTCCGCGGCAAGGACACTTATAAACACCGAGCACGCGTCGTAGCTGATGCCATTCAAGCATCCCAAAAGGTACATCCTTACTGCTGGCTTGGGAAAGCTAAATCTTCAGAATCCTGACAAGGCCGTCGTGATCAGGATGATGGATGGAGATGCGGCGCCCAAAATCGTCTTCTCACATTGTGATACTGAACCGGTAAGAAATATTGGATCTTTCGCATTATCGGGGTGGTGGGTTTATGTTTTCTTAGGATCCAATTTTTTGAATATATAAGTAGCGGAAGTGGGTCTGAGCTGTATGGCTATTCTTAAGCGTAATAAAATTTAAAATTTATGAAAAACTAAAAAAATAACGATTTTTCTACCAAAAATCGCCGTGTTTTGAACAAAATTTCCAACTTTTGAAGTGTTCTAGTTGAAATATAGCTGTATAGTGTAAAAATGTTGTCCCCCCGATAATGCAAAATATTTTAATCTTTCGGTCAAATAAAATGGTCATATTTATCAATTTTTAGGTGCCTTTTGTGCCGAACACTGCCCTCGAACTGATGGATCCCAATGATTCGAAAAGCACGCATCTGACGTGGGCCTACATCAAGCGCATCGATTATGAGGTACCTTTCATCTTCCGCTCTCCATCATATTTTTTTTTAGAGCGGCCACCTCATCGTGAAATTTGGCAACGACGTTCTGCCCGTGCATTGGTCGTCGCCGCTCTTGTTCCCCAGCGGCTACGCAAGATCACACGGCATTGATCTTGTTGTTCCAAGCAACCGGCGCTCAATTCCCAGTAAATTTTACTATGCATTATGTTTATGCCCCTTTTAGAGAAAAATCGCTACCCGGATGCGGATCCGAGCTTGTTTGCAAAAGTGCCACACGACGACCGACAGATCAAGATCATGTTTCCGGTAATTTTTTGTTTTGTTTTTGTAAATTTGCCAATTTTAGATCGGCTCATTGTTGGAAACCAATTCCATCGACGATCCTGAATTTTTCTTCCCCGCTCGAGTGACTGGCCACAAGGGTCGTCTGATTGAAGTGAACTACTGGCACTACGGCAAAGACTCGCTCGCCCTCTTCGATTATCGGTTAGTTTTTTTCACAATTTTTAGAATATTTTATTGCAGGTCCGGCAACATCCATGCAGCCGGCTTCGCGGAATTCTTTGGCTGGCACATGTTGCCGCGAAACCAGGCATCAGACGATGGCTCGGAGGAAGACGCGGAAGAAGATGAACAAGACGAGAATCAGCCCGACGGACGACGCCGACAGGAAATCAAGCGGAACAGTGCTCGTCGGAAAGTGGTGAAAAAAGAGCCGATGGACGAGTAGCTGCCAACCAGCCTATGACCAACTCGATGAGCGCCGCCCCTCCAATTATTGCATGACTTGTTTGTTATTTAGTATAATTTGTAAACACGGAATAAGAATAAATAATTATATCTAAATGCGTATTATTGTTGAAATTTGATACATGGTCAACTACTTTTCCTCTACTGAATTGTTTTGAGTTGTTGCTGCTTACTAGCCAGTGCTTGGCGCTTCCGCCGCGATACCCCACACATCCGATAGTCGCGCCTTGGACAGCAAACATTGGCCGCTCAACGTTTTTGATTTGGCAAGATTTCGAACGGCAGAGCTTTTGGCGACATTGTTGTACTAATGATACAATAGTTCTATATTTTACCGATAGTGCCGAAAATCAACGTTTTCGTGTAGTGCTGGAATCGCAAATTCTGGTTCTTTCGCGTTATCATACGGACGTAACTTTTTTCTATAAGTACTCGGTTAGTAAAGCGCCCGCGGGGCGCGCCCGAAATTGCGCCCGCGGGCGCGCTCACGGGCGCGCCCTCGGGCGCAATGGCCAAAAGCGCCCGCGGGCGCGCCCGAAACTCGAAAGCGCCCGCGGGCGCGCCCCAATCGCGTTGTAACCGCGTAGGACGGGTTCTTTTAATGCTTTTATTATTTAAAAAAGGGCACTACATCGCTTTTGGCGATGCTGTACCCTATACTTAATGTAGATCTTCACGTTCCCTGAGAAAATGGTCGTACTGCGCACCTGAAATATGTTTTTTTTTTGCTTTTTTGGCTTTAGCTTCGTTTGGAACTTACAGATACGTTCGAATGCGCGATAGATGGCCCCTAAAAGTATAGCTAATTACATAATTTCCTTTATAAACTTCGTAATTCGCACTTACTTTGTTCCCGCTTCCTGAAAACTTGCTTTGACTTGCTTCTGGCCGACTTACTTTGCAACTCCGCCCAAAGATACCGGAAACGTCGCGCTTCGCATTTGCAATGATGACCATGATCGTCTGAAAGGTCGGCTCATATAAATCGAGACTCTATAAATCTGAATCTAAAGTATATTTAAAGTTTCGCAGGGACAGGTTGCGTAGCAAAACTTTACCTTCGTTACCTGCGCCATGGCGCTTCAAAGTATTGTATTCTACATTCGACGACGATAACCAAGCAAATCTACTAACGTTTGTGCTAAATTATATATATTTTGAACAAAAATAAGTGCATAAGCCAGGAACTTAGCCGTTTTTTCGCAGAATTGAAAGGTGTTCACGATTCAAATGCGCCCGCGGGCGCGCCCCTAGTTGCGCCCATGGGCGCTTTTTGCGCCCCGAGCGGTTTTGCGCCCTTTTGCAAAAATTGCGCCCGGGGCGCAAAAGGGTCCAGTTCGGGCGCGCTCGCGGGCGCTTTGGGTTTTCGGGCGCGCCCGCGGGCGCTTTGCTAACCGAGTAGGAATGACTAGTAACTTAATCGAAGCGTTTTCATAGTTTTTGCTAAAAAGTAAATATATATGAACTTGGAAAAGTCGAAATTTGGTCAAAAACGATATTGACATTTTTTTGATAAAACTTTATATAGTTTTCACGTTTAGGCATAGTACAAACCATTTAGAAATTTACAAAAACCATTTGTATCTGAAAAATTAGATCCTAAGAAAAAAAAGTTGCCCCCCCCCCCGATAATGCGAAAGAACCGGAATTCATAACTAGCGCTTTTCAATGCAAAATTGTTGGTACTGCCGTTAGCATTGTTTTCGTTTCTTTCAAATACTTTCATTTACGGAATAGCCCTCCTTTTCTAGCTCTCGTCCATCGATGCCGGGTAGTCGTAGTCCGTCTTTTGACGTCTACGACCAAGTGTTCGAGGAAGGGCATTCAAAACAGGGTGATGAGTCAAAGTGAGCCCTTTTTAACAAAATTGACTTGAAAATTAGCTTCTCCGCTCTGAAAAATGCTTTTTTCCAGCGCCCACGAGGGCTCGGCTCGTCGTTCTCGCTCGCGCTCCCGGTCTCGTTCCCGTACGTATAGCGATGATGGGCGAAGCCACACCGGTTCCGCATACAGCCGCAGTCGCTCGCGAAGCCGGTCACGTTCCAAGTCGCGGAGACGGTCGCGTTCACGATCTCGTTCGAGGGAACAAGTGCGTTCTGCGTCCCCTTCGGCCCTGCTGTCGCTCGATTTCAGGTGAGCTTCGGTTTTGGCACTATACTGGTTAGGGGGGGGCCACTTTGGGTACCTATTAGGAGACACTTTTTTATCGCTTTTTCGAGTCTTTCTGGGGTAGTTTTTTACGCTGAGTGCGATTAGAGTCGCAACAGGATGCCAAACCGTTGGGTTTATCCAGAAAAACGGCGTAAACTTTATTAATAAAAAGTGCACTTATGCACAATTTGAGGCTTGCCGCATTGTCAGGCAAGGTGGGCCGTCGCTTCGGATGGGCTGCCGCTCCACTCTTCCGAAATCGGGGCGCCTGGGCGCTTCGCGCTGCTCGGGCGCCCCGATTTCGAAACCCTGTACGAGCTCGCACCCATCCGAAGCGACTAGGCCCCCGGTGGCACGAAGCCTTATTTTTAGGTTAATACCGGGTGTCTGCATCTCTAAATCTAACAAACGTTTAGATAATGATGTTTTACTACTCTGATTTTGTTATATTCGAAACCAGCACAAAAAACTAGCCAAGAAAGACTCAAAAAGTCGAAAACCAGAGTGGCCCCCCCAACCAGTATAGTGCCTCGGTTTTTCCGCAACAGCCTATCTTTACAGCGTAATCCCGAAGAGCGGTCGCAACGAGCTGATTCGTCCCTTCTGGGATGCGGTCATGTACAACAAGGAAGACTTTGAGGCTTGGACGGCGCTAATTCAGAAGGCTGAACAGCTGGTTCGTTTTTGACGCGGTTGATTGATCGTCTTTTTCAGGATGACGTCCCGGCCATCCGCGACGTGTTCGAGCCCTTCCTGCTACGCTACCCGTACTGTTACGGGTACTGGCGAAAGTACGCCGAATTCGAGCGTCGCCACAACAACCTGGAAAAAGCGATGAATGTGAGCACAAAGCACAGCGTTGTTTATGGTGCCGTTTAGATTTGGGAACGCAGTGTTTCGACCATCCCGTTGTGCATCGACCTGTGGCTGCCGTTTCTCGCCTTTTTCCGCGAGCTGGCCCTTCACGCGGAGGGTGGAATAGACAAGACTAGAGAGTAAGGCCTCTTTCTTTTGTCTATTAAAAATTATCTTTAGGATTATGGAACGCGCAATGCTTTCCGCCGGTCTCGAGTACAACAGCGATCGGCTGTGGTCGGAGGTGCTTTTTTTATCCTTTCGTCTTTATTCTCTTTTTAGATTATTCAATTCGAGATGCTGCAATCAAACCCTCGGCGTGTGATGGTACTCTACGACCGTCTCCTCACCATTCCCACTGCCCTCCACGTGCAGCAGTTTGAAAAGTGTGTAATTAAGCCCTTTGATTTCAGAAATTCATGTCTGCTATTTTTCATCGTAATTTTAATTTAGTTTCCAAATCTTCATCTCATCGTTCGAGCCAAACGACATCCTCGACCCAGAAGAGTACGCCGACATTTTTCACAAGGTCAAGAAGCTGGTGGACATTGGGGTGAGTTTGGACCTTGAAAATAGGTTTTGTGGGGCTCAAATTTACTCTAAACATTTCTAGAAAGGGGTCCAGTTCGACATTTGGGATGAAGTTTGTGTAAGTCTTGGGCTTTTGGGTCTTTTCATCTCTAGTACCTAAACCTGAGCTGAGCGTTCAGGATTCATTGTTGCAGTCGCACACGAACGATTTGTCAGACTCGCTGAAAGAGGTGTTAGCAATGATAATTGTTTTTGTCCTTTTTGGGTCTTTTTCCGGTTGGGTTTTTCTGAAGCCCCTCTACGTAATTCAACGTGCGTTTTCCAGGTGGACCAGATGATTGTCGAGGAGCGAATCCCGATTGGCTCTAACGGGGTGCCCGGCGAAGAGCAGTTCATTGTCAAGAAGCGGGTATAGCAAACTTATCCGGGCATGATTTTTTTGCAGCACGTTCCGGAAGTTCTGCGCGTCTTCCGCGACGAGATCATCCAACGCCGTCGTGCCATTCACCTCGAAACCGCCGGCCAAGTGCTGAAGAGAGCTCCTTTTGAGGAGAAGGTGGATTTTGTATTTTTCAAATATACCTTGTTCTTCTAGATCAAACGCCCCTACTTCCACGTCAAGCCGCTCGATCTCTCCGAATTTGACAACTGGAGACAGTAGGAACCTTGCCCTTTGCAAGTATCTTTTTTAGATACCTGGACATGGAGATAGACACGGGCAAGGAGGCGCGAATCGTCGTCTTGTTTGAGCGTTGCCTGATCGCTACGGCGATGTACGAGGAGTTTTGGATTAAGGTGAGACTTTATTCACTAAATTATAGCGTTTGCAATAATTTTTTCGTAGGCTCAACAGTTTTATCATTACTTGACTTGAAAATTTACAATTTTTGTTCAAAAATACAAAAAATCGCGGATTTTCCACCAAAATCTCCATTTTTGAGACTCTCCGCATCAGACCAGATCCTTTCTTTTAGTACGCTCGATGGCGTTGGCGTTCGACGGAAAACGAGACGGCCGCCCGTTCGGTCTTCCAGCGTTCCATCTCGGTGCACTGTCGCAAGAAGCCGATGGTTTACCTGGCGTACAGCGCATTCGAGGAGGCACTTGGTAACGGTTTATGATATTTTTTTGGTTGGGCGGGCCAATCCACCCTCCGGGCACCTCCACCTCCTCCCCCTCAATCCGCTCGTGCGTGTCCACTGTGGTGGCCCCGGGTGTCCAATTTAGGGCGCCGCCAGCCCCTCGCCACTGCCCTGGCAACTACATGGCCACTGCCCAACAACAACAACAACAAGAAGCATATATAAAAAGCGGACAAATATCAAACCCGACGCCGTCGATCGAGCGAAAAGAAGGATAAAGCGAGTTTGGCATTTTCTCGTTTTTTTCATTCTTGATTTTGCGTGTGTCCGGCTGGTGGTTGATTGTCCACCGGTCGTGTGCCGATTAAACTTCTTTGTGCCCGGCGTGTGTGCAATACCACTGGGGGCAATGGGGATGATGCCGCGGGCCGGGGAACAGATGTGGATTTCGCGCGTTTTCGCTAGCTCTGCGGCGCGAGAAATTGCGATAACGGAGCGAAAATTCTGAATCAGGCTTGGTGAATTTCTTGAAGAGCGCTTGGGTTTTCCGCTTGACCTCTTTACAGTTTTTATTCATGCTTTCAAAAGCGCGTTGTCCAACGTCCGGCGCTGGAATGGGCTTTTTTAGATATGCGAAACTGGCTGGTTTCGTGCGTAGAGTATTTTTAAGAGCGAAAGCTAAAAGAGCCCTCAAAGGGTGATTTTTTTACATTTTTTAGACAAAAAAATCAACTAAGAAATCGCAGCTATGGCAGGATTCTACTGTATCTGACTCTAGCCCATTTACGGGGTGTAGTTGTCCGTTTCCAACGATTTTGGCGTCGCTTTTCGATAGCAGGCTGCTACTTTTGAAGTGTAGCTGCCTTCAGTTACGGTCTTTGACGTCAGGCTGGACATTTTTAAACATTTTATGGGTTGTTGGGTGTTTTTAAAAAGCTACTCTGGGCTCGCGAGGGTCCGGCATTTCCTTTTCTCGTGCTCGACTCTGGTGCTCGGAGGGCGGAAATCCCGTGGATGGCCGAACGACCTCTAAATCTTCCCGGCCCCGCAAATCTAACCCCGCGATTTTCAGGCCGCTTCGACGAGGCCCACCAAGTCCTGCTCCAGGTGAACACGCTGATCCCCGGGCTGGTGCTCGTCGACTTCCGGTTGCGCGGCTTTGAGCGTCGAATGGCGCTGTATGAGGCCAGACGGTACGGCGGTTGATCAAAGCGGTAAAAGTTTATTTGTTTTTAGTCGAGGCACCGCACCGAATTTCGACGTCGTCATGGCTAACTACGAGCGCGGGATCGCCGCCGAGAACCACCCGCCCGCCCTGCGCAGCTTCTACGCCATCAAATTGGCACAGTAGGCCTTTATTTTCGGGATCGGTTTTTAGGATTTGCAGGGGCCCGAGTTTTTGTTATTGCGAATATTATTTTAATAAACCTTTTTGTAAAATTTAGCTACATTCGATTTGGCAAAACCATTTAAAAACCTGTAAGCTATCTAAAAACTTAAAGGGATGCCGACGGCATAGTCAATCGGTTACGCGCTGGAAAGAAAATGTCTCTGCGCCTCTCCACAGGGCACGCTCTCTGCCCTGTTGGCTACTTGCCAATTTGTTGATGGGGGGGATCGACACATGCCGTCGGCAGCCCTTTAAAAAAACTGTTGAGAAATATGAATTTTGATCGCAAGGAATTTTTGTAAAAAAAAAATGGAAATTTTTCTGTTTCGAGGTTCGAGAAGAGTAAAAATCAGTTTAGCAAGACTACCTTTTGATATATTACCACTATTCGTTTAAAAATTGAATCTTGAGAGGGAGAAAATATTTTCCCGTAAAAATACTATAAAAAACGGTCAATTTATCGTTATTTAGATTCCACGCAAAGATACGCAACGACCCCGAGGCCGGCATCCGCGTCATCAAGGAGGCGCTGCGCCAGGATCCGGTAATATTGTGAGAAAATAGATCATCTTCTCGTTTAGTCGAACAACCAGCTGATGCTGCAGCTCGTCGACCTGTCGATGGAGTTCAAGCCATTGAACGAGGCGCTCGTGATCGATGCATTTGACCACTGTCTTCAGGTGAGGCTCATTTTGATGGTCGATTTATTGTTTTTGTTTAGTTGAAAATCTCGAGCACCGACAAGCTGGTGATCAGCCAGCGGAAGCTGGAGTTCCTCGAGGAGTTCGCTTCAGATATCAACTTGTGAGCGACGTGTAATTTCGACGACCCTTCCATTTTTTCAGGGTCCAAGATCACATCGATTTCCACGCGGACCTCGTGCACAAGAGTGATCAGCGGCTGACGCGGAAACGGCTTCACCTCGTTGAGCAGAGCATAGTGTATGGTTTTTCATTCTGTCCAGGTTATTTGTTTCTAGTGAACGCACGCGACTGGAGGCCGCCGCCGCCAAGGAGTCCACTGCACGTAAGTTTTCTTGGATTATGCGTTTAGTAAATTGTCTTTTAGGCCCTACTGTGCAGCGCCAGCACAACACGACGCATCGCGAGGGTGGCCGTGACGGGCGTGACGGGCGTGACCGCGAGCGCGAGCGGCCCAGGGACCGATCGCGCAGCCGCGACCGTGAACGTGACAGGGATCGTGAGCGTGACCGCGGCGACCGTCGCGACAAGGATCGGCATCGTGGTGAGTTTCAATTTTGCTAGTTCTGCTCCGTTAGCGGGGAGGGTATGGTTTTTTAGTAGTTTGCTATTTCGAAAAAGCGCGAACAACATTTTTAGTAAATTAAATCAATTCAAATTTGACCCTTGAAGCAGGAACATTTCAATAGTTTGTTGTAAAGTTGTAAAAAGCGTCGAAAAATGTGTTGAAAAAGCGCTTAATTCTCTACTAAAATAGCTAATTTTTATGTTTGGGTGCCTAGGGGAACAGAAATAGTCAGTTAGTTTTCCCCACAGCTTATCCCCCGTTAACGAACCAGAACCCGAAAAGTCGGATCAATCATAATGCGGAGATGCATCTAAACAAATTCGTTCTTGTTAATTTCGGCATTGTTTAATTTGTCCCATAGTATTGTGGTGATTTTCTGAGATTTTTTGTTCACTTAAATCTCGAGTTCCTGAAATTTCGACATTTTCTAATTTCGGCATTATGAAATGCCGACATTTTAAATGTAGCTTCAACCCGGCTTTTCAGACCGTCGCGGCGATCGGGATCGCGAGGATCGTGGCGATCGACGTCGTCGTCACAGCTGAACACCCGTCTAATCACCGGCCACCTCGTCTCCACTTCATTCCCGTTGACACTGCCCCCACCCACCCGTTCGTTGTACTCACCCACCACGTTGTCGTCATTGTCGCGCCCCGGTTGCCCCACCTCTACTATATATCACGATTGTGGTTTTTCGCTTGAACACGGTTGCCCCCTCCCTCCTCATCCCCATTGGCGGCCGTTTCCATTTTCTATATGCAATATCTCGCTACTATATACTTGATGAATTGTCAGACGGTTCTTTAGTATTTCCGGGTGATTCGAATTTTGTCCTGTCGGTCCAAAAATGGGTCGTAAAGTCGTAGCAACGATTTTAATCGGCTTTTTAGTCAGTTTGGCGATATTTCATGTTCAAAAACTGTTTAGAAATATAAAACTCCTTTTCGGAAGCATAAAAAATGGCTAGTAAAGTCGGAGGAACTATTTTAATCGTTTGGGTATATATTTGAAGTCTAAAAACTGTTTAGAAACGATAAAAATGGTTGACTTTTATCGAAAATTGACCATTTTTACGTAAAAAATCTATATTTTATGTATTTTGGTAACAATTTATCTACAAAAAAAAATTAGACTTCCCTCCCGGAAATACTAAAGAACCTGTGCTACACCTTCTAGAGCGCTATTTGTGGGTCTATTGGTAAATTCGGACGATATAACCTTGTCGTAAACGCCGTCCCGGGCAAGTCCACAATTTTCTAGACCCCCAAAAAATGATCGTCGTTGGATTGTGCTTATCTCGGTTGTTCACACGTCTCACCCGCCCGTTTTAGATGTCTAGCTGGGTCCCACGCGAGCCCTCTGTTTTTGGGTGTAGATGGCCAATGTTGCCGTTTGTCCGCGTGCCGTACGCGCGGACCCGTTGTTGTTCTCCTCCTCGTCCCCACGCTTACCCACCACCGTTTCCACCATCATTTCTCATCTGTTGTGCGGGAATAAAGTTGAATTTAAATGGTTTTACTGTCGACTTGGCACCGAATCGATGAATTTGCCGGAACGAAGCTACTTGTTTTATTGGCGCTGTTTTGATTTTCGATAGGCAAAAACATTTTCTCATGTCACTAGGGCATTTCCAGAATTTCCGGGCAATCTTTCTTTTTGTTTTTCTGGGCTCAGGTTTGAATTATCAAGGTTCAAAATTCATTTTCTTTTCTCTAGAATATCTCGGAATTTGTATTTTTTGGTGCTTTTATTGTCCGCGTGATAGTGGCGCCGAGGCGCACAAATGGACCGGCAGTACTTTTTGGGGGTACGGTATCTTTCTGCCGATCCACGCTTTAGGCACCAAAAAATTACGACACCTAAATACAGCATTACGCAACGTTGTACTCACTCTTTTTCACGTTATTTAGTAGTTTTTGCGTGAGAACGGTTGATAACAAAGCTTTATTGATGTAACAACGGGGGAATAACAATAGACCGGTAGACCGCTTTTTCGTTCAAATTAATAAAAGTAGACCGGTTTCGGGGCTTTATGGCAGCTTTATAACCCGGGTTTTGTTCCTTAATACATTAATTAAGCAAAATGCTTTATTTGAAGCATATTCAACTATTAGTTTAGTCATATTCTATTGTCCTACCACTGCGTTCTTTTTATCTGAAACGTTATCTACACAAAACGCGTTATCTCCGTAGTTCTCACGCTTTTCCTTTGTTACAATAATTTCTTCCTGGTATTCGTCCAACCTTTTAGTATTTCGTGGTTTTTATATTTTAGTAATGTTGGTTAATACTTTAAATAGCAACTATTCGTATGGTAAAGTAGTAATATCCTAAGCTCTACAGCTTTGTCTTTAATTTAAGAGTATGATAATACTATTATAGTTTTTTTCTTTTGTACCACATATCCTTGAACTGGAAATCGGTGAGTTTAACAGAAAGGTATATTCCCCATTACACCTTACACCCACTAAATGTATTTTTAAATACCACGGATTACTAACAAAGTATTAAACGAGGAATAAATCAATATAATACACGAAAAGCCAAAGAATTACGGGAAGAGCGCGTAATTATTAGATAATGTTTCAAACAAAGAACGCGAAGGTAGAACAGTATCAAATAGAAACAACGTTGCGTAATGCTGTATTTAGGTGTCGTAATTTTTCGGTGCCTAAAGCGTGGATCGGCAGAAAGATACCGTACCCCCAAAAAGTACTGCCGGTCCATTTGTGCGCCTCGGCGCCACTCCGCGTGATTTGGTCAGGGTTAAACATCGATTTTCTCTTTTCTCTAACGTATTGGATTTTTCTAGAGCTAGATTTCGAGACTGTGAAGCTTTCCGGGTTTCCGGTCGATTACGATCTTTGCAGGAGTATTTTGGCAGATTTTTAGGCCTAAAACAAGACTTGGAAATTATTTAGATAAAAAATGTTCAGAATGGGGCTTTTTATCTAGATTAGGCCCTACAAAATTTAAATTACGAAATTCTGGGCTTAATTTATCACCCCGAGCCCTGCAGCGCTCTCGAAATCCCCCGCCTGACCAGCGGGTTGATAGCCGGGGCGTCGAGGTGATAACGTGCCCCGTTTCAGACCTCTGACCACAACACTCGAATCGGCAGAGACCAGAAAAAGAAGGAGAAGCCGCCGCCAAGAAGACGTAGAAGATGGCGCTCAGCGCCTCCACCTTCCTTCTCGTCATCCTGTTCGGGTCGGCGGCGTGGATGGGCACGAACTCGGTGGGTTTTATTTTGATGTTGAAAAGCGCGTGGAAATGGGACGAAAAAGGTTCACCCGATTGTGTGGATAACGATCAAAGAGATTGGTGCAAAATTTTGAAACGCGTTTGTTGTCTGGAAAACCGGAAGTTATGAACCAATTTTCTACGATTCAAAAATGGTGCTTTCGCAATATCGGGGGGGCATATTTCTCCCGATAAGCCCAGAAATACCTAGTAACCTAACAGTAAGCAGTTTAATAGTGTTTTTAGTAAAATTTAGCTATATTGTAGATTTAAAAACTTGTACATCTTTTTAAGTTAAAATTTTGGTCGAAAATCAACCGTTTTTCGTAGGATAATCATTGTTTTGTATGTTTTTAGCAAAATTGTATAACTTTTACGTTTAGGAATAGTAAAAACAGAAATAGAAACGCCTCCACTATCTATCGTTGAAAAATTGGATCCTTAGAAAAGATCCCCCCCGATAATGCGAAAGAACCCGAAAAGTCAGAAAACTGTAGTTTAGTAAAATAAAATACAAACATTTATTTATTATCTTTATAACATTTTTAGATCTGGATGCAACTGCCGCTCGTCACCTCCGTGCTGCCGGAAGCCTGGAATCTGCCGTCATTCCTCGCGGCCGTCGTGCAGGTGGGTAAAGCATTTTAGGAGGCCCTTCTTTATTGATTAAAATGAGCTATAATTCATTTATTATTTATTTAGTGTTACTTATGGATCATTTACTAATTAGAGCCGCGATTCTAAGCAAAAAACATTAAAACTATTATACCCATTTTAGATAGCCTGCATCGGACCGCTCGTCTACGGCATCTTCCACAAGCGCCTGCACGCCCCGACGGTCATCGTCGCGCTGCTGGTGTTGCTATGGGGTGCTTTTTATGGAATTTGATGTAATGTAATGTAATGCAGAGATTGGAAAGTGATTATCGCGAACTTTCGTGATTTCTAGACAAATCCGGTTGAAACATTTTATGCGAGATTATTTCTAGATCCTAGTTACTAATTGCAATTTTGGGCTAGAAATTTTAGGCATACTAGCAAAGATCTTTGGGGAATTTTAGTAATCCGTGATTTTGAGCGTAAAACGTACTAATATTTAAGTTTAGTGTGCTCCTTTCTGCTGATACCCTTCTGGGACGTCACGGCGTGGCTCGGGGCTCAACAGTATTCGCTGGTGCTGTACGCGCTAATGTTTGGCATTGCGTTGGTATGCTTTTAAATATATACGATTTATCATATATAATTTCAACGTTATTTAAAAAATCTAAATAGCAGATTTTTCGAAAATGTTTTTCAACCAACTCAAATACTTATTAAATTGTTTTTAAAGTTTTTGATAGAGCTTTTGCTGTAAAACATTATTTTTTGCAGGTCAACAGCACGTCGAACGTGCTGTTCATGCCGTTCATGGCCCAGTTCCACCCGGCCTACCTGAACGCGTATTTCGGCGGAATGGGGCTGTCGTCGCTGGTGCCTAGCGTGCTCTCACTAGCGCAAGGTGAGAATATAGATGATCTCTCTCTCTCTCTCTCTCTCTCTCTCTCTCTTCCACTCTCTCCCACTCTCTCTCTCACTCTCTCACTCGCTCTCCCTCTCTGGTTCTCTCTCTCCTTCCGTCTCTTGCGCGCTCTCTCTCTCTCTCTCTCTCTCTCTCTCTCTCTCTCTCTCTCTCTTTGTCGAAAAACTGTTTCTAGGCTCCGGCAACTACGAATGTGTCCGCAACGGTACAGCAATGCTGCAACTCTACCACCCGGCGCGCTTCTCGGTGTCGGTGTTCTTCTCGGTGGTGGCCGCGTGGACGGCGCTGGCCGCGTTCGCCTTCGTGCTCCTCTACTGGACCGGGGCGCACAAGAAGCATCGGTAATTTGTAATTTTTTGGTCCTTTTGGATTATCGGTGTGGGGAACAACTTTGTCTAGGGATCCAAGTTTTCGAATATAAAGAATCCAAACAATACAAAATTTGCTTGTTTAAGGCGTTTCTAAAGTTTTTTTACTATCCCTAAACCTAAAGCGTTGCAAATTTTATTAAAAATGCCAAAAAGATATAAATCAGTTGATTTTCGACCAAAATTGGCCATTTTTGACTAAAATCTCGGGTTTTTCAGGACGTTGAAAAAAGTTTTGGGTAGTTTTAACTAGTACTTTACTAAAGACACTATTAAAATACTGATTCTTTAGTTATCCCCCCCGATATTGCAAAAGCGCCTTTTTTTCAGACAAACCGCAACCCCCCTTCCGGGTGAAAAAACATACCCAGTGGAAGAGCTAGACGAGGAAACACCGCTTCGGCCTCCAACCAGCCGGGAGCAGAAGACGGAAGTTGATGAGGAGATGATCTCTTCGGGAAAGGTCGGCTTTTTCTTTAGGAGCCAATTTTTCTAACCTAATATTAGGGAAAGAATTTTAAAATTGCATTTTTACTTAACGCAAAAACTTACAAATTTTATTAAACTTCTTCTTCGAATTGGTTTCATCAAGGTTTATATACTTTTTTAGAGCAAATCCAGCAGTGCCGAAAAGAGCAGCGACAGGTCGGAGGCGATTTCCGGCGGCGCGTACTACTGGATTCTGGGGCTGACGGCGTTGGTGAACGCGCAGATGAACGGCATCATCCCCAGCATACACAGCTACGCAGCACTACCGTATTCACAGGTAATTCAGAGGGTGGAATGTGGTGGAATTCGAGGAAAATTGAGTCGAAATTGGCTTTGCAAAAGTAAAAAACCGAAAGCTAAAATGTTCGCATCCGCCGGGATTCGAACTCCGGTGAATTTCTCGACCTAGAGCTTCTCCATTCGGCCAGCTGACTTCAAGCTTTAAAACGGGCTTAAATAGCCATTTCTTAAGCTACTGGTCAAAAAAACAGAATATTTTGGATCCTGGGAATCGAACCCGGACCGTTCGCCTGGTAAACGGGAACTTACCCATGCGCCATGACCATGGGACTGCTAGCAGAGCTTCTTTCGGAAATTATTATAATATTTTTAAGACCATTTTCAGACAGTCTACCACCTCGGGCTGACCCTGTCGAACATCGTGGCCCCGCTGGCGTCGTTTGCCCCGTTTTTGTTGCAGACCAGGTAGATAGATTTCAGTTTTTTAAGGAAGAAATGGAATAATTTAAAGCACGCTAATAACTTAATCTAATCCAATTCTAGATCCGTGCCCATTCTGACGGCCCTCTCGCTGACGTCGTCCTTCTTCACGGCGCTGATCGTCTACCTAGCCTCGCAGAGCCCCAACTATCTGTTTGGGAATTACGGTGCAGGGGCCGGGCTGGCGGTAAGGGCTAAACATTTCGCTTCTCAACCTCTTTAAAATCCTTTAAAGGGCCTGGCAAGGCACATGTTATTATGGATTTTGTATACAAACTTTGAATCAAAACACTAAAGATGACGATTTTTCTGCCAAAAAATAGCTGATTTCGACAAAAATGCCGATTTTTTTAAAGATTCTGGCTTTTTGCGATAGTTTTTTCCTTTAAACACACTTAAATTATACCAAAAAGCCTATTAAAATACTTTTAACAAAAAAATAATCAATCAAAAAAGCCGATTTTCGACAAAATGCCGATTTTTTAGATAGTTTTTGCTTTAAATAGACTTAAATTATAGGGAAAGGCTATTAAAATGCTAACTGTTACGTTGCTAGGCATTTATGGCTTCATAAAATTAAAAAAAAATTGAAAAAATTGGCTTTCCTCAAAATTTCCTAAATTTCTGGTCATGTCTTCTCGGCCCTTTAAAATAGAGATATCGTAACCCTAATTCCAGATCGTGGCCCCAATCCTTGCAGCGGGTCTCCACTCTTTTCTGCGTACCCTGTTTGCCTCCGTACTCCGCGAGGGGTCCCACGGCAGCGAATCGCGGCTATTCTGGTGCGGCGTCTTCATCCAGGTCAGCATTTGCCTTCACTGTCCCTTTAAAGCGTTAAAAATCGTAATAAAAATTTTAGATTACTTTCAAACGGGAGAAATAAAAAATAAGTTCAAAATAAAAATTTGTGGAATTGAATTTTTCAATGTTTCATTTCCGGAAGAGCAAAATTGAGCTGTCATAAATCTAATATGATGTCCCTGGTTTTTAGATGCTGTTGGAAACTGGGTTCTTTCGCCATAGCGGGGGGTGGGGTGAGCTCTTTAGCATCAAAGTAGCAACTCCTCTTTACAAATTTTATTGGAAATACAAAAATCTAATTTATGGACCAAAAAGGGCCGTTTTTCGACCAAAATGTTTGAAAATTTTTCGACTTGAAAGCTGGCGAAATTTACCTAAAAACGCTATTAAAATAGCTATTATGTTACTAGACATTTCTGAACGTATGCAAATTTACGCTTTTAACGGGCCCCTCCCACCGATGCGAAAGCTCCCGAAATTGGTGTAAGAATATACAGTTTGCGATGGAGATTTAATCAATTGATTTAATTTAGTGAAATTATTAAAAATATAGCCATTCATTCAGTCAATTCGCCCCACTTTTCAGATCGGCTCGTTCGTCGGCTCGGCGGTGATGTTCCCGCTCGTCAACTTTGCCAAGCTGTTCGAGGCGGCGCCGGCTTGCCGGCCATGACTTACCTGGCGTGATGGGTTGTGAGCGCATTAATTGATTCCTTATAATTCGAAATCTGACCATGTTTATTTATTTATCGTTTTAAAAATTTTTCAAAAATTGATGTTTCGGCCAATTCACGTCATAAAAAATTTCGTAAGATTTCATTTGTTTTAGCTTGTTCTATTCTTATAAATTTACTTAATTGACCGAAATTGTGATTAAAATTTCCGTGTTCAGCTTGCGTGTTTTCTGATATTTTTGCGAGCTTCTCCCCCACGACAAACTGGTGATCTGACCCCCGCCTTTCGAGCTGTGGCCATTAACGTGTGAATGCGCTCAATTTGTGCCTTATTTGCATGCCATAATTCGTGTGTATTTTTGTGTGGATATCGGCAAATAAAGAAGAGTTTTATGGAAGGTTTTAACAGGGAATTTAAGCGCGGCGCGACACGCAACGCGCAGGCCCGCATTTTCCTTGCGTAATCGATTACGACCCATTTAGAGCGTTCAGAAGCTGAAATCAGACAAAAACGCCGACAACCGAAAATGTCGACAACCAATCCGAGGTCCGAAATCTCGAAAATTATAATCCCGATAGCGAAAATATTGATATACCTAAATCCGACTACAAAAATGCCCGAAAGCTAAAATCTCGACAAAAAACCGAAGCGAAATACCGACAAAAAATGCCGACAAATAAAGTTCAGCCACTGTAACGGCTGGCAAGAAAATGCCGACAAGCCAAAAACTCGAGATATTTTTAATGTTGTGATTTTGACGTTTTTCCGATCGAATTTTGATTTTTCGCGGTATCCCTTAAGAATAAATTACCATGAAAAGAAGAGATTCGTTTCACTTTTTCGATGAAACATGGAAAATCAATTTTTCGAAAGACTCAAATTTTTGTTCAAATGCTTTTAGGAGTTTCAGATAGTCGTAGATTGTTTATCGATACTTTATCTGGAAAAACACAAATAAATACCGAGAAAAAGGCACGGAAGCTGGTCGAGTTGTCGTTTAGCAATTCGTTTTTATGGGGGGTTTTTGATTAGAAAAAAAAGGGAACTGGACTGTTGGGGGGGGGGGGAACTCCTTCACCCCCGCTAAAAGTCCAGTACCAAGAAATTAATATAGACGAATCAAAGTCCAAAAACAGGGGCAGTTTCTTTGGTGGAAGGCGTAGCGGCGGCAGAACACATATTCGAATTATTGGCACTTTACGGAAAATTGGAACATAGAAATTGTTGAGCAAAGTTGTTTCAAAAATGGGGTAAAAGGCAGTAAAGTCGGGGTTTTTTTACAACGTTAGTGGGTTTAGGCTTAGGCTTAGGCTTGGGCTTATCCCCATCCGCCGGTCAACTGCTGGAACATCTCTTCGTTGAGGGTCTGGCTCTGCTCCTTGCTGCGCATCGACACGAAGATGTAGCCGCCGATGAACTCGTGCACCACCTGTAACGAACGTTTCCTGATTCGTTGATGCGTGACTTACAGTAGACTCGGGCTTTTGCTTAGGTTTGGCTTAGGCTTAGGCTTGGCTTAGGTAAGCTAACTTCTCACCTTTCTAGAAACTTAAAAATGCCGAAACTTCCTAAATGCGAAATCAAAATGCCGACATTCAAAAATATCGAAATTTTTGCATATCATTTGAACTTTGAAGCTTTCCGGAAGATTAGTCAGGTAAATGATGATTTTGAGAGTTTTATTCGAATTTGACCGGGCGACAATTTTGAATTTTTCCACAAATGAACTTTGCAGCGACAGGTTATTATTGGAAAAACTTGTGTTTCGAAATCTATACGAAAACAACCCGGAAAATACATTATTCGATATTGAAATCGAATCGAAGAGACTTTCGCTATCACTCAACCCAGTGATCCCTATTCTAGTAGATGCTCACCTTGCAATCGGCCGACAACGGCTTGAACTCGATGTCCTCCTCGTTGAATTGCACCTAAAAGGTAGTATGAATTGTGTATTTGAATAAATGTATACCTTCAGATGGCGAATTTCCCAGTTGACATGCCACTTCTTCATCGACGTGTACCGCCACGTCTTCAGCGTGTCCCCGTTTTCCTGGTTGAACTTGACGATGCGGTTGTTGGCGATGCCTAAAAAATCGAGTTTTAGTTAGTATTTTCTTTAATTAATGTAAAATCAATAGAAAAATTAAATAATAAATTAATAAATAAATTAAATTAATAAATTTCGTCAGAATTTTGACAATCAAAATCCCAAAAGGTAAAAACTTCGACAGCCAAAATCCCGAAATGTCTATCGCGGATTCTGGATCACGGCCGGCTGTCGGTATTTTTGCTGTCGGGATTATGGGTGTGGGCATTTCGGTGTTTTCCGTATGAATTTACTCTTTAAATATCAGAACTCACCAATAAGGTCCGATTTTCGGTTGGAGTTGCGGAAGCGGACGACAAAGTAGTGCATTCCGTGTTCGGGCAGGGCCTGAAAAAAAGATATTTCAGATTCAATTCAATTTCAGATTCAATAGAAAATTTTAATGGGCTTGCCGATTTTAATGACCTTAAATTCATGCCTAATTAATTGTTTTTATTAGGTTTAAATGCAAAATCCAAATTCGCGTCGTTTTTACTAAAAATAACTATTTTAGGGCTTTCTAAAAATTTAAAGTAATCTAATTTTAATTTGTCTTATTTGTATCCTTTCGTTGGATGGTGAAATAGACCGATTTAAAATAGATTTTTAACACTTTTTAAGCCCCTACCTGCCACGCTCGAATGTATTGAAGTTTCGCCTCGGTTGCCGTGAGTTGCTTGATGCTCGAGTGGGTGTCGGACACTTTTTGTTGGATCTGGAAGCTTGTAGTAATAAAAATATTTATAATGACTTTTGTCTTATGTTCTATTCTTTTATTATAAACTGGTTTGAAACTTTTTTACCCGTAAACATACATACGACCCTTAACACTTTTCTTAAAAAATTAAAAATAGATTTTTCGCAAATTTTAAAAATCTGAAGTTTTTTTTGTGATAGCTTCTATATAGTATTAGACCTATAGTTAAATTTTATCATAAACATTGGTAAGATGCTCACTATTACATTACTTCCGTCTATGGAAAAAATATGTTACAAAGATATTTATTCACTCAAGAATTTTTATTTATTTATTCGGTTCGGATTTTGCAAGATTTTTTAGGATGAAATGAGTAGATTATTCTAGGTTTAATTTCTAGGATAGAGATATTTTAGAACTATAGTTAAATTTTATTAAAAAGATTATTAAAAGTCTCACAATTTCATGACCCTGTATTTTTGGAAAAAAATTGTTACAAATTGATCCATTCCCCCGAAAAAATTGATATCGATTAAAGTCGGAGAAGATAATTGCACAATTTTTAAGATGAAACGAGTCGGTTATTGTCGGTTTAGTTTTTTAGGCTCTGGAAATTTGTAAGGGTGTCCTGCCTTTTTAATTCCATTTTTAGAAAAATATGCGTTTCCGAGTTTTACCTGCTGCTTGCTGCGCCTCTTGACATATCTCTGGCTGAGGTATTCATCGACGTTGAAATCGTTGGGCAATTTCACTGGGGCCGCCTTTTTGCCGCCGGCCGCGCCGTTTTCGCCGCGCGGGAGGGCTGAAATGAATGATAATTATACTTTCACCTAATTTTAGATCTGGCGTTTTGGCCATTTAATCCGGTAATTTTTTATGTTACCTTAGGTTTCCAGTTTCAAGTTCAAGCCAATGTTTCAATTTAAAAAAAACTTAACTACTTAAAAACTACTTTTTGCTCGTTTTACCACTAAATCACCAATAATCATTTCAAGCCTACAAAAAATTGCGTTTTAGTAAAACACATTTTTTTTAGTTAGGAAAAAGTAGGTATTCCGGAAAAACTCACTTCCGGTGTGCATGTTGAGGAGGTGCTTGATGGATTCGACTTCTTGCATATAGGAGGCATCGGCCATGGTTTTACCGCGTGAAGCGCAGCGGCAGGCGGCCATCCAACGTGCGTATTGGTTCTCCTGAAATCGGGATTTTGAAAACTTGTTAGTGATTAAATCAATCCAATCTTTCGCAATTTTTATTTGGAAGAGCGTTAAAGATTCTTGAAAAAAAGATGTGTTTCACTAAATGTGGAAACCATTGCTGGACACACACACACACACTCATTAGGCGGTTCTATTGGAGATTTTGTGAAAAATGTGAAGATTGCTTGATACACTGTATGTTAATAAAACGGTCTTAGCAGTCTGACAATTACGGCAGAAACTTTTTCTCGAAGATCTCTCTATCTCACTATCTCTGTCACTGCCGCTCGCTCTCTCTCCCTCCCTATCTCTCGCGCTCTATTTCACTAATCTCTATTCCGACTAGCAAGCTAGCAGAGATTGTTGAGGAAGTGGAGAGGGTAGGCTAGCAGAAACGACTGACCGTCTCGCACTTGAGGATGACGTCGGTCATCCCCTCGGCCGTGGGGACGAGCAGCTTGATTTGGTATTTGCCCTGGGAGACGGACACGTCAGGTGAGACCTCGCAGCCTAAAAAAGTATTTTAATAAAAGTTTTTATTAAACAGTGCAAAAAATTTAAATTTTTGACGAAGATTTCAGACCCCCCGATAATGCAAAAGAACGAAATTAAATAAAATTAATTAAGTAAAAGCGAGCGCACCTCTGAGGACGAAATCACCCAGCGGTGGGCCGGCCTGCTCGGCGGGGCTGTTGTAGTACGACAGCCGGAGGTCGCGGAACACAAAGTAGCTCCGCTTGAACCCCTTGAACGCCAGCTTTTTCGGCCTGGAAATAGCATTAAATCATTTCAATTTGGAAAATACGGCTTACGGTTATTGGCATCGTCTATGGGTAATTAATTTCTAGTTTTTTTTGCCGAATATTAATTTTTCTTGAAACATGATGCTCTGGTTTTTTAGATTTTTGCATGGTTTTTTTATGTTAATACCGTTCATTTAATTGTGTTAAACTATCATCATGTTTTTAAAAATCGCATCATTTGTTAAAATATGGAGAATCTTCAGAAAAATTAAGTTTCGATCGCAAGCCGAAAGTTTTTTGAAACGCGATTTTATTCCTACTAAAACCATTTCTTTCACGCCTCCACTATTGTAGCAAAAAAAGCCAAATCTTTAAACTGATAAATAGCTATTTATTGTAAAAGCCGTAAAGCTTGAAAAATCAAAATTTTTGCTAGTCACACCAATACCGAATTGAGATTTTTCGAAAGGGTCAAATCTGAGAGTTTTGTGAAACAGAAATTTGTATTTTGGAAATGACTGGGATTACTTTTGACTGGCTTTAATTTTAATAAATAATTCTGTATATAAACGTAAAAAGCTCACCAAAAAAATATAGAAACTTTATAAATTTTAAAGTTCATCATTTTAACTTGGGTAATATCGATTTTCTTGTTTCGTAAACTTACAATCTTATTTTTTAAAAACTATGTCATTTAAAACCTGGAAAGAATTAATTCTTTTAAATTTTACAATTTAATTTTTAGAATTTTTAGAATTTAATTTTTTTAAATATTGATAAAACGAAACATACTTCATGTATTTGAGGTAGTCGGCGAGCGATGGGACCTCGGTGAGATCGGCGCGCTTTGAGAAGGCGGCCGCGTCCAAGCTGTTTTCCTAAACGTATGCATTTAATTTATACTTTAAGGTCCTATTATTATGATTATTATGACTATGATTGAGTTTAATTTAAGTAACTCAAAATAAATAAAAATCACCAGCTCGTCGAGCATGATATCCACGTCGTCCTTGCCGCGATCTTCCGGTTCCGGCGAATCGCGCTGCAGCGTGGCTTGGAGCTAAAAAATATGTAGAATATACATTCAATTTGATTAAGCCTAGTAGCACACTATTTTTATTTTTCTTATTATAATCACCACAACTTCGGGAGAAGCAGCTCAAGACAATATACTGTCCAGTATTTTGCACTTTTTAACTTTTCATGAAACACACGATTCTCGTCAACATTGATTAGCTCGAAAATAAGCTGCAATGTTTTATCTAATAATAAGAATTAAATAACGGTAATTTCAGGAATTAAAACGCAATTGTACCTCTATAATAAATAATTTTTATTACCACATGAATGGTGCACGATTATACTTTTTATCATTTTTCATTTTTTAATGATTCATGAAACATCATTTTACGTTAAAATCAGCAGCTCAACGATAAGCCCGAATATTGGTTTTTAATTTAAGTAATGGTTAACTAAGATTAATAATGTTTTTGGATACCTTTAGAAATTATCTTAAATCCTTTTACTCTAACAAACCTGCAGGGCGGCAAAGAGGTTGGCCTCCTCCTCGGTGTGGTCCAGCTCGTCGAAGAGGATGCTCCATTTGGCCTGCTCGTACAGCTGGTTGATGCGCACCGGGTCGTACTGTAGAATAATACGGTAATTGCGTAATGCAAAAGTATTAAAAAATGGCAAAAATTGTATAATTTAGTAAGATTTTAATTTCAGACCACGAATTAGAAGGGCTAGATTTTAAAAAACCACATGTCATGTCGATTAAGCCCGAAAAAAGCCGCCTTTTATTAATGTGAAACAAAACATTATTTTTTTAAACCGGCCACTGACCGAAAGAATTCATAAAATCGCAATTTCGGCGAAAAGTAAAATTCGTTTCAACTCGGCATAATATAAAATTTCTTGAAATTTTTCTAGTCGAATCCTTTGAGATCCCTAAATTCTTACAAATTCATCGAAAATAAAGTTTGTTATCAACTCGGCTTGGCATGAAATTGATTGGGACTTGATGAATCTCGGCTTCCGCGACAGTGTTAAAAACGCGTTAATTTTCATCCAATTTCTACAGCCATTTTTATTATTAAGCGTAAAAATTCGACGTTTTGTAGCGAAAAGGTGCAATTGTTATTCAAAATTTTTTCCTCGAGATTTTCAATTCTTTACCCGCGGATTCAGGTCGAAGAAGGACATGAAGCGGAACTGGAGGATGACGATATCACCCTCGAAAACGCCCTGCTCCATCAGCGACCTAGAAAATAGAGTTAGGAAAAAATGAATGAAGCTGATCGCGGTCTGTATATAGCCTTCTCTCTGTCTCGCTCTCTCTCTCTCTCTCTCTCTCTCTCTGTCGCGTTCTCTCTCTCTCTCTCCCCACTCTCTCACCTGACTCTCTTATCCCAAACGTCGCCGCAAATTAATTTTCAAAAATTGATGTTTCAGAACATTTACTAGCCATGGCTGAATCTCTACAATTAATGAATGACAGGTAAACGGTGTTCGCGAAATTTTTCCGAGAAGATGATCAGCGCATTCAAGAAAATGAGAGGGTGAGTTGAGAGATAGAGAGAGAGATAGAGCGAGAGAGTGAGAGAGAGAGAGCGACAGAGATGCGTGTGAGAGAGAGCGCAGAGATAAAACAAAACCAAACCTGCTGCTGTCGAGCCAGCCGCGGTTCAGCGCCGCCTTCTCGACGAGGTTTTGCGGGCGGAAGACGGGAGTGTCCTGAAAACAATTGTATCCTATAAAAATTACGACGTGGTTTTCATTAATTTAATTTAAGGTTAAATCATTACCGCTAATACTTAAATCCGATGAATGAAACGAAACCAATATGAAAATGACTAATATAAATTAACTTAAATAAAACCAATATGAGTTTTAAAGAATAATTCAACTTATAAAATTAAAATTTTTAAGATCATTTTCCAAAATGTGTTTCAAAGAATTGACTAGCCAGTGCTATATTTCTGCTATTAATAGCTGTGCGATTTTTTGTTTAATGAAGGATAATAGTACTCTTATTTAAGGTAGATAATTCTAAATTTAATAAATCGATACCTTCGTGGGAGCGATGCGTGGGGAATGGACGAGCGCCTGGTCGAAATTCTCGTTTTCGAGCCCCTCGCAGAACGAGATGGACGGCATCATGTTGCGCCGCATCGTGTCGTTGTACTAAAAAATCTGGGATTAGTTTTTGAAAAAATGTTTCATAAACTCATAAAAATATTAAAAAAATTACCGAAGCTACTTGCGGCTGAATGCTACACATCGAAAGTCAAAAAAATGTAAAAAAACAATTTGTAAAGTTGTTACGTGCACGAATATCAAAAACAGCTAAATGCACGAAATATGTATATGACAAAATGACTGCTATGGAAACATTGTACAAAACCAATTCGGTATTTTTTTGGAAAAATGTGGCTTCATAAAAAGTTAAAGTTGGTTCAAAATTGAATAATCAATGGTTTCTTGCTTGTAAAATTTGATAAACCAAAAAATCGACTAGAAAGTGCTGTAAAACAAAAACTGGGTGATTTAAAACTCAATTTTACGCTCTAAAAAAATCGAAAATTTTTGATCTTTACTTTCTGTTCACATTCCGCCAGTCGCTTGCCGATTTTGGCGGAAACGGAGAGCTAGAGTAAGAGAAAGGGCTGTGAACAACCAAGAGGATCTTATTAATGTTGGAATGCTACAGAATGCCCGGAAATTTATTGAAACACTTTTTCACCAGAATCTCTAGACTTTGTGCCTTGCTTGTTTTCGACGTGATATTTTCTTTTTGGATAGATTTTGCGTAGTAAGTTCTCTAGTAAAAAAGGGACTTTGAAATCAACTTAAATTAAGCCGAAAAGTTATGGGAAAGCTGTTTCTGCGCTAAATTGTACAAAGAAATGTTGATCCGGTTAGGAAGTTTTTTGGAACATTTTTTGGCTAACCTACACGATGTAAAAAATAATCCCAACGCGTAAGTATTTGTATTCTATAGATGATATAGATCTAATCCCGAGTTGAAAGGCATAAATTCAGGCTGACCGGGCCCCTTTAAAAGCGCTAGTATTTACAGGAAATGTGTTATACAACTCGAATATTGTAGAGATCAATTTCTAACAGCTCCACCGTGGATTATTTGGCGAATTTCCGGCAAAACACTGAATTTTTTTGAAACATTATTTCTTGCAGTCGCGGAACTTTCATCGAAAATTGGCCTGGAAACCATACGGATTCAAGCGGACAGAAGGTAATGGATTCAGACTTCTCAGTACCTTTTTTACAAGCCTAAGAAAAGAAAAAACGTACGGCTCCCGGGCCCGGGCTGACACCGCGGGGCAGCGTATTCCCATGGCGGGGCAGCGTGCCCATCTCGTACGCGTTGAAGACGTGGCCCTGGGTGGAGAGGGCCGGCGATTGATGACGGCGACTAAAAAAGCATTAAGATGTTTTAATTTAGCATGTTTTAAAAATTATTGGAATCACAGCGGCCCGGCGCCTAATAAAACGTCCGGCAGAATTGGAAACCAAGAAAGACCGCAACGCGTGCGATAGACGCGTCGCGCCATTGCGAAAGCAAGCCTGTGCAGCTAAAATCATGCTGGTATTTCGCGCCCCAGGCAAAAACCCGTACAGTACGCCTTTTCCCGGGAGCCATCGGGACCGAACCCATGGGCGGTTGTGGAATATAGATTCACTAAAAAATACTCTATTCAACGTCAGGAAAATTAAGATTTCGTATACAAGTGCCTCAATGGACTTTCTTGAAACATTGTTTTTCTTTGCAAATCACGTTATTGCTTATGTAGCATTGACTTATAAATAAAAATGCCACCAATACTAATCAAAATTATAAATAAAAAGAATAATAAAAATCATTGCTGATTAATAGAAAAGGAATTGGGGCCTTGCTTCATAATGTTTTAAACAGATAAAATCAGCGTTAAAAGAACGTTTCAAATACAAGAAGATTGGGTTAACAGCTCGATTCCTGGCGCAACAATGCATATGTTTGAAACCAATTTTTACAAAAAAAAAGTCCAAAAGTTTTTTCGAAATTAAATTATTTAAGTAATTTTAAGTAAAACTACTGAAATTGAATGCAATTGGTTTTAAAAAATAAAATAATTCCCACCGATCCAAATTCGACTGCGACGCGAAAATCGGCGCAGCCTTGCGGATCGTCATCGGGCCGACGGATTCCTGGAAAAAAGCGTGTTTCAGGAAAAATTAAAAAGTAGACAAAAAAAAAGATGGTAATGCACATGGCGAGGGAGTTCCAAATATCCAACTAAGGCACAATTGAGAACTAACAATAATAATCCAGTAAAATACTAACGATAATCTACTGTCAGAAAACTTAATAAATCGATACCTCGCCCGGTCTGATCGGCACCGGCCCGTCGTCGTAGGTGGCGTTGCGGCGCATCACGTCCGGCGGGATGTAGCTGAATTTGGAATTTGAATAAAGTAATTCTTTTTCTAAAAATTTCCAAAATTATTTATTATTATTATTTATATTTTGTTATCTAATAAAATATTAACAAAACGTCAAATTGCTCGATTTAAGGATCCTGGAGGTTTTAGAGCAGGAGATCAACAGTGTACTAATTCACTGGGCTGTCGGTCAGTTCTGGACTTTTTTGAAAAACTGAATTTGAATTGGCCGGTGAAGTGAATTTTTGAAGGCTTGAAAAAACCCTTTTAAAAAATGGTTTAAAAAATTTTTAAGAAAAAGTTGAAAATTTGCTAAATTTTTATGATTTTAAGAGGATATAGGAAACACCTTTTTGTAACTGAAAGGTTTAGCGGGATTAAAATTTTTCAAGATTCTTAATGGAAAGTTTAAAAGATATATTTTTAGAAAATATATTTATATTTAGGTAGTTTTTGAAGGGGATTTCGGCTATGGGGGTATCTGAAGCTATCAGGAAGGTATTTAGGTAGTTTTTGAAGGGGATTTCAGCCATGGGGGTATCTGAAGCTATCAGGAAGGTATTTAGGTAGTTTTTGAAGGGGATTTCGGCTATGGGGGTATCTGAAGCTATCAGGAAGGTATTTAGGTAGTTTTTTAAGGGGATTTCGGCTATGGGGGTATCTGAAGCTATCAGGAAGATATTTAGGTAGTTTTTGAAGGGGATTTCAGCCATGGGGGTATCTGAAGCTATCAGGAAGGTATTTAGGTAGTTTTTTTAAGGGGATTTCAGCCATGGTATTGATTGATAGCCATTGATTGATTGATAGCCATGGTATTGATGGAGGTGGGAAAGGATGTGGTGGAGTGGGACATGTAGGGTAGCCCGAAGGCCAGTCGATTACAGTCGCGAAGCGGCTGTAATCGGCTGGTTATTACTATAAAATGTACCGTTTGAGGGAGAGCTCCTCGGAGTACCGTATGCCAATATCGCGGCACAGCTTTTGGGTGCATTGGAAGACGTTGACCGAAAAGTCGAGCCGCGCGTCGATCAGCTGCTTGTCCGGCAATTGCACCCTAGAAAGTGCCAATTTTAAAAATACGATGATATTATTAATATACGAATTATCGATTTATCGGTTAAATAATCGTTTCTGAATCGAATCGGCGGATTTCTAGAAATCACAAGGGGTAAGCGGCACAACGAATTGCGTTCCCATAAAAAATTTGAATACACCAAACCGTGAAACATACAAAATTGCCTTGAGCGACTTTAGTAATGAGATGCTTTGAAAACCTGCTAGGTAGGAGTCCTGGAACATCCTTTTTTCTTAAAAAATTTCGCGTTTAGATGGCGATTATAGATTTCCAAATTAAATTTAAGCAGATATTCTTTAGATAACCCCGTTATTGCACTTTCTTTCCATCAAATTAACAGAATTTTTGCTAATTCCATGAACCTACTTGGCCTCCTTGTGGATGGGGGTGAACTCGAGCTGCGTCTCGGCCGTGATGCCTTTCTAAAAAAGAAATAGGAATTAGCCATCTAAAAACTCATCCAAAAGTTTGGTACTTTATAATAACTCGAAACAGCAAATTTTTCAAAAAATGGAATAAATTTCTGAAAAGATGTTGCATGGAAAATCAGTGAAAAACTGGCAGTAATCGGAACAATTATCTCCGATTTCATTTTGCTTTCTTTATCAATAAAAAATTTATTAAAGGGCTGCCGACGGCATGTGTCGATCCCCCCCCATCAACAAATTGGCAAGTAGCCAACAGGGCAGAGAGCGCGCCCAGGGGAGAGGCGCAGAGACATTTTCTTTCCAGCGCGTAACCGATTGACGTATGCCGCCCCTATCCCTTTAAATTCACAAAATTTCCGCCTTAAATAGGATTTCTCTTACGGCATTTTGTGCAGAATATTGTTCCCTATTTAATGCATTAAAAATACCTGATCGAGCGTGCTCCTGGTGTGCCTGAGCCATTGGCGCTTGTCCGGCCACCACAGCGCGTGATCCGACCAATCGCGCGAGATGTCTGAAAAATCGGGATTTATATCATAAAACTTCAACAGATTCAATAAATTGACAAATTTAATTATAAGATTACTTTTTTATGTTTCGTCTATAATTTACTACTAAAAAGCTTTTGGACTCAGGGATTTCGAATCCTTCAATGGCCGAATAAAAAATGTTTTGGATTTGGAAGCGAGAATAGGAATAAGAGTTTGAAAAAGACGCCATTGAAGCGTCTTTTTCAAAGCGGAAGTTGCATAGTTATATTTCTGGTGTCACAAAACAATGTTTATTTTATAGGTTTCACAAAAACAACTTGAAAATGATTCGCTCAAAAATATATTATGGTTCGTAGCTGTCATAAATTTAGCGTCGGATTGATTTGGCGTTTTCTGGTCTCGAAAAAAAGAGTGCCATTATTTATGTGCTGGGATACATGTAATTATTTTATTTAATGGTTTGCGAACATGAGTGAATTCTCAAGGTACCTGTGCTAGCTTGCCCTGGGTAGTTTTCCGCAAATTACCTCAGCTAGCCTGCTTCAATTTGCGCAATTTTCCCCGAGGCTTCTTCAAAAGAAATTGCCTAGTTTCAGAATCTTCTGAACCCAAAAATTCTTTCTGCTTCTTTAAATTCAATTTTCCCCTTAATTTTCTTCATAAATTCGGGGCTACTCTCGCCCCCAATTTCGGGAGCCGCTTGTCGAAAAGTGACTCATCAGAGATTCATCGTCCCCCACGATGCCACCCGACAGCCCATCAAAATTGGGCATGCATTTTGGAGTTGGCTTGGGGCCAAGAATTGATTTTTGGCGCAAATCGAGTGTTTCAAAAAATTTACGGAATCCGGAACCGATCTGGACATGAATCCATACAACAGTCCTATGTTGCATGAAAACTCATAAGGCAAGCTAGCAGAGATTGTTGAGGAAGAGGGACGGGCAGGCTAGCAGTGATTCTTGAGGAAGAGGAGAGGGCAGGCTAGCAGAGATTGTTGAGGAAGAGGAGAGGGCAGGCTAGCAGAGATTGTTGAGGAAGAGGAGAGGGCAGGCTAGCAGAGATTGTTGAGGAAGAGGAGAGGGCAGGCTAGCAGAGATTGTTGAGGAAGAGGAGAGGGCAGGCTGGCAGAGATTGTTGAGGAAGAGGAGAGGGCAGGCTAGCAGAGATTGTTGAGGAAGAGGAGAGGGCAGGCTGGCAGAGATTGTTGAGGAAGAGGAGAGGGCAGGCTAGCAGAGATTGTTGAGGAAGAGGGAAGGGCAAGCTAGCAGAGAGTCTTGAAGAAGCGCAGGTCAGCGAAGATTCAGCTTTTTTCATGTTTCGAAAAATTTCCGTATAGAGTTTAAAGATTGTATCGTAATTCGCCTGTGGCCGTCCAACGATTTTTTGTGCCATTACTTTTTTCCAACCTGATACTTTTCGAATTAAATAAATTTCATCTCCCGTTATTTTCCAAACTTGGAGGGATCTTTCTTTTAAATGTCAGCATTTTTCCGGCTGTCCCTTTTCTGGCCCGGGAGAGAGAGAGGGAGCGAGAGAGAGAGAGAGAGAGAGAGAGAGAGAGAGGAGAGAGAAAGCTTTTGGCGATGGTTGTGTAAAGCGTGGGTGCCTTTCCGGCGGCACTTTTTTGACCAGGCCGCCAGGGGAGCAAGAGTGGATGCTGCTCACAGCTGTGTGTTTGTGTCCCCCGGGCTATGCACCCAGTGGGAGCATTGGCAATCGGCCAAAGCCAAAGGGGTAGCCAAACGGAATCGGAGCTTTAATCAATTAAATCAATTAAACGGACCGGAAACAGGTGAAAAACGTATAAAAGTCGATGATTTAATTTTAGAGGCTTTAAAGACATGCCAATCTCGTTGACGAGCTTCAGCATCAAGCCGCCGATGTGCTCCTCGCCTGTCACGTAGAGGTTTCGCTGAAATTTGCCACCTGGGACTAGTAATCGATATAAAAAATACAATTATTAACGGTTTTTGAAACATATTTTTTTACTGGATATCCCTCAACAATCTCTGCTAGTCTGCCCTCTCCTATTCCTCACCAATCTCTGCTAGCCTGCCCTCTCCAATTCCTCAACAATCACTGCTAGCCTGCCCTCTCCTCTTCCTCACCAATCTCCGCTAGCCTGCCCTCTCCAATTCCTCAACAATCTGTGCTCGCTCACCTGAATATTCATATCGGTGACCAGAATGGATAATTGCCATGATCCATCTGGGGCATAATGGCCCCTCTCCTCGATCAGATGGGCCATAGCCACAGACTACGCGACGCTACGCCGCTACCGTAACCCTGAAAAGCTTAATTAGAAAAAGCCATATACCTCAATAAATTAATCTAAAAAAAAGTTACGGAATTGGCAAATTCTTGATAAAAATTTTTCAATCGGAGCTTACAAGGAGACGTTTTTGAGTGTCGTCGGGACTTTGGCACGGGACCAAGCCTATCTTGTGCAGAATTTTACGCTGATTCCGAATATGTTAACCGTTTTTGCGGAATAGCCATTTCTCGAAAGTTATGAACGATTTAAACCTCAAAACAGTCCAAAATCGGCTACTATAGTCATAAAAGGCTTCAAAATAGGTTTTAGACAAAACCAGATAGTGCATCTTGTTCAGAAAAAATTTTCTATAAAATAAGCCACTTAACTCAAAAATACTGGAATTTTGAAAATTTTTGTAAAATTATGGACCTCCCAATTTATCAAATTTTTCCAACTTTTTAATGATTTTGAAAAAGATGGTACATTTTATAGAGAATTTTTTTCTGAACAAGATGCACCATCTGGTTTTGTCTAAAACCTATTTTGAAGCCTTTTATGACTATTGAAAGTAGCCGATTTTGGACTGTTTTGAGCTTTAAATCGTTCATAACTTTCGAGAAATGGCTATTCCGCAAAAACGGTTAATATATTCGGAATCAGCGTAAAATTCTGCACAAGATAGGCTTGGTCCCGTGCCAAAGTCCCGACGACACTCAAAAACGTCTCCTTGTTAGAAAGCACTTAATTAAGGCTGATAATGGAAATTTGAAACATGAAAAATGAATTGGATAAATTCACTTTTCGATTGCTTTCAGCCGGAAAACACTATATTAAACAGATACGAACAGAACTAGACCGGAAAAAACATCAAGAAAATTCTAAAAAATCGCAAAATTCTCGACACGCTTCGCCGGATGACTCAACGCAAGGAAGAATGTTTTGAATGGGGGCAAAAGGGGGGCTGGAACAGGAATGCAGTCGAATCGATGGGGGGGGGATGGATTCAGAAGAGATTCTAATTCTCTTTAAGAGAAATTAACGGATCAGAGAGATTTCAAATTTTTTCTGGGATTTACAGAACGCGTACATCTGCTGACCATCGATGGTATAGAAAAACGCTTATTTTAGCAACGTGTGAAACATCTTGCTTTTCAAAACAAAGCAAAAAAAAATGATAGCCTTCTTCTTTCACAAGAATTTCACAAGGCCTGTATCTCGGCCGTTCTTGGTTTTGGGGGCCCAGGACTTTCCTCCCGGAATCATTCAGGCCGAGAGCTACAAAATGACATATCGCATGTGCAGAATGGAGCTATCTATGAATTTAGCCAGCCTTCCAAAATCTCGGCGACAGAACTTTCGTTCCAACCTGATACTTGCAAATTTAGAAAAAAAAATGGATTGCGAAGTTTCCGGGAATTATCATTAAGCGAAGACGACGACTTTGCCGATTCATGAAACATAAATGAACCGGGAAACGCGGGTTTACTTTGAGCGAAATACATTTCTCTAAAAACGTTGTATCTTAGCCTTTTTGCCGATTTTCTACGCTCCATGAAAAATTTTTGGATCTTGAAAATTGAGTTTCAAATCTGACTAGGGTGCTACAATCGAAGATTTGTGGAATACCATCTAACGATACGAATTTTAATAGAATAATTTGGAGCTTTTATTCATGTTTCTTCAAGCTCTTCATGCTTTTCCAAATTTAATAGAGAATTAGCATCGAAAATTAAGCGGTTTGTAAAAAGGTGTTTCACAATTATTTGCGAGTGGTGAATTCCGAATCAAGCTATTAGTTGCAAGTGATCATTTAGTAAAACCTATTAAATATGCAACTATAACAAAAAATCGTAAAATTAGCCCATTTGCATGTAAATTTAGGTAAGAAAGCAAGGGGTATCCGTCGAGACAGCTAGAGCGACATATTGTTTGTCGAGTACCAACCCGGGGCGAGGTCAGCTCCCCCCGATATTTGCATATAGAATCTCGGACTACAAATTGCTCGAGAGGTTCAGGGCTTGAGTATAAAAAAAGGAATTTACAATTTAGGAATAAAGGTTTTTAGTTTTAGAAAACTCGCTTGGGAAATTTATGTTTCAAAAATCACTAAAAAATAAAAAAGTATTTGTAACGTCCCTCCACGGAAATACAGTAAATGCAAAAAAGCAAAATACGGAAATGAATTTCAAAGATTCCCAATCAGCAAAAAAAAAAAATTAAAAATGAACGTTTCATAAAAATCGTTGATGGGTATGCAAATTCGTAAGCCTTAATCTGTGCAGCCCGCTCGGTTGGAAAAAAGAATAACTATTCAAGATATCAGGGCCCGTACCATAACCTGTTTACCACCCCATTTCCGGCTTACTACCCCTAGTAAACTCTTAACCACCCCGGTAACCAGACTAGTAAACGTCGTTACTCCCCCTACAGTGCGTATCAAAAAGATAGAGCCACCATTTGCATCCACTTTACATGCGCTTTGAGCTTGCAAATTACATGGTAATTGTTATGTAAATCGTGCTTTTCATTCAAATCAACGACGGTTGCCAAAAAAATGTCGTTGAACAGTAGCAATAGACAGGCACATTTTTTATCAAGTGTTTGCTTCGTTTACGCACTCCAAAATGGTCAGAGCTATAAATTTTGGTCCTGACAGGTTGATTTGAATGAAAAGCACGATTTACATAACAATTACCATGTAATTTGCAAGCTCAAAGCGCATGTAAAGTGGATGCAAATGGTGGCTCTATCTTTTTGATACTTGTGTTTTTGGCTCTATTTACTTGTTTTCCTCATAAAAAGCTCAATATCCAATATAGAAAGATTTAGATTACACAGAAAGATGCGCCTTTTCAAGGGCTACAAGATGTGTATGCTTAGCTAGGCATGAAAATACATCTGCGCGAAGATAAAGGTCAAAAACCAAGTGGCTCTATCTTTTTGATACGCACTGTAGTAAGCGGAAACTAGGCTGATTTGCGCTGAAACGTTCGAGCAGCCTAAAATTGCACGCCGACCCATAAAAACACCTCGCGTTGCTCAGAAATGATCCTAGGGTCGATAAGCTTGCGTTTGCGCAGCAAAAATACCTAGTGAACTCTCTCAATCCGGCGTTAAGCCGACTAAAAAAGGTTACTACCCCAGGCGAAGAGTTTACCGCACCGGTAACTCGCACTTACTGGCCAAATGAAAAAGTTTACCGCCCCCCTTAAAAAGTTTACTAGGCGCCTAAAATTTTTTTACTAGGGGTGGTTTGCCACTTTTGGTCAACAGGGGGTAGTGAGCGCTATTTTAAAAAGAGTTTAAACTTAAATGTTGCAACTTTTTAAAGTTTTTTAAAGCCGTTATTGGGTAGTTCAGTACCTCAGCTACATACTTCAGTGACGAAGTTGCTCAAGTTTTTGCTCATTCGCAAGAAAAATGCACGCAAAGTGTTTACTACCCCAGTAAACGAGTATACTCAACTTTTCACGTTGGTAAACTTTATTACTACCCCAATAAATTTTGTGCTTTCGTGAGTCAATTTTCTCACAAGAGTGGGGATCTACTATATATAAATTTCTATGTCCGTCTGCCCGACCGTACACGAATTCAGCGAAATTCTGCATTCAAATTGTGGGGAGGGCCAGCGCTGAACCCCCGCGTAGCGGGGGGTCAGCGCTGGTATAGTCTAACCCGTAAAATCATTCGGTACTGTAGTAATTGTGTGTAGCCTAAGAATTTAATTTTTGATTAGTAGTCAATCAATTTTCGTCGTGAATTCGACCCTAAAAGGTCAACATTTTTACTTTTCAAAAAAGGTTTTAGACAACGCTTTAGGCCTATCTAAGGAAACTTCGCCCCCCCCCCCCCGGAAATTATTTTGTCTCTTTTCTCCCTCAATGTCTTTCGGGCTCCGACTTGATACCCGATGCGTTTTTCCTTGCCCACCTTGGGGGTAGTAACCTATGAAGGTAACTAGGTAACTAGGGGGTAGTAACATAGGTAAATAGAACTGCCGCTGAAAAAGCGTTTTCACCCCGAAAAGTTAATAATAGTTATATTATAGCCTTCTCAATGATCGTAGGCCTGAGTTTACCGGCGCCAAAAGCCTCTTTGGTTGACTAGAATGCCATATAAGTTCGACCTAGTAAACTTTTTGCCAGGGGTCGTGAACGCGTTCACTACCCCTAGTAAGAAGTTCACCTGTGGTGGTAAGAAGTTTACTAGGGGTAGCAAGTAAACTGTAGGTTTTTACTAGGGGTGGTGAACAGTTATGGTACCAGCCCTGAATCCTTCCGGATCAAGAAAGACAAATCTGAGACAAATTCTAGTAAAAGCAGGGCGCTTATAAATTCCTATAGAGCGGATTAGAAAAGCAGATGTTGCAAGTTTGCACAAAGAAACTGCTAAAGAAGAAATTAGATGCAGCTAAAAAGAGAGCAAAAGTAAAATGTTTAAGGATTTTTAAAAATCAGAAAATTGCGTCAGTTATTCGATGTAAAAATTCTGGGACCTAAAGTCATTTCCCAAAAGATAAAATAAGTCCTATTTGATGCAGAATATCGTTTATATACTTTAAAAAAGCCTACATCAGCCCATTAAAAAGTCGGCTAATTCCGGGGAAAGCTCGCATTAATGAAAGGTATTATTAAATTGGATTTGGAATTTAACTGAAGGCCTTTTAGCATAGAAATAAATATAATTCAAAAACATAATTTAGTAAGCAACTAGCATTTAATTTTGAGGGCATAGAAACCAACCAATTCCAAGTTTCTTCTAAAAGTTTTTGAAACTTTATGTTTTAGGAAAAAAACGTTAGCGGTTGGGAATGGTCAGAACGATTTTTCAGGTCGCTCAGATGTTTCATGTAAATTTCAAGTATAATATAACCAATCGAAACAACCGCTTTTTAATACACTCTTTTTAAAGAAAAGTAGCCTAAAAAAAGTAACAGTATTTATTAACGTAATTTTAGTATTAAGATGATTCATAAAAAACGAAATGCCAAGAGTATAGATGCGGAAAAGTGAATGTTGGTGGGGCGGATGGATGTGGATGGTTGGACCGAGAAAGGGGGAGATGGGAAGGGAAGGGGGACATTACACATCGTCGGCTTGTAGCCCCCGGGGCACATCCAGAGGGAAAGAGAGAGAAAGAGAGACAAGGGAGGGCGAGAGACGCAGAGTGACGCTGACTCTCTGGGTCTGGCTATGGCAGACGGGTCGGGAAATAGGGGTCGGGCGTTTGGTGCTGTAGAAGGGTGTTCTCTCTCGCTCTCTCTCTCTCTCTCTCTCTCTCACTCTCTCTCTCGCTCTCTCTCTCTCTCCTCTCTCTCATTTTAGGCTAAAATCAGCTGTTTTTCATTGAGATGTTTCAATAAATTGTCTAGTCAGCCCGAAACCTCGAATACTAATACGCGTGTACTTGGTTCCTCCTAATTAATAAATATCCTAATCGTAATTATTTTAAAACATTTATTGCTCTCTGACGATCAAATACAACCAATAAAATCTCCAAAAGCAGGAGACGGTAGCTAGCAACTCCGGCCGCTCCCGAAAATACGCAACGGGCACGTGACGTGGCCCGTCTCGAGAAAAATGGAAAATATGCAGAAAATGACATAGGAGACGATCATCACCAGCCCGAAGAATTTGTCCATCCGCCATCTGAAAATTGTGGAAATTGAATCCCTCAACAATCTCTGCTAGCCTGCCCTCTCCTCGTCCTCAACAATCTCTGCTAGCCTGCCCTCTCCTCTTCCTCAACAATCTCTGCTAGCCTGCCCTCTCCTCGTCCTCAACAATCTCTGCTAGCCTGCCCTCTCCTCTTCCTCAACAATCTCTGCTAGCCTGCCCTCTCCTCTTCCTCAACAATCTCTGCTAGCCTGCCCTCTCCTCTTCCTCAACAATCTCTGCTAGTCTGCCCTCTCCTCTTCCTCAACAATCTCTGCTAGCCTGCCCTCTCCTCTTCCTCAACAATCTCTGCTAGCCTGCCCTCTCCTCTTCCTCAACAATCTCTGCTAATTGACCCATTTTCAAAAGGATCAAAAAATACATGACCTACCAAAATACAGGAATTCGCAAATACTAAAGCTCAATTAACTGCTTTTCTCCCGAAACATTAAAACAGTATCTTTCAAAAATTTTTAAATTCCAGTGTATCCTGAAAAACCCACTTTGAAGCGGCCACACAAATTACAAGCACAATTAACATCGCAAAAAGCAGGCCCACCGAGCAGATGAGACCTAAATACCGATATTTTTAGTTTAAAGCATTTAAATAAATTACGAAATCAGTAGTGTATCGCAATAATAAAAATAAATTTTAAGTTATTTACTGAAAGTAAAACGGTACCATTGGATATCACAGAAATTGGGGGCACCGGCTGAAAGTGGGTGCGGAAGAAGGTGGCCAAGAAATAGGCCAACCACGGCACGGGAAGCCTGAAAATGGGTGAGAATCAATTCATTTTAGGAAGCACGTGGTTAATTCGAATTTTGTAGAAACATAGAAATTTGCAGTGCTCCGGACGCTGAATTCAAGCACTTCTTAGACTTTAGTCTTTAGATATTTTTGAAACACGGAATTTTTAAAGACTTTTTTGTTTTTAATCAAGTTTTTGTAAAATCGAATGTAAATCCAATTCGGGTTAGTTTCAAAATGCCGAACCGATGATCTCGAAATTTACGTAAACAAGTCTCATGGAAAATCGCTACAAATAAAACCTAAAAATTAATAAAACTTCGAAACATTGAACTTCGACATCATGATTTTCAGGTTTATTTATTTAAATTTTTTTATTTCCAAAACCGAGCATAATATTGTTTAGCAGGTAAGCCAGGAACTGTCAGAATTCAATGATTGTTCCCAACCCTCAGTAATTAACGCTTGCAAAACGCGGCCTTAATTCATCTTTTCTAAAACATAAAATTTCTAATAAATTTTTTAGTCTCTTTAATTTAATCTTAATTTTCTCCGCTTTTTTTAGTACAACTGCAAATTCTGGGGAGTAGCAAATTTCAAACTATCTAGTTAATCGGAATGTTACAGTTGATTTTAAATATTTTTTCGATTTAACAAAGGAATTCGCTTGAATTTAAAGGGTAGCGATTATCCTCACCGAGACTGTACATGGATTACTGGCATCGGTAAAGTCCGGAATTTGACGAATTTTTAAGCACTTTTTTATTTTTTCAATATCTATTTTAATACTTGAATATTGGCTTAAATCGACCGTACCCAACACAAATATCGAAAAGATTGCTGCCGATGGACGACGAGACGGCCATATCACCAAGACCCTTTCTGGCGACAATCACGGATGTTATCAGGTCCGGAATTGATGTCCCGGCAGCGAGGATCGTTAGGCCCATTATCTGAAAAATGTTTCTCGCAAAATTATGGTCAAGTTTAGTTAAACTTTGTTATTAATGTGTAAAATTCAGTTATTTGCAATTGGTTCTTTCGCATTATCGAGGAGGGGGACCAACCTTTTTTCTTAGGATCTAATCTTTCAAATATGAATTGTGAAGGTGTTTAATGGCTTTTACTATTTCTAAACGCGCAAACTTTACAAGTTTTATTCCAAAATATTAAAAATATATACTTTTCGACAAAAATAAGCCGATTTTTACCAAAATTTCGACTTTTTCATAAGTTGAAAGTGATTGGATTTTCGTAGTTGAAATATAGATAGAGATTATTAAAAACACTCTTAAAACACTTTCTAGTCACTTACTGGGCATTTCTAGACCTGTAAACAAAAGTCCGCCCCCCCCCACCCCCGATAATGCGAAATAGCCTTGAAAGACAGTTTAAATATGATTATTGTGTAAAATTGGCAAAATTCAAATTTACAAAAAAACTCGAAACCTTTTGAAAATTTAAAAACTGAAGGCAACCATTGAATTAGCAGTAAAATAATCAGTAGTAAAATTCAGTTTTTTTTAATATGTTAGAGCAAATAGAATTCTTTGTTATCTAAGGATGAAGCACGAGATTTTATAATTACTTTTTTGCGTTAGCAATTATGGGCATGTTTTTGATACGGTGTAATTTTTAGATACCTCGGTTGGGATGGCCAACGTTTCGCCGATCGTATTCGCCCACCAGACCATTAAATACGAAAAGAAGGCGATCCACAGCACCGACCCGCCGAATGTCACCACGAACCAGCGGCGGTTCTCCTGCAATCAAAAAATATGGATGTAATGAAATCCAATTAAAAATATTTAGCGCTCACGAAAATTTTTATTTAGTTTGATGCCAGGAATTGATGACTAAAAATCCTGAATTTTTGTACCTTTTAATTTGTCCTGACACATGTTTTTTCGCCGAAGTCAATGGATATAAACGGGATTTTAGAAGCGTTTTCGATACATGGTGTCCAAAGATAATGCAATGTTTCGGACAAAAAATTTTTGGCTTCTGACTTTTTGCAAAACATTGTTTTTTAAATTTTGGACCTAGGCTTGAGGTCTAGATTATGTTTATTAAATCGTCGGCCTCGTAATAATAATTAAAATGCGCAAGTGAAGTCGCAGGAATAATGGCAACGTGATTTGTTGGCCTTGGAGAAACATAGAAACATTTTTTATGGTTTGAACTATTACAAAAAGCATGTTACAATGCCTTGGTATAGTTAGGATTTCTGTAGAAAACCCAATATCGCAACAGAAGTGCCTTCTTGAGACTGATCGTGATCGAGCCAGCCAATTGCAGCATACAGAGGTCTTATAAAAAATATTTCAAAAATTAAATTCTTTTAACACCTTTTGCAAATATGCCGATCCTTATTTTATGAAGCCCTTACCGGTTTTCTGACATCCGGCAGGGTAAGGCTGAGCGGGAATATAATGGGGGCGAGGAGAACGTAGACGAGTTGTTTCATCCTCCCCTCTGGCCACGAGAGGTCGAGAGGCTCGTCCACTTCATCGGCCAGCGTCACCTAAAAAGAAACGGTCTAAAATGGATGTTTCAAAAATTTCGTAAGTCGAAATAAAAATTTGTGCACGATTGCCATCAAACTTGGGAAAAATAGTCATTCTACAGCGATTTTATAGGCCGCTATAACAGAAACAAACTTTTTTAATAGAATTTAGCCAAGTCTGAAGATGTAAAAAGCCTATAAAGCATACATAGCATATTATTTTTTGGTTGCCTGGACATTACTAGAAAAGTGGAAAATCTCATCTTTAAAAAAATATGTTCAATTTTTTTATACTCTTCCATTAATCAAAAACTCGCGAAATACTATAAAAATTTATTATATATTATAACAGATGGAAATAAGTAAAAAAACAGAGATTAGACCTCTTCAATTCGATAATAATAAATATAGTTTATACGCCATTCCCCTCATCAAAAACGGAAACGCACCTTTTCAAACGTGACTCCATTCATTAGCGCATGGCCGCCACTATTCTGGCCGTTAGAGTGCCCGTTTGGGAGCGTCTGGAAAAAAAAATCCGCAAGATAACAAAAATTTATAAAATTTGGTTAAATGATCTAGTTAAACGTAAATAAAACTAAAACTGACCTCGACGGGTGGATGAGCGTTGCCATTCTGCTTCCCGCTCACCTCCGACTTGTCCACCAACCCGCTCACCGTTTTTAGTCCGTTCTCTGGAATTTTCAATTTAGTTTTTTTTTGGATTCCTGAACAATCTCTGCTAGCCTGCCCTCTCCTCTTCCTCAACAATCTCTGCTAGCCTGCCCTCTCCTCTTCCTCAACAATCTCTGCTAGCCTGCCCTCTCCTCTTCCTCAACAATCTCTGCTAGCCTGCCCTCTCCTCTTCCTCAACAATCTCTGCTAGCCTGCCCTCTCCTCTTCCTCAACAATCTCTGCTAGCCTGCCCTCTCCTCTTCCTCAACAATCTCTGCTAGCCTGCCCTCTCCTCTTCCTCAACAATCTCTGCTAGCCTGCACCCCTTAAAAGTGTCAAGAATCAATAAAAATAATTTCAAAGTGTTTCAAAAAAATGAGGCAATGTGAGGAGGCTCAGGATGCCAATTTATTGGTGTAAGTGTGTGCTAAAATAGCAGGAAACGATTCGGAAATTCACCTCTCCTTCTGCCATTTTCATACGGCTGTACAGTGATGACGTTTGGGCCGCCGGTCGGAGACGGCGGCTCCGTATGATGGCCTGAAATTAAAAAAATCATTTAAAAAACTAGATTGTTACATGTTGAGATCATGCCGGCTTTTATAACGTAGACATCGCGCAAAAAAATTGCAAGTCGTAACAATTTGTGGTATTTAATTCTTTTTGAAACATACTATCCCCATCCTCTCCCAAGGCCATATGCGCAATCCCGCTGCGTATATGCTGTCCGCCATGGATGATCGGCATCGAGACACGGTGCTCCTGGCGGCCCGGCTGGTTCTGGAAGGTGTAGTCTTTGTAGTTGCAATACTTAAGGTACCAGACGATTTGATTACCAGCCCGACACCCAAAAGCACTTCCGTTTTTGATGAAGCATTGAAAAACGAAATGTTTCGAAAAATGAAGTTTATGCAAGATAATCTGAGCGGGTAGTTCGTCCAACCTGGTTTTTATTATTTGTTAATGCGTCTTATTTGAACCACTGGAATTGCATGAATTTTTCATGAATCAAGAAAAACCGTTTTGACATAAGTAAGATCGGTTTAGAGTAATTTTTAAATCCCCCATTTTTATTATAAAATTCCTCTATTTTTTATTTTGGTAAGAATTTTTGTTTTTTATTCTCAGGTTAAGCTACGAGAAAAAGTAAGGGCTGCTTCCATTACGTTCGACTATGAATGTTTTCACGGACAAATTTACGGTGCTTTTCGATGAAACATTGAAAAACGGAGTGTTTCGGAGGATTGCGGTTTTACGAGACCGCTAATAACAGCATTTTAAGCAAACCAATGACTGCGACAGTGGCTTTTTACCGTTCATAACTTTCTGAAAATCGCCATTCCGCCAATCGATGAAACGATGAAACATTGCAGACTTTCCAAGAAGACAAGATGCTTGTTTTTTACGAACCTGTACTTTAGCCAAAAAAAACTCAGAATAAATGGGTATTTCTAAAATTTAATGAAAGAAGAATTTCATTTAATGACATTTAATTCCCCGGCAGGGAAAAGTCGGATATTGCCAAAAATTGAAAAACACCTACAGCGGCGAAAACACACATTTGTTAACCGAACGGAAATCAGTGTTCAATAATTTAAAAAAAAACGAGCCCTTGCAACGCCTATAAAATCCAATTAAGTCCAAAGCTATGCCTTGCCGGTGCCTTTAAAACGCTGCCTTACCGGGTTGAGGTTATTATTTCCAGCGGCGTCAATAGAGTGTACTTTATCGTTGGGCCCGCCGAGAATGTGTCCTTTTACGAAGCGCTCCAGCTGCACGTTGTGCTTCATGAAGAGCGCTGAAAATTTGGTATTGCCATTTTAGAGGGGTTTATTGCTGCTCCCCCTACACCATCTGAAACAAGATTAACCCAATTTTTCTAAACTTAGATATATTTTTTTATGAAACATCTAGAACGGTTTTTGTAGGCTATATTTGTTAGGAAAGTGAAACCAGAATGGCTCTCGTAGAAAAAATGTGTTTCATATTTTTTTCACTTAAACGGGGCTTTGGGTTTTGTAATCCGGATTTTGTAACGCTCCTTTCAACATGATTTCAGCAAATTTGTGCCAATTTTATTTATCTGTTTATAATATTTTTTTAGAAATTTTTACTGCTAGGAATCATTAAAATAATTTCAAAACGTACCAGAAGTTTTGCAATCTCGAGAAATTTTACTTCGTTTGGTAATTCTCCATACATTTTGATCCAAAAGTCATCAGTAATTATTGGAAATTTGCATAATTTTTTATAGGCTTTTGTATGTAAGGCGGTGTAAAAATTTCATATAAAGAGCACCGTATAAAATGTAGATGGCGAACAGGGCCAACGCCTCCAGCCACTCGATATTCTCGTCGGCGAAAAAGAGCACCAAGAAGAACAGGGCCAAGATGTAGAACGTCATGTCGCTATAATTTTACATTTGCGAAATTTTTAGGCTAAAATGCAAAAGTATTTTAGAAAAGCTAGTTTATAAAGGAAAAATTACGCGTTTCAATTCATCGGTAATACCAAAACTAATTAGCAACTCTAGTAGCTCAATAGCCAACTTTTTGAAAAATTTTTCAAAAGATGACTTATAAAGGCATGAACCTTTATATTTCTATTCAAGTCATATTAATTTTACTGAATATGCATTTCTTATTGGATATATTCGCCCTAAAATTTCTATGTTTCATTTAACTACAATTAGCAAAAAGTTACGGAAACGGTAGTGGTATGAAAAAGAGTAATACATATCTTGTTCCAGAAAACGAAAATCACGACCATGAAGCTCCCGACCGCCAAAATCCCGAAAGCCAAATTCGCGACATATTCCCGACGCTAGCTTGAATGCCACATCCTTTTAAAGGCGTTCCGAAGTGCCGGCTCCCCCGTTTGAACGTGAAAACACTTGAATTTGAAAATTCTGAAGCGATTTCCGGAATCCTCACCGAATTATGAGCATTATAAAGTTCTTAGTTATGGAAATTGACCAGAGAATCACCGAGATCGAGAGGTTGGGTGCCGTACAAGACATTACGACATGTAATCGCCGTGCACTCAAAAAGTCGTTTAGCGTCCCAAGAACTTTTCGGTTTTACTCAAATATTTCACGTTTTTTTCGCAACGAAATCGCTTTTCTAGTACTTCTCGGCAGTCGCCCTTTAATTTTTTGACCAGTAGGTTTAATCCCCGCACTACGAATTTTGCTTTCCCGGCGCTCCAAGCAGCTATTTGGCATGTCGGGATTTTGGTTGTCTTGTTGCTTGGCTATCGGTATTTTTAGTTTTTTTCGAGAAATTGCAACCCACCGAAACAGCGGCCACCAGGTGAGGTGCAAAATATCGCGCGAGAAAAGCGTGCAAAACGCCAGCACGCACAGGATGTTGAACGTGGCGCTGCCTGGAAGTTGTGGCGATTTTTTATTGAAATTCAATGGTTTTGATTATTATTGTTATGAAATTACTTCTCGGTGTTTTAATTAAGTTCATATTTGAAAACTACTCTAGAAAACCGTGCTGAAAGTTTTCCAGCTAACGAGTGTTTCAAAAATTCTATGGTTTATCTCTGTGTAAGATCCGATAATGCGACGTGCAAAGGATTGGCTTGTTCTATTTTTTTCAGCTAATGTTCTTTATATTGGTTTAAAATACCGCATCACCCCAACGTAGACGATTTGAGAATTTGAAAAACAAGTGTCTGGAGTAAGGTCGCCAACAACCAAAATTAAAGAAAATGGAAGCTACCTTATTCCATCACTTGGTTACATCGAAAAATTCAAATCCGGGTCAAAATTTAGAAAAAAAGTGTTTCTAAATTGACGGGAAATGGCCGTTTGTTCGCTTGCGGGAATGACGGCATTTAATGTACACTTTTTACATTTGTACCACGTCTATAACATGTCACTATTTTCTCTCATAATATTGTTAGCGTATTTTAAATAAGAAAAATTTTTTAGGTACGCTATATTTTAGATACGAAAAGCACGGCGAAAGCATGCAAATTATTTCCGGGCGTACAAAAAAATGTTTTGAAACTGATAGGACCTCGTTGAAGAATTTGTCGCCTAGTACTTAAGGGTTGCTTCGGGGCTAAAATTCACTAAAATGAACTTTGTAGTAAACGATAGACTTTTATGTAAGATAATTTTTTTAAACTAGATTAAAATCCCACCAACAATCGTCCCGATGCCGACATTGTTGTGCGCGACGAAAACGCCGAAAACTGAGGTGAAAAACTCGGGAGCCGAGCCGCCGGCTGCCATAAATGTTGCCCCGGCCACGTCGTCGCTGATCGCGAACTAAAGTTGCATAGGAAAGGATATTGTTACTTCATTAATTCGAATAATTTCTGGCTTTTTAGTTCGTGCTTTGAAACCCTTCATCGATGAAGATTTTTTGATTACAAATCTATGATGCAACATTTTATTTTCATGATGATTTTTTAAAAATTAAATATTTCCGATGAAAAATTTTATTTCGAACTCGATGTTTAAAATTGGGAACCGATAGAACTAGAACAACATTTTTACATTTTACAAACCATTTTCTGGGTCATATCTTTGTAAGGAACATTTTATTTCTAAGTAAACTCTACTACCTCTACGAATCGATAAATCCGAATGGGGTTCAAATAAATAATAAATCATCATAAGTTAGCAACGGAGTATTTTGCTGAAACATACTTTTTAATATTTATTTTTTTCTAAAGTTTACTATTTGCCTACGCTTGAATATTTTCTCAGGATTAAACTGCAATCTCAAAAACCTCGCTAATCTCAAAATTTTGTTTTAATTTAATACTAAAAGTTCATAGCTATTTCTTTGTAATTTTTTGCTCTACAAATAATTGGTTATGTAATAACCAAGAAGGGCGCAGTTTCTCAAAAGTTGCAAAAAAATCTTTCACATTTTCACTAGCCTTGACGCTCTAAATTCTCAATAATCTGCGCCTGTAATTCCAACCTATAACATTTTTTTACAATTAAGGTAATACTTTATTTATACGAATATGGTACTAGATTTCCCTAATTAACTGACCACTTCGGTTAGGACGGAGAGGCTGGGGACGAAGAACTCGTCGCACACCACCGCCAACGCCACGAACATGTAGACAAGGCCTGAATTCAGGAGTAGTTGGGATCACATGGATTGCCTTTTTTAGGATTTGAAACATCTCATTTCATCCTGTTTGATCTCTGATAACCCAATGTAACGAATTTATAATCCTAAACGAAAAACGTTTTGCGCAATATCACAACAAGTATTAATCGCTATTTCCGGCAGAGATGTTGCCTCGGAAAATCTATGTTGCAAATTGTAAGTCTATCTCGAAAATTCGAGAAACGGTAATAGGCCCTCCCTTTTCTTCTTTAAAAGACTATGAATCGAAATATGTCTCGGAAAACCCACCTCCAAAATGCAAAACAATAGCGCCATGACGGCGCTGATCAAGGGTGAAGAGGTCGGGCGGGAACTGGTCGGAGGAGATGTCTAAAAAAACGAGATTTTCCGCAAATAATCTCTGCTAGTCTGCCCGCTCTGCCCCCTCTTAAAGGGCACTTTCAGCAGCGCCGTTTTTCCATGAGCAGGGACGTAGCGTAAGGTGGGCCCCCTGGGCCCGGGCCCCCCGAAATCGGCCGGGGCCCGAAAATTTCATAAGGGGGGAAATTTTTCCCGTCGCGTCTCGCGTAAGTTATTAATTTTCCTCAAAAAAAATCTCTGCCAGCCAAAAATGTTCCATTAGTGTGTTGTCCTCACTTATGATCAGTTTGTGTTAATACAGAAAATATTTTAATTGTATAGAGAAAAACAATGTTTCGTAAAAATCTAAAATAAAAAATAGTGAGTGGCTTACTTGTCGTTGGTTTTTTATGTGCGCAATCCTCATCCATCTCCTCCATCAGCAAATCCATGGCGGCCAGCCGGACGCGTCGGATATTCTTCAATGTATTTTTTTTCTTAAACGAGCATAAATCTAGTTCTCTATTAAGGGTTCTTTAGGATTTCCGGGGGAAAGTATTTCCGGGGGGAAACCAAATTTTTTCGGCCCAAGCCTAAATTTTTTTCTAAATAGCGCATGCGTTTCTAAATGGTTTTTAACTATTCCTGAGCATAAAAACTACCCACATTTTAATTAAAAAATTTAATTTTAGGTCGAAAAATCCTATAGAACCTTTAGGATTAGCGGGGGGGGGGGAAAGACCCAAAATGACCAATTTTCGACTTTTTCAAACATTTTTCTAACTTTTTTGAAAGGTTTTTCTACTTTAAATATAGTTAAAATTTACTAAAAACAATGGGAAAACACTTTATATTTGATTACTAGGTCAACCGGGAAAACCAGGAAAAAATTTGGTTTCCCCCCTCGGAAATACTTTCCCCCGGAAATCCTAAAGAACCCTATTAAGCAATGGGGAACTCTGGCAATTTTCTAATTTTTAAAGCTGTTTGTGCCATTGTTGTTTTTTGCTTTTTTGGTTTCACGGTGTTGTTGTGTTGTTCTAATTGGTCGCTTTGTAATTTTGATTGAAACAAGGTTGCTTGAAACAGAATTTCGAGAAATCGGAAAGATTGGCAGTGTGATACATTAACAAAATCTTCACTAACAAAATTTTTATTCTTCGTGGTAATCGGATTTTTTGAAACGCATAGTTTGAAAAAAATATGAATGGAGTGAACGTTCTTTTTGTTAGCAAAAGTGTGTTCGAATTTTCAAATATACACATCGCTAATAATTCCTATCGATTCCCCGATTAAAATGTATGATTCGATCTTTGGCGCAAAATTCAAGATTTTCGTTTGCTGGTCCTAAAAAATGCCGGTTTTTATGTGGCGGCAATTTTTTTAGGAAATTTTGATAGTTAATCGATTCGCAGCAATGTGTTTCAAAAAGTTACTAACTTACAAAAAAAAAATAATCGATGAATCATCTTGTGCATGCATAACCATCAATAATCAATTCGATTCCGAAACAGTCCTACTAAAACGGGCGTCATCTACGAAAGAAAAGGTGTGTTTCGAAACAAGTGGTCTCAACGGATTGCAGAATTTGTCTAATACCGTGCTTGTAAATGTCATTTTTTGTGTTGTTTGTGTCAATAGGTTAATTTTTACAAATTTTAATGCAACATAAATATTCTGCCATGGCAGTAAAATTCTAATTACCAAAAAATACTCCTCGACATAAAAACTTTGAAAATTCCCACCTTTTCCTTTTCGGTGTCATTTAGGCGATTGGCGATAGATATTGGGGTATCTCTTTTTACTCGAATTTGCTGAAATAAAAATTAGTATTTTACTTATCTTGTACCTTGACCGTAATCCCATTCCACTCCAGATTACTCCACTGCAAATAGGCAAATGCCCCGGTACAGCCGATGAAGAAAAGCCTGCAAAAGAAATGTTTCGAAAAACCTCGTTCGAAAAAAATTGGTAACTGGGCTAATTGTAGCGAACCAAATTCTTTTGCTTTGATTTGAGATTGGAAAATTTTAACAGGATGTATCACTTGTATCCTTTTTACGCACAATACATTTTCAGCATCCATTTTCCGTTTTTTAAAGGGATCGTGCCATCAGTTACCAGGGGATAAGCTGCCGTCGAACCCGCCGCCTTTCCTCCAGAAATACCCGCGAGCCACGCATTTTATCGCATTCTGAGTGATGGGATCTAAAAGGAATGTAAATATGCGACAGAGAGAGAGAGAGAGAGAGAGAGAGAGAGAGAGAGAGAGAGGGAGAGAGAGAGGGAGAGAGGGAGAGAGAGAAAGAGGAGAGAACACAGAGTGAGGGAGAGAGCAGGCTAGTAGATATTATTGAGAAGGAGAAGAAGGCAGGCTAGCAGAGATTGTTGAGGAAGAGGAGAGGGCAGGCTAGCAGAGATTGTTGAGGAAGAGGAGAGGGCAGGCTAGCATAGATTGTTGAGGAAGAGGAGAGGACAGGCTAGCAGCGGTTGTTGAGGAAAGCCAAAAGCAAATTCAAAAATTTGAAAAGACAAGGGTTTCAAACCACTTTAAGAATAGAAAAAGCAAATTGTGAATAGTAAAATTGGCTCATGATGATAATATGAACTAAAAATAAGAACAGAAATGCGTTAAAAGATCCGATTGTCGAAGCAATAAATGACCATTTTCACGAAAGAAAAATGTCTCAACCTATTTTACAAACCAAAAAATTTAAAATTCGCGAAAAACCTGCAGATCAGGTTCGGAATTGAGAATCGGAAGTGGAGAGGGCATGGCTAGGGGGTGGGTGAAAATAAATATTCGGTTAGACTCCTTGGGCCGGTCGCGTGCCGTGCAATTTAGATGACCATCCCCCGAAAACTCGATGGATTCGCGTGTCTCTTCTGCCCCCGTCTAATGTGGGGGGCACGCACAAAATTTGGGTGTGAAGGGTTTTTCCGGGAAAAATGTGTGATGGGGGAATCCCGGAAATCCCCCCCGCCCGGCCGGCTGCTGAGTTATGGGAAGTTCCTGATTTTGGCGGTTGAGGGGATTTGGATTAAAGGGACGGGTTAGCGAAGCTCTGGTTATGGATTACTTATGGATTTTGGCTGGGACCGCGACACGCAATGCACACGCCTCGCTTACGTTGGCGAAGCGTATCCTTGGGAGTTCCGTGTCGTTCGTCATTCAGGCAAAATCCTACACCATACTCCATATATCCCTAAAACAGTGTTTTCATAGCGCTAGCATCCTGGTCTCTTTAAAGAAACAGTTAAAATCCAAATATGAACTACAAAGAAAATATTACCCCAATGTCACGTCCCGGCACGCTTTCCACGGCGTGTCGGCGCGCTTGCTCTCTCTCTCTCTCTCTTTCTCTAGCTATCTTTCTCTTTCTCTCTTTCTCTCTCTCTCTCCCTCCCTCCCTCTCTCTCTGTTTCAAAGAGTAGTAAAAATCGAACACCTTTGACGAAAATTCTTGTTTCAAACATTAGGGTATCTCCTTCGTAACGCGATACTGATAATTGCTCATCGAGAAGCGAGACGCCCCATTTACAAACTCCCTGAAAAACATTTCTCCGATAAAATCATTATTTTCCAAAAGCGCCAAAACTGATGTATCACCTATCCGGGGGACATGAAAAGCCGAGTGAAAAAGTTTATACTTTTGTGGGCACCTGGATTGCATGGCCGTTAGGCTCACAAGGCAAGTTGGCGGACGGATCATACACGGTGGAAAGTACCGTAGAAACGCCAGGCAAATGTATATAATTTTTGAAACGCACCTTTCTAAAGAGTTCAGTTTTCCAAAGCGGAAAATAAATGTTTTAAGGTCTATGGATGGCAATGCCGAATCAGAGCTTTTTTTCCTAGTATTGCACCTAGAATCGCTTTTATGCTCTAGAAGCTACTTCCATTATTGCTTCGCTCCAGCGCCCCCGCCAATTAAGTTTTGTGAAACACAACTTGATAAAAAAACCGCGTGCCCGACGAATTTTTCCTTTATATTGCTGATGCATCCGATTTTAAGTAAGTTGCAAAGGAAAAACGTAAAATCGCATGTAAATTTTTAAAGCTGGGTTTTGAAGGGAAGGTGCGACGAATGTTTCAGGGCTTCGGGTCGCCGGTCAACGCCGCCTAATGAAGCTTTAGTAAGTCAGCGTCAAATCTTGTTGTTGAAAAATATAATATAAAATATCAAATTTAATAAAAGGAGGTTATTGGCAGAAAAGGTGGGCGGAGGTATCGGAAAAGGATGGGCCATCCAAAAAGCGGGTCCCGCCGCGAAATTCGGTCGGCTCACGCACATCCGGTCGGGATGAGGCCGCAGTAAAATGAATCCCTAATACCCCCGGGCCATCTTTCCCATCCGGTAGACGAGACGAGGAAGGAAGAAATAAAAATTTTCTCGATTGGATAACCCGGATAATATAATCTGAAAAAGACTGAAAAAGAAATACATCCGAGCAGTAAATTCAGCATCATTTCGCTAGTTATCGCTAATTAACATTCAGCGAAATTTAATGAACTTTGAAACATTATTGGAAAAATATGTTTATTTATTACACTACGAATTTATTGACTTATTGAACTACGAAACTGACGAGCTCCCCTGAGTTTTTCGCAACATTTATTTGCTTGGAATTACATACAAGGAAAGCACCGAAATAATCTCGCCGGAATCACGAGTTTTCAATCTGGTGCTCCGGCTACCGTAAACTGACTCGCCCTCCGGCTACTGTCTCTCCCATGGTATTAAAACTAGACGTTAGATTTCTATAACCGCTGTCCATTAAGCCCGAGAAATCGGCCTCAAACCAGGTTTGTCTTTAAAACAGACTTTTTTTATCAAAACAAGCAGGCCAAACGAATAGAAGCTTCATTGGCAGACTAATATCGGCCAGGACCCATAACTTTCATGAAACATTATCTTTTACAAATTTATTTGAGAAAATTCGACAAATTGCCAGAAGAGTGTTTATTGGACGACAATCCAGGCAAGCCTACAATTTTTTTGAAACAGCTTAAAACCGTTTTTAGAATCAAAAATTTATTGAATTCGTCTAGGCGGACGCACGAGACGCATATCAGGCTACCGGCTACCGTACCCTCTCTTTCTTACCTCTTCTTTCCTTCTTTTTTTTATTTGAGCTCTTCCGCCGATTTCGAAAACAGTTTCGGAGTCAGCGAAAAATTCTGCACATGATAGGCATGGTCCCGAATGGAATTTTCAGCCCATATAAAAACGCCTTACAGTTAGCTATACAAAAAATGATTCGACGTGAAATTCGCATTGAACTTTAGCAATCGGCGCCAACCCATAACTTTCAACATTTTTTCCAAAAAAAAAAAAACGAGCAAAAATTTAACGAAAGACCTAGTCGATTTCACTAGGTTCCTATATGGTGCCCCTATTACCGTACACCTCCCCACTATCAATACGATAAATACGGCCCATTGACCCAGAGAAACCGGCCGCAACCATCAAATTTCATTTAAACCATGTTTTCAGAACAAATACGAATCAGCGTCCCTCTCATTGAAAGCCAGATAACGGCCAGAACCCATCACTTTCTTGAAACATATTTTTTGCGAAAACGCACGAAAGAAAAGTCTGCGCGAAAAATTCGAGAAAAAGTACAAATTATTATCTAGAAATCGTGACCGGCGCCAACCCACATTTTGTTTTAAAACATTTTGGAATATGTTTGGATAAAATTCCTTTTTTCTTAGCTACAAATAAACGTTTCGATACCATCCGTACGCCATTAAACGCGGGTAATCGGCGACGACCCATAACTTTCTTGCAACATTTCTTCAGAAAAAATTTCGAGTAAAAATCAATGGAAAAATCTAGTCGACATCAGGAGATTCTTATTAGTTGCCTGGCTACCGTACACCCACCTCCCCGTTCATGATAATCCTGTCAATATAAAAATCCGGGGCCGGTATCTGACGACGGATTACTGGCACTCAAGGCGCTTCCGGTTGGGCACACGAAAATCCTTGGAAATTGGGGGTTGGGCGGGTTGTCATCGAATTTTTTGAAAAATGCGAATAGCGATGGAGGCCGGAAAGGTTGGGGGAAGTGTGGGGGCGGAGAATTTCTGAAAACCAGCGCCCAAAACCCGCTTCGCGGGCCTTGGGCGCTGGAATGCGGCCTTTGCATGAAAAATTTGACTTCCCGATAGCCCGGGTCCTTCGGACCCCTTCCCCCACCGACCTCACGCGCCGCGTGCTACTCGCAAGAATGAGGACATTTGTATTTTTCCGCATTATGCAAATTAGCCCTCAGGGACCCCCAAAAATGAATAAAACCGGCTTTAACTTTGTAAACTTGTATTTTATGGCGATTCTGAGAACGCCATCGGAAACAGAAGGGTCGATTCCCCCGGGTGACGGAAAATTAGGGCATTTTATCCAGGGGGTGACCCTTAAATCGGGCCTCGAAAGTGACATCAGGAGATATGACTTTTAGGAGATATCGAATTAGGAGATATGTATTTAGGACATATGACCGGAAATCAGACTGGGCACGCGTCAATATCGATAGGAAATTCGTAGCAATCTGTTTATGAAGAAATCGTGTTTCATTTTTACCTATATAGGAAATTCCAGGATAAAAAACACGAAAAGAAAATCAAAAAATATGTTTTGTTTCGGTTTAAAAAGGCGCAAATTTTTATCATGCCTATTTTGTCGAACACTCTAATTCCAACAACATAGAGAAAACAATTTATTCATCACACCGTCGTCACTTCACCACCAAATTAAACACAAAAGTCAGTGCCTAGGGAATTTTAAGATCCGATTTTTATCGATGGTTGTAGTAGGCGCACGACACGCCGCATCGTGTCGCCGAAGTTTTTTAAGGTGTAGAGAGCAGCATCGCCTCGGGTCCGCCCTCGATCAGCCGTGGTGCCCCTGGCTTTGGCGCTGAAATTGGAATGTAGACCCGCATAAAAAAATTCAATGAAACCAGAAAAGTGCAAAAATACAGAAATTAAGGTTGAAAGCTGTCTTTAATTCGGATCCTTAATCTTAAAAATTCTAATGAAACATTTTTTCTAGTGTGAATAGAGAAAGTGTTTCGAAACTGTTTTTACTATTTCTACACGTAAAAGCCGTTACTAATTTTATGAAAAAAATACGAAACTACAGATTTTTCACCCAAAATTCGAATTTTTAAAATTTGCAAAAGCATAGATAAAATTTGCATTTTAAACATAGTGAAATGTACCAAAAATACTATTAAAATAGCTACTGTTATGTTACCAGGTCTTTCTGGAATTATAGGAAAATATCCCCCACTTTGAATGTAATAAATAAATAAATACACTTTGAATGATTGAAGCCCGATCTAACTATCCTACTATATATAAAAAAAAGTGTCTGTGTGTGTGTGTGCCACTTTGCATCCACTTCCGTATCGTTGTTCCAGTCGTATCTCTATAGGGGAAAAAGTTAGGGGTGGGTACGATACGTCATTATGTGCGTAATGGTCCAGGGATGACTGCCCACATATAAGATTTTTAAAAATCAGCCATTTTCGATATTAAATTTAATTTTTTGCAAAACCCTCTTCGCTAGGAAAAATTAGCATTGAAGGGAAGTCGCCTATATAAAGGGTCAAAAGCGAATCCTTTTCATTTTTTGGTCATCTGAATTCAGGGCAATTATGCAAAGCGTAGAACAAACAGCATGCGGTCCAAGACGGGGCCAGGGTTGAAAAGTCGCGAAGCGGCTTTTCAGCCCTGGTCTGGCATAAAAAAAATGTTTTAAACAATTTAAATTCGCAAAAATTTCGGTTATTAATGACTTTTTCTGACGTGGTAAATTTTTTTTACAATTATTTTTGTTGTATTTTGATATTTTAGGTATTTTATGTATCTTTAATGCATTTTATACACTTTTTGTGTGCAATTTTCGAGGGCCAGGAAAACCAGAAAACTTTATTAACCCTGAAAATCACCACGCCATTTAAGAGATCGCAACATCACAGAGGAAACGCTGATTGAATTCTCATTGTTTTTAACACTCAAAAAGGGACCTTAAAATTGCATAAAATAATAAATAAGCAATAACATTAAGGGAGGCTATTTGGGGGAGGGCGTCGCCGGGACGGCAGATTGCTGCCGAAGCGCCGCAGCCGCGCGTATACCTTTAAAGCTCCTTTAAAGGGACTGCGACAGTATTCAGCGGCTTTTTTAAAATAAGTATTTCTAGCTATTTTTTATTACTTTTAACCCTAAAACTTTACACACTTTAAAGTTGTGCTAAAAACACAAAAAAAATTGAAATTTTTGACGGAAATTTCGAATTTAAATTGTTGACGGTTTTTAGAATTTTTAGTCTGTTAAATTTAGCGTTTAGTGCTTTAGATTTTAATTTTCAAAATAATTTTGCTCCGGGAAAAACGCGTGTTTCATTCAGAAGCCATTGGTTGAAAGGCTCTTATTGGCGGATTTTATCCATTAACATTATTTTTTAATCTGAAAAGTGTAACGCTGCCAATAAAGCAGGCATTCTTGTGTTGTTTTTTGAAACGGCTAGTTTATGTCGAATTTTTTGGCTATGGTATCGAACTATTCAATCTGCCAATCAATAAGTACAACTTTTTAAAGAAACATTAATTTTTGCCTTGGCGATCCCTTGAAAAGTAGCCTGGCTAGCCATATATGGGTCATTTAAGGTATCACTTATCGATTCGATACCTTTGAGGCGGCTTTCGAGGGCCGAGGGTTGGCGGGCGGAAGCGGGGGAACGAACACTTGATATCCGGAATCGTCGCTGTACGTCTGGTCGAGCTCACGGCGGAACACGTTCTCACCTAATAAGTGAAAGTAACTGAAAAATTAAGTGTTTCAGCCGATTTAGTGTACAAAATGTATCTAAATGCTCGAAAAACAAATTATCGCAGAATCTTGGGATCGTCAATGTTTCGGAAAATCCCCAAGATTAGGGCAATTTGCCGATTTAATTGTGAAGTAAAAATCGGATTAAAAAAGGATAACTAAAAAGCGGCTTACCCCGCTTGTCCTCGGTGGTGGGGAGGAGAATCTTGATGGAGAGCTTCCCCGACTTGTCCACCTTCAGCGTCGCGCCTTTGTTGTTCTACAAACATTAAAAAATTTAAAGGCTCAAATCTAGAATAAATTACGAAATTTAGCTTATTCGGAATTTATATTCGAGACGCAACATTGAATTTTTGGCCAGGGGGGAACAGATTTTTAATAGCATTTTAATGCTTTTTGGGTTTTTTATTCAAGATGAAACATCATAAATCGAAAAGTTTTTTGCAAAACTGTAAATTTATATGTTTTCCAGTTTCCTAATACTTCTATTCCAGGGAATTCTCTATTTATTGAACACGAAGATCCGCAATAAAACCAGATTTTCATTTAAAGGGAGAGCAACAGTGTGAGTCCCCGCCCACCCACCTTTTCCACAAAATAGCGCGGCGCCGTGAAGATGGTGATCAGCTTGCGGTTGCAGAAGAAGTGGTACCCGTTTTGCATCATCTGTAGCGGGAATCAATAACAGGTACTTAGAAATAGATTATACAAAAACCAATTTGGCTAATGTTTAAATTGAACCACTGCGAACAACACATTGTTGTTTAAAATAACCGAAAAACAAGAGTTTTTAATGAAACACAATTTTCAGAAAATCGAATTTTTTCCAATCGCCACTTCTTTCTTCTATTTCTATTTTCCTTGACTTGACTTTAAAAGTAGGGCAGCTAAATTCGAATAAATAGGTTCCAAACAAGCGAAGAATGAAATAATTTTACGAAGTTTCGCAAACTCGTATTTTTTGTGAAACATTTTTTTCCCAAATATTTTGCTGGACATTGCATTTTAGTTTTCTATTAGTTTTTAGTTTTCCAAATTACCTGATGGGCTCTGACGATGAGCTCGAGGCCGAGCTGCTTGCATATCGCCTCGACGCGGTCCTCGCCAAAGTAGCACGACACGCCGCGCACGTGGTTCGGCACCCAGCTGAGCATTAATGCGGCTTTTCGATAAGCATGGAAAAAGTGCAGAGAGTCCACTAAATTAAATTAAACCCAATTAAAATGCACCGTTTGCGAATTTAGACACAGAAAAACGCAAAAATTACGAATTTTTAATTTTTTCTGCAAATGCAATGTTTCAGATAACCATGCTATTTCGAGACACCACCTTAAATTGTTAGACAAACGAACCATGCAGACAAATAACAAATTTCGTGTCAAAATTTGTCTTCACAAATATCAAATCTGTCCGAAAAATATACGTTTTGTAGATATGATAAAGTATAAAAAGTCCGGCCCAATTATTATGGCTTACGAATCGCTGCGGAAAGTAATAAATCTGCTATACTTGAGGATAAAACGGAATCTTTTTAATTGATTTTTCAAAAATGTAAAAAATTTTCAAAGCGTGTTTGATATCTTACACATATGATACCAAAAAAAAATAAAAAAAGCAGCATTTAAAGCGTGAATATATACCCAGACAGGCCGATCATCGGGTCCGCCCACAGCAGATCAACGGCCAGGGTGGTCGGGTAGCTGGCTGGGTCTTCGAGGGGTCGCTTGATGGCTCGGATATCTTCCAGGGAGTGCAGCTCGGGACCTGCAAATGGTCTCTGCTAGGCTGCCCTCTCCTCTTCCTCAACAATATCTGCTAGCCTGCCCTCTCCTCTTCATCAACAATCTCTGCTAGCCTGCCCTCTCCTCTTCCTCAACAATCTCTGCTAGCCTGCCCTCTCCTCTTCCTCAACAATCTTTGCTAGCCTGCCCTGCTTGAATACCCACTAATGCCTCCATGCATGCACAATATCTTCTTGCCGATCATGGCGGCCAGGGGCAGCATGGCGAAGGCGTTGTTGAACGAGTGCCACAGCGCGTCCGCGTCGTCTTGCTAAAATACGCCAATTTGCGCTATGCCATCCACCGTACCCCATATCGATCGACCAGCTCGTCGTAGAACCCGTACACCTTGTTGATGGCGCGGCACTCGTGGTTGCCCCGAAGCAGACCGTACTGAAACACGAAATCTTAGGCCTAGGTTAGGCTTGGGCTTGGGCTTAGGCTTAGGCTTAGGCTTAGGCTTAGGCTTAGGCTTAGGCATAGGCTTAGGCTTAGGCTTAGGCTTAGGCTTAGGTATAGGCTTAGGCTTAGGCTTAGGCTTAGGCCTGGGCTTAGGCTTAGGCTTAGGCTTAGGCATAGGCTTGGGCTTAGGCTGGTTCGCTCCCCTCAAACTTGACGAACATGTCTAGGGAAGAGTATCTTCAGCGTGAACACCATCATGATGCACTCCAGCGAGTTGGTGCCCCGATCCACGTAGTCGCCCAGGAACAGATACCTAAAACGGGGCCCAACTACCGTAACCCGCTTCGGCTAACTCACCTCCCATTCGTCACTCCGCTCACCGACGCCGACCCGTCCTTGTTCGTCTCGCCGAATGTGTTGAACATCCGGATCAGGTCGTAGTACTGGAATGGCGCAGAAAATCAAAAATTCCAAAAGTAGCAGAGACTGTTGAGGAAGAGGAGAGGGCAGGCTAGCAGAGATTGTTGAGGAAGAGGAGAGGGCAGGCTAGCAGAGATTGTGGCTACGGTTTACTTTACCCCCCCAGCCGAAAGGTTTTGGCTATAACTTTTTTAATTTACACCAGGGTTGAAAAGCCGCTTCGCGACTTTTCAACCCTGGCCTCTCTGCGGGGCCCTTTGATACACGGGCACTGGATATTATAATTTGCATTAATATTACGAATTACGTAATGGAAAGGCGCCACAGGAATTACTTGAGCAACCGACTCGGAACCCCGCAAAGCCCAGAATGAGCCGAATTAATAGCCGTATGCAAATCAGTCTATTTCCATATATTTTTAAATCGCTAAAATAAGGTATAAAACGTCATGTTAGTAAAAATCTGATAAGCGCGCAGTAATCTACGCCCTCGATTACCCCTTACCACTTTAGTTCTGAACCATAAAATCCTCTTCCCTTCGAGTTATGGCTGGAACCCGGGATTTTATGCAAAGTGTCCACACACACACAGAAACTATTTTTTTTATATATAGTAGGATTATTGTAGGCTCAAATTAAAACTCTTAGTATATTTTTCGACGCTCTATCGAATGGCGTTGCGAAAATCCCGACAAAATAAGCGAAAATACCGACAACTTTGAGACCCTTCGGCTGTGAGGGGGGTAAAGTAAACTCTTACCGAGATTGTTGAGGAATAAGGTGATACCTGTCCATGTATATCTCCAACAATGACAATGGGTGGACTCATCGTCAGCAGCGTCTCATCCTTGCCCAACACCTCGACGACGGCCTGCAGCACCGAGTCGATCTCGGCTAGCGTGTAGTTGATCTGAAACGGCAAACCGAGCTTTTTTTGTCCTTGTATTTTTGGGTACTGGACTGTTAAACTTATGGTGTTTTTAACCATATCTGAAATTTTCAAATTTTTATTTTAGTAAGAATTAAAATTGTACGAAAAAATGTGTTTGGATTCAGCTCTCAAAGCAAAGTGAATATCGGGCGATAATGACTCTCAAAATTATTTTTTGCAGAAAAAATGTTTCAAATAAAATAAATCAGGTTTCGATAAAAGTAAGAATATTCAGCGAAAAAAATGTGTGCCAGTCTAACAATAAAATAAATGCAAATCGTGCGCATAATCGGCCGAGGTCAGACTCTAGTTTACCCCCCCCCAGCCGTAACTTTTCAGCCATACGTCCTATTAATGCGCCGAGTATCTCAAAATGTTCCCCGTGGTCGAATTACTATAAAAAAGTTGTTTTCTTGCGGCAAAAATTGCTAGAAATTTTTTTACAAGGTTTTGAAAGTTGAAAAGATTAAGCCGCTGTGCTTCAATGTACCAGGAGCCTAAAACTCAAATATTTTTATTTTCCGCTATTTTTTTCGACTCAAACGTACTGTAGGCTTATTCTCCAGAGCAAGAGCTACATTTTGGTACTATTGACAGCTCTGTACGTCAAAAGATAGCCGAGATACGAAAACTCACTTTGGACCAGCAAAAATTAACTAAAGAAAACCCAGACTTATAATTGTTATAAAAATTTTTCTAGCAATTTTTGCCGCAAGAAAACAACTGTTTTATAGTAATTCGACCACGGCGAACATTTTGAGATACTCGGCGCATTAATAGGACGTATGGCTGAAAAGTTACGGCTGGGGGGGGGGGTAAACTAGAGTTTAGCCAAAAAATGCAATATTTAGTTGTTACTAAATGCGCGGTATGTTAAACGTTCCTTTTAATAAAACGCATTTTATACCGTCAAGCTGGTTAACTTAATGCGTTTAATCCTTGAAAATCGTACCCTCTTGCGGTCGACGCTGTTCTTGGGGGCGATCTGTTTGTGGAGGAGCTTCCAGAATAGTTCCGTCTTGACAATCTTGTCCGAACCCTCGCCACCACGGTTCGACCGATCCGCCATTAAATAATAGAGAGAGGGGGGGTAGACGTCAAGATCGAGGAGGGCAGGGGCGAGTACCAAAAAAAGGACGAGTACGACGGAATACCCGAATTACGCCCGGGAATTTGATTTTTAGTGACAAACATATTTAAAAGTCAAACCTTCCCGGAAAGTTTAATTAGTGTTAATTTTACATTTCATTCAAATGATATATTTCATATTTGTTTAAAAATAATATATTGAGCGATTCTGATGAAAACTGTGGAAGCAAATAATCAATTGAAACATTTTCGCGCTTTATTGGGTATCTCGATGAAACACATTTTCTCTGACGAATAAAGCAGAATTATACAACTTTAAATATTTGTAACGTATAAATATTATACTGTTAATAATCGACAAAAATAAATGCTAGATTATTTATATAATTTATCAAAATTATAAAATTTTTTAAAGTTAAGCGCGATCCTACAGTACGTCTAATCGTTTGGCCCCTAATCTTTGGCGTGTTGAAACTCATGATTACAAGAAAAATCGATAATCTTTATAGCTTTGATGTCACATTCTTTTTATTTCTAAAAATGCTGAAAATCATGATCACAAAAATTGCAAAATGCTATTATAAAACTCTCAGTAGTGGAAGAGACTGAATTATAGAGATGCACATTATAATAGTGATTTTCCGAAACCCATATTTTTTGGTACTCGAGGGTTAGCGGCCTAATTTCAATTTTTCCGCGGACTTAACCTGTTAATAATATATAATGTATTTTATATCATTTTAGTAATTTTTGATACTCGCAAATTCGAAAAATAAGTTAAAAATTTAAGAAAAGCTCAAAACTTTAGCCATTTTGTTGATTTTCATACTTGTAAGACTTTAAAGACTACCAGAACGATGGAACGCGCACTGTCACCCCGAGGGTGCTGCCCCCAAGAACGCGCAGAGAGGGTCGTCATTAGTGGTGTTCCGTATTGGGCAAAGACCCACTGGGGTTTGGGGCGTCTCTGACCCCCTTCCCCATTTGGCCCTGTGGTGTAGTGGCTAGCGCGTCGGACTGTGGAGCGAACCATCGCGGGTTCGACTCCCGCTCGGTGCGCAACTTTCTTGCTCTCAACGGAATTTCATCGTTCTGACGGTCTTTAAAGACCCACTTTTTCGACAAATTTTATATTTTTGTTGTTGCATTCTTTTTATCTCTAAAAACTGCGTAAGTTATTATAATATCGGGCCATATTTCGTTATGCGGCAAGGTGCGGAATTTCTGTGTTTTTGGGGAATTTGTTGCGTTTAGCGTGCGGTCGTATCTATGCCTTTTCTTGATGCATCGCAAAAATGCATTTTCCAGGTTTATTCGACTTTGAACGTCCCATTAAAAGATCAAAATGAGGGTCAGAATAATTACAAAAATGAAACATTAAAAACATACATAGACCCCCGACTTTTCGGCGGGAATAATGGCACCAAATAACAATGCAAATCATGGCAATTTCGGCGTGGGCAGCTGAGAATCGGTGAAAAAGACAAGAAAAGAGCAGTAAAAATACAAAAATTTGAATAAATTATTTCTTCTTTTGGGCTTCCTGGCATCCCTCCTTTACGTGGCACCACACCAGACCGTTCTGAAAAAAATGTAAAAATTTAATTTATTGCCAGTCTTCAATAATTAGATAAGTGAAATATAGTTAATTTAATTTAATCTAAATTTAATTATATCCTACTTTATATAAAAAAATAGTGTCTGTGTGTGTATGTGTGTGTGCCAATTTGCATGCAACTTCCGTCAGGTTGTTCCAGTCGTATCTCAAGAAGGGGAGGTACTTAGGGGTATGTTCGATACGTCATTAGGTGCGTAATGGTCAGGAGATGACTGCACGCATATCAGATATATCAAACTCCCTTATTTTCGACATTAAATTTTAGTTTTTGTTGCAAAATCCGAGACCCTCTTTGTTAGAAATCAATTAGCATACACCGGAAGTGGGGGTAGCCTATATAAATGAGCAGAGAGCGCATTTTTCACTTTTTCGGACTCGGTGGTGCCGAATTATGCAAAGTGTACACTTTCATTGGTCTACAATGGGGGCCAGGGTTGAAAAGTCGCGAAGCGGCTTTTCAACCCTGGTATTTAATAATACTTGATAATCTCGCAGCCTATTACATTTTCAAACATTTTTTTCGGCTTGTTTTCAAATTTTTCAAGCGTAGATTCCCCATTGAGAATTGTCCGTATCCAAAAACAACGCAAAATGATGCGAGTTGCCATCGATTTTTTGTATCTAATTATTTGAATTGCCAGTTGTTAGTGGAGCGCTTGGTTGCCGCCAAGAATTATTTTGGCCAGATAATTCCGGTGGTCAAACATTTTTGAAACGTTATTTTTCAAAGGCGCAAAAACTAATTTTTCTTTAATTGTTAAGACTTTTAAAATAGAATTCATTGAGCTACATATCATACCTGGCACTGGCAAGTAGTGCACTCTTCCATCTTCCACGATTCACCCTCCTGTTTCACCTTGCCGTCATCCAGTTGGCAGGTGCGTTTTGAGCGGCGTTTGCGCGAGCTGAAATCGGAAATTAATAATATCGGAATATTTTGTTTTGCGCGTAACGATGTTTAAAAAAATTATAATCAGCGGAAAATAGATTTTATACCTCTGAAAAAAGATTATGTTGCAACCTATTTTGAGTACTTATTGAGCGGCGAGCCACCAATTCTTGCGGATATGACGATGGAAAAAAATACAAACCAAGCACAGAAAAACGATTTGTTTAAAAAAATCTTAATTTTTTTAAATGCACTTTGCTAGCCTGCCCTCTCCTCTTCCTCAACAATCTCTGCTAGCCTGCCCTCTCCTCTTACTCAACAATCTCTGCTAGCCTGCCCCTATTAACTTACTTTCCAGTGAATTGAGAATCTTGGTTCATCGAGCAAGTTCCCTCACAGCACGCTTGCCACATGTTCAGGTTTATCTGAAAATTGTAGAATTTTCAAAAATCAGACGTACATACGTTCGGGAATTCATGGATTCTTTCGGAAACAGTCACCCGAATTTGTGAAACAAATTTTTCTACTTTATTTGAACTATAATTTTAAATTTGATTTTCTTATTTGTGCAAGATTCGCAAGCTATTCTAAAGCCGAAAATCGTAGATACTGTAATATTTTTGGAATAGATTTTTGTTTCCTGCGAATATGTTTTAACCTCCGGGATCATTGAGCACTTTTCGTAGAGGAGCGTCGAGTTGCCCGGGTAGAAGAAGACGTCACGCTGCAAAAAACACATATAGGAATTCGAGTTTAATTATAAATACAGGAGCCATCTAATTGGCTTTTTCAAATTTGGCGTAAAATTCAAAATTAAATAGAATACTAATTATGATTATAGGCAGAATTAAAAAAAGATAAAATTAAATGTGAGCGTCAAAGGATTTAACTGTTTCAAAGTTCATTGAATAAAATATGCGCGTTTCTGGCATAATATGACCTTGTAAGTGTTCTGTGTAATCCAGTCATTACAATTAAAATATAAAACTTGGCCAAATTTCAAATATAAAAAATAAATAGAAAATAAATGAAAAATCAAAATATGGAGTTAAAATTAAAAATATACAAAGGTTAAAATAAACATTTTCAAAATTCAAAAATGTTTCGTCTTTCCTAATAAAAATTCAGTCTGAAAAGCACTTTTCTTGGCCCACCTGAACCCGATCGATATCATCGCCGTTGTCGCAGAACAACCGGGCCAGCGAGGTTTTTCTAATCTGCTGCAGTTGCGCCTTGCTGAAGACGCCCTCGTTCTCGTACCTTAATTTCTACCTATTTAATCCGATTCTGCCTTTTTTTTGTCTTCCGCTTTTTTAATTTTATCGATTTTTAGTTGTTATAATTTTATCTAATTTATTAAACTCTAATGGTTTTGATTTTTTCCTACAAATTTGTTATGGATTATTAACTTACTTTGACGCGCAGTTTTGTTTTCTTTTGAAACATATCGCTAAAATTTATTTTTATTTGCGGCTCCAAAGGAAAATTGATCAGTGAAAGTGTGAAGCCACGAGTTTATTTATTTTTACTATATTTTATGGATCCCAGTTTTTCATTTGCTCGTTAACTTGCTATAATTTTGCCCAATTTTTTAAATTCAAAAGCCTTTGATTTTCAACGAAAGAGCCGCTATACATTATCAAAATATGATGGCGCGAGGTTTGGCTTTCTTTTGAAACATATCGTTGAAAATGATTATCATTTACGGCTCTAGGGGACACCCTGCTCAGTGAACGCAAGCCATGGGTTTGTCCATTTTTTAAACTATATTAATGTTGCTTCCCTCCTTTTCAATGTCTCGATTATTACCTGTTATAATTTTTACTTAATTTATTAAACTAGATTTATTTTGATTTGCAACTGAGAAACCGCTGCGAATTATTATCTCGCCGTGATGCGAAATGATATTTTGTTTTGAAACATTTTGCCGCAACTGATTTTAAAGGGAGAGGGGCGGCATAAGTCAATCGATTACGCGAGGGAAAGAAAATGTCTCTGCGCCTCTCCCCTGGGCGCGCTCTCTGCCCTGTTGGCTACTTGCCAATTTGTTGATGAGGGGGGATCGACACATGCCGTCGGCAGCCCTTTAATTGGAATTTTGATTTGCGGATCTAGGCGGCAAATTAATTAGTGAAAGTGCTGATATACGACTTTTGGAACTTTTTTGAAACATCTTATTTCCCAAAATTTCAAAGCCGCGTAATAATAAAGCCTTAAGTGAATGTAGTAGCAAAAGTGATTTTTGTAATTCTTAAAAAGACAAATTGGCATACCAATGGCGGTCGCCGGCGCGGAGGCGCTTGAACTGATCGGCGATGAGGCAGGCGAACGTGGGGCCGACAAGACCATCCGGCATCCTCGTCTCCACCACGGAGCCCACCCACAAATCAATGTTTCCTGAAATGAAGGAGGTGACGTTTTTGATAGGAAAGTAATAGGTTGTTGAAAGACGGAAACACGCTTTGAAAACGAGTGTTTCGTATAATAGGTAGGATGGCTTCGATTGTGCATCCCGCAATGACTTGTTTAATTGTGGCCAGCAAACAAACAAAATTAAGTCACTATTGATATGGTAAAGTTTCAAGAGGAAAATTTTATAGTTAAATTTTGGCCCAAAATCGGCATTTCTAGTCAAAAAAAATCGAAATTCTTGGTTTTGATTTTCATAAAAATTTGTCAAACTTTTAGTAATGGTAATAGTAATGGCAGTAATAATCGGAAAAATAAGGTATAGAAAAAACAAGACCGCTAAAAAATTTAGGTCCCCGGGCCGATTAAAATAATGTTTCGAGCAAACAACGGAAACAGTTCGAGCTCCAGAACATTAATTTTCGCTATTTGCAGGCTGCGCCAAACTGTGAGGCTTAAAAAAATGCGGGTAAACAGCATGGCAGAGAACATTTGGACTCCAATTAATCTACCCTCAAAGCCTACCAGGATGGCCATAGAGCGTCCGCAGCTTATTCCGGACATCGGCATCAGGTACTTCGATGGCCATCTCCTCCCACGTGGTCGGTACCGACAGTTTGCACCATTTACGGTACTCCGTCCAGCTAAAAAATTATGCATTCTGGCAAATAATAAGTTTCAAATTCTACGGATTAGGGCACCGGAAAATATTTGCTATTAAACGAATTTGCGAAAACAAGTTTCAAAATTTCGTCATTTTCGCTGGCGCTGAGATTTGGTAATAGAAAGTTCTCAATCAATACTATGATTGAATTTAAGCAAATTGAAGCATTTTACTTTTCACATTCTTTTTACGCTTTGTGTCTAGGGTCTATTCCAATCTTCTATCGTTTTTCTTATATTTTAATTCGTTTGTTTAATATAGCAATTTAATTTAGCCTAAAAATATCTTTTTTTATCAAATTCTCAGATTTTTTAGGTTTTGAATTTTTACTGTCAGGCGTATGTATGGAATGGTAGGCAGAGCGGAACACCATGGACGTCAGATCAATTTGGCAAATTTTTATGCACGTATTACACGAAGATTGGAACACATTTTCTTTGGGCCTTGAAATTTTTAAGCCAGATACCTCCTTTATTTTTTTCTTCTTGTCCTTTCTTCTTCAAAAGAAAAAAAAATAAAGCATTTCATAAAAAACGGAGGTGTTGGAAAATGGTGTTTCAGTGAAAAAGTTGATAAAGTTGGATTTTTTAGTTAATCGGTGCTACGTAAGCTCTTGTAAGCGTACTACTATAGCATGATATAAGGTTTAGGATTGAAGCGAAGCGAGCGTCGATGAAAATTACCGAATCATTCATAGATTTTTTTTCTATATTTTGAGGCTTTTTCGATTTTGTTTGTTCGATATAAAAGTTTTTATGCGTTGCAAAAACACCCACCTTGGCAGTCCGTGATCCCGGGCTCGCTGTATGTTCATCACCGCCAGGTCGAGGGAGACCTGGATTCAAATTATATGCATTTGTAGGTTACTCGAATTTAAAATAAGTAAGCCGATTTTTTTGGTAGTTTTGGGTGGAAGGAGTGCGTCGCGGCATTGTTTTGCGATTAACCAAGATTGCAGCAGGTTTTGATGAAACCTGTATTTTTCCGGATTTCGCATAATGTCCTTTACGTTGATTATGTTGCTCTTTATTTACCTTTTCTTTTCAAAAATAAGTTCTAATAAAATCGGTAAAGCAAAACATGAATAACATAATTTACGGGGTCTTCGCTAACGCGGCTTCCTCGGTGTCTTCTTCCCTGAGTTGAAAAATCCCCACTTTTTCTTAGATTTTATGAAACGTTTTTTCCACTTTTTCGAAGTGTCATTTATCTTTCTTTTTGTTTTTTTTATTTGTTTTTTTTTGAAGCGTATGTTATCGACATCACAGCAAAATCAAGGGAAATTAATAGACCAATTAAGGAAACATTCATTTGCTAGAAAGTTTTTTAATTAAAAAATTGATAAACTATTTTATGGAATTTTTAATATAATGAAAAAGAGAAAAGACCCTGTAATAAGGATTTGCAAACACCATTTTGTCGTATTTTTTACGAAACATATAAACCGTTTTGTTTGCATTCCACTTTTTGCGAAATGTCTTTTAATTCGATTAAAGTCGTTTTCATATGTGCTTGAAATTGTAGCTTTTGATTACAATGGTTTGCCGGTTTTATAGATTTTTTTTAGAATTTAGGTTTGAAAATTAAAATACCTCATGGGCCCGGGGGAAGAGCTTCTCAGTGAGCTCCATGTTCATCACCTGGTTGCTCTTTGGCAATTTGAGCGGGGAGGCGAAGAGACCACTAAAAAGCATTAAAACAGAATCTGTAATTATAAACTATATTTTTAAAAATATACTGAAGGGTTATTTATTCTATTTTAATAGCTTTTGACCTCACGACAGAAAAACCTCGGAAACGTCGGGAAAAAATGCAGGAAAGTTGTTGTGCGAAAGTGAAACATCTTTTAGTAGGTTTTTTTGAGGGGCTGATTTTATTAAATTAGAATCTTGCTTTGACTTCACGTCTGTACAATTTTGATCCTGATCTATGAATGACTTGACACAGCTTCTCGATAGTCAAGCAAAATTCTGATTTTAACCGGCTTTCTACGAGATTGGATTCTCTACATTACGACTCACTTACCGCAAAAGTGGATCAATGCCTCCTTCAGACAACAGGCGCTCCGGCGCGAAAAACGCCTGAAGATTGTTAGCTTTTAGATTGAAGCAGAAACAATACTATAAAAATCAAAAACCCACCTCGTGTAGTGGAATATGGCCCTGTGGGATTGGATTGAAGTCTTTTCCAAGTCTAAAATAAACTAGAAATTTCGGACACTCCTAAACGATCTCTGCTAGGCTGCCCTCTCCTTTTCCTCAACAATCTCTGCTAGCCTGCCCTCTCCTCTTCCTCAAAAATCTCTGCTAGCCTGCCCTCTCCTCTTCCTCAACAATCTCTGCTCGCCTGCCCTCTCTTCTTCCTCAACAATCTCTGCTAGCCTGCCCTCTCCTCTTCCTCAACAATCTCTGCTAGCCTGCCCTCTCCTCTTCCTCAACAATCTCTGCTAGCCTGCCCTCTCCTCTTCCTCAACAATCTCTGCTAGGCTGCCCTCTCCTTTTCCTCAACAATCTCTGCTAGCCTGCCCTCTCCTCTTCATCAACAATCTCTGCTAGCCTGCCCTCTCCTCTTCCTCAACAATCTCTGCTAGCCTGCCCTCTCTTCTTCCTCAACAATCTCTGCTAGCCTGCCCTCTCCTCTTCCTCAACAATCTCTGCTAGCCTGCCCTCTCCTCTTCCTCAACAATCTCTGCTAGGCTGCCCTCTCCTTTTCCTCAACAATCTCTGCTAGCCTGCCCTCTCCTCTTCCTCAAAAATCTCTGCTAGCCTGCCCTCTCCTCTTCCTCAACAATCTCTGCTCGCCTGCCCTCTCTTCTTCCTCAACAATCTCTGCTAGCCTGCCCTCTCCTCTTCCTCAACAATCTCTGCTAGCCTGCCCTCTCCTCTTCCTCAACAATCTCTGCTAGGCTGCCCTCTCCTTTCCTCAACAATCTCTGCTAGCCTGCCCTCTCCTCTTCATCAACAATCTCTGCTAGCCTGCTCTCTCCTCTTCCTCAACAATCTCTGCTAGCCTGCCCTCTCCTCTTCCTCAACAATCTCTGCTAGCCTGCCCTCTCCTCTTCCTCAACAATCTCTGCTAGCCTGCCCTCTCCTCTTCCTCAACAATCGCTGCTAGCCTGCCCTCTCCTCTTCCTCAACAATCACTGCTAGCCTGCCCTCTCCTCTTCCTCAACAATCTCTGCTAGTCTGCCCTCTCCTCTTCCTGAACAATCTCTGCTAGCCTGCCCTCTCCTCTTCCTCAACAGTCTCTGCTAGCATTTCCAGAAGTGGAATCAAAAAAAAAATTAGTAAATATCATTTACGAGCGAGCACTTTTTGGCTTGAAACATCAAAATTCAATCAGTTTTTGTACCTCAACTGGCATTTTTTCAGGTTTTAAAAAAAAATCTACATACCTTTTAAGCACCGGATTAATTAGCGTATGGCCAAATCTGAAAGCAGCGGTGGCAAAGGCGTTGGCGATGGACGGGTCGATGGTCGGATCGTAGCCCATGTAGTCTCCAATCAGCTCGGCGAAACCGGTCTGGACAAGTTCGGTTATCTTTATAATCCTAAATAGTAGAATTCTAGGCGAATTGTTTTAATTTAATCGGGTTAAGGTATTTTGAAATGCACTCTAAATCTCAAAAACTGTGTTTCAGACATGGACTTGCCTTAATCAAACGGTTTAGCACTAATTGTAAGCATTTTTGATTTTTTTCCGCCAAAATCGGTAAAGCAGTATGGTTCTTTTAGGAATCCGAATTTCGAAAAAAAGTCACAAAAAACGTTAAAATCCACTGACCTTGCCGAGGACGGTGGGCAGCCACTGGCTGTAGGTGATGTGCTGGATCATGGCGCTGATCAGCTTCCGGGTTTCCTGAAAAAAATTAATGTAGCAAAAATAGGTATTTTTTGGGTTTTAGGATTAAAACATTAGTTGAACGATTTCTTTGCGGGATTTAAGAACGAGAAAAAACATGGCAATATTCTGCGCCGAATCACATTAACGAAATCCCGCCTGGTGGGTTTAATGTTTTTCAGCATAACACATTTTTTAACTTTCTTTGACGTTTCCACTTGAAATTTTCACTAAACTTCACTAAGGACATTGAAACGAATAGAAAACTGAGAAAAAAGAAAGAGGAGCAGCTGTAAAATAAGTATGCCAAAAATACCTGAAAAATGGTCTCCCCATCCCAGTTGACGTTCATCTCCAGCAGCTTGGCGGCGACGCGGTTGTGCTCACGCATGAAGATTGTGTGCAGCGAGGTGAGGCCAAGCTAAAGGAGAATTAAAGTCTGAAACAAACAGACACCATTTTTTATATCTGGTAGTTTTGAACATTTATAAAGGACGTCTTAAAAAAATAGAAAAAGATTTATTAACAAGGGAAGGTTGTTTGGGTCAGGTGTCAAATCGACTTGAAACTTTGCCAGTGGATAGAAAATCAAAAATAAAGTGGAGTTTCTAAACCTCATTTTTTGCACAATACCCCAAATTAAAAAGTTATAGGTCTTTGAAGTTACATAAAAAAGCTCGAAACGACCCGACAATTCTGATCTGATCCTCATTGTGGCCTGCCCCCTTTTCTAGCTCTTGCGTCGCCCGGACTGGCAAGCTGTTTGGCGCAGTAGGTAGCGCCTTCGCGTGCGACACTTTTTAAATTTTCGTAAACGAGTTCAAGTTTTTGTGGCGTCTAACTTTTTGCTTTTTGAATTTTACGCCAACTAACCCTAATTTGCAAGAGCAAAAAGCAAAAAGCAAAAAGATAGAAACGTTTTAGTCTCGAACTTTTGCAAAAAATATTTCAAAAGTTTGTGAGTCAAGCGCACTACCGATTGCGCTACAAGAGACGTGGGGGGACGGAGACGAGAGAGGGTCAAGGAATCACGCATGCAGAAAATGTGGAAACGGGGCGGTATTGGTGCAAAAGCCTGCGCGGAACTCATTTTTCAGACCACAAACTTTAAATGCTTACAACTTTTTAATTCGGGGTATTGTGCAGAAAACGACTTAGCGCACTTTGTTCCGTTTTCAATTCTCTATCAACTGGCAAATTTTCAGAAAGATTTGACACCTGACCCAAACGACCTTCCCTTGTAAGCACTACCGAAACCATAATTCCAAAATTTTTCAAATCTTAGTTTTAAGAATAGACAAAACATCTTTTCTCATTTTCGAAAATTTCTGAAGCTCGATTCAAAGTCAGCATACAAGACACGAGGAGCGTCAAAATTACAACGCTAAGAATTTTCATTATTTCCAGATTTTCTGAAACTATATTTTTTAAGTCGCCTTGAAAAATTAAAAAAGCACATTTTAAGGAATTTTTGGTTTTGGGCTGGGGCAAGGCAATGATTTCTGCACTAATAATTTCTGCTGTATTTTTAGGGTTTTTATTAGTTCTTTGTTGCTAGGAAGTGATAAGGAATCCATTAAAAACTTCAAAATTATGTAGGTTTTTATATTTGTCGTAATTTTGCATGCCTTTCTGGCCAAAAAGACAAAAATTGTTGCCACAATTTAGAAATCTTATTGGAGTCTTATATATATCTAATAACCGTGTAAAATGCCGTAAAAATTATTTCTATTTTGCTAAGGGGCCATACTGGGTCACCGAGAAAACTTTTATCCGTATAACGCCACATAAAAAGTTTATAATTTTCTATTTAGGATTTTTAGACCTGTTTTCACAGGCTAATTTTCGACTTATGACTTCCTTTAAAAGCTGATGAAGCTGGTGGCTTTTAACTACGATCAAATAATACCTGCTCGTTTGCCCTCAAATCCCCAGCCAAAAAGCATCGGATCGGGTTGTCGACGGAATAGTTCCTCCGGCAGTCCATATCCGAGTCCTTCTCAAATGGCATATACGGCTTTTGGGCGGCCGAGACGATGTCGAATCTGTGAGGTATGTATATTTCTATTCATTTAATGTATTGCTTGATCTTAAAGCTCGGCTCAATTGCTCCCTAAATTTTTCCCGAATATTGGAAAAAACTGCAACATCGATTTTTTAAAGATCCGTGACCTTTCCTCCGGTCAATTCCCATTTTTAAAGGTTTCAAAAAGGCAAAGGCAAACGTATGTTGTGGTTAATTTTAATGCATTTAATGAACGGCTTTAGAATTTAATAAATCAGAGCTTTTACAAACGGACATCGGCCTTCGATCGATTGAACCCAACAAGTCTTACGGAACATTGAAAATGGCCGTAACATAAAATTTTGAAAACGTGAAATTTTCTGCGATTTTGCCCTCGCATCAGATTTCTGTTTTTTTTTGTATAGATTCTAAGCTATTATTGAAAGGACGGTGATATCCGAATATGAGGTTGCATCTTTAAGATGTAAGTTTGGTATAACTTTAAAAATTGATAAAGCATATCTTTCGATTAAAAGAATGATGCATGAAAAATCCATTAAGGATCGACATCCAAAAATCCATTAAAAATCCATGACGAGACCTTTAAGAAATTACCAATACACTACGACAATTCGTCAAAAAACTATGTTGTATTAAACTACCAATATCAAGTCGGGCTATTTTTCGCAATAAATAATTCTAAAAAAAAATTAGTGAAAATTCGTAATTTTGACATTCAGAAAAAATATTTAACGGATTTAATTCGTAGTTATGAATATATTTATTTAAAAAGAATCACTAATAACCTCAGCTTCAAAAAGCTTACCTTAATAATCCGTGGTCCCCAAAAAGGTCGCGCAACTCCAACGCCTGCACCTCCGTCGAACCGTACACCACCGAGCCGTCCAGGTAAGAGGTTAACTAAATTATAAAGTTTAAGGGTTGAATAAAATAAATAATTATTATAATTCGATGAATTTAACATATTTTAATTCTAAATTTAGCAACTTAACGGAGAACAAATTAGTTAAATTTTAACAGAAAAGCAACAGAGTTTATTCTAAAATTGCAATTTTAGTACAGTGAAAGTAGTATAAAAGATTGTTGATAAATTGACAGTATCTATTATCAGCCCCCCTTGAAAATGAATGTAACACACATCCTTCAAAAAAATATGACGATCAAAGTGTTCAAAAAGGTTCTAAAAATATAAGATAATAATATTTTTTTGTGTATTAAGAATGAAACCGAATGAAGCTAAATGAATAAAAATAATTGACCTCATGATTTTTCACGGCATTTTGAAAAATACCGCAACCTCAATTTTCAAAAGGATTGACGGATGCTTTTTAATTTTTGAATTTTAAATTTTAGGAATTCCCCCATTGTTTTTGAAATTATTATGATTGAAATTATTTTTTATGAGTTTAAAATTAGATGGGAAATCCTACAATATTCAGCTGCTCGCGATAGGTGACCCGATCGAAGATTAGTGACGTTTCTCCGGATCCGCAAACGGCTCCCGAGCGCTCGAATTCGATGCACGGGTGTTTCACTTCTCTGAAATTACCCTAATTGAATCTTCCAAAATAAATTTTTAAAATTGCGCGTTTTTCTGTTTGGCCGATTGAACACGTAAAAATGCTGAAATTAACAATGCTAATACAAAATGAAGACACTTCCAAATCGCGATTACTGGCGCCTGTCTGTTTTTCTAAGCAACAAAACTTGAAACATCTTTCGAAAAAATTGAAGTTGAGTAGGTAATTAAACAATGCATATGTTTCTGTTTTTACGACCTAAAATCAATCGTTAATAATTTTTAACAACGTCAGCACTAGCTCAATAAAATTCAAATTCCGAACCTTCCCATCTTAAGCTTCGGGTCGTCCTTCGGCAGCTGGATGTTGAAGCATGGCTCCAGGTTTTCGCAGGTTCTGCAAAGAAGATGTTTCAATAAGTTTAAAGTCGTCCATCAAGGCGAAAAATCAATTACCAGAAGTAAAAGCGCAATGAACTTTTATCTTTTGACCGTACCTGTTGCAGACGGCGCCCGTCGTGTAGGCATTTCTCGTGAGCGGCGGGGCCGTGTGCGTCAGGTCGTGGTCTAAAAGTAATTTTTATGATAATTTTTTACCGTGTTTTGACGTTTTTGTATTGTTAAATTACATAATTATTTTAATAGAATAAGACTGCCATCTAAATTAACCTTTTTTGAAGCTGATTATTTCAGTTTTATGCGAGCCAGTTACTGCCAGATTGTTGGCAGATTCCTCAAATAGCTTTTGTCAATTCCCGAAACACTTATTTTTCCTCGCGGCCTGGTATGCCGTGTTCAATTAACATAAAACGGGTGGCCCTAGCTTAGGCTTAGGCTTAGGCTTAGACTTGGGCTTACCCTTAGGCTTAGGCTTAGGCTTAGGCTTAGGCTTAGGCTTAGGCTTAGGCTTAGGCTTAGGCTTAGGCTTAGGCTTAGGCTTAGGCTTAGACTTGGGCTTACCCTTAGGCTTAGGCTTAGGCTTAGGCTTAGGCTTAGGCTGACTCACCAACAAACTGTCCCCACTGCATCACCATAGATGATAGATGGCCGTGAGGGGTAATGTCGTGCGTAGCGATCAGTTGCCGTGATACCTAAATTCATTTAAATAATCGGCTAGTTACATTAAAAAATATTGTTTCAACTTGAGAATAACAAAGAATAAAAATCAAATTTTTTAATTTTACAATTTATTGCTGTTTATTCGATGACTAGGTGAAAAAAATCCCGGTCAGTGTAACATATGTGAAACACGTTTCCGAAGTATTTTTGTGCACTTCGTTTTTTAAAGCGACGTTTTATTTGATTTTAGATGGATTTCTAACGATTTCTTAGTTAATTTTTAGCTATTTTTTAAACTCACATCTCTAGGATTGGGCATGGGGAACCCGTTGTACAGCTTGTTCTTCTCCCAGCCGACCGGCGTGTTGAAGCCGTTCTCGTAGACCGGGGCGAGCAGGCGCTAAAGTTCGTTTAGACTTGGCTTATTAGGCTTAGGCTTGGGCTTGGCTTAGGCTTTGCTTGGGCCTAAGCTTAGGCTTAGACTTTCCTTAGGCTTAGACTTTGCTTAGGCTTATTAGGCTTGGGCCTAGGCGTATCCATTGTCAGTTTTAAGTGAATTAATGACTTCATATCTTGAATTTTTGACGAAACATCGATTTCGGAATTTTTTTAGATTAAATTAATTTTTGAATTAAAGATTGTTTTTCGTCTGCGCCAAAAATATAACATGGCATTTTTCCCAAAAATCAAAAGTATTTTGGCAGATACCTTCAACGGCATCTGCGAAACGCCCCACATCGGGTGGTCCAGGTTGTTGCATTGGCCGTCGTAGGAGCTGCAAGGAAATGTTTCATTAATCTGCCTGTCTTATCGATTTCTTTATTAGCCTTATTCCAGCATCGAATTTCTCTTTATTACCAAAAGGCTTTTACATTACCAGGTCAAACTATTTTTTATAAAGGTTCCGAAACTCCAAGTGGCATTTTTATTACTATTTTTTACTAATACTACTATTCTTATAGTGTTTTATGAAGATTTAACTATGTTTCAAGTGGCAAAACGATCAAAAAAATTGGTGAAACAATCAAAAAAATGTTGAACAAAAAGCGGCATTCTTAGTCGAAAAAAATAGATATTTGCTGTATTTTTTTTAAATAAAAATTTGTAAGGCCTGTCTTTTCAATGGCGCTATCAGAATTGCGTCAAAATAATATATTTGAAAAGAGCTCCATTGACAATAGAGATAATAGGATTTCGATGGATGGTTCTTTTAAGGGGTTACGAGAAAAATTGGGACCTAGAAAAAAATTTGGTTCCTGTAAACAACAAAAAATTTGGCCTTTACATATGTTTCAAAAAAATTTAATGCGAAGTACGTCCTAATGTTATTAATCCAAACATACATTATCGCTGATTGATTGAAAAACTTGAGACCAAATGAGCTTACCGATATTTATTGTGGAAGCACATGTCGGTGCAGGGATTCCTGAAAATATTCGTATAATATTGTTTTTTAATAGATTATACTTTAAATTAAATCAAATAGTAGATTTAAAAATAATTAAAAATAAAATGCTTCGATAATTTGCGAAACGAGAAATTTAAAAAATTCCTATAACGAGAAAAAGCACATAAAATACCTAAAAATTCCGGCCTGGCACCCGGACAGCTCCATGATGGTCTGCACGTGCGACACGGCCAGCACCGACTCGTAGGAGACGTTCTTCGGATGCAGGTCGCCTACGGGTAGCATTAGGCCTGGAATTTTAATATTCTGGTGTTTACTGGTATATTAAAAATCGTGCTAATCAAACGTGCCAAAGTTTTAAATTGGGACATTTAATTTTAAAAATGACATTTTAGTTCAGGTTAAAATAATTAAAATTAGGATCCAATGTTATTGAATCATTACCGAAAATTTCTAAATTAGGCAATTTCTACCACAAGTAAAAACATGTTTAAATTATAGCAGAAAATCCCACAAGAACAACTCCTATTTCGCCAAAAAAATTTCTATTTTGAAAAAACATGTTGAGAGAAATGCCGCTTTTCTCGAATGTTTCCCTTTCTTAGTGTTGTGGTTCTTTTCTTACTTTCTAATTAAAATTAATTTCGTCAGGAAAACCTTATTAAAACTGTTATTCCGGTCTTGATCATGAAATCACCAATTAATTTTATATTCAGCTCGAAATATACAAAATGCCATTCTTTGATCAGCAAAAATTGTAAAAAATTGAAGGTTTCAGGAAAACGTGCAAAACCAAAAATTTTTTCCGGGCGTAATGTGTCCTCATGCTCTGGCCAAAATGTCGTTTCGATACGGTATGTTTAATGCTAACGTTTTAGCATCGCTATATTTTTCTTCGATGTCTTTTGGCTTTTTTTTTAACGGTTCTTAAAAACACCGTCAATAAGCCGATAACGCTATTTTTTGTCGAATGAGCGCACCTCTCTCGACGTGGCTCTGCACGAGACGAATCGACTCCTCGTAGATTTCACGCGATTTGCTGAGCTCGACGGCCTGGATTGGCGGAAAATAAGGAATGGTGGGATCATTTGCATTATCAGGGGGGGGGGTGGTTTTCCACAAGTCCAGAAATGCGTAGTAACGTAATATTAATTGTTCAAATAGTTTTTTAGCAAAATTAAATTATATTTCCAGTGGAAAACCTATCGAAAAACCTACTCTTTTAAAAATTTGAAATATTAAGCAAAAATCAGCCATTCTGGTCGAAAATCGAACCCCCCCCCCCCCCCGATAATGCAAAGCGCCCATTTATATTCAGCGATTTAACTTTATTAGTATAGCGAGAAAGCCCGCCCTTTAAAGAATTTTCCATCGGCATGTAGTAAAGATTGTTGGTGTGTTTGTACCCAACACTTAATAAATTTACTGAAACATTTTTTCAAAAAAGTTCGATGATTTCAAAGTTTTTTGACAAAATATATTATTTTAATTTTTGAGCTGAGAAGATTTTTAGTAGGTTTTATCATATCTTCAAACAAAATTATATTTTATCTGGTTAATTTACCTGCTTCGGGATGGCGAACTTCATCAGTCGCTTCAAATCCGAAGTGCTTCTCACTCCATCGCGCGCCAATTGCGTCTTCGTGTTGGCGATGGCGCTGAACAAGCCAATAAATTAAATATATGAACTTTAGATAAATTATTTTCATGGAATGCATAAAAAAACAACTTTAACAATTTTTTTACAAAATCGAAAAATTTGTGCAAAAATGTGTGTTTCAAATCCTAGGCTAGAGGTGTAGATTTGCATCCCAGCAATCCACCCTATTGCAGATCTGGAGAATAAACCTTTTCAAAAATCCCGGCTTTCTTGTTTGCCTGATTTTTCTATTTTATTAACCATTAATATTTCCTAATAAATTAAAAAATTTAATAAAATATTTTTTCATAGAATTAGTAATAAAAAGCACCAAAACGCGTACCGATTCACATTCTCCGTGGCCTGCTGGACGATATTTTTCAGAAGCGCGTCGTCAACGACCTTGTCTACCTGAATAGGTAATTGGAGTTTTATATCACAAGATTTAATGTTTAGGCGGGAAATAGATTTTAATTAAATTTTACATACCTCAACCTGCAATTTTCCCTTGACGCTCAGCCGCGCCTCGGCCATCATCGCGCCGACACTATTTCCGGCCATGCAAGAATAGACACCCTCGTCCTGAAAATTTACAATTGAAGGTGGAACCTGTCAATTAAACTAAGCTATTAAAAATAGACTAAAATCAATAAACTATCAAAAATTAAATAAAAAAACTGGTTCAGAAATTTGTTTTTTATATCTGTTTCGCAATAAAAATTATGTCTCAACTTTTGTGGCGCATGTAGGTGATTTCTACGAGCTTAATTAGCGTTGTTTTGGTGCGCAATTTCAAATTTGAACTGTAGGAACTTCTGCTACTTTATATTTTCTAAAAAATTTTCGATAAATTTAAAAAACCTATTTAGAAAGAAATTTTGCCACGAGCATCATCCTAAAATCAAAAGTAAACTTTGAATTTATTTTTTAGAAAATCAAAAATCAATAACAGCATAAACAATTTTTGTGACTTTGGTGGGGAAAAGGGTTTTTTTAAAGATACAAGTATGGTTGATTTCTCAAAGATTAAGCTTTCGTCGAAGGCGCTGGTGCGGAATTTCAGATCCCAGGGTTCTTTAGGATTTCCGGGCGGGGGGGGGAAGTATTTCCGGGGGGGGAAACCAAATTTTTTCAGCCCAGGCCTAAATTTTTTTCTAAATAGCGCATGCGTTTCTAAATGGTTTTTAACTAGTCCTGAGTATAAAAACTACCCACATTTTAATTAAAAAATTTAATTTTAGGTCGAAAAATCCTATAGAACCTTTAGGATTAGCGGGGGGAAGACCCAAAATGACTAAATTTTCGACTTTTTCAAACATTTTTCTAACTTTTTTGAAAGGTTTTTCTACTTGAAATATAGTTAAAATTCACTAAAAACAATGTGAAAACATTTTATATTTGATTACTAGGTCAACCGGGAAAACCAGGAAAAAATTTGGTTTCCCCCGGAAATACTTTCCCCCCCCTCCCCCGGAAATCCTAAAGAACCCTAAAAAAAAAATTTCGGGAGCAATTTCAATGGTCCTTTGTATTGTCCAACAACTTAAAAAAACCGAAAATCTTCTTATAAAACGCTCGAACAATCCTAAGGATTAAAATATAGTGATCAAAATTTAAAAGTCGCTAACCACCATAAACTATTTTTCAGAAATTTTTGAAAAAGATGTTTCAAAGTTGTTTCGCCTGCAGTTCTATTCTGAAAGATTAATAACCCCATTTCATGAGGTGGCGTGATTTCAAAATTGCACTGTGCGTAAGTTGATCGTTATCTGGTCTTGTATAACAGATGCAAAGATCTCGAAGACGCTTGGCCATCGATATTGCATAAAAATCGATCGTAAGAATCGAGGTATACTTTCATGGGAATTTCGAAAATTAGAAAAAATGATAAAAGCTTCCAGAAGTGGACGATCGTTTTCAAAAAAAAAGATGTTTCAACCATGTGGCTAGCTTCGTGTTCTCTCAAACCACCAATTCGCCCGTCAGCTATCTTCTCAAATCTAATCAATTTTCGACCAAGAATAAACAAATAACTAAACATATGCTTAGCATCATTTAATAACCCCTGTAACGATTTAGAAAATGATTTAATTTACTTGAGAAAATCAAATGAAAATTTGGAACCTTATCGATCAAAAACGACTTAATTTCGTAACTAACTAAGAATTACCTGACGTGAGACGTGCGAGATGGTCATCTCGGTCCGGTCGTCGGAGGTCTGAAAACACAAAAGAATAATTTTCAACAAATTTTTTTGTAATGGCAAATCAGTCCAGGAAGTAAGTTTTTGAAGGGTACTACGTCTTAAAAACCTAAAAAATTTTTGTACTTGATTTATTTGGCACTAATACAAGAACGGTTCTTTATCGTATTGCCATCCTGAAAATTTTGGAGGGATCAACGCTACTTGAAACATGATAATTAATCGGAAAAATGAATGCATTTTTTGTTTATTTCAATGATTTTAAGATCAATTTAAATTAAAATTTAAATATTTTTTTGGATTTATTTGCGAGTTTTGCCAGAAACCATTAATCGAGGAAAAAGTTTTGCGATTTTGGGTTATTCTGAAACACGGAAGTTTTTAGCGTATAGAAAACTTTCATTTCTTACTAGTACTTACTGCCTAAAGATGAGAGCAAAATAAATAAAGTCGCGTCGAAACCGAGCTGTTCCACTCGCTTTAAAAACCTCCCACCTGATACCTTCCCTGCTTCAGCGGCATCTCGGCCCCTTCGAAGAACCACGAGATTTCGGGCTTCGGGACGCCTCGGGCCCGGCACCGGAATGTCACCTGAATTTGCATAATTATTTGATATTTTTCAGCGATTTATACTTTAGCCCCTTAAATAATGATGACGACAGAGACTCATAAAATATTGTGGTTAGTATTACTTTGTTGAAACACGTTTTAAAAAGTAGGATGCTTGCTTCGACGACTTGCACTTTTTGCGAAACGTTTTGTTTTTCAAATTCTAAAATTCGACCTGTTCTCCCGGTTCAACTGAAGCGGCTTGTGGTGGATCGAAGATGGCGGGCGGAACGCTGAAAATGGAGTATACTGTAATACTTTTATTTTGGCATTGTTGCATTTTACTAAAATGTGCATGAATATAAAAATTTATATCAATAAAAGGCCGACCTGCTGATCAAGTGGATCCGTGCGGTGTGTTCGATACGACCATGGATATTTTCGGCAATACAAGTGTAACTGAAACGGATTTTTTAAGGGGCAGGCTTGCAGAGATTGTTGAGGAAGAGGAGAGGGCAGGCTAACAGAGATTGCTGAGGAAGAGGAGAGGGCAGGCTAGCAGAGATTGTTTAGGAGATTGTCGTTGAAGAAAAGCGCAGAGCCAGTGGAAGGCATCTCGTTTTTCCAAGCCCAATAAAACGATGAAACATACGTTCCAGCGTCGGCCTCCAAGAAAGGGTAGATCTTGAGCACAGAATTAGCCTGTGTCATTTCAAACTTTCTGGAAGACACTAGCGGCTGACGGTTACGAAGCCAGGCAATGGACGGGCGTGGCTCTCCTGTCACCTAAAAACAGCATTTTTTTTGGATTTCGTTTTACATCAGTCTACATCATTTTCCAACTTGGATTTATTTAATTGTCCTTTAGTATACTTCGTCGCCCCCCCGGGGCGAGGGGCAAAAATAAGGAGCAAAAATTATTTTTGTACGGAATGCGCAACTACCACCGAAGCTTCATTAATACCTCTTTCTACACGAAAAATGACTATTTTAATAAAACACATTTTTTTTAGTAAACAACTTTTAGTTTTAGTTTGTTTTGAGTATGAAAGTCACCTCGCAGTGCAGTTTGACCGGTGTCCCCTCGCGATAACTCGAGTCCTTCGGCTTGAATGTGAACTCCGGAGCTGTCGACATCCTCGACAGGGTCGGCCGGATTTGACGGGCATTTCTAAAATGAAAAATTTTTGAATAAATGAAATTAGATGAAAATGAAAATTAAATGACAAACCTACCTCTACGCATTAAAAATAAGAAAAATTCTTAGTTGCCGTAACTTTAAAGAAACATCCAGTTTTTCAGCGGCATTATTTCAGGAGCATTTTAGAAGGTCGAAATGTTTTTGACAAAGAAAAAATGCTAATCGCCATGCCATTAAAAATCCTAGCAAAAAATTTTTTTTTTGGTTGGCGCAACTCATAAGCATCCATTAAACTTACTACCATTAAAAGACCTCCAAGTTGTTAGTTTTGGAGAGTTGATAAAACATCAATTGTGGAGCAAAACTTCGCTGTATAATTACAAGAAGCACCAGTTTTTGAACTTTTAAATTTGAAGGATCATTTAATTCTTCGCGGGTTTTGGATGGATGTTCGAAGCACAGCGCACGCGCGACAAATACCCGAAAAATGAGTTAGGGACGCGTGCAGCTCGCATTAAAAAAGTTATATTTTTAATTTTTAGATTGCTGTGAAACATTCAAAATTTTTCGTGAAAATGTTTTTAAATTTGGGGTTAGTACTTGGAAAAATGGGAAAATTGCATAACGCACCAAAAAACCCGTTTCGATCCAAACCAAAGAAAAACACGCTATTCGAACGTTAAAACTACATAAAACCGAGAATTTTCAGTAAACACTTATCATGACAAAGAAAGAAGCAAGTATTATTGTTTGTGAAAATTTTTGAAACATTTTTCCTTGAATTTCCATCTTTTGACCTACAGTTTGATAACGAAAAAAAACTATAAAATAGTATTTACTTTTAGGTGATCATGCTCTTTTTGGCTTGAAGCGGAAGAGAAAACTACCAAATACCCACCTCGGGCTGGTACTGTAGGTGACGGCACATTTATAATCGCCAGGCTGGGCGCCGAGCGGAATTAGGAGCGTTCCGTTGTCCTAAATTCGTCATTTTCGCGTTAGTTTAATTATGTTAATTGCCATTAAAATTTTAAAATAGCAGAGATCACCTTCAATTCCCAGGAGTCTTCCGAGACCGACTGCTCCAGCTCGATGCCTCTAGAAATCGTAATTAATCGGTTTATCTTTTCTTTAATTTTCATCAATATAAAATTTTGTAAAATAAAATAAGTCCCATTTATGTAGAATTTTTATAAATTAAAAATCTATGCTTCAAAACAATCTTCAAGTCCTTTTGCTGGCATCTGATTATTGTTACTCATGTTAATCACTACTAAAACTGGAGGAAAATTTGAAACTACGTTTGCGAAAAAAGCGTGTTTCACAATTTTGGCTCTCAAGCTGTTCTGCTCCTTGACCAGTCGATTCTTTTCATTCGAAAATTAGGGTTTTCAGGTTTTATTTTTTGACTTAAAGGGGCACGCAAGGCATAACTATGGATATTTATGACTAGTTGTTGGCATGAATTTTGCCGCCCCGCGACACGCAACGCGCCCGCTCGCCTTTTCATGGCGCAATGGATTAGGGCCCGTTTTTGACGGCTTAGCGGTAAGCGCATTGAAATTCATTAACAGGTAATTTGACCATTGAATAAAAATACCAAATCTGACAAACTGACTGATACGTCCAGATGGGCTGTCCGACATCTTCCTGCGGACAGGTCAACTGGATGGCGGATCCCATATTTTCTTCCAACGCTTCGAAGCACGCGAATTCCGACGGCTTTAGGTCCAGGATGCTGAAATCCCAGAATTAAAAGAAGATGGACAGATAGGAATGACTATTTTTCCGAAACACGTTTTTCGTAACGAAAAAAATTTTCTGGAAAGAGCTATGTGAAAAAATTAAATGAGAAAAGTGCGAAGTTGGTAAAGATAAGTTCACCAGGTTCAGGCAGTCTACTCACTACGGAAAAATTCTGGTGAGGATAAAAGTATGTTTCACGAAACATCGTTTAGCAAAATAACAAAATTTGCTGTAATGGCTAGTCCCTGTTGCGCGGCGTATTGTCATAAAAGTGTTGCTAGCCTAGTGCCGATGCCGACAGTCATACATATTATCGTAATTCTCAATGGTGGAATTCAGAATGTCGGCATTCAAAATGCCGACATGTCATGGTGTCGAAATTTCCTAATTTTCGATTTTTTAGAATGTGGAATTTTTAAAAGAGCGAAGCTTTTTGTATAGTATTAGTGTTTTTCTTTGGCCGGGATTTGTTTTTGTAAATTTCGACATTATGAACTTGCAAACTCTGGAATTCCGACATTATTATATTTTGAAATTATAAAATTTCTACATTTTGAAGGTTACCCTATAAAACTACTACGCTATAAAACAAACAACTTGCGATTTGTATGATCAAACTGATTTAACGCTCATTAAAAAATTATAACCCACTTTTCGCCTCGAAAATCGGGCGGATTGAAGCAGTGGACGTGTTCCTCGGGTTCCTCTAGGTCGCGCATGAACTCGGCGGTGGATTGGAGTCTATAAAATTTATATATTTGAATAGCATTAATACATTATTAAACATATTATTAAAAAATCAAACAAACGTTTAGAAAACTTAAACTCGATTTTAAACTCACCGGCAGTCGCAGGCCCACGGATTCCGGTGCAGCTTCAGGCGTTTCATCGCTTTGGCGCCCTGGGAATTTGCAGATTGCTACTTTATCGAATTTAATTTTTAGATCATTCAAACTATGTAAATTGACATTGTCTAAAACTAAAATGAAAATTTCATCAAAACGTTTACCTAAAAAATTGGTCAAAGATGTGTGTTTCGCAAAACTTTGCATTTCGCGAAAGGTCTAAACCGGTAATGGAACACTTTCTGTGCGGGGGCTAATTAGATCTGCTTTTATACATATTTATTTAGTACCCTGGGGCCGGGAGTTTATCATATTTATATTATTCAAACTCGGATTTACTAAGCCAATTTTTAAGGCCGAAAAGCCAAACCCCCCTGCCATCTGGCGGCAAAAAGTAGTGTTTCAAAAAAATTACAATTTACGCAAACGTGCTGCAGTTAATTCCTCCCATTTTGCGATTTTGAAATTAAAAAATGGCAGTTAGTACACTTCGATTTAATTTTCCCAACTAAATGACGGTCAACACTTTTATTTCACATGTTGTGATCTTAATTGTGTAAACTTCTCTTTCAAAACAAAAAAATCCAGCGCTAGATTCCCGGTGAAAAAACGTGTTTCGAAAGATATCCCCTTCGCGCAAAAAGATCACGCGGTAATTGGGCTTTGGCTGGCAAACAAACTAATTTAATAACTCGGTTAATCCATCATTTTCGATAATATTCGCAAAAAGAGATGCTTCGAAACAGCTCCAATTATTGCATAAATATAGTGCGCAAGTCCTGAATTGGTGTCTGCTGTAGGCGGCCAAAATATAGGAACTCGAATCACCGATTACCCGATTACAAAAAGGTGTTTCGAAGAATCTCCAACTTTAAGCAAAGGTCATTTTAGACATTCCGTAATAGCCGATGCTGCTTTTTCTATTAAACCAATTTGTATTATATTTAAAAAGCTCAGTTATCCCGTAGATTAATCGAAAAAGTCCTTCAATCTATAAAAATATGCAAAGCACTTACCTTAAACATGAGCGAGTGGAGGCTCTGCAAGCGGTTGTGGCTCAGGTCCATCGACTCGATCTCGGGCAGCATTTCCATCAGCTGAACGGAACCATTTAAATAAATATAAATAACTATAAAAATAAATATATGTTTTATTTGGTATGGTGATTAGATTGACTTGTGCGCAATTTATACTAACTATTTTTGAAACATCATTTTTGAAAACTGGAAATGCTGAAAACGATTTTTTACATTAATTTGCTCTTACATTTTATCATGCGAATTTTAGCAGTATCTACATCGATTTCCCTATTTAAAATGTTACAAATTGACTTAGTCAAATTTAGTATTCACACCTTGTATTGTGTTAATTAATATAGCATCGAAGCGATTTTCTTTCGAAGTTTTTGAACATTTTTTAAGCGGGATAAAAGTTACATTCTTTTTTTATACGATACATTCTTTTGAAGCATTGTTCCTCCATTTTTAGATTAATCCAAATTTTACCTGATCATCGACCTCCTCGAGCTTGTTGTGCTTCAACTCGAGAAATTTGAGCTTTGACAGCCGGGAGCTGAGAGCTGGCATGGACCGTAGACGGTTTCTTCCCAAAAAGACACGTCGAATTTGGGGGAGCTCATCGAGGAGGTTCTAAATTACAATTATTACAATATTTTACCGTATATTTATTTTATTTTTATTTGTATTTTCTTATTCCATTTAGTGTATTTCATTTTTACTCTTAAAAAATTTTACCATCCAGGAAAGGACTTTATTTTATCGTTCCGCCTTACGGTAAAAAGTACGCTCTTGTTTAATGTAATTTCTGTCCATTCCTCCAAGAATTCTGACAATTCGTGGATTCTCGTTCTCAAACATACGCGAAACATCTTTTTTTTCTGGGCCTATCAGACGGGATTTGCGTCGTTTTGACAATTCAGAAAGTTATGTCACCACCATGAGAGCTCGCAACAAATTGTTACAAAAAAAAACGCATAAATGGTGGCCTTTTGGTGCAACATTTTTTTTATACGGCGCTGTTTTTTTGATCTCTGACCCTTTTTCTACGGTCAATTTTGGATGCTGTTATAGTTTGGTAAAGTGACATCGCTCGTTCGAGAGAGCCTGAAATTCTGATAAGTTTTTGTGAATAGGTTGCTTGCCTCCCGCTTTGAAGTGCTTTTTTGATGTTCAATCGCTTGCAAAAAATCAAAACATGTATTTAGCAAAAAAATATGTTTCTTGGAATGACAAAAGAAGTCGTCATCGGATCTTAGCTAATACGGCCGTTTCCACGGTCACAAAATACCATTTAGTGCTTCGAGCCTCGAAATGAATTAATGCCATTTTTCCAAAGCTCATTTTTTTTATAAACTCATTTTGCTAAAAGTTATTTTTTTCTAAAATTCCTTTTTCTTAAGAATCATTTTCCTAAACCATCTATTATCGAAAAGGCATCAGTTTTTTGGTAATTAGCATGGCGAAATCGAAAATACCTTCTAATAAATTCATATATGCCTAGTATCGTCAAAGGAAGTAATTTAGTTGTGCGTTTAGCTTCGTTTAAGCTAATTGGAAGTGAAAAAGGAAAAGTTTCAAGAAAGGTTAAAAAAATGTGTTCGGTTTTCATTAATAATTATCACGGAAAATCACGTAATTTGGATCCGATAAAATTAACAAAAGGTTTTACAAATCCTTAAAAATTTGCCGGTAATTTATTATTAATCCGAAAACGCTGAGCAGTTTACTTACCTCCTCAATCTTATTGATCCGATTGTCGGCCAGGACAAGCGTTTCCAGTCCCCTTAGCCCGCCCAAATCTTTTCGCGACACGTGGCCCAGCAGATTTCCGCGTAGATTTAGTGTTTTTGTGGATGTCGATATGCCGGAGGGGATCTGAAAAATTAAATTTTTGTTGTAAAAAACTGAATAATTTCGATCCTGTGGGTTACGGAGATTACTCTGCATTGAAAAACAATGCTAGACCAAATTTGATGAAACCAATTTTTTCCGTCTTTTGGTAAGTGATTTTATTAAAGACAAAATCATACTATTTTAATGAGTATTTAATGAAAATTTTTTGTTTTTCATGAATCAGTGTTCTAGCTCGTAAAAAATATATGATTCAAGTTTATTCGCTCATGCACAAAATTTCATTTACCTAATTTTATTAGACCGAATATCCTAAATTTTCGCTAAGCAAATCTTTCAAAGCCTAGCTCTATTCATTGTAATCGCAAGTTTTAGCAAAAGTCAACGCCTGCAAGGACATAAATAGATGGATTTAGTGCGTGCCTTATTCGGATAAATTTCAAACACACTTTTTTCTAAAAATTATGAAGAATTTACGTGAATTGAAACTGGAGGAGATAGATTCCAAAAATGTCGATACCCAATATGAGAACCAATGCCGATTGTTTTTCAAAATTTTTTTGGTTTATGACGTTTTTCTGGAACCTATTTTTCCCAACATTTTTTGCGAAAATCAAAGAATTATTATCTCCTATTCAACCCCAAATATTTCCTGTAACAATTTACGGTAGCTGCCGTTCGGTATTTTTGCAGAATTGAATTTAATTAAACCTTTTAGTTTTAACTGAATATTCCAAATGGTTTTTACTCCATATTCGATCTTATTTCCCAAACTGTCCATATTCACGCTCGTAAACGATCCCCATTATCCCTAACAACTTTTCATATTTCTGAGTATTTTTGCAACATTTTTCATAACCAAATTCCAAATTTTGAATTCATGTTGTAAAGACCAAAGATCAATCCATTACCATGGAGAACCTTCTGGCAAACCATCTTTTTGTTGTAACATATTTTTGGAAGCAAAACGAATTTTTGACCAAACTTTTCTACATACCGTACTTGCGATAACTTACGCTAGCTACAACCCAGTATTTTTGTGATATAATTATTATAATTACACTATTCCTGTCTAATCAATTTACAGTTATAATCTACCCCCAGAAGCGGATCTGAGTTCCAAAATTGTCGTTTTCAGGAGAACCAAACCTATCCATCATAATGAAAATTTTTGAGTTTCATGATCTTTGCAACACATTTTTTTATAACAAATATTTCATTCTTGGCTTTGACACGTCTCTTCTCCTGCCATAATATTTCACCTGTAATAGCTTTCGATAGCTGCAGTCTACCGTATCCTCCGAGCATCGACATTCATGCGGACAATCGGCCGCTACCGTACCCCCGGCGGCCAAAAGAAATAGGCCCCAAATGAGGAGCATCGTCCTGAAACGATACCCATTTTTTCTGAATGATTTATATAAATATTGTTGAATAAATTCTAGCAGACATTTTGAGACGATAATTGGAAATCGATGAAACATTAATTTTTGATTAAGGAAAAAATGTATAAATGAAAAGAAAGGGAAAAAAGAAAAAAATGTAAAGGAGCATTACGAAGGTGACTGCATTCCCAAATCTTAAATATCCCATACCTTCTGAAGCATTGAAACATTTTTTCGTAAGCCTCGACCATTCATAATTACCTTTTTTTGATTGAAGTGAATCTTAGTAAACTTAGCAGCACATTTCTGTTTTTTTAATTATTATGTTTTAACAAAATAAACAATTTATCAATAGTTAGTAAATCCATAATTGTTACGCTATTTTTATAGCATTAATTTTCTGCATCACACTGCCACTTGTGATTTCGGCCATTTCCGGAAAATGGATGGAACACTGATTTTCGAAAATATAAACTCGAATTCAATTGAGGGGGAATTTTCTATAGATCAATCGAATGCATGTAAATACGAAAACATAACAGCACCATCAGATTTATCAAGGATTCACATTGGCAAAGCATTTTCACTTAAACAGGCCTAAAATTCCTAGAAGATAGTAGCAACTGAATCTTTAAAAATAAATTTTTCATGAAGATTGGTATTCAAATGCGATCTTCGACAATACCTTCGGCAAAAATCAAATTAAACTTCTTTAAAAAATGTTTCAAAAGTGTTTAAAAATTCAAACGCAAATGGAATCGGAATAACATTGTTAAAAAAACCCAGAGAAGACATTTTTGAGTTATAATTCGCCCAGTTAATGCAGAATGCACAGAGGCATACAAAAGTCGGACCGGGCATCTCCGGAAAGCGAAACATCTTTTTTGAAATCCAAGTGCTTTGCCAAACTGCCAAAAATGAAAAAAACAATTTGGCAACCAATTGTTTCAAAATTTCTTAAAAAGCGTTAGGTACAAGATTACGTGAAAAAAGTGGCCATTTTTCCTGATCACCTTCGGAAAGCGTCTACAGTACACCTAGTTCGGCAACACCCAGTCAAATTAGTGCAGCCATTCATCAGGGAGTGATAAGGGACAATTTTTGGGGGATTGGCGGGTGGTGTGGCCTCGGATGACCCTTTTCTGCTATTTGCACACACACAATTCATCAAGCCATTAACCCCCTCTTTGCCCTGCCTGCCCTCCAACCAAGCCGGTCGCTCGATTTTTGAGCTTTACAGGGGATGATGCCATGCTGAGGATGGATTTTTAAAGGGCCAGCCAAGGCAAAAGCCAGAAAAATAATGAGAGCCATAATCCCGAAAAGCGAAAATACCGACAAACAAAATGCTGAAATATCGACAATCAGAATTTGCGACAGAAAATCCCGACAGGCTTAATATCAAAATTCTGATAGGCATAACGCGACAGCCAAATGCCGACAGCCAAATCCTGAACGCTAAAATCCCGACAATCAAAGTTCTGACAACCAAAATGCCGACAATGACAATCCTGCCAGTAAAAATGCCGACTGCCACATTACCGATAGTTCAGATCCCGATGTAAATTAGCTGGTTAAAAGGAAGTGGCGCTAGGGTTAGCGACAAGGATTTGTCGAGATATTGCCCCGTCGGGATTCTGATAATCTGAGTCTCGAGCAACAAGGTTTTTTTTAGAAACCAGGAAGAAAACCGATAGAGAAAACTGATAAAATCGATAAAAGAAGAGGACGAAAAAATGGCCAAAATTTAGACAAGACAACCCAGTTGAAAAAAGATGTTTCGTCGCTTGGCCCCTATTTCGAGGTTTTTGAGAATTACAATAACACGACGCTTTCGCAGAATTGTTCCTTCAAACCTGTTTCTGAAAAACCCTAGAACTCGAAAATAATTAAATAAATACAGAAATAATAACAAAATAAATATATACTTAAATCTAAAATGTTGCAAATATAAATCAAAAAATCTAAAGAAATCTTTTGCCTATGGGGTATTGAGCCAATACTGGCAGTAGGCACAAACGAAAATCAAGGAGATAATGAAACATGCAATTTTTAAGCCCTTTTCAAAGCCAAAATTCTTGCAGAATGAAAGTCATTTCGTAGAAAATCCCGGTGGGGGGGGGGGGGGGCTTTGAGAGGCAGGGCAGCGATGGCAGCCAGCTGCGTGCAAAATTAGGCAGCCCCAAAAAAAGCGTGGAGTAGCCGCTGGGAGAGCCGGCTGTCATTTCGCTCAAGTGGCTACGCCCAGATGGGCAATTTTTACGGGATGAGGATGGCGATTTTGGGTTGTCGATGCCTTTAAAAAGATTTTTGAATCGAGGTATCCCTTTAAAGTCGCTCTTTAAACTTATTTCGCTCAAAATATAAAAAATATCCTAAAAATAATGTTTCAAAAACCCTTTTAAAAAGAGTGTGGTAAATAAAAAATATTCCCGCGGCTGCCATTTAAAATTTTAAAATCTGAAATCTTAAAAAATTATGTTTGACAAAACATGATGAAACAAAACCTTTATGTCGATTTAATCGGAAGTTGCTTGAACAATTACAAAATAATCTGGAATACGGCCCCTTTAAATCTATACTTTATTATCGTTGACGTAGGGTATCTTATCGAATACCGCCAGTAAAAAGAAGCAGATATCCTAAAAATTAGTGTTTCACTAAGGTTTATGTAGAAAAATATTCATTGCCATTCGAATGCAACGCTCTATATTTCAAATACCTGAATTTTTCTTACGCTACTTTATCGAATAAAAGAGAAAAGGTGAAACCCAAAAATAGTGTTTTTTTTAGTAATTAATCGTCAACATAATCTTTAAATTAATTCAGTACTTATCAGTCTCATTTTTTCTTCAGTGTTTTTACTAGTTGATTGCCATTTCATATCGTCTGGGAAATGCCAGATTTAGTCAATTTTCGGGTTGAGGTTTAAGGTTTCAAGAATGTTTCTTCTAGACCAAAGTCGTAGTGCCGTACTAAAATTATTCGTAATTAAATCCGAATTAAATTTGTTCAATTACAGATTAAAATCAGTAACGAGTTAAAGAAAGTAGAGAAAGATTATTTTCTGGTGGAAATTTGACTTTTCGAAAACAAATGTTTCAAGCATTTGCATTGTCGAATCAGCAAAACAGTTATCTAATAAAGTCTGACAATGATAAAAAAAAAACGAAAATAAAAAAGGGAACCCAAAAAAGCTCGAATTCCCGAATTTCGCCACGGCGCCTCGATAACGGGGAATCTCTCGCGCATCGTTCAGGGAAGCGCGCGAAATTTCTTTGAGAGAACATTTCTATCAACGATTATCTTTTGTGCTTTCTTTCTTTCTCTATCTCTCCCTCTATCTCTCTCCTCCTCTCTCTCTGTCTCACCTCTCTCTTTCTCTCTCTCCCTCTCTCGCCCTGATAATGGATAGATTTCAGTGAGTTTTGCTGCGCTAGAGATCGATCGACCTCCGCCGGGGGAAGTGATCCCCAAATTTGGGTTGCGAAAATTGCAAAAGAGTACAATAGCGTATTAAATATCATACTTATGGCTCACGGATATGGAAATTCGTTTTATTAGATTAAAAATTATATGTTTCAAATAAAAACGTTAAATTGGGTGTTCAGGCGTTTGAATTGTGCCATTTGATGGGAGTCATCATTAACTGCGGAAAACGATTATAAAAAAGAAAAAATAACTTAAGTTAAGTAATATAAACATTTAATTTTAAAAAAACGCGTTTTTTGCAAAAATGTTTTTCAAAGGGGTGGGGGAGTGCAGAAGTTTTTCCTTCTATAATGTTAGCATTAGTTGTTTGGTATTTACAAAATGTGTGTGTGTGTGTGTGTCTCTCTCTCTCTCTCGCTCTCTCTCTGTCTCTCTCTGCCTCTCTCACCCTCACTCTCTCTCACGCTCTCGCTCTCCCTATCTCCCTATCTCGCTCTCTCACTCCCTTTCTCTCTCTCTCTCTCTCTCTCTCTCTCTCTCTCTCTCTCTCTCTCTCCCCCTCTCTCCCTCTCTCTCTCTCTCTCTCTCTCTCTCTCTCTCTCTCTCTCTCTCTCTCTCCATCTTTAAAATCTAATTTAATCTATCTTGAAAAAGAAAACACTAAATTAGGATCGAAGAATTGGGTGCGAGGTCCGAAGAGCTTCGAGGCCCCCCCCCATCCTCGAGTCGAACACAATGCAATTTAGGCGCGAAATTTCGTGTGGCCCACCAGGAGGAGGAAGAAGCAGACAACGAGAAGCACGGATTCAAAAGTCTGAACCGCCCCAAAATTCGGAAATCTGGATTTTTGGAACCGCAGTAACACGATGTAATTGGTCCAGAAATTTGTAGTTGAAAGACTAGATTTTACGAAACATGCAAAAAATTATTTCCAAAAAATGTTTCAGACCACCTTGAGACATAGCCGTTAATTAGTTTCGTAGTTGGTGTACATGTGCGTGCCACGAAAACACCATTTCTAGTTTATAATTTGGCGGAAATTCAAAGTGTTTCAAATCGATAATACCATCATTGCGAAAGTTTGTAAGTAATTAGGAATCTAAACTCTGGAAAATAGTCAGAAACTGAATTTAAAAATTCCGGAAATGTAGCAATAAGTAAAACATCAAGAATAAACAGAAAAATAAATCCTCAAAAACCAAAAACAGGAAAAGCTAGAAAAAATAAAATTCTCCAGAAATAAAAGTGTTTCAGTAGGAGTCTAGGGCCCCGAGTTTGAGATGAGCAAGAAGAATTCGATTTTGGGCCTAGAGGGGGAGTGGCGTTCTGGAGGGGAACATTTTTTGGCGGCTTCTCCCCCCAGCCAAAAACGAGAAGCCAGGCTTTGGGCTGAGTGGAAAAATGACGGGTCCTAGGAACGGACTGACAACGTGCCCCCCGAGGGTATTTGGGAAGTGATGACAGCTGGGATTGGGTTCTCCAAACTTGATAAAACATTTTTTGCGTGGCAGCGACTTCCGGGTGAATTTACAGAAGACGATATGCTTTGGTTTGGGCTTAGGCTTAGGCTTAGGCTTAGGCTTAGGCTTAGGCTTAGGCTTAGGCTTAGGCTCAGGCTTAGGCTTAGGCTTAGGCCGAGGCTTAGGCTTAGGCTAAAGCTTGGCTTAGGCTTAGGCTTAGGCTTAGGCTTGACTTAGGCTTAGGCTTAGCGTACTAGGCGCACTCGATAAAAAGTAATAATATGGATCTCATCTTTCAAAGGACCTTGAATTCATCGAAAGATGATTGTAGTTTAAAAAAGTGTTTTATCGAGGGTAATGCTGAGTAGTTGTCTGCGATTCTTAATATTTCTCGGGATTTACGCATGATGGCCAGTATTCAGACGGCGACAAACGATTGATTCTAAACAGTAATGCCAGCAAAACTGGATAGACAGGACTGGAAAATTTTTGAAAAGCCTTGAAATTACATTAAAAAATTAACTTAGGCTTTCTTGTTAATGGTATGCACTAAATCTATTGAATTCTGAATTTAGTGATCCTTGAAATCCTGGGCGTAGAAAAATCATGTTTCACAAGTTTTTTCGGGTTGAATTTGTTTGTACTTTGTAATTTGTCGTGCTAATCGAATGATATTCATAATTTACTCATCGCCTCCACGTTTGGCATATTTACAGACAATTTTTGAGGGGTTTTGGCGGATGGTTGGTGATGTCGAGCGGAAAATGACGGATGGTGTTCCGAGTTTCCGAGCGTCGTTTACAGCCTGGAAATATGGAAATTAATTTTGGAATTTCGTCTTCTAGAAAGAAAATATTTTAACTTAATATGCAACGATTTAAATGTTTTTGAAACCTACTTCTTGCCCTTGTTGGAGCCCCAGAAGACGGCGGCGCGGGCGAACGGGGCGTAGGCGGGCACGACAGCCTGTAAAAAATGTATGTTTTAAGAGCTTTAAAAAGCCGAAAATTGCTTCCTTGCGAATTTTAGGTAGATTATCTCCAGTTTAGTTAGACAATATACAAGAACGATTTAAAAAACCAATTTGCGATTTCCACGTTTTCGTGAAATTTTCCCAGTACAAATCTTCGGAAATTAAATGTTTCAGAAAATATGATAACCTAAAAAATTTTTTGAGCCTTAATAGCTCGTATTTATGTCTCTCAAAATTTCGCAGGCCAAATTACACTTTTTAAGGGACATTAAGGGGAATTAATACCAAAAAATTGAACCTACCGGGGCCGGGGCCAAAGCCGGGGCAGCGAACGCCGGGGCGAAGGCTGGGGCTGCGAAGGCTGGGGCGGCGAAAGCCTGGAATTAGTTGTTGATTAAATTTGATTTTATTCGTCAAATTAAACTATTGCTATTTTATTAGTTAAAGCAGCGATTATGTAACAGCCATTATCAAATCCGATTTTTTTGGATAAAGTAGCTACCTCGAAACACATTTTTGGCTCAGACATCGGTGTTGAGTGGATGGAACAAATCGGCACAAATTTAATTAATTATATGAAAACTAAACTACGACGACTATACTGTGGCCTTTTATTTTGGATTATTATATCCCGATTTTTTTGATGAAGTGGAGGCCATGAAACATTTTTTTGCCGTTCAAAATGATTTTTGGATGGATGGAAGAAATTGGGGAAAAATTTACCCCGATTAATTTTGTTCTGAGATTTTATGAAAGTGATGCCAACGTATGAACGTCTATTGCTAAAGCCGATTTTTTTGTTAAAGTAGCTGTCGCGAAACTTATTTTTTCACCCGAAAACTCATTTTTAGTTATTTTAAATGCTTTATTGTACCTTTATTAATTGAGGTCTTCTTGTAACTACCATATTTCTATATGAAACATAAATAGTCTATCTATTAAGCAAAATTACCGGGGCCGGGGCGAAGGCGGGGGCGGCGAGGACTGGGGCCGGGGCGGCGAACACCTGAAAGTGAAAAATAATAACATTTATATAAAAATTAATAATAATTTTTATAACGAAAATACAATGATAATTTTTGCTGAGTCACCGCGTTCCATTGTATCTAATAAAACAAGTTTTTATTATTTTTTCATGTGATATGTGGATTTTTCCGGAAAATTGCTAAGCTCAGATAAAATACTTCGATTTTTTGATATGGTTTATGTTTAAAATACCGGTGTATCAAGCTTAAATAAAGCCTGTATGTATTTGAAGCAAGAAGCAGCTTTCATTAGCTTTAGAGCTATTTTTACAGAATTAAACTTACTGGAGCCGGGGCAGGGACCGGGACAGGGGCCAAGGCAGGGGCGGCCGCGTAGTAGGCTGGTGGGGCGGCAACCTGCACAAATTAAATTATTATAATGACACAAAAATGTTGGAATTCAAATGACATTTTATACTATTTACAAATTGCAGACAAAAAACGCTTTGCAAATTGCAGCACCAAAATTGCGCGGTATTCGGAGGTTTGGTGAAACACCGAAATTTACCGCAGTTTCGGAGTTTTGAGTTTGCATACAATTTATCAAAATAGTTGTATTTTAGTAGTAGAAATATTTAAGTCTAATCCAAAACTTACAACTGGGCGTGGGGCGGCGAAGACTGGTGCGGGGGCGGCGAGCACCGGGGGCGCGGCGAACACCTGGAAAAACTGTGTTTCGTATGGAATTTAGGCCAAGCAGGGCCCTTTACAGTTTTTAGACTTAAGCTGGGTGTTGCATATTTTGTCGTCGTTTTTCAAGAATCGTAATGTTCGAAAAACCTATGAAAATTAAATTTGTAGTTTAGTGCTGCTCAAGTTTAAAGCAGAATTTTTTCGGCCAAAATAACCAAAAACCTATATGTTTCAAAAAATGATGGGTCTTTACGATCTTTCGTTGCCGAATTTGCTCTTCTTCTTAATTCTTGATTCGCAACAGTTACACTGCGTCTTTTAAAGGCGTGGTGACAGTAGAATTAACTTACGGGTTGGGCAATCGGCGCGGGGGCTGGGGCGGGCAGGGCCGAGTCGCGGGCCGGGACGGCGTTGATCGGGGTGCGCGCCGCGGCGAACAGGCTCTCGAAGTACGGGGAGTACGAGGAAGCGGGCCACTAAATAAATGTATGATATAAAAAAATTTATACCATAGTTTATGTATGTATCAAACAAATTTAAAAAGTCAGCTGGAAATAAAGATATGTTTCATTCAAATTCCATGAGAAGGGGCCAGTGTTTCTTTGAATCCCGTACGTGTCGGATCCGTCTAATCACATTCCTGTTTAATACATTTTTAATGTTCAGTATTCCAGTCGATAAGTAGGCAGATGATTTTACGGAAACACAACAGAGAATTTTTGCCAAAAATGCATTGCTAAGAAAAACTTTTTCGGAGTTTGTAGTAAAAAATATGTTCCAAAAAATTTGGAAATTCCGCGGTTTACGAATTCTATAGTTTCCATGGAGACCAATGCGAAGTAACAAAACCAAACGGATTCGAAGTACTTACCGCGGCCAGCTGGGCGCTGCTCACGGCGAACAGGGCGAAGGAGAGGGCGACGAGTCTGGAAATGGAAAATTTAGCTAATTCGATATTTTATTCATTGGTTTGAGTAGCTATATTCGATTCACGAACTTGGCTTTTTATATTATTAGGTTAGAGCTCGTGAAATAATTGCGGTAACTCCGGTCTAGCGCTTTTTAAGGGTCATTAAAACATATTTTTGGAAAAATGAACTATCAGTCCAAGCAAAATGTTTGCTTTTTTGCGGAAGACGAAACAGGTTTTTTGAGCAGAAAACGTCAAAAAAAACTTACAACTTGTAAGCAAAACGGGGATTTTTAAGGTCCACCGAAGGCAAAGAAACATAGCAACGACAAACTCAAATTGCCTTGCCATATATTTAAAAAAATGTTACAACGCTCTTTAAAAAGCGAAAAGATATAAAGCGTTAGTGTAGCGAAGTTAGCGATCGAAAAGTTTTCGTAGCTCAGCAACAATATTAAAAGTAAACAAAGCTGAAGTTTCTAGACAAAAAAAAACGATTTTAAAGGCCCATTGAAGGCAAAGCCAAGTATCGTACCTGGCCATTGTGGAGGGGGTGGTGAGTGGGTTGAGTGGTGGAAGCTGAAGCTGTCTGCCAACCCGGGGCCCGGATTGGCTTATATAGTAGGTGCAGGGGCCAACCCACCCAAATACACACACCCAACACACAAAACTAGGGAGGGGCGGGTGTGACCTCGCGGAGGGCAGGTTTTAGGGAGGAGCGGAAAAGCGGAAAGGGCTGGAATTGAGGGGCCCAGGTTTCTTTGGGGGGACCCAGTTGGGGGAATCTGGATTGGAGGAGAGGGGTACGGTAGGTGAGAGAGAGTGAGAGAGAGATAGATAGAGAGAGAGAGAGAGAGCGAGAGAGCGAGCGTGAGATAGAGGAGCGAGAAATGAGATAGAGGGATCGCTAGAGAAATAGCGATTTCCAGACCACGCGAGAGAGCAGTAAGAGAGAAAGAGAAAGAGAGAGCGAGAGAGAGAGGGAGAAAGAGCGAGAGAGAGCCTCCAAGCCCCAGACGACCCTAAAAAGCCCGCCAAAGTGTTGCGCTAGACTTCGCGAACGCCGCGAAAAACCGTCGAGAACCCTGCGAAGCGCCGTGCGCGCGCGTCTGGCGCTTTTTCGGCGGCCCCGTGGGACCCTGCAAAATCTGCAAGAAACGGTGGAATCTATGGTCTGTGGAAATTGGTTCCGTTGTTCCCAAAAATGCTTTTTCGAGGTAACGACAGTGTTTCATCGGATTCTTGCCTGGCGACTACAGCAAGAATTTTCTCTCTCTCTCTCTCGTTCTCTCTCTCTCTCTCTCTCTCTCTCTCTCTCGCTCGCTCTTTCTGTCACGCTTTCTGCTTATCTATCACTTTGCCTTCTCGTGTTCACATGCCAGAAACTCATCTACAATTTGCTAAACATTCGTGATGAATGAATGTTTCATTTTGGCACTTCTTTGGGGGGTTACTGTCACAAATTAATCCATCACTGGATCAACAATGCCTACTAGCCTGCCCTCTCCTCTTCCTCAACAATCTCTGCTAGTCTGCCCTCTCCTCTTCCTCAACAATCTCTGCTAGCCTGCCCCCAGTGACACATCGCAGACGATCGTCGGCCTTCTAAAAAGCGCCACCGGATCCCTTTCACACTGGAGGGTCCGCGTTGGGACCCACGCGCGCCCCGGGTACACACGCCGGGGTGGTATGGGTGCTTGAGCAAGCATGGAACAGGTATTTTCACCCTTGATCTCTGCGTTCTCTCTCACTCTCTCTCTCTCTTTCTCTCTCTCTTTAGAATCCATCGGTACACTCAACCCGACGCGACCTCGGCATTCCTATTGGCAAAAAGCCAGTGAAATGGTGAATGGGGTAAATGGGCGGGTAAGAAACATATTTTTTTATTCCACCAGTCAATTTGAGATTTATTAGTATTTTGAGGCCCTATGAGATTTCTCTAGTTTTAAGCAAAGTCTGCTAAAGCTCTTGTAAATACCCCTCTATGCCTTCTATCGCTTCTGCAGTGATTTGTTTGTTATGGTACGGCCTCGTCCCACATTACGTTGCCGAAAAAATATTTGTCCGCTGAATAGAGTAGAACATACAAATTTTTGCACAGCTTTAGCCCAATAACTGATGCTGCCCAAGAATAAATTAGACCAAAAAAAAACCCCGATGACACCATGATTAGACCTGACAAAGATTTTCGGAGCTACGAGAACGAAACACATGTTTTGAACGTGGCGAACAATGAGATAAAGGTCTAATTTCAAGCAATTTTATGTTTCTTGCATTTTAATCAACTCCCTGATTTTAATCTGAATTATTTTAAGAGAAAGAAAACATTGTTCGGCCGCTTAGCCATTTAGCTACGGGAGCGAAACACCTATTTTTGAAAACACAAAACTTGTTAAAATGCACTATCTGAGCTGAAAAAACATTCAACGAGCCCTGAAAATGAAATATAGAATTTGAAGAAACAGAATAATTCCAATTTTGTCGGCGAGTTGCACTCATGGATTATCGACGGTTTGGATATTTTTTTAAGTTTCTGACCTAAAACCTGCTATTTTAATCATGTTTTTCCCTTTTCCAAACAAGAACTTACAACCCGGTTCAAATACAGGTTCTTCTTCCCAAAAATGTGTTTCGAAAACTCTCAAAAATAATCGGACCTTATATGTTGTAATGTTGAGACGCGTTTTTGGGTTTTGCAATTCTGTTTGATAATTCCCGGCTGACAACGCGCCCGTAAAGCTGACCTTTGCCCTCAAACAATTGGGAATCTTTGAGGACAGACGGGCACACAATTCCGCAGAGATCATCGCCACGGTCTGGACGGGCGGTTTGTTTGATCGTCAAACATTCAATTTCTGGGCTGTACGCCTCTCTCTCTCTCTCTCTCTCTCTCTCTCTCTCTTTCTCTCGCTCTCTCTATCTCTCTCTCGCTCTCACTCTCTTTCGCTACTTATATATAATTTACAGTTATATTTCGATTTGGATGTTTCAGCTCAACTGGTTAGTCGGGAAGCTCTGATGCAAATAACGCACGGAGTACTGTCACAACATGCTTTGCTAGCCTGCTAGCCGTCAAAATGACATTTCTGATTCTATTCGAATTTTTGGCGGCGATCCTAAAAATTCATGAAACACACCGTCGGAGGTAGAAGGTGAAAAAGTTTTTACTTCGGAATTGCATTGACAACGCCGAAGTAAAAACCCTCTGTTTTTCAGAATACCCAAACACGTTTGAGATATGCCGTCAAATTTTACGAGTATAATTTTGATTTGGGATCAGTTGGCAGAAAATCACTTTCTCGAAATACCACATTGAAATTTTGAAAAATTGATATTTCGACAAGATGAAATTTCGACAATGATTTTCGACGAAGTTAAAAAAAGCCGAGAATTTTATGTAGGTTTTCGGCATGTTGTCGAGAAGCGTGAGCTTGAACTCTGTTTTGAAGAACAATGTTTCAGTCCAGCTTTGAGAAAAATATGACATCTAATTTTTGGTGAACCTTCAAACTCAAAAACCCCCTAACCATGCCTTGCCGATCCCTTTAAAAGTCAGAAACCCTCAGATCTACACACGCAGTGGCGACCATTCCATGGCCCTAGGAATGGTCATAAGCCATATTGTCCGGTTCTGTATGCTGTCCTTTTTCTCCTTGTCCCAACAGCTTGTTCTTTGGGGCCAATAGGGGGGCCCAGAAAGGGCCCAGAAAGGGCCCAAAGACCCCACCGAAAAGACCCAGAAACAGGTCATCCCAAAGCTTCTTACGGTCCGCATAAAAGCGGTCAACTGGCAGGAAAATGGTGCCATTCACTACGATACTACACGACGCCCCTCTGACGTCTTCTCATCATGAAGATGTATGTTTTTTTGGGCAAACTAGCAGAGATTGTTGAGGAAGAGGAGAGGGCAGGCTAGCAGAGATTGTTGAGGAAGAGGAGAGGGCAGGCTAGCAGAGATTGTTGAGGAAGAGGAGAGGGCAGGCTAGCAGAGATTGTTGAGGAAGAGGAGAGGGCAGGCTAGCAGAGATTGTTGAGGAAGAGGAGAGGGGCAGGCTAGCAGAGATTGTTGAGGAAGAGGAGAGGGCAGGCTAGCAGAGATTGTTGAGGAAGAGGAGAGGGCAGGCTAGCAGAGATTGTTGAGGAAGAGGAGAGGGCAGGCTAGCAGAGATTGTTGAGGAAGAGGAGAGGGCAGGCTAGCAGAGATTGTTGAGGAAGAGGAGAGGGCAGGCTAGCAGAGATTGTGGAGGAAACGAAGAATTCTTTATTTTTAGGCTTCTCATGATTTCCTCAATGCTAATCGCCGGAACCTCAGCGCAGCTGGCAGCGGTGAGTTTTTCAGAGCAAGAGATTAAAACGCAAATTTTTTGAATCTCTATGTTTCAAAAAATATCAATAATAGGTGGTTATGTTCTGATGTAGTAGATCTTCTAAATCTCATAAAATTTGTTCACAAAACTATTCTTCCTTAAATCCTGTACTATTTTTTATTCCATTTTATTTCAAATTTCCAGTGGCCTGCCTCGTCGTACTCTCCATATTTCGAGAGTCTCTTCGCGGCAGCCCGCCAGCCAGTGAATGCGATTCCGGCCCGTGATTCTGCCCTGCCCGCCCCGGCGAGACCGGTAAATATCTTGATTTTTCAGGAATTTATTTCTTTAAAAAATTAGTTTTTCGAAATTAATATTTGTCTTGGAAACGTGCTGAGGGTACAATAATTAAACCCCGGAAAATAGAGCGGGTTAGGGCATTGGTTGTAACATTGTGTTGCAAAAAATCGCTTCGTCAAATTTCATAACGTGGTCATAATTTACCACCGCTTTGTTGGTCATTATTTTTATTGGATTTAACTTAATTTTTTATTATTTATTATTTAAAAAGATGAATTATATTTTTTAGTATAATACTCTCTAATTAACAATGTTTTCCAGTTCTTCTACGCCCCGCCGCCGCCGATTTTCGCCACGGCACCGGCCAGACCAATGGTATGCACATTCATTTTAATTATTTTCGTTTGCTTTTATTTTTTTGCGATTGATACGATATTTTAAAATTTAATTCTTAATAGTACGAATTTAAATTCAAAGTTTCAGCTCGCCTCCCCCTTCTTCGCGCCGAGACCGTATTTCGCACCATCCGCACCGGTACGTTAAAAATTTTAAAATAAAAATCTAAGATTAAAAAGCATAATAAAAATTAGTTGGAACAATTATGAAATTCAAAATTTAATGATGATAGTAAGAAGTACGACCATAAACAATTCAGTTACTTATCATTAACAAAAAAATATTACTGCGGCCAACTTATTGTTTGTTTCCTCCTATAGGCTGGAGCTTGTTACACGTCACAACTATGATTTTATCAAGAATTTTCTTGAAACATACATTTTGTAGATGCTAGCCGCCCCGCTGCCCAGACCATTTTTGGCGGCACCTCCAGCACCGGTAAGGGATTTTTAGGCGGCAAATTTAATTCCAGAAAGCCATAAATTCTATAGTTTTGCGTATGGTTTTACGAACCTTATAATTGGATGTAAAGACGTGATATTGTCGAAATTTTTTACTCAGACGAGTAAAAAAAATGTTTCTCGAAAAATCTGTTATTGCGCGAGATAGGTCACCACAATTCACAGCTGGGATGAATACTATAATTTTTAAATATCAAATGGCATATTTAGGGACGTTAATTAAATTTGTTTTGCTAATATTTTCCTATATTTGTACTACGTTTTAAATGATATTTAAAAACCTGGAAACGGGATGATTTTCCACTGACCCAAAAATATGTTTCTCAAAAAAATGCTGCTAAAGCCTAGGTGAGTAGCATAATCTGCGCAGGACAAGGCCTAGGCTGAAATTAATTTAAAATTCGGATAATAATTCAAAAAATACAGTAAATTTTTAGATAATATTTATTATTTTGTTATATATGAAAATTTATTTTGATATGATTTCCAGTTGCCAATCGCAGCCCCGCTATTCGCGCCCGCCTTCGCCCCAGCACCGGTAAATATTTAAAACAACACCAGGGATGAAAAGCCCCTACGCGGCTTTTCACCCCTGGTCTTTGCGGGGGGATCTTTAAAAGTTGGGCTTTGCATAATTCGGGCGAAGTGCTAGAGCGAACCCTAAAAAAATAGCAAAAGCAACCGGCCGCGAGCGCGACAAAAGCCAAAATGAGGCTCCTACCGCCTCGTATGCAAATTAGTCTATTTCCATATGTTTTTAAAACGTTAAAATAATGTATAAAACGAAATTTTAGTAAAAATCTGATAAGCGTGCAGTAATCTACGCGCTCGACTACCCCTAACTACCTTATTTTTGGACCAAAAAATTCTTTCCCCTTCGAGTTATGGCTGGAACCCGGGTTTTTATGCAAAGTGTCTACACACACACAGACACTATTTTTTTATATATAGTGGGATTTTATAATTATTAAAGCCTTTTTAAATTTTCATCAATGGTTTCTGGCAATCCATGAAACTTAAATATATTTAAATTTAGTTTGCTAAATCTAAAATAAGAAAACAACAAAAGATTTGCCAACTGAAAAATTCTGATAACTTCGGCTCAAATTTGATGTTTCATCTAAACTGGCTTTCCTTATTTTGAGTTTTATTATTATTGAGCCTAGCATTTTCTCCGTAATTCGATAAGATAGATTTTTGGTTAGCGTTTCCTTCGCCGGAGGCCGGGGGTTGCGTAAAGGGAAAAATCTTGTCTTCTGCTTTGCCATCGCATCAACAAAGTTTCTTGATTTTTCTTTAGGAAATTTGGTTGCAACATTTTTTCAGATGTACGGATCCCGATTTTTCACCCCGTTCGCCCGGCCCACGTATTTCATCCGCGGAAAGAGGAATAGGTAAGTTTTCGTAGATTTATTTAATTTCATGTAATCTTCAGTGTCGAATGATGCCATCAGCGGAAACAACTATTATTTGTTTGCTATTTATTGTTACAGATAAATGTTTTGTTTTTATTACAACACATTTCGGTCTAACACAGATTAATAATATTTATCAGTCATGGGTGACTAAAAATTGCAAACCATCAAAATTTCGGGGCTCCAGAAATCTCATAATTTTGAAAATTTGTATTTCAAAATAAAAAAAATCATAAATTCCCAAGCGCCCATGTAAGTAACGAAATTGAAACATTAAAGAGAGAAATTTAGATACAAGGGTCAATTAACAACTGAAAATTAAAAGGAAAATCATACCTTCATAAATTCCGGCGGCTACGACGTCCATGGGCACGTACTGTGCGCAAGCTAACAAAAATTAATCAAAATATTAAAAATATGATGTATATCCAAAAATTTCAGCAACACCCGAAAACCTGGAAACAATGAAACATTTTTGCATTTTCACTGAACTCCTACGATGGTGCGTATTGTAGTGAAACGAACAATCCGAAAATTCGGATTAAAACAAAAAATTAAAAAATTACAAGCTTTCAAGCAGGAATGATTAGCCGGCTACGACCGAACGCATATTAAAAAAAATCAGTACGTATCGAAATCGGAAAACAATGAAACATCAAAATTTAGCTTGAAAGAATTGGAAACATTTCTTAACTCCTACGCTGGCGTTTATTGGTGTGCATTGCACTGAAGCTAACAAAAAAGCACACGGTTCTCGTTAAAAATAAACAATACGAAAATTAGGTGCCAGTCAACATCTGAAATTTATGAAACATGCAAAACTTTCCATTTAAAAAAAATGAAAAATCCCTGTAATTTCTTCGCTACCATGCCGTCTATAAAACTATCCTTTTTCAACGCAGAAGCTAAAAAAGAGATAAAAATCCTCAAAAATCCTAACAAAAAAATGGTAAGCATTATCGTATATAATAAAAACACGAGGGATAGGCGTAAGACAACATCTGAAATTCCTGAAACATTCAAAACGTCCTATTCAAACAACTTCGAAAAATTGTTAGATCTCCCTCGATACCACAACGCCTATTGGTGCGTATTGTACTCGACCCAATAGAATCCAAAAATACCGGCAAAAAAGCCATAAAATGCCACCAAAATTAAAATTTTCTACTCTGAATTGGAAATTAAATTCAAATCTAAATAGAAAAATCAAAAATACCTTAAATTTCACTTTTTGCACCAGCAATAGGCGCGTCCTGTACTAAAGCTAACATAAAAAATAGGAAAATGTCGTGATAAAATTACGACAGTTAAGCGTCAGACAACATTTAAAATTCCTGAAACATGCAAAATTTTCTATTTTAAAAAATTCGAAAAATCTTTGGAACGGCTGATGTCTATTGGTGCATCTTGTACTCGAGCCAATAAAATGGAAAATTCAGCGCTTAAGAAAGAACAGAAAATGCGAAAAAAATAGAATTTTTTCGGCTCTGAATTTCAAGGATCGTAAATTCCTTAAATTCCACATTTTCCACCGGTCCATAGGTGCGTATTGTACTCGAGCTAACAAAAAAATGGCACATGCTTTAGGTAAACTGTCAACTGGGGGGTGTCAATGTTGGCACGGCCTCCCGGGTCAACTTTTAGCGCGCGCAAGCGCTAGCAGAGTACACTTTACTCCTATTTACACCTGGTGGAATGCATACAGCGCGTCGATGGGGTGTCAATAGTACTCGCCGGTACTTAAGAGCCGATTTTTCGGCTGAACCCATCAAATTTGCGGCGCGAAACCACCGTAGTACCCCCGCCCCCCCGCTGAGAATATGAAGAGCTTCATGTGGGTTTTTTAAAATCTTATCTTTTTTTTTAAATTATTTTAATTTTATTGTTTAAATCTTATCTTTTTATTTTTAAATTTTTCTTAGATTTTTAAAAAAACTATTTTTAGTGTCATAACTGCATTTGCCATTCTGCTAGAATACCTAAAATTTGAATCTCATTCTTTGAGCAATTATAAAACCCATTTTTTTGTAGATTTCCCGATTTACAAACTTTAACTTTAATTAACTTTTTGAATTTGGATCAATTTTAATTTAAACTTTACCCTTTGAAATGAAAAGTTTATGGAAGTTGATCAAGCGAGGTTAGGAGACAATAAAAATTTTGAGGTTTAGCCTTTTTTGAAACAAACTTTTATAACAAACCATTTTTCAAAATCCCAACACTATCGATTGGCAATGTTCAATTACAAATAACTAGGAAATTTCATGGAACATTTTTATTTAAACTGCGCAAAAATAGGAAGTTTCTCAAAAGTAAATAAGAAATCAAGATGCATATACTAAATTAAAATAGATAATTAGTTAATTTAATTAGGTAATTAGTTAATTTACTTAGCCGAAATCTTTACTTTTGCAGCTGCCTCGCCTCGTGCATCGCCCTGGCCACTTGCCAATTGGCCGCCTGGCCGGCCACCTCATATTCGCCGTACTACCAGGCCCTCTACGGACCCGCGCTTGCCGCCGCCGAGCCAGTGGTACTGAAGTTTAACTGTCACCATCCCTCTAAAAAGACGGCTAAAACACTGTAATTTCGAGTCGTTTAGAGTTGGCCAATTGGTTAAGCTCTTGGTTGTCAAGCGCAAAGCCCGCGTTCGATTCCGGCCAGGGACAGGGTTTTTTTCGTTTTTCGGCCGGAATTTTTCTGGTATTTTTAAGACTTTTAATCGATTACGCGGTCAAATTGGCAGCTAAGAATCCGGCGGATTATCTGTCAAAAAGCACGCAAATATTGAAACACAGATCTTACAAAATTCGCCATTTTGCATATTGCCTAATGGCTTACGTAATTTAATGTTTCTATAAGCAGTACTCGTACACAGCGGCCCGGCTCCTAATAAAACGTCCGGTAGCTTTGGAAAGGAGGGAAGACCGCAACGCGTGCGATAGACGCGTCGCGCAATTACGAAAGCAGGCCTGCGCAGCTAAAAACCGGTTGCTATTCCGCGCACCCGCACGCGACGCGCGAAAAACACGCACAGTACGCCCTTTCCCCTGAACTAGTGATGGTATTATTCAAATCTCAAATCTAATTTGCATCCGCTTAATCAAATCTGATGGTTTGATTTGAATAAGGTTTCAGCACTTCAAATCAAACCGATTTGATTTGGACTTGGAGGTTTGAGTTCAAATCTGAAGATTTGAACGAGGATTTGAAAGGAGTCGAAAAAATCAATAGCTCATTACGCGGATGCTAATTGTATGATGGCATGCATAATCAAGGTCATTTCCGGTTCGCGCCAGCTCGGCCATAGCGATTTTGTTATGTTTTGCATGCCGGCATCTCCATAAGATTTTATTAAGGACCGGAAGCTTAATCAAATCCTCGAGATTTGATTTGAACTCGTCCACGGGATTTCAAATCAAATCCGCCGATTTGAAAGTGAAATTTTTGCCTTCAAATATTCAGATTTGAGCTCTCAGATTTGACTCAAGATTTGATTTGAATAACTCCATCACTACCCTGAACCATCTGGACCGAACCCATGGGCGGTTGTGCGTAGTAAATAGCCGAATTAGGCGCTGAAAAAAAATTTTTGTTATGACAGGATGCTAAAACATCATTTTTTTTTCTAGGTCGCTGCCGCCGCCCCGGCCGTTCCCGCATACGCACCGGTAAGCTTTATTCTTTAGTTTTGCATAGGAAAAATATTAGTAAGCATTATTTAATTATTTTAATATGAATTCCATACTAAAGACCATCCATTAATAAAAGTGACTTATTTAGTATTCGGCAGACATGGCAAACGGCCGGGCCGCCGGCTTTATTCGGCCGGAAAAATTAGAATGCGGCCGAGCCGCGCGGCTTGGCCGGAGCTTCCGGTCCGGCCCCGGCTTTTTTATGTTTTGAGGCCGGAGCCCCGGCCAAGCCGCCGGCTTTTGAAAAGCCGGAAAGCCGGACCCAAATGAGATTTTCGCGTTTCCGGTACGCAGATTGCGGATTCAATCAATAATTAGCTTTATGGCAAGAGAAAAACCACTCCACCATAGAAATTTGGTCATTTCCATTCACAATTTTGCATAGGATTCACGGATTCTCTCGTAGATGAACAACTTCCGGTTTCCCGGCTCGGCCGGAGCGGCTTGGCCGGGCCGCAACTAAATGCCGGCTGGGCCGGGAAGCCGGGTTTCCGGAAGTAAGTCATTAACGCGGCTCGTAGGGGGCCGGGTTTTTATGGAAATTGGGCCGGCGGCTCGGCCGTGCGGCTAGGCCGGCCGGGATTGCCATGTCTGGTATTCGGCAAATTTTTGAAGCTCATAAATTTTAACCACACTGCAGCAATTTTTTAAGAGCTAATTTTTGTAGCGTATTTTAGTTATAATATTTGCCGTATATTCAAATTTATATAGAAGCTTTAAATTAAACAAAACGAAAAATATTAAAACTTTTGGTTTCAGGTCGCCGCCGCTGCCGCCTTCGCCCCCGCCTATGCACCGGTATACAAAGAATTAAATTAAAGATTATGTCAATCTAATTAATTTTCGAGATTATCGACAATTTTTATAGGCTAATTTCGATTACAGAAAAAATTTCCTAATACTAATGTTTTAGAAAATAATTGTTTTAAAGCATTGAATCAAAAATTTCTTGGAAAAATGTTTCAAAAACGACGAACCTGGAAACGAAGTAGCTCTTTCCATTTCCTTCAGGTCTGCTGATGATAAAAAAAATATATGTGCAATGGGAACTATTGTTTTCAGGGTTCCAAAAATTAAAATTGCTAGATTAAACTACTTTACTTTAATTACTAGATTTTAAGATCCTGGCCAAAAACAATGATTGCTAAAAATATGTTTCGAAAAATGAGGCAGCAGGGAGCCAAGTTTCTAGTTCAGTCCGCAAGGCTTAGGAGTGTAAAAATTATTGCATATTAAAACGATTATTAATAAGGATATTACTGCAATTATCGGATTCTCAACCCAAAATGATTATATAAAACCAGCGGGGGAGGAGCCGCTTCGCGACTCTCCCCCGCTGGACTCCGTCTAGGCCCTATTAATCGAGCGCCCTTCCACATAAAGTTACCTGGAAGAAAGAAAAACCCATCTCCCATGCAAAACTCTTTGTATTGGCATGCGGCGCAAGATTGAACTGTTAATCTCGTTATTAGGCCTGCGGCGCATGTTTGATCGACCCGCGGCCCGAGCTTGAGGGATTAGCTTCCTTTTTTGGCCAGCTTGAGCGGTTTGCTTCGAGAGAAAGCCTGCGGAGCAAGTTTGAGCGGTTACCTGTTTCTTTAAGCTTGCGGCGTAAGTTTGATGGGGTAGCATCATTCTTTAGCCTGCGGCGCTAGCTTCAGCGGCTAGCTTCGCTCTAAAGCCTGCGGCGCTAGCTTGTGCGGCTAGCTTCGTTCGAAAGCCTGCGGCGCTAGCTTGCACGGCTAGTTTTGGTCTAAAGCCTGCGGCGCAAGTTTGACCGGGTAGCTTCATTCTTTAGCCTGCGGCGCTAGCTTCAGCGGCTAGCTTCGCTCTAAAACCTTTCGGCGCTAGCTCGAGGAATTAGCCTGAATCTTTAGCCTGCGGCGGTAGTTTCAGTGCCTAGCTGGATTCGTTAGCCTGCGACGCAGTTTAGAGCGACTGACTTCAGAATAGCGCCTCCCTACAGGAAAATACACTTCGAAACATGCATTTCGAGCATAAAGCAAAAAAAAAATACGATAGCCGGGAATCGAACCCCCTATAGCAAGATTGGCAGGCTGACGCTCTAACCACTATATCACGAAACGCTTGGGAGCGCGCGCGCAACACCCCTTGTATGCCCCGAGGTGACTGCCGGGAAAGGGGAGCAAAGGCAATGAGAGGCAGCTCCAATGAGGCAGCCAAACGCGCGAGTGTAACAGGCAAGAATGAGGAAATTTGTATTTTCTCGCATCATGCAAATTAGCCCTCAGGGACCCCCAAAAATGAATAAAACCGGGTTTAACTTTGTAAACTTGTATTATATCGAAATTCTGAAAACGCCATCGGAAACAGGAGGGTCGATTCCCCCGGGTGACGGAGAATTAGGGCATTTTATCCACGGGAAGGCCCTCAAATCGGGCTTCCAAACTGACATCCACACACACACACAAAGATACACGCCAAAATTATATAAGGTAGGAAACTCATGCCCATTGAAAAATTTTTGGCTTTTGCAGCTAATTGAAAAAATGTTTTGGAAAATTACAAACCTGCACGCGAAGTGCTATTTCAATTTATCGATCTCTTAATTAAATTTTTCAATTTTTTTTGATCTTCCCAAAAATCCTAGCCAGCTTGTTAATAGGAGTATTACTATAGTTACAGAGTATGAAAATTCAATTGACAATAGCATAGTAGTATGCTAAAAATAGTGATAAAATCTGTATTAGGTTGCCGCCGCCGCCCCAGCCTTCGCCTATGAGCCCATCGTCGCCCCGGCCCCGGCTCCGCCGGCCCCTTACAGTAAGCATTACATCGATTTTCAACGTAGTTAATGACTTAAATCTCCCCCTAAATCGAATTAAACCATCCATTTCAGCTGGCCCAGTAGCCGCGGTCGCCCCGGTCGCCCCGGCCCCCGTCTACGCCGCCGCCCCAGCGGTATGTTAATTTTATATGTTACAAAAATTGGATGGCATCCCTGGATATGACAATTTTTAATCTGGCTGTAAAAATTTTCGGAATTCTAATTTTTGTCGAAACATGTTTTTGCAAGCTGAAAAGGCATTTCGGGGCACGAGATGAATTGGCATTCAGACGAGAGGCCCGCAGCTTTAAACAATCCCAAAATTTTCCAAATGTCAGTTTTTGACGAAACATGGCTTTTCTGCCCCAACCCAAAAATAATAAGTTTTGGACTGTTCTGTGAGAGGTGGATCCAGTTGGCAAGGAAAGTTTTTAATCGTGTTGCAAATTTTTTCAGAATTAGAATTTTTGATGAAACATGTTTATGCCAGCCCGAACTGCTTGATTTTGGTAGATTGCGCGCCTAGCCTATTGAAAAACACTCGAAGGGCCTAATCTAGCTCTGAAATTTTTCCGAACTTCACTTTTCGATGAAACATGTTATTCTCGTCACAAAATTCGAGATTTTAAATGTTTGTTCGGGCTCAATTCGGACACAATAAAATTACAAAATTAATTGCAGGTGGCCGCCGCCCCGGCCGTGCTCGCCCGCCCCGCCTATTTCGGCTACATCGGCTCCAACAAGGCCAAGAAGAACTAAACCATCGGAAATTACTCGAAACAAATGGCCCATTCCCAAATGGGAGGAATGATCTCTTTCGTGTGCGTCACGCGTCGCTTATTTGTATAGCCACGGAATAAAAGCATTAAAAACGAATGTACTACCTAGATTCACAAGCAAAAACTGCTAATTTTTGAAGCATGATGTTTAAAAATTATTGTTTGCAAACCCCGGGCCAAAAGGCAGCAAATCAATTCTAGATTCTAAATTATAAAAACGCGATCAAAATAAAATAATTAAGCGGCAGATTCCTAAACAGAATTGTTTGTTTTTTTTACGCACAATAAAGAAAAATTGCTTCGAAACCCCCATGCCAATATAATGTTCTTTTCTTGAAACCTGATTTTTTAAAAAGTGGCGTGCCACATTGTAAAACAGTGGCTGAAAAAGCAGCATTTAAATACCAGATACTAAATTTTAAAAACCGGTTAAAATTTATATTTAGTTATTTTGTTAAAGTTAAACACGATTTAAAAATTAAATAATTAAGCGACAGACTCCTAGCCAAAATTCTTTCTTCTTGAAAAGGAAAAATGCATGAAAATTGCCTGAAAATTCTTTCTTGAAACATGATTTTCAAAAAAAAAAATCCGGTATTAAAGAAACATTTTTCAAACAGCTACCTAAAAAGCAGCAAAACGGTTTTAGGGCAATTTTTCGGCCACAAAAATATAAGCTGATCCAAAAAAGATCGCGTAAAAAAGTGGTTTTTATTGCATAAAAAGAGCACACAATTATTAGCTTCGAAGCTTACGAAAGATTCAAAGCATCGATTTTCAAGCAGCAAAAATTCAAGGTTATATATGAAAAATCACTTAAATCACAACATTTAAGTAAAGTAATTAAGCACATTTAAAACCATGTAGAAATCTGGTAAAACTAATCGGATCCGGAATCGGAAAAAATTGGGAATTTTTCAGCGCGAACGACTTTAGCGAAAACATTGGCTATCTCGATCCCTTTTCGAAGCACAGAAAATATGAAACCCGGATTTGGAAAAATAATAGAAGATAGAATTAACGTTAAGGTATAAAAATGCAGCTTCATTTACTCAGCCAAATTCATCTCCATGATGTCGCGCGCCGCCTGGGCGTCCTCGCGGTCCTGCGCCGTTTTGTCGCGAGCGGCGGCTTGGCTGAAAAAAGAATGTTTGATAGAAAAGTCATGGGGATTCGGATATTATCGTCTTTAATAAATGGTCAGCTTTGTTTCTATTACTTACCAAAAAATAATTGTGCAATGAACCTTATGACATCGTAATTAGAGTATTACATTGTTAAGTACCCGATATTTATCACGAAACACCCTTTTGCCGCAAAACTTCTTGGCAAAAGTGGAGATTTATATTCCAGCAATTTAAAAAGACTTTGATCACCAATTTATTTCATAAATCAAAATTAAAATCACCAATTGAATAAAATTTAATTAATTCCCGCAATTTAAAAGATTAAATAAATTTAATTATTCCCGCAATTGAAAAGACTCTAAACACCAATTGGTAGTAGAGGTTTATTTACTACGTATTCTCTCTGAAACCTCACATTTTTCTAGAAAAAATTAGATTGTTTCGCTAAATCTTAAATTGACTTTTTAACAAACAAAAATCACTAATTTTATGGATACTAAGGCATCTTCCTATAAACTCGAATCCTCTCAAATCATTCAAATTCAATGAACTTCAATCCAATCTCGTCCGCTAATTGTCGGTCAAGCGTAGTCTTCATGAAACGTATTTTTTACATAAAAGCGTTATGCGTAATAAGAACTTTTTTAGCAAATATTCAGAGGAGTTGCTAACAACTAAAAACTTAAGTTTATCTCTCTAAGGCTAAAAAGAGTCTTTTAAAAAAGGGCTTTTGGTTTTCGCAAAAAGAGAAGAATTCTCGTGGCAACAAAAAGAGCTAAATTCCTTTCAAACTCTTAAAAATGCCACAAAATGCGGGAACAACAAAAAATTGCTGGCTATTTAAAATCTTAATAAACTCGGTACCATCCCAGATCACCGGTCAGGTCCACCGATTAATTTCAAGAAAGTGCAAATAGATCATAATACAGAAATTATTTGCAAGCCGAAACCGTTAGAAACTAGGTCTGTCCATTTTAATAAGGTGCCAGCAACTTTTGGTTGATCCCACATTTTGTGGCATTTTTAAGAGTTTGAAAGGAATTTAGCTCTTTTTGTTGCCACGAGAATTCTTCTCTTTTTGCGAAAACCAAAAGCCCTTTTTTAAAAGACTCTTTTTAGCCTTAGAGAGAATTTAGCCCTTTTTGCCTCAAGATCGTAAAATAAGCCATGGAATACTTATTCAGATGAACCCTTGTCCGCAAAACTTGAAAAAAATTTGCCTGCGGCGCTTTGTAACGGCACTAGAAACCATAAGGTTGCACGGGGGCCAATCGGCAAAAACCATGTTTTGGGTGGGGTTCGAACTCGGAGCCAAGTCTTCCCAGTACAGCGTGCTAACCACTAGGCCAACGGGGAGACTGGGGGCCTGTCTTGGGGAAGCTAGACCCGCCCGGCCTGGCTCGGGACTGGGCCGGGGAAGGGGAGGGTGGCGCCCCGTATGGCGAAGGTTTAAAGTTATAATATCTCAGAGAAGAAGCATTCTTTCGATGCAATTTCTTGTTTACTTTTTCCGGCAAGGTCTAATGCCTATTTGAGCAAAATTTCAGCCCAAACGGACAACACTATCCCTTGTTTTGGCCGCAATTTAGCTTTTAAACTTAAAAATTAAATATAAATTTTTTAAAAGCCTAATTTGAAAAAAACTCTTCGTGCGGTCCGAGATTATCATTAACCCAATAACTGTCAAAAATTTCAGCCCAAACGGATGATGGGAAGGCACTTTTTGACGACTACAAAGGTTTTGTGGCATACATACATACAAACGCAGACCCCCCCCCTCGAAACGCAATTTAAATCGGCCGTTAAAATTCGAAAGTTCACTTTTTTTTCAAATTTTAAAAGCTTATAAAATGCAAAAAGTGTCGCCGGTTCCGATGATGTATTCAGTTTCGCGATCCGATGCATGGTTCTTTTTTAAATCCGGAAAAGGACCCCAAAAGAGTCGTATGGGGGGGTGCCTCAAACCAAAAGGGGTTAGCGGGCTACGCCCGCTAACCCCGATGGCCTGTTAAAGTGCATTTAAATGGTTAAATTTGAGAAAATTTATATTTATATTCTAAATCTCTACATCTAAAAAACTCTCGAATCCCATAAAAATCATTAAGGTTCAGGACCACTCAAGACCAATCTCGTCCGCTAATTGTAATTCAAGCGTAGTCTTCACGAAACATATTTTTTACATAGAAATTTTTATGCGTAATAGAACTTTTTAGCAAATATTCAAGGTAAGGTGGCTAATAACCTAAAAAATTGAGACTTTTAAAGTGCATTGAAATAGGATGCAAAAATTTTCGCCGTGATTAATAAATTACTTAACTGCCCTAACCGGCCATACAATAATTTCCAAGGAACCCACTTTTTCTCGCGTCGGCCAAGGGTGAAAAAGTTGAGGGCCACGTTGCGATACGGCTTGATGAAGACGATGGAGATGATTGGCGTTAGAAGTGGGACGACGCCGATGAAGTATTCGGGCAGAAACTCTTGCCATTCCCTGAATTTGTTGGGTCTATATTAATCCACGCGAACCACGATCAAATCGAAACATTCGCACTTTGGCAAGTCTCTTTGATCCTCGCATAAATGAAACAACATTTTTCAAAAAAAAAATAAAATTTTTCTTAATCTTTCAGATGTCATAAAAACCGTTAAAGGACAGGCAGCAAATTGCGCTTTTCTCAAGCCATTCGGCTCCTCGAATCGGTTAAACACTCTTTTTTCAAAAGAGCCTTATTTTTGCATATTTTATATTTTTGAAATTTGGAATTTATGGCTTGGGCCTTGTTTAGTGGCTGAAAACTCACAGGCTGTCCGTGTAGAAGTAGCAGAGCAACGAGTTGGCCAAGATCGGCACCGTAAAGGTGAGCGGGATGAATGCTTCGGCGAAGACGGCATGCACCAACACCTCGTGGGACATGCGCGCTTGGAACGACATTTGGCCCTAAAACCAAAATTTAATAAAATCAAACTCTAAAAAATAATAATAAAACCATAAAAAATTGTTTGAATGAGAAAAACTCCTAACAAAAAAATAAGATTTCGGTAAAGTTTTTCGCGTTTGTAAATCTGTAGAATTGCAAATGGTAAAACGAAATTTGATCAATTTTTTAAATTGATTTGCATTTGCAGTATAGTTCAATTTGACTAAAAACACTATTAAAAAATGTCCCCGCGATAATCATCCTCCACCCCCCGATAATAAAAAAGCGCCCTCAAGTGATCTCTGCTAGCTTGCCAGATTTTAAAATGTAAAAGGCTTACCACAAAAAATCGGAAATTTGATGTTTCGTAAATTCCTAGGTATTTTAATAAAATGCTTTTGATCAATTCACTTTCGCTTCTTTTATTAAAAACCTTTTTATTAGTTGATCCGTAGCTATTTTTAAAACATCCTTTTTATTAATTTGTTCCGATTTTTTAAATAAAATCCATTTTATTAGGCTATTCCGAACTATTTTACCAAAATAGAAACTTTACCGATTTCTTCTGCAGCGTCTGCAACATCAAGTGGGCGCAGACGAGGACGATGATGTAGGCGATCAAGTGCCCAAACGCAGCCACGGCTAAATCGCCAATTTTGCAAAAAAATTTGTGTAAATACTAGCTTGTCACGACGGTATTTTAAGCCAGAAAAAAAAATATTTAAAAAATAACATAGATAATTAACGACCGAAACCGAAAGTTTTGAAAATTTGTGCGTTCGACTTCAATCGTCATTTTCCAATCGAATGACTTCTCAAAATTGAGTGGAACATCAATTTTTTCAAAACGCCGGTAGACCTTAACGAAACCTTCGTAACAAAATTTTATTCAAAATGTGAGTGAAACAATAAATTACAATGGTGATATTTGGCATCGTATTATCGTTTTCCAATCGAATGATCCTTAAAAATTTTACGTAACATCAATTTTTTCAAAGCAAATTAGGTCAAAAGCTGGCCGCAGAGTTTGACGCGTCGCGACGCATTTTTATAATTTTTCCTACAGTTTTACTAGAATTTTCTACGTATTCTAGTATCCTTACCCAAAAACAGAATCAAAATCGGGTTCCGCCCAAAATCGTCGCCGAAGATGGTGATGCGGCTCTGAAAAAAATGTCAAAATCCGGCCGAAAATGATGTTTTATCTTTTCACGATGCTTATGCATGGATTTATTCATTAATTCCTGCCAACAAGTTGTGCAGAAATCACTTAACCCTCTATTTCAGGACCTTTAAAAAGCCTTTAAAGCCTTTAAAGCCTTTAAGGCCTTTAAAACCCGTCGTAGACTATTTAAATCTGGCACACGATTCTGAAGAAGCTTCCCAAATATCGTAGGTTGGAAAAGCATTTGAAACCTTAACTAGAAGATTGGATTCGATTGGACGCCGCTAAAATAGTGTTTCATTTCAAATGCTTCATTTCGCATAACTATTACAGGTTAATTCCTCTTCGATATTCATATTGCAAATTTTTCAGTTGGGAATTCTGGGGTCCCATGGCCATGGCCTAGCTCCGGGTCCAATCCGCAAAACAAGTGCTCCGGGCGGGGGTCGAACCCGCATCCTACGGCTTTCGAGTCCGATGCTCTCCCTATTGAGCTACCGAAGCACGCGGAATGCCTCTCTCGGGGCAGCTATCCATGCCAGCCCCTCACATCCAACCTTTCTACCACAACGTGGCCCAAAAATTTTTTAAAATTGAAGCTAGGTGATTTAATTAAGCTCTAGTTGTTTGGCTAAAAACAATTTTTCGACAATCGTTAATAATTAAAACTCAATAATGTTCGTCGTTTCCAAAAATAGCATCATGGTAGCAAACTTACAAAAATTTCGGAGCTACCATATGTTTCAGAACATTTTGAAAAGCGGGCCTGCAATCTCAACGTAATTTTTTCATTGCTTGTGCTGAAAAACAAAGAAAAGGAAAAAAAATTAATTAAAGAGTTCAGGAAGGCCCAGGAACAATTAGCATAAAACGAGCTTTAGGAAGCTAAAATCAGCACAAATCTTCTCTGCTCCCTCCTGCCTCGCCACTCTCTGCTCCATTTTTTCTGGATTAGGATTTCCGGTTGGCTCGTTGCCAACTATAGATGAGCCCTGATCTACTGGGCCTTCCTTATCCCTTTAAAGTGGAATTTCTTCTGTTCCAAATAATATGTTTCAAAATACTTTGTAAAGAGTAAGTGAACATTAAAAATAATCAAGACGATGTTAAACGTCCAAAAATTGCCCAACTACCGTACCAGCTGATTTTTCACCGCTTCTTGCATGGCGAGATCGTTGACGGTTTGAGGCTGACCGCTTGTCCCAGTTACGGCGCTCTGGGCCTAAATTGTGTGTTTCATCAAAAAAAAATAACAGCTAAGTAAATAATTCGGTGGTAATCTTTTGTCGGACGACGCTCACTGGTATTTTAATTTTTGCTTGTTTTTATTAATCATTTAATAAAATGCAAATATATGGAACAAACAAAACCTCCTTACAAGATTGCTATACTTACTGATTTTCGAACTCAATTTTGTCTAAAAACACGCTTTTTTTGGTGCAGAATTTTTCTTTATATTAAGGTTTCCAAAATGCATGTCACTGCAATTGATTGTATAAATTCCGGCCTATTTGCAGACGATTTTTCAAAAAAATGTTTTATCTATATTTAAAAACATCTATTCTCTTACTTTGTTAATTCGCACTGTAGCATTTTTTAATTTCCAATCCACGCAAAGTTGCGATAAAATTAAATGATGGAATGGGACTAAAGTTCGCTTCTGTCAAAGATTTGATAAGAATAAAAGAAATCGGACAAACTGGATAATTACGCTATTTCGATTCCGGAATTGGGCTAGCAATTTAAAACATTTTTTGACAAATATGATCGAATAATTTCCTTGTTTTACTGTCACTAGGCCTTCAAAAAGTTACGCACTTTTCTATTGACACACAAATTTAATTTTTTATGTTTCATAAGTATCGCATTATAGCAAAAATTCTCCAGATCTAGTGATTTTCGTCTTCTAGTTCCTACCATATTCGGGTTCTGTGTGGTGGTGAACAGGATCTGCAGATGGTTCGACGGCGGCTCCTTGAACTGCTCGAGGGCGTCGGAGGTGCGGTTCAGGCGGTCGAAGAGGGACTGGAACAAGGAAATACATTGCAAATTGAATAGGCTAAAACTGCTCACAGCGGATTTTTAGGATAAAAAAAATGTTTCGGGAAGGTTAGGTAGCTAGGAAAGCCTTGGTTCGACCAATAAACCCGATTGTCAAAACCCGATTGCCGATTTAACGATTGTCACCGGAAATCTTGGGTTTCCAGTGACTAGACAATTTTTATACGATTTTATAAAAATCAAAATATTCCCATGTCATTTCATGGGCATGCACTAGGCCTTCGCTTTTTGCAAGTTTCTGGCGATTGTTTATATTTTTTTTTGGTAAATACTGCATTCTCTAGCACTCAAACTGCATAGAAAACAAAGATTAAATCAATTAAATCGATATCCGTTCGCAATTCAAAAAGGTGGAATAATTAAAAATTTCCGATCAAAGTATATGTTTCGCGAGGTCAACCTGAATAAATTCTAGATCGTGCAATTATTCGAAGTAAATTCGCATATACCAAGGTTTCCCGGATTTAGAAATTTGTGGTTGTGTTTGAGATATGTTTTGAAGAAAGTTAAAACACTGCCTTTAAATATTGCGTTTTGCCTAAGAAACGCGGTTACTGAGCTTTAAAAAAATTAAAATGAGTAAGATAGCCACTAAGATTTTAAGATTGTTAAATGTTTTGTAAAAATATGTTTTGTCCACCAAACAAGTTTCAAAACTCCTGAGCGCAAGATTTTATAAGCGCGCTCAATGCGAAATTCGCAAAGTAAGCAATAAAAACAAGGGTAAATATAATTTTTCAAAAACCGTATGCGACCCACATTGTAGTCAATATTGGAGTAGTAGAAGAAGAAGCCCTCGGTGGCCGACATCAGAAAAACCATGACGAAGGTGAGGAGCATGTTTCGCTTGTTGAAGTAGTGCCCGTAGCTCACCGAATTCGTTAGGATCACCTGAAAAATCCGTGATTCTTCGAGTTCTTTTGCATTATCGAGGGGGGACATTTTCTAAAGAACCATTTTTCTGATATAAATTGTTATGCTACAGTTTCCACATTTTTTACTGTAAATTTTCGATGTCATCGACGCGAATTACCACCTTTCAGAAATCTTTGTTTGTTGGCTTCCATAAAACATGTTTTTTCTTTGAGATTTTTGAAGGAAACTTACCAAACGGTAGACGAAGAAGATGGGAAATGACAGAACGTTGTACATATGAGCCGTGACGGCCACACCGGCTAGGCCTTTCTGAAAAGTATGTATATAATTTTTCTACATTTTTAATTGTGATTTTTTTATTGTTTTTTATAGACGTCCAATTCTTTAATTATATTTTAAAAACTAAAGTCGGCTTTTAAAATGCTTAGAATGAACTCTAATATAAAAATTTACTAAATAAAATATGCTGCTAAACATTTTATCCTTTTTGGTAAAACTTAAATCCACTTACGACAGCAAAATCGGGCCAGTGCTGCACAATCCCGTGCGGCACGCGAATTGTCATCGAGCCGCGAACCACCTGGAAAAGGTTGTGTTTCACCAAAAACACTTTTCAACTAATAATCATGAACCTCAGTTGGGCGGCATACATGACCTGAAATTAGAAAGCCCAGAAACTATCTAAAATTATTATCAGTGGCTAATAATTTGCAGCGTCGATAGCAAAAAAGTTTCGTGGAAAAAGCTTGAGAAAAATTAAAAAAAAAATCGTCGTTAAGTAGGCCCCAAAGTATGTGGATTGATTACCATATATCAAGGTTTCTCCGAAATAGTAGAAAATATTATGTTTCGAAAAAAATCATGAGAAACTAAGCAAACTATTTTATACATTGGGAATTTGGGTTGCACGAAAATTTGGCTCGTAAAAATTATGTTTCGCCAAAAGAATTCGGGGGGAATAACTATCGAAGCCGATGGACGGTCCTTGCAGGGTCTTTACTGTACCTACCTTGAAAGTAAAAATCCATAGAAATAATACATCTAAGAAGCTGCGCATCTCTAGATTTAATTTTTTATAAATTATGAGGTATTTGCGACGCATGAATAGGTGGTGCATTTTTGTAAAAATTGTGTTTCGCAAACACGCTTGGAAAAAACGAATATCGAGGTCAATGGGAGTGCATGGCGTTTTCTGTATCTTTTTGAACAATAAAAAAAAATTATATAAACAACATGTAAAAACTCACCATTTGGGGCTGTATCAAAAAGTTGCAGACGCTGAACACGATCCCGGCCACCGAGACGTTCGACAGGAAATAGCGCAGCTCCTGCGAATATTAAAGAATATATTTCAAATTTAAACGTAAAAGTTAAAATTGATTAATGGTGCTTTCGCATTATCGGGTGGGAGTTTTTAAGTAAAAATACCTCTGGCTTTTTAGCCCCTTTAAAAGCAAATATTTCATCGAATTCAAGCTCTCTGGGCCTGAATCAAATAAAACATGTTTTGTCCGTTTACAGCCCAACGCCCCATTAAAAAAGACCAATGAGTATGACAGACCTACTGGTGCTAATCATTTCGTTTTTTATTGTTTTTTGTTGTAATTTTTAATTGTTTTTCTTGTCCCTTTAACTTACAAGCTATTTCATTGACTTTTCTACGCTAAATACTAATAAATTTGCTAATATTACTATTTACGTCAATAAAAGTAATCTCTAAGCAATAGCCACTTCACGAATTTTGTTTAAAATATATTTTTCGCCCAAATTGAATCAGGAACGTGTTTTCAAAAGCAGTAATAAAACCCCAAATGCTTGCAGCTATCAATGTCCAGAAGTCTGAACTGAATTACTTTAAAGGCAACAGGGAGAAAAAAAAATGTGTTTTGTCAAAATTGAATAACCTTTACTTTTTGAAAAAAGCAATATAGGAAAAAGGCACGTTCATTGTCCTATCTAGTTTCCTGGTTGTCTCAAATAGTGCAACACACTAAAGCGTCGACGTTTCTAAAAAAAAAATATTTTGCTAGATTTAATTATGATTGAGATCTTGCCTCGTTCCATTGACAAAAGATGAGCTTAATCGAGTCTGGGATTTAGGTTAAAACAAAGATGTCTTTTGCTAAATATCAATAAGCCGTCAATCTTAAAGTTATGAGGCTTTTCCCGCGTCTATTAGTGCACCAAAAACCTCACCTGCATCGCAGCGCATCAACGCCAAAAAATATGTTTTACGAATTTTAGCACACACTAAATTTTAAACGACACCAATAAGAAGCTGTTTGTGAGTCCGAAACACCGGTCTCTTGGAAAAACGGTTTTGCTCAGATTTTTATCAAGATTTTTCGAGAAGTTTCGAGAAGCGCGCCAAAAAGTTGACAGATTTGCTGCCAAAAAATGTGTTTCATTAAATTAAATAAGCAAAATTTTTTAAAATTCGACAATTCACTTCGCTGGCTTCCTTGGGTCTATAAATCCGCGACACTCCAGTGATTTCGTAAAAATGTGTGTTATCCAAATCTAAGAAGTCAGTAGTTGTTTTTTTATCCGTTATTTTCATAGTGCTTTAAAGACAACAAAAACCCTCACCTGCATCGCGTCAACGGATTTATTCGAGGAGAGTACGAGGAGAAACCCGTTAGCGATTATCGATATTACTAAAAGTGCATAATCTTACAGGTTTTTGTAAAGATAACTGAATTTTGAAAATCCTATAGCTTACCCGAGACGGCAGTGGTGTAGATTTGGAAGATGGAGAGCATTATCTAAGACACAGTAAAAACGACAGTGAAAAAAAAAACAAAAATCATCAAATCGAATTAACGATTTTGTTTAATTGAAAAACAATGTTTGAACGATTTTTAAATAATAACATACTGAACAAAACGCAAGTTTTTGCTCACGAAATGAGAACAGCAATATTTTGTAAAAGATCAGTTTTTTAATTTAAATTTAATTGTCTTTAAATTATTTTAGGCGTCTACTCTGCCGGGGATTGTCCTCGTAGAAAATACATTTGCTCCGCAACGGCGTGAAACATCCTGATTTAAAAGCATATACAATTTACTTTTTTCACCATTTTTGACCATAAATAACATAAAACAATCTAAAACTAAGGGTGAAATATTTATTGCTTTAATGCAAGCTTTTTTTGGTTATAACAGGATTTTTTATGCAAAAATCAGGGCACGAGAATAAATGGCTGGGTCATCACTAAATTAGGGCGATATTTGCCATATATTTTTTTTAACGAAGATGAAACACTTATTTTGCTCATCATTATTTCCTTTTGCTTTTTTTATTTTTTAATTTTTATTTATTATTTTTATAATACAATGCGAAGTCACAACAAGATCGTAAATTTTTGAACCAGGGTCGATTTTACATTGTGCATCCTTGTGCCGCCTTTACCATAACACTTAATGAAACATCCATTCTTCCGGGGTTTTCTATTTCTATTCGATTATGAAAATAATATAAATAAATGCTTGGACTATACGAAATCGTGTGAAAATGATATCTTTCACCGAGCAGTGGTGAGTCGCCCGGATTTTCCGATCCAGCGATATTAATGGCTGGGCCCCGGATTTCAGGCTTATCCTTATGGATTTGATGATTTTGCCCCAAAATCCCCGGTGGATCCGCTTGTCTGTCCCGCACGGAAAGTATCGTAGTCAAGAAGAGAAAATCTGAAAAATACATTTTAAAGGCCCCAGCAAGCCAGAAACTATTTTTTTCGGGACTTTGAAGATAGCTGAAAGTTTTGATGATATTCGTTCATTTTGGTGAATTTGGAGCTTTCCCATTATCTGGGGAAGGGTGTATCGCAAGCCACAGTTTTTTCTTAGAATTCGATTCTTTTAATGTAAGTGGCGATAGGGCCTTAAAATGTTTTTACTATTCCTAAACGTAAAAATACAGAATTTTTGTTAAAAAAAAACAAAAATAACGGTTTAGCGACCAAAATTTTCTAACTTTAATTTCCTTGATCATCTAAATTCCTTTCATACTTGCAACGTATAACTAAATTCAAATGATTATGATAGTCGATTCAAAAAAAATCTCGGAAAAATGGTCTATTTTCAGCACTTTTGGAAATTTTTTACACTGATGATGTGTAAAAAACAACAGAAATATTCGCATAAAAATTTAAAATATTTCGTAAAAATACAAATTTCAAGTACTTCGGTTTGCATTGGTTCCAGTTTCCTTCCTGTGGTAAATCTCGTAACTTTTCAGCGTCCATTAATTTGCATACCACCGTAATTATGGGGGTGAAAAACCAGATTCGATGGCTTGCAGAAAAAGAGGCCTCCAAATGGCTAATGGTTACTCAGAAACATGTTTCAAAAAGGTCTATTCTAAAAATTTATTTGATATGTTTAATTTGGATTTTGACGATTTTGGAGCTCCATTAATTCGGATACCACCGTAATTATGGGGTCGACAAACCCGATGTGCGATTTGCAGAAAAAGCTGCTTTTCTCGGGGGTTGTTATCGTTCGGATCACACACGCGCGGCGCGCGTTGGCCCGCGTGCAAAATACGGGTTTCCTCCCGATCGGATATATTCCCGATGATCCGTGATCGCATAGATAATGACGCAGCCACTTTTATAGAGCTTTCAATACCATTTAATCGATTTTATTGATTTAAATAAATAACAATTAAATAATAATAATAAATTCTAATATAACGTATAACTAAAAATTCTAATAAATTCGCCGTTTTCGTTTAATTTTTTTTTTGATTTTTATGAGCATGTTTCAACTAGAGCTAGTAATGTTTGGCTATTATTCGCAACCAGTCGTGATCTTCGGCATGTTTCGTTATCAGTTTGAAAATTACGACGGCTATTAAATTCTATTAAAAATTACATATATTTTTCATATAATCTTATTATTTTCGTGCTGTTTGTAGCGACGCTTGTGCTGGTAATTGTTCACATTTCCAAATTTTTAGATACATATTAATAAAAGCATGATTTCTTTAAGTTATCGATTTTATGATTTAAAACATTTTTTATAGTGCTTCATACAATTTTCGATAATTGTTGTTATCATTAGCTAGTTGATTTTCCCAAATAAGCGCTCCGAAAAGTAGTAATTTATCAAAAATAACATTCTAAATTTAGATTTTTAGTTAAAAAAAGGATTGGTAAGGAATTAGCAGGATTACCGGTAATTCCCGCGAACTTCAAATTAAGGCTCCGTCAACAATTAATTTTTTAACATGTCAGGAAGCACGATTTTTCGAACCTTTCCAAAGTCATATTTCAATGCACCCCTGGGGCAATGGCACTGGGATCGGCTGGTCGGTGAGGGGAGATAGAATCGAAAAGACACTCGCCCACCAACATGACAAATCCTGTCCCTAAAGAGACCGGCAAGGCAACCTCTCTACCCCCCATCCCCCAAACCGCTCATTTCGCAGGGTGATAAGCCGCGTTTCTTTCTGATTTAAGCCCATCCTCCAAAGCCGGCTTTTTCCCCCATTCGGCTTGCCAATTATTCCAAAATTTCTGTCCACTTCCTCAACAATCTCTGCTAGCCTGCCCTCTCCTCTTCCTCAACAATCTCTGCTAGCCTGCCCTCTCCTCTTCCTCAACAATCTCTGCTAGCCTGCCCTCTCCTCTTCCTCAACAATCTCTGCTAGCCTGCCCTCGACTCTTCCTCAACAATCTCTGCTAGCCTGCCTTTGTTTTTAGCGCTTTCTTTGCTTGAACCACCCGCCGTCGAATATGACGAAGAAAACGACGCTAAATCTTAAAATTTTCGAAACACTTTTCCACAAGGTTTTAAATTTTTCAGGTTTCTACTTTTTTACTTTAATCTTAATGACTTCCAGTATTCGATTCCCGGTCTCCGCCCCTTTTCCATACAGCTTTTCTTTTGTCGTTTTCTTCCCTCCGAATATCTGATGCCCTACTTTTTCAGCTCCCCCTAATTTTCCTCCTCCCCTTCCTTCGGTTTCTCGTGAAATCGCGGGTGAATTTTAGGCCTCGAAAACACGAGCTGACACGAGCTGTAGAAAACTATAAAATTATCATATCCAGTTCTTTAAAGACTGGATTTTAGTTTTTTTTTCATGGAACCAAAACCCAACTATTAATTACCGCGAAGAAGGTTTCTCTACCGAGGCAGTTTAAAACAAATTTTTTTTGTAAATTTGGCCACCCATGTGATGTACAGGGTGTCCCAAAAAAAAAGACACCGGCCGCATTTCTCCATATCGGGTCCGATCGACTTGAAATTTTGCACAAAGGTAGCGAAGCCAATTTCCCATGAACATAGAAAGTTTCAGCCCGAACGGTCAGCGTATTCGAAAGTTATAGCGAAAATACTTTTTAATTTTTATTTAGTATGGGGACTTCTGTAATTTGCATCAAAAATGTGCGTAATTTTGTCATTTACGAGCTGATTTTGCATAATTTTTGCCGAAGAATGCCATTTGCTCCTTTGAGCTTCGTAAGAACGATTGCGCAAGAGAAACAAAATGCCGTCAAAACAATAGTTTTTTGAGCACTCACACGCATTTTATTGAAGGTTCTGTCAATTTGACATAACTTGTCTTCGACACAGCACTCGACCAGCTCCAAATTAATGATTAAATCTAAATCGAGGCTTTATACCTATGCGCAAGCCCGAGTTATAAATTAAATCAACCGGCGAACTTATGTTACAATTCTGGTTTCTTGTGCCCGGCCGTTGTGTGGATCATTTTTACTTCACATGCGCAATCGTTCTTGCGAAGCGCAAAACAGCAATGGCATTTTTTCGGCTAAAATTATGCAAAATCAGCTCGTAAATGACCAAATTACGCACATTTTTGATGCAAATTACAGAAGTCGCCATACTAAATAAAAAATAAAAAGTATTTTCGCTATAACTTTCGAATACGCTGACGGATGGGGCTAAAACTTTCTGTGTTCATGGGAAATTGGCTTCGCTACCTTTGTGCAAAATTTCAAGCCGATCGGACCCGATATGGAGAAATGCGGCCGGTGTCTTTTTTTTTGGGACACCCTGTATGTTTATTCTTTTAAAATTTTTGGGTTCAGTTATCGAGCGTAATATTTCTATTTTTATGAAGAAAAAGATTAATTTATGAGGTTCTTAAATATTCTGTCCTAACGGAATCCTGATTTTTTTAATTCATGATTTATTTTTGTTTTTTTTTTTATTTTTTTTGGCGCGATGATATTTGTTTTCTTAGTATTGTTCCGTTCTTAAAGATCTTTATTTTCCACAATAAACCTGAACTTTACGTGGTATTACTATGATTGTAATCAGCTTGAGTTTTAATAATTTTTAGATGTTTCGCCGTCTCGGCACCCACCAAACCGCCTACAGGTGCGAATCCCCTTCACAGGTGATCTCGTTTTTATTAACCTTCTATGCATTAGCTTAAATATGATATAACTTTAGAACGCATATAAATCGGATACTTTATTTAATGGTTCAAATCTAGAGCCTGAGCTCCTTGCAGTCGGACTGCTCGATCCCGATCAGTGGTACGGATCCGGATCCGGATTTTGGCGAGGACATCCGAGAGCAGGTTGGGCAAACCTGACTTTATAGCTTTAAAAATTTGTAAAAATATAATTATAGCTTTAAACAATGAATATAAAAATTAATGATAATAAATATCGGTTTTAAAAGGTTATTCTCATAGAAAAAATGTTTCAAAAAATTGGTATGTAAAATATCGAGAAGGCTTTAATGCATCCGGAACCGCATTTTTAACCTACGCTTTCAGAAAATATTAGACAGAAAATAAGGAAATTAGGAACATCGTTGATCTCGATTTTTCTAATAGCATAATTTTTTAAAACATCCAAATTTTTGCGCGCATTGATCTAAATCTATAAAATAGATTTTTTAACATATAAATGTTCTTTTTATTCATTTCGAAGCTACCGTAAGATGGCCTTGTTTCAATCTAATTACTAAATTTTTAGTTAACCCCGGTCCCGCCGGATTTCCTCCCCGAGGAGCGCATCGTCGAAAAACGCGAGCTGCTGGCCAGCCTGCAAAATGTCGCCAAAAAGGTATCGGTTTTGAGAAATACTTTGATTTTCTGTAGCTAAACACCATCGTGGCGCTGATCAACGACTTCTCGCTGGACGCGCTGAAGATGAGGGAAAAAGCCGAGGATTTGCTGGAGGAGTTGAATGTGGGTTCTCTTTCTCTCTCTCGCTCTCTCTCTATCTCTCCCCTCTCTCTCGCTCTCTCGCTCCCTCTCTCACCAGCTCTCTCTCTCTCTCTCTCCACTCTCCTAAAAGCTAGGATTTTTAGTCCCGTATCCGCCCGTCTTTAATCGCCCTCGACCTGGAGATGATCACCACGGAACGCTTGTTGAAGTTGGTTTCTTCATTAAATACAATAAATTTTAATTTTAAGCACCCTTCATTATTGAATTCAGATACAACGTCGACCGGGCCAACATCAAAGAGCACCGCATCGACTGGCTGCTCGTTTTTAATCGATATCAGGTAATTCGGTAGCCTTGAAGCGTAAATTAAGCAAAATCGTTAGTTCATGATTTAGTATATTTTTGAAACATTAAATTTTTGGACGATTCTTGAGTTTCGTGATTGTCCTCACTACATTCAAGCATTAAATGAAATTTAATTTTGATACCTGTTAAATTTTAATACAAATAAATAATAAATAATATTAGCTTTTTTATCTATTTTACTAAAATTGTATTATGTAATCGATATCCGTTCGTGCCTAACCAAAATCGGAATTAAGCAAAATTGGCGGTTTTGGATTTTGCATAATTTTGAAACATTGAATTTTCGCAATTTTTTCCGGCGATGTCTCTCAGTACAGGTATCTATACCGATTTGTAAAGTCAATGTTACAAAAAACGTTGATCTGTTTTTAAATAATTCAGACAATAATAAGACGACGACCTAGTTGCAAATTAAAACAATAAATTAGTTACTGTTTTCAACTATTAGATATTCGGTAAAACTGCGTAGTTTAATGCCAAGACTTATATATTAAAAAACCTTCAGCAAGTTCACGTTTTTAGAAAGAAATGCGCCGCGTGCTGGACGAGTTGAGCGGTGAGGTGTACGACGAGCTGGAGAACAGCTTGGCGTTGCGTTTTCGGGGTAAATTTGTCACAAAATAAATGTGCAAGCATATGTTTAAAGGGCTTTTGTTTATTTATGGCTTAAAAAGCGTCTCGAAAACACTGAAAATTAAAAAAATGATGTTTCAGCCAGAAAGCTAACCTTTTTTAGTCTAATTATCGCAATCCAGTCCAATTTCCTTTTTCGAACTTTGATTTCACGCGTTTAAACTCATATTTATTTAACATTTAGTTGTATTAACTTATTATATTGATTCGTTATAATTAATGGTCTATTAATCATTAATGATTAATTAAACGCAAATTCAATTGATTTGTAGAATAAATCCTATAGAATAGCTAAGCAATTAAAAGCTTAATTAAATTAAACGAATCAATTACTAGCTACTCAACTTCTATTTACTCTCCCTAATTTAGATATTACAAAAAATGATAATCTAGGAAAATATGTTTCACTATTTGGCAAAATAACAGATTGAATGAGTTGCGTCAGTTATAAAAATCTTTATATTTAAAGTTATTAATTTTAATTAAATATATTCGGTTAGTAAATTTTCATTGAACTTTTTGAATGTAATTAAATAGCTTAAATAGTTCAAATTTTATAAATATTTAATTTAATTCAATTTCCGGGTGATTTCAGGGGTGATCGGCCGCCGACCGGCCGGCGAGACGATGGAAAACCTGAACGAAATGCAGTCGGGGATGAGCCGCGCGTTGCAGCTGTTTGCCGCTGAAGCTTAAAAAATTTGCTGGCGATATTCGATAAATTTCCGCTAATTTAAATAGTACTTTAGAAGGGTAGTCTTGTCGGAACTTGGAGGTAAAATGGCGGGGGGATTGACATGCCAAAGAAATCTTTCAAATCAAGGTGGATTGAAACATATTTTTTAAAAGACCGGAAATTGTTTAATCTTAGGCTTAGGCTTGGCTTAGGCTTAACTTAGGCTTGGCTTCGCTTAGTAGGCTCCTGCTTAGTTGGCTTGGCTAAGGTTTGGCTCAGGCGTAGGCTTAGGCATAGGTTATGCTTAGGCGTAGGCTTAGGCTTAGGCTTAGGCTTAGGCTTAGGCTTAGTCTCGACTTAGGCTTAGGCTTAGGCTTATGCTCGACTTAGGCTTGGCTTCGCTTAATAGGCTTCTGCTTAGGCTTGGCTTGGCCAAGGCGTGGCTCAGGCGTAGGCCGGGGCATAGGTTATGCTTAGGCTTAGGCATAGGCTTATGCTTAGGCTTGCATAGCCTTAGGCTTAGGCTTGGCTTAGGCTTAGGATATGGCTTAGGCTTAGGCTTGGGCTTATCGTTCGTTTCTCCATTGTATACAACAAAACGTTTTATTCCGAGGAAAACGCTGTGGAAAACCGGGGGGAGTGGAGACGACAGGGGGAGGGGCGAGAGAACACGAAAACGGAGAGGGACTAGAGAAGAGAGAGATAGGGAGTGCGTGTGCGTGCCGCTAAAAATTCCGAGTGACACCAAATGACAGCCATCGGGGGTACTGTACAAAATGCAGCTAGACAATATGATCAAGAAAATGCCGAGTGCCGCGGCCGGGGGTTGAGCTTGAATTTTTAAACATTTAAATTTAATTCCAATAGCTTGAATTTTTATTTTCCTTTTTAAGCGTGAAATCGCTTGCCGCGCAGCCCCTTGGCGCCGAAGCCGCGCAGGTAGGCGCGCTTCCCGCGGAGACCTGAAATTAACGGTTTAAACTATAAATTGAATATATTCATAGTAAATTTTAAATTATTTTATATGTGATATCTTGTTTTAATATAATTCCAAAAAAAAATTGAAATATTAAAATAGGTATATGACCAATTGATTTTATATGTAATATCTCATTTCCAATTAAACTAATCATTTTTTTAAATATGACAATAAGTTTTAGCTAAATCCGATAAGCTTACTCATTTAAGTTTGTGGTCGGAGAATTCGTTTTTGATACAGAAATAGATGCCTTGATACGCTATCCATGTCCTTCGAAAAATTACAACCAGGAAAAAACGTTTCACTAAAATGCGGACCAGTGGGCAGCGCCGATAACCTAATGATCTTTCGTTAGAAAGCGAAAAATATGTTAATAGCTACAAATGCTGAATTTATGCTAAATAGAAAGCTGAAAATTATGCTGTTTTTATTCAATTATAGTCCTGTCTATGATACATTCCACAGCGGAAATAGATCGTTAATTAGATGCTTCATTAAAAGAACGAAGCCGTGAAAAAATGGTTGTTGCAATAAATTGCCTAGTGGTGACAGTCAGCCAAAGTACTAATAGGAGTTTGGTACAGTATCTATTTAAATTAGAAAATTTACGTGATTATTTCAATAGAATTTCTATAATACGATTAAAATCTGTAAAAATAAGCATCCAATTACAGGTTCGAGAAAATTAGTTATATCACACCATTTTCGGTATATTCCGTTCAATACAACACACTTTTTTAAAAGGAAGGTTTCGACTAAAGCGTCGAGCGGAGGGAGAGAGAAAACGAGAGAGAGAGAGAGAGAAAGAGAGAGCGTGCGAGAGAGGGATAACCTCTCGAATCCAAACTGCCGTACCTCGGAGACCGCCGAAGCCGCGTGGGCTGTCGCCAAAGTAGAAGTCCCGCTTGTCCTTGATCATCTCGCCCAGGTCGAACTAAAAAGTTGCGAGAATTATGTTATTATTTTTTGTTTCAAATAAATTCCATTTCAAATAAAATGTGTATTTTCCAAGAGAATCAGATAACTGATTTTCTAAATTTAATGATTTCGAAAATATTATTTTTAAAAAACGTGTTTTAATCACAAAGGTTATCCAGAAAATTTTTTGAAGATTGAATGGAAAACAATCCGCAAAAAATCGCAGTACGTTTCTTGCCACTTTAATGAACTTTTACACTATTTATTTACACTGTTTTAACTTTAAATGGGTTATGTCATTTTATATTGACTCTTCAACGCTTTTTATAGGCGATTTTCATGCAAAGGCCCCCCTGGGAAACGCGGCAAATTAGCTTAGAGGGACCCCGACATCGGCTGGGTGCCTAAAATGGAATGGCCACCCGAATTGGGTTAAATTTGGACGGATTTGGTTTTAATCCAATTTTCCAGTTTGCATCATAGCCCGTTTGTACTATCTATTTTTAGCCGTAGCCGTTCACTACTTGAAAAGACGGCAAAATAACGTTATGAGGAAAAAATGTGTTTCGATTTTTTTATACCGAATGGGCGAAATTTCTCGGTTAATAGAATCACACGATGATGAATCAATCTATGATATTCTCTCCTTTCTAGCTCTCTCATTATTTCTCTATCTCTCGCTCTCTATCTCTCTCCCTCTCGCTCTCTCCCCCCTCTCTCTCTCTCTCTCTCTTTCTCTCTCTAACGCTCTCTCTTATGCTAACAAAATTCATTCAAACCCCTTTAGGTTTTCAAGTCCGAGCTACACTCTTCGATTCTCAAAAAAATATGTTTTAGCGAATCACCATTCTCAGCGTTTCTTGCAGCTTTTAATTATCGGTTTTCTTTAATTATTTGGAGAGGATTAAGTTAATCTAAGGAGATAAATAAAATTGTAGTTAATAAAAAAATATATAAAACATGTGATGATGTGTGATGTGAAAAAATAATAAATATGTTTGAATCATTTCCAAAACAGTAAAAGTTTTGTCAAGCAAACTGGATGAGCAACACCTCCTTTGAAAATAAATGTTTGAAATTATCTTTGTGCCAGGTGTCAATCCATTTTTTCACTGTTCCGCGCGGTGCCGATTTTAAATAATTGCCATTTTCGGTTTTCCTCGTTTTTTCGTGTTTTCGAAATTAGCATCCGGGGCCTGGGGTGGCTCGTAAAATTCGGAACGCGACTAGGCTTAAAGAAATTGGAGGGATTAGGCGCTTTGGGCGTTTTTCTAATTGGAATTCCTGCAATTTTCGCAGCTTCTGCAGAATGATTCCGCATCAAAGAACGTCAGAGAAAATAAAAAAATAAAAAGAAACGAAAATCTATATTTCAATCAAAACTAAAAAAGTTAGAAAAATATATTTTAACCGTACGCATATATATTTTAGAAGCTAGGTAATTTATTATAAAATTTGTTAAAATTGTGAATATAACAAATCATAAAAAGCACAAAACTACTATTACGTGAACAAATTGTGTTTCGTGAAAGCAACCAGTGCTTATTAAATACACCTTGATAGTCCACTGTCTCGAGGGTCTTCAGGTTTTTCTCTTTTTATCGCAAATTTTTCGGCACAGTATTAATATAGGCATATGCCTATATATTTCCAGTCCGAATTGTTTTGCCATTGACAGCTTGACATTTTAATGCGGGAAAATTTCAAAAAATACGCAAAATTTTTGCAAAAAAACCGTGTTTAACAAATAATGTAGTTCTAAAATTTTTTAGCGATTCGGGAGCAAAATATTGAATATCATCGCAAGATGGCCCTTTTAGTTGATGTGCTAAACAAAATTAACTAACAAAATCTTTCAAAAGTTTTCAAAAATTTTTGTTTCAGTAATTTATGTGACACCCAAATTTTGGAGCCTGTTAATTCAACCGTGGAAGGCAAAATGTTACGCAAAATAAACAACCGGGTGATTTCTCGGCGAATAATTCTATTCAAGTATGCCCGCATCATTATTCCGGTCCAATACACAATGACGCGGCGGCGAGACGCGAGAGCAGCCCCCCCTTATGAATAGCGATTTGCATAAAAGTAATACGGAGATGTACTCGTGACAACTTTTTTTCTTCAGAAACATTCTAAAGTAAACGGGGAATTTTTAGAGCAGTTCTTCAATATTTTGCGCCTCGACGTTGCGCTTCGTAGCGGCTAAGCGGCGTGCACGTTGCGTGCCGCGGCGCGGCAAAATCCAGAGAGAAACTGTCAAAATATAATAATCACCACGACATCTGCGGCGTATTATTGATCCGATGCTTGAGAAAACAAGGTAATTTTATGAAACACTGAAGTTTATATACGTGAAATTTTTTTAAATCGCGAGGGATGAATTCTGATACAGCCCGTGAATTAGACCCCGCCGCGTCAAAACTAAAAAAATCTTCCAAAAAATTTTGGGGGATCCAATGTTTCAAAAATATGGCCTACCTCCCTCAGTTTTTATTCAACAATGAATCGGTCTGGGCTACGGAAAAACCTTTATAATTTGCCCGTTGTTTTTTAAATAGGGGCAAAAATTGGGCCATATTATCAACTTTCGAGCAATGGTAAAACGGGTTTGCGCACGGCGGGAGTCGAGCCCGCGACCTATTGTTTTCCGTACAGGTGCTCTTCCGCTAGCTACACGCGTCCCGAATCACCATCGCTCGAGGCCGAGGATGAGGAAAATAATGGATTCACGCCACGGCACTCTGCCGTCCACAGGGCTTTTCCCCTCTCTTGCCAATCCTTTACAATATATCAAAAGTCATTCAGCGATGTTTCATCGTAATCTCTGCACCAAATTGCGTAGTTTTGAATAATCCGCCCGATGGTTCCGTTCCTACCAACGCGAAGGAATAAAAAAAATTTTACAACTTTTTTTAGAAAAGTGAAAAGCTAACTTTTTTTTACAGCTTCCACAAAGTATAATTACGCGCCTTTGGATCATTATATAAGCCAAATGAGTTATATTAGCCACAAAAAAAAAATTTAAAAATTCAATGTTGCCCAAAGCTCCTTCATTTGCTCATTTTGTATTTGGCAATTATTGGCAATCTCTTGTCAACTTTGCATTTTCTATGCAAACCTTGGTCTGTTTTCTAATTCGCCAAAAGTTATTGAATCTTTTCTTTTTGGACGTACGAAAAAGTGAGCTCCCCCGATAATGCCAAAGAACCGGCGTGGTTTCTAAAAAATGTTATATGAATTTTGCTATTTCACCTTTCAGAAATTTTTTGAACACTTAAATTTGTAAGAAATATTTATTTATATTTTATTATTTTCTATTTTCTATTTATTATTATTTTTGAAATATTTAATTCCCGAATTTCTCCATGTCGAAACGTCCCCAGAAACTTCAGCAAACTCCGCAGAAAATTGTTCATTCAAATTGCCAAGGCTACAAAGAGGCGGGGAGAGGCTTTTACGCGACGCTCCTCCTCCCGACACAGCCGCATTACGGCATTATAAATTATGGAAATTTGGTATGCTTCGATGAGTTGCTCCCCTGCGTTTTTCATCGGCCCCCTTTTTGTCGTCTAGAGTAACGGGGCGGAATCCGAATTTTTAGAAACCCTGACATTTTAGAATTACAGTACACCGGCAGGAAATTGGGGGAAATTTAATTAATTCTTTTCTCTAACTTAAAAAGGTAAAATAGTTTACAGTACCCAAATTACTTAAATACAGTAGTTTCCAGGTTAGCTAATAATTTCGGTACCTTAAAAATCGGGCCTCATTCGTTATCGGGGGGGGGGGGAGGTTAACATAATAGTAAGTGTTTTAATGGTATTTTTGGTAAAATTTAAGTATTTCTAGCGGAAAGCTATCTAAAAGTTTTGAAATTTTTTAAAATTTGAGGTTTTTGTCGAAAAATCGATGCTTTATGAAAGATTTAATATAATTCGTCAATTTTTTAAAACAAAAGCCTGAAAAAACAACTATCGAATTTTGCAATTTCTTAGAAAAGCAATGTTTCGACGCCGGAGAAAGCTAACATGCAATAACCAGAGCTAATGGTCCCGGTTTGACATTCGAAATTTTAAATGGTTCTTTGTATTATTGAATTGTAGTGAATGGTTAATATAATTCCGTTCTAATTTTGTGCAGTAAATTTAATTTAATTAATTGAAAATAAATAAATAATTAAATTTTATCTAAAAATTTCATTCAACACAAGCTCTTTAGTTAACCCTAAAAAACCCCAAATAAATTTTAATGGCCTGGAGATCATTTTGAAGTAAATGTTTCAAGTCAAAAAGGATGAATGGCAAAACACTGATCATTAATTGTTGTGACGGTGCAAATTAAAAAATTACAACATAAAAATGAATTAAAAATACATCAAAATGAAAACCGTCAAAAATTGGTTTGGTTAAATTCTACAAATTTAAGTAATGAAACCAATCAAAACACGCAAATTCTGCGGACGCACCTCATTCCGGAGGGGGTACTGTGCGAAGGCGGACAGCAACATCGAGAAGAGCAGGAAAAGGCACAGCACGCCAGTCCGAGAGGCGCCCATCTGGAAGTGGGATTTAAATAACATCGAATAATTTAATTTAATTAGCTTTGGCTGCTGCGATATTGCGCTTCTAGAAATTTACATAATTCCAGAAACATTAAGTTTCTAGTGGAGATATAAAATCGAAAAATACAGCTGGAATTTTTAAACTCAATGGATATTAGCCATATTAATATAATTATAATTATTTAAATATATGAGAGAAGGATGCATCTATTCTGAATTACGTTATCGGAGCAAACAATTTGGGAATAATGCGTACCTAAAAATTTCGACCTCTCACCAATTTTTGAAACATATGCTTGCCAAAAACCGCGAGCGAAAGCCAACTAATTATTATTTATCGATGTAATGTATATATTAAAAAATGCATTGATTTTTATAGAAAATATACAATAAATACATATTCAAATGTAAATAAGGGAAGGTTCGTCCTTATTTTCAATGTGTTTTTCTGCTTCCGGCTACGAGTACCCGGTCCATAGATCCACAAATTATTGATGCCGTGGGCGGGTATTGTTAAAGCTGCCTTCAAAATGCTTCTAGAAAAGATGAGGAACGGGGGCAGCAAAAAAAATTAATCAAATTCCCAACCCACCCGCCCGACCCGATAGCGAAGACAAGGAAGCGAAAAAAAGCGTTAAGAAATGTCAATCCAAACATTGGATAAATTAATCAGGAAGCGATTTCCCAGAATTCTGTCGAATTTTTTTAAATTTTGTGGCTAGTTGAAACATATGACCTAAATATTAAAAAATGGAATATTTGCAAAAATGTTTCAAATTTTATAAACTCCAGATTTTCGTTTCCTATTTATTAAGTAACTATATTTTCAAACACATCGAAAACACATTCTCTTACAAAGCTAAAACTTTAAAATGTCAATCCAAATAATGGATAAATTAAACAGATAGAGAATCATCACGACTGGAGTTCAAATTTTTAGAAAAATGTTGAGCTGCGTTAAAACCTATTTTTTTATCCGGCATTCCAAATTTGTGAATAATGTTGCAAAATTTTATAAAACGCCATATTTTCGTTTCCAAAATTCAAAATTCAAACGTTTCAAAATTCCTATTTATTACGTATGGTGCGGTAGTTTCCGAAAACACCTAAAACATTCTGTTAAGATTTAAATAATAATATCCCAATCAAAAATTCATGATCGTTAAATTGCGCTCAATTTTCTTAATTCAGTTATTAAGTTGAATTGAAACTTATTTTTAAATTACCAGCTAAATTTGAGAAATGTTTCAAATTTTTACAAAATGTTAATTTTTGCTTCGGTTTTGTTAAGTATGGATCCTAGATATCCTATTTTCAAAACTTCAAATTTGAAAAGCCGGGAGGGACATGAAATGCCCATCCAAAACTGGATAACTTAAAGGGCTGCCGACGGCATGTGTCGATCCCCCCTCATCAACAAATTGGCAAGTAGCCAACAGGGGAGAGAGCGCGCCCAAGGGAGAGGCGCAGAGACATTTTTTCCGCGCGTAACCGATTGACTATGCCGTCGGCATCCCTTTAAGCCAATAGAAGATTTTCATCGAATTGAATTAAATTTTTGAAAGTTGTTGATTGGGTTTAATCGAAACCTATTTTTTCTAACGTAACCTTGAATTTGCAAGGAATGTTTCAAAAAATTTTACCAAAATCAGGATTTTTGTCTGAAGTTTGTCATGAAGCTTTATTTCCGAAAACATTTAAAGAACCCTTTTTTCAAAATTTCGATTCGAGATATTTAGTTCTAAGCATTAGAGGGTTATCTTCTGGTTTTGTCAATTCGAAAACCATTTTTCCCAACAATCTCTGCTAGCCTGCCCTCTCCTCTTCCTCAACAATCTCTGCTAGCCTGCCCTCTCCTCTTCCTCAACAATTTCTGCTAGCCTGCCCTCTCCTCTTCCTCAACAATCTCTGCTAGCCTGCCCTCTCCTCTTGCTCAACAATCTCTGCTAGCCTGCCCTCTCCTCTTCCTCAACAATCTCTGCTAGCCTGCCCTCCCCTCTTCCTCAACAATCTCTGCTAATCTGCCCTCTCCTCTTCCTCAACAATCACTGATAGCCTGCCTTTCTTAAATAATCTCTGCAACAGCTACCGTAATCCAATAAAATATCTAACCTTATATTGTTGGGGTAGACGTGTCCGCCTGGGCTCGTCGAGAATGGCCGGCTCCGAAAATTCAGCCTCTCCGATCCGAACCCTCAGGCCACGCCCCCTTGGATGCGAGGGAAGAGAGGAAGAAACAAGGGTTCGTGCTAATGCATAGCTTAAAGACTACCAGAACGATGGAACGCGCACTGTCACCCCGAGGGTGCTACCCCCAAGAACGCGCAGAGCGGGTCGTCATTAGTGGTGTCCCGTATTGGGCAAAGACCCTCTGGGGTTTGGGGCGCCTCTGACTCCCTTCCCCACTTGCCCTGTGGTATAGTGGCTAGCGCGTCGGACTGTGGAGCGAACCATCGCGGGTTCGACCCTCGCCCGGTGCGCAACTTTCTTGCTCTAAACGATATTTCATCGTTCTGACGGTCTTTAAAGGAATAGGTGAAACACATTTTTCCTTTGCTTTTCACGAATTAAAGGGGCGTTGAAGTCTAGAGCCTAGTCTGGTCATTGAGCTTTTCGGGGCTGACTAGGCCTGGGCTCAGGCTTAAGCTTAGGCCTAGGCTTAGGCTTAGGCTTCGGCGTCATTTTTGAACTCCTAATGTGAGCAAACTATCTTTTGCTATTTGCACAGAAAACTTTAGTATTTTGATACATCAAAGTTTTCGAGAGCCTGGTTTTTCGCGTTTCAAATTGTTCTGGTGGTCCTAATATTCGAATATAATCTTCCCTGTGATTTTTAGTAATTTTTACAGTTTCAAGAAGATTACGAAGCAGCCGGAAAATTACGAAATGTTATCCAGTGCCAAACAAAAACAATTTTTCGACCTGGAATGCAATTCTTTCAAAAAATGTGCAGTTTTTGTACTCAGGAGTCCTTGGAAATACCTTTTAAGAAAACAGCGATTAATAGAAAAACCTAGGCTTGGATAAAAACGGTTCTTGAGCTTAAATGTACAAATCTGCCCAAGAGCTCGAACGCCTTAACTCTAGCAAATTTCTAACAAGGGAAGTGCACAACCGGCCCACGAGAAATCGACACGAGACATAGTGGATCTGATAGAATCGGATACGGGGATTCCGAATCTGTAATCAGAATTTGCTAAATAAAACGGAGAAAAAAGTCATGAAGCTTCAAAGTTGGTAAAATCGCCCAAAATCAGACTTTTATGGGCCTGTAAAGGCCCAGGGAATGGAAATTTGCCACAACCCATTAGTGCATCTTGTTCAGCAAAAGAAGCGCTTTCGAATGAGCTATCTTACTTCAAGTTTACGATGATTTCGCGAAAATTTCTTCTATGAACTTGACAGGCCATACCCTTGCCCGCGAATCCAAAAAAACTTTTTTCAGTGAATTGTTTGCAAATGCTACGTATTACAGCTCATTCGAAAGCTCTTTTTCTGCTGAACAAGATGCACTAATTTTTTTCTCCTCAATTCCGTTTCCCCGGTTTTTACGGGCCCTTAAAGGTACCGTTTTTGGCGATTTGGCCAACTTTGATGCTTCATAACTTTTTTCTCCGTTTTATTTAGCAAATTTTGATTACAGATTCGGAATCCCCGTGTCCGATTCTATCAGATCCACTATGTCTCGTGTCGATTTCTCGTGGGCCGGTCGTGCACTTCCTTTGTAAGTTGCATGAACTAAGTTATTATTTTTTCAGCGACCCTCATTTTCAGCGCAACATTATATTTTGCCATAGGCGATCTTGGAGTTTTTTTTAAGAATCGGCTGTTTTACTTATAATTCAACTATAATTATATAATACCAGCGCCCAAAACCCGCTTCGCGGGCCTTGGGCGCTGGAATGCGGCCTTTGCATGAAAAGTTTGACTTTCTGATAGCTCGGGTCCTGCGGACCCCCCCCCCCCGCCCCGACCACACGCGCGAGTGCAACTGGCCAGAATGAGGAAGTTTGTATTTTTTCGCATTATGCAAATTAGCCTTCAGTTACCCTAAAAAAACAATAAAACCGCCTTTAACTTTGTAAACTTGTATTTTATCGAAATTCTGAAAACGCCATCGGAAACAGAATGGTCGATTCCTCCGGGTGACGGAGAATTAGGGCATTTTATGCACGGGAAGGCCCTCAAATCGGGCCTCGAAAGTGACATCCACACACACACACACACACACACATACGCTCCAAAATTATATAAGGTAGGATATAAATAATTATATAACCAGGGTTGAAAAGCCGCTTCGCGACTTTTCAACCCTGGCCCCGTCTGACCTTCACTTTACATAATTGTCCTAAATTGGGATGGCAAAAAAAATGAAAAACGCCCTCTTCGGCCCCTTTATATAGTCGACTGCCCACTTCCGGTCTATGCTAATTATTCCTAACAAAGAAGTTTTCACAAAAAATTAAATTTAATGTCGAAAACAGCTAATTTTGTAAAATCTGATATGTGTGCAGTCATCTCAAGACCGTTGCGCACCTAATGACGTATCACACATACCTTAAAATTCATCCCCCATCGATATATCCTCCGGACAGACAGACGGAAGTGGATGCAAAGTGGCACACACACACACAAACACTATTTTTTATATATAGTAGGATTCGAGGATCATTGAGCTTTTGCTGCTCGGATATTCATGATTACCTGAAACACCTATTGCGAAAACACACCACCTCGGTACCTGCGATTGGCACGGCACGAAACTAACAAGCCTCAATTAAAACTTCCCGTTTCTCGCCTTAACGGTTCTTATTTCGAAACACAATTTTCCTTCCAGGGATCCGAAAAATTTTTCTGCAACGGTATGAAATGTTTTTTCATCATTTTGATACACCGTGGGATCGCACGACTTGTTTAGCATTTTTGGCTGCTTCGGACCCAATTTTTGAAGCTGAATTTGCATTGTAAAAAGCTTAAGTCGGATTTTTCACTTTTTTGCGCGGTTTTTATGAAACATATTGATTTTTGGATCAATTAAACTTTTTAAATTCGTGCCTTTTTCCAAAATTCGCTGTCGTCCACGCAGACTTCCCGTATTACGGATAATCATCCAAATCTCTTTTTTAAAATGACTAGAAACATTTTATCCCACAAAATTTTTGCGACTTTATGGATAACTTTCATTATAGCAGCCGCTACCCATTCCACGACCATTTTTTTCCAACAAACAAATTTTTGGGATGATTTCGGCGCGTTACACTAAAAACTAGGCTGGACTGTTAGAGGGGGATATTTACAAGAAAGCCAATCATTCCCAGTAATACTGTATTTTCCTATTCCTATCTTTTTCCTATAATACAATCCATCCTACTATATATAAAAAAATAGTGTCTGTGTGTGTGTGTATATTTGCATGCAACTTCCGTAAGTATGTACCGCACCTACAGCCTCAAGGGAAGGCTTTTAAGGCACATATGATACGTCATTAGATGCGTAAGGATCCCGAGATGAGTGCACACATATAAGATTTAGGAAAATCGGCTGTTTTCGCTATTAAAAATAAGTTTTTGTAAAGTTTTCCAAAAACCTCTTTGTTAGGAGGCAATTTGCATGCGCCGGAAGTAGGGAGGGCCTTTTTCACTTTTTTTCTTGCTAGAATTTAGGGAGAAGCATGCAAATTGAGGACTTCGCAGGTCCTGGACGGGGCCAGGGTTGAAAAGCCGCGAAGCGGTTTTTCAACCCTGGTTTGTATAATAATTTGCACAGTTTTTGCGATATACAAAGCTTATATAAATTATAAAACTTTTCGAAATAAAACTTCTTGGCCAAAAATTCATACAAAATGACGCAAATTTTGAATTTTTAAAAATTCTAAAACTGTTTTTGTGACTGCCTAGCAAACAAAAACCACGAAAAGAACTATAAAAATACACTATATTTTTTTAGTAGGCGGCATAGGCGGAAAAAAACTTCACCTCTCTCCCCCCCCCGCTAACAGACTAGTACGATTTCTATAGAGTAAAATACACCTTTAAATTGGTTTTCGCATAAGGCCTTCGAAACAAAATTGATTTAAGTAAATTCTCAAACGTTCCCCTTAGCTTTTGAAACTTTAAGTTTTATCCGGATCCACCGCCCAACCGGAAACCGCGGGGGTGCTGTGGATTTTCTTGGGCGGCTGATTGGGGCCATTCTCTGCCCGGCTTCTCCCTTCCTCCCTTCCTTCCGTTTCAAACAACCAACCCAACTTGGAAGCCCTCATCTTCTAAGGCTTGTCATCTTTTCAAAAAATTCTCGAAATCTCAAAAAAGAACTCGGCTCGCTTTCCGAAAATTTGTCGAATTAGAAAGTCGGGGGATGGATTTTCGAATTTTTTGGAAACTTCAGAAAGACTTTGAAGCATTTGCCATTGTATAGGATAAAAAATTCGGGTTTATCAATCATTGCTGAAACATTAAAATCAATCCAAAAAAATTAAGCGCTGTAAAATTAGGTGTTTGGAACCCTGAAATATAGGTCCATAGTTCAATTTATAATTAGCCGAAATTCTAAAACAAAGCCTAGATAAATAAGAGCAATGGAAAAAAAGGAATTATTGGTTCGAAATAAATGTATCTATCAGCCATTGGTGAAACATCTCAAAAAATCGACTCAAAAAATCAAACTTCAAACCCCAAAATGAAATGTTTCTAATTGCGCAGAGCTCAATGTTACCTTTGTAACAACTAATGCGGTATCCTGCTTTTCTGTTCCGAAAAAATTCTCAAAACCTTCGTTGCCTAATCCAATCTATTTTTCGCAGTTTTTGTCTTTTTACCAGGCTGCCTAACTGTCAACCCCTGGAGTTTATTCTGTCACTTCCTAGTTCCTTTAAATGTTGCTAGCTAGAAAATATTTTTTTACTAATATGTGTTTCAAAGTCTCCGGGCTTCAGACCTTCGCGGAATGAGTTACTGTGTGGACATAGCGAGATTACGGAGATTACATACCGTTTAGATTTTCTCTGGCTATCTCGGCGGATCACATGAAATTGATAGAGACGTCCTGGGCTTCGGTTAGGTTTAGGCTTAGGGTTATTGGACTTAGGCCTAGGCTTAGGCTTAGGATAGGCTTAGGCTTAGGCTTAGGCTTTGGCTTAGGCTTAGGTTGATGTTATGCTTCGGCTTCGCTTAGGCTGAGGTTATGCTTCGGCTTAGGGTAGACTTGAGCTTAGGCTTAGGCTTAGGCCTAGGTTTTGGTTTCGGTTATGCTTCGCCTTAGGCTTAGGCAGAGGCTTAGGTCTAGGTTTAGGTTAGGTTTATTAGGCTTAGGCTTTGGCATAGCCCTGCAAAGTCGCGCCGCGTTTTGGCTATTTTAAGCACTCCGCGGATGTTTGCGTCGCCATTCTAAAATGTGTCCTTTCACCGTATCCGCCCAAAAATCCAACGGGGCACAAAGAAAGGCAGAGGGCAGCAGGAGGCAAATTGCCGGGGTTGCGAGTGGAAGGAACGGCAAAAGTTATTGAAATTGGCTGCGTGAAAAGGGCGTTCATCCGAAGCGAGAGGAAAATTGTGGGGAAAATCGGTGTTTCGTCCAGAGTTAGAAGTGCGGGGTCGAACCTTGGGGATGATACCTTGTTTTCAATTCCTTAAAGTTCCGATAAATTTAACTGTTTCAAAAATAATTAAAAATAATTATTTCCCGTGAAGCTTGACGTTCTAAAAATGCTCAGGTCCAATAAGATCTATTTAAATTAACTGTATCGACATTTTCCATAGCAAAATTTTCAAAGGCTAAATATTTTCAAATATCTGTCATCCTCTTAAATAATTATTTTGTGTTTTTAGCCTGTTTAAAGCAACTAGAGAAAACTATTGACATTAGCTCTGCGAAAACGCGTCGACCCGAATCGAAAAGAATTTGGGGAAAATCGGTGTTTCGTCTAGACTGGGAGACTAGAGGAGCTCTGAAAACCTCAATGTTCCCAGGATCAACGTCGCATTATTGTGTTAAGATGATCCAAAACATGTGAAAAGCTTCGTTGTTGTTAATTCAGGTCCACTACACTTTAATTCTAAATTGCAAAATTTTTGATATATTTTGATAGCAATTTTAATTTAACAGCGGGCCAATATTAGGCTCAATCAAAACTTCGACATTTTTAAAGGCCGCAAATGTTGGCATTATCATTATTGATGAGCGCCAAATTTGCTAAATTCGATTTTTTAACTCTGCTATTCAAAATCATTCCATTTCTTAATATTAAAGCACTAGAAATTCAGTCTAAGAATTGAATGTTTTAACAACAATTAAAAATATACAAAAATTTATATCATTTAATTGCTTCCAGCGTCATTCCCATTTCCAAGTTTCTAGAGTGGTTATAAGTTCAGCTATAAAATTCTTTATTTTAATAATTTTAATAATTTCAAAAAACTCAAAACTTTTTTACAGTTTGCTGAGGGAATCTTGCCTGCCGGGACTTTCCTTCTCGGTATTTCGGCGTTTTTCCTCATAATTCATAGATACAACTTTATTAAGTTTATACACGTATCATTCGGGGCGGGGTGGAGCAAATTCGGGGCAGATTTGAGAATTATATTATCAATATTAAGACCATATTAAAATCCTGGAAATCAAATTCATTTTACGACTTTCGATACAGGCAAAACAGCTGGCATTCATCGTAGGTCAGGGTGTAGGGTGGGAGGAATTTATTTTCGCGGCATTCACGGATGGTATATGGCCGGCAGACACCCTCTTCTAGGGCCCATCTAAAATAATATAAGTTAAATTAAAATAACTATCATATGAAAATAATAAACAAGAATAAAATTAGAAATTGAATTAGAAAATCGCTTTTTATCTTAAAAAAAATGTGTTTCGAATTTTTTGACAATCACGAAACTGCCCTTTATAAGTGTGGTACGGTTCTGTCAACAATCTCTGCTAGCCTGCCCTCACCTCTTCCTCAACAATCTCTGCTAGCCTGCCCTCACCTCTTCCTCAACAATCTCTGCTAGCCTGCCCTCTCCTCTTCCTCAACAATCTCTGCTAGCCTGCCCTCTCCTCTTCCTCAACAATCTCTGCTAGCCTGCCCTCTCCTCTTCCTCAACAATCTCTGCTAGCCTGCCCTCTCCTCTTCCTCAACAATCTCTGCTAGCCTGCCCTCTCCTCTTCCTCAACAATCTCTGCTAGCCTGCCCTCTCCTCTTCCTCCACAATCTCTGCTAGCCTGCCCTCTCCTCTTCCTCAACAATCTCTGCTAGCCTGCCCTCTCCTCTTCCTCAACAATCTCTGCTAGCCTGCCCTCTCCTCTTCCTCAACAATCTCTGCTAGCCTGCCCTCTCCTCTTCCTCAACAATCTCTGCTAGCCTGCCCTCTCCTCTTCCTCAACAATCTCTGCTAGCCTGCCCTCTCCTCTTCCTCAACAATCTCTGCTAGCCTGCCCTCTCCTCTTCCTCAACAATCTCTGCTAGCCTGCCCTCTCCTCTTCCTCAACAATCTCTGCTAGCCTGCCCTCTCCTCTTCCTCCACAATCTCTGCTAGCCTGCCCTCTCCTCTTCCTCAACAATCTCTGCTAGCCTGCCCTCTCCTCTTCCTCAACAATCTCTGCTAGCCTGCCCTCTCCTCTTCCTCAACAATCTCTGCTAGCCTGCCCTCTCCTCTTCCTCAACAATCTCTGCTAGCCTGCCCTCTCCTCTTCCTCAACAATCTCTGCTAGCCTGCCCTCTCCTCTTCCTCAACAATCTCTGCTAGCCTGCCCTCTCCTCTTCCTCAACAATCTCTGCTAGCCTGCCCTCTCCTCTTCCTCAAGAACCTCTGCTGGCCTGCCTACCGTATCGCCTGCTCCGGCTCCTCTTGAGTGACCTCACAAAATTGAGCATCAGGAAGCCGTTGGCAGCTGTAGGTTGGGCCGCCTGAAATTTAAGTAATTCAATTGATATTTAATTTACTGAATTAAATAATTTAGATAATCCAATCATATGGCGAGGCGAGCTTATAAGTTTGTAAAATAGATGTTTCACCTCCACAATCTGCTATCGCTTCGTTTGGACCAGTAAAGGTGTCAACCATCGGCAGCCCAAAATCATCCACGCACCAGCAGGAGCCTTTTTGAGAACATCTGAAGTTAATTAAAAATGTTTTTAATTTTTTATACCGATATAGTATCCCTCTAGGCTTAATGTGTGAAGCTCAAAAACATTATAATGACTTTTTAAAGGTGCCGGCAGGTCTTCTAATTATTATTAAAATAACTTTTTTTTGCAATGCTTTGTATAAATTTCTAAAAAATTTAATCTGCACGAAAGATTCCTGGCCACTGCTTTTTGCTTTTTCGTGTGAAACTCCTGATAAAATGAAACATTTTTCGGAATCGAAAAAAAGGAAAAATAGGGCATTTATTTTAGCTTATAAAACTTAAGCCCTTTTTAGGATTCAACTTTACAAATATGAATAGCGCCAGTGTTTCTAAGCTGTCTTTTACTATTCCGAAACGCATAAACTTTACAAATATTTCTTAAAAAATGCAAAAAACCTGGATGATTGTGATAAAATTTCGTCGTTTTTGTAAATATTTAAGTGTTTACCAGGGTTGAAAAGCCGCTTCGCGACTTTTCAACCCTGGCCTCTCTGCGGGGCCCTTTGATACACGGAGACTGCATATTATAATTTGCATTAATATTACGAATCCCGTTAGGGAAAGGCACTACAGGAATTACTTGAGCAACCGACTCGGAACCCCGCAACGCCCAGAATGAGCCGAATTAATAGCCGAATGCAAATTAGTCTATTTCCATATGTTTTTAAATCGCTAAATCAAGGTATAAAACGTCATTTTTGTAAAAATCTTATATGCGCGCAGTAATCTACGCCCTCGATTACCCCTGAACATTTCATTTCTGAACCATAAAATCCTCTGCCCTTCGAGTTATGGCTGGAACCCGGGTTTTTATGCAAAGTGTCCACACACACACAGGAACTATTTTTTTATATATAGTAGGACGTGGTTTTTCTAGCTCAAATTAAGTTTATTTACTAAAAACAATGTTAAGATACTTCATATGAAGTTACTAGACCTTGCAAAAAAGTTCGCCCCCCCACGATAATGCGAAAGAACCGGAGCTTTTAAGCTAGTGACTATTCCAAAATTTCTGCGCCCGAAGCACATGTCAATTCCATTAAATAAACTAGTTTAACCTTCAGCGAAAGTGGGAAAAACATGAAACGCTTTTTTTGGATTTTGGTAAAAAGAATGTTACGGACGTAACCTACCTTGCAGCATCATAGATTTCATTTAAAGGTGCTGAGACACTTACTGTGTAGCCCTATACGCGCCGTCGGGACGACAGGATGGCAAATAGTCGAGGTAAGCCCGATCAAGGGTTGCGTGAAATTCGCTGAGGATTACTTCACGCAGAGACTGGCATGGGACTGAAAGTTTGTTTATCTCCCTCTCTCGCTCTCGCTCTCTCTCTCTCTCTCTCTTCTCTCTCTCTCTCTTCTCTTTCTCTTTCACACACCTGTCACCGGAACCACCGGATCCCGGCTACGCAAGGCTGTACAGTCCACGAGTTGGGAGAGCTGAAAATGGAAAAACTTTCATATAAAAATTAGTTTCGTAAAAAATGCTATTTGAGCGCCAAAATTTTATCTATAATATATCGTTAATCGTTAACAACGGAGACTTTCAGTTTTGATTCTACTAAGCGCTAAAAACTTGCATCGTTAATAAGTGTATTCAGCTGGGCGTTTTGAGCGGAATCGCAGAGTACGGTAGCGGCACGCTGGACGCAATCTTTTAGCTGGCTGACGAGTGGGCAGAGCGGCTGAAAGGGCAGTCAGGCTAGCAGAGATTGTTGAGGAAGAGGAGAGGGCAGGCTAGCAGAGATTGTTGAGGAAGAGGAGAGGGCAGGCTAGCAGAGATTGTTGAGGAAGAGGAGAGGGGCAGGCTAGCAGAGATTGTTGAGGAAGAGGAGAGGGCAGGATAGCAGAGATTGTTGAGGAAGAGGAGAGGGCAGGATAGCAGAGATTGTTGAGGAAGAGGAGAGGGCAGGTAGCAGAGATTGTTGAGGAAGAGGAGAGGGCAGGCTAGCAGAGATTGTTGAGGAAGAGGAGAGGGCAGGCTAGCAGAGATTGTTGAGGAAGAGGAGAGGGCAGGCTAGCAGAGATTGTTGAGGAAGAGGAGAGGGCAGGCT